>CAJGYO010000007.1:96926750-97526750 GCA_904845875.1 Miscanthus lutarioriparius | reverse complement strand
AATGTACCTTCGTCATTTTGAAGTGTTACGGCTCCATGCAACGAAGTGCTTATCACCTTGAATGGTCCTTCCCATTTGCTTCGAAGTTTTCCATGCCCGAATAATCTAACCCTAGAATTAAAAAGTAATACCTTATCTCCGGGGGTGAACTCCTTCTTCTTAATCCTCTTGTCATGCCATCTTTTTATTCTCTCCTTTTAAATCTTGGAATTATGATATGCTTTTTCACGCCATTCATCAAGCTCTGAGAGTTGCATCTTTCTCTTAGTTCCTGTGGCTTCAAAGTCCATGTTCCATCGCTTGATAGCCCAGTGTTGAATTCTAGCTCAACAGGTAGATGACAGGTCTTCACATAGACCAATTGATATGGTGACATCCCAATTGGTGTTTTATAGACGTTCTATAAGCCCCTAATGCATCAGGTAATCAATCTTTCCATGCAGTTCCCATCTCGTTGACCGTCTTTTGCATAATGTTCTTGATTTGTTTATTTGATGTTTCTGCCTGGCCACTTGTCTGAGGGTGATACGGAGTAGTGACATTGTGACAGATCTCATGCCTTGACAAGTAATTGTGAAAATTCTTGTCAGTGAAGTGAGTTCCTCCATCACTAATCACCATCATTGGAACTCTAAATCTTGGAAATATTATCTCTTCAAACATCCTTTTGGAGTGTTTTGCATCAGCAGTTCTGCATGGCATGGCTTCAACCCACTTAGAGACATAGTCAACTGCCACCAAGATATATTCTCAGTGCTTTGACTTTGGAAACGGTCCCATGTAATCAATTCCCCATACATCGATGAGCTCGATCTGGAGGTTGTTGGTGAGTGGCATGGCATCTCTTGAATTAATATTCCCATGCCTCTGACATATTCCACACCTCCTGATGAAGTCCTTCGTGTCTTCATATATGGTTGGCCAAAAGAATCCACTTTGCTAGATCTTAGAATAAGTGCGGAATGCACCATAATGCCCTCTATATGGTGATGAGTGGCATCGTTTAATGATCTTGATGCCTTCTTCTGCCGGTACACACCTTCTAAGCAGGCTATCAGAGCAAACTCTAAAGAGGTATGGTTCATCCCATATGTGGAGATGACTTTCATAGATAAGCTTCCGTGTGTTCTCCCCTGGTGGTACATAACCTGCAACCATAAAGTTAACAATATTTGCATACCAGGGGTCGAATTTTGTGACCTTGAAGAGCATGTCGTCCTACAACGAATCATTGATGGGTAGTTCCTATGAATTCTCAAACTGCATTCTGGACAAGTGATCGACAACAGAGTTTTCTACTCCCTTTTTATCTTTTATTTCTAAGTCAAATTTTTGGAGTAACAAAATCCATCTTATCAATCTAGGTTTAGCATCTTTGTTAGTGAGCAGGTATTTTAAAGCAGCATGATCAGTATAAACAATCACCTTAGCTCCTACTAAGTAAGATCTAAATTTATCAATAACAAAAACAACAGCCATAAGTTCTTTTTCAGTTGTTGCATAATTAAGTTATGGTCCTGTCAGAGTTTTGCTAGCATAAGCAATTGTATGATGCTTCTTATCTTTAATTTGTCCCAAAACTGCCTCCACAGCATAATCACTAGCATCACACATAATTTTAAAAGGTAGCGACCAATCAGGGGGTTGAATGATTGGTGCAGAGATGAGTGGTTTCTTAAGAATGTTAAAAGATTTCAAACATGCATCATCAAATTCAAAGGGAACGTCCTTGGCCAAAAGATTAGTAAGTGATCTAGCAATATGTGAAAAATCTTTTATAAAGCGACGGTAAAAACCAGCATGACCAAGGAAACTACGGATCCCTCTGATATTTATAGGAGGAGGTAACTGTTCAATTACTTCAATTTTAGCTCTATCTACCTCTATCCCTCTTTCGGACACCAAGTGTCCTAGCACTATTCCTTCTCTAACCATAAAATGACATTTTTCCCAATTAAGGACTAAGTGCTTTTCTTCACATCTTTGCAAAACCTTGTCTAAATTTTCAAGACAATCATCAAAAGTTTTTCCATAAACAGAAAAGTCATCCATAAAATCTTCCATGATTTCTTCAATCATATCAGAAAATATAGACATCATGCATCTTTGGAAAGAAGCTGGAGCATTACATAATCCAAAAGACATTCTACGATAAGCATAAGTTCCATATGGACATGTAAAGGTGGTTTTGTTTTGGTCATCTAGATAGATCAGTATCTGATGACAACCTGAATACCCATCAAGGAAACAGAAAAAAGAGTGGTTCGCCAGGCGCTCTAACATTTCATCAATGAAGGGCAATGGAAAGTAATCATTCTTTGTTGCCTTGTTAAGTTTTCAGTAATATATGCACTTCCGCCATCCAGTGACGGTTCTTTAGGGGATTAATTCATTCTTTTCATTTTTAACTATAGTCATGCCTCCCTTTTTAGGCACAACCTGAACAGGGCTTACCCACTCACTATGTGGCACAAGATAGATAATCCCGACGTGCAAGAGTTTTAAAACCTCTTTCTTAACAACCTCTCTCATCACATTATTAAACCTACGTTGGGGCTCCCTAGAAGGTATAAAGTTAGGATCTGTAGAGATGCGATGGGTGCAAAGAGTAGAGCTAATTCCCTTTAGGTCTTGGAGCGAGTAGCCAAAGGCAGAATGATGCTTTTCTAAGATAGTTAGCAAGCGTAGGGATTCTTTCTGAGAGAGTTTATCACTTATGATCACAGGAGAATCCTAATCATTATTAAGAACAGCATATCTAAGACCAGAAGACAGGGATTTAAGCTCAATGGTGGGCTTAGGTGGTTCTAGCAATTCATCTAAAGGTTCGGATTCCATCGGATTTTCATCTTCCTCCTCAATGAAGAACTGGGCATCATCTTCAAGGTTGGGTTCGATCAAATAATCAAGAGATGCAACCTTAACCTCTTCCCTTGGGTCTTCCTCGAGAATTGGCTCACTCTCAGCATTTAAAGAATGAATAATGGGTATAGATAGTTTAAAGTTTTTCTCAAGTCTTATATTCAACTTCCCCGTTTGGCCTTCTTGGATAAGTCTTCAATTGGTTGTCCTATCAACAGGTCAAACTCCATATATCAAAGATATAAAAGCTTAGATGAACCTTGGTTCCTTTTACCTAGATAGGAAGGACATACAAAATTACCAACCTTGGGAGAATGTGTCCTGAAAGACCTTTCAATAACTTTGTTGTGGGGGTTAATGGCATGTGTTCCAATAAATCAAGAGCAAAAGATGCAGACATGATATTAATACCCACAACTGGATTGTAAAGAGCATCGAAAGGAGCTTTATTAATTTGGCAACGAATGAAAATAGAAGGTGAATCTAAGCGAATCACATCAGAGGAAAGCTCTGATTCTTCTAACCATTCATTGCTTATAATAGATACTAGCTCTTTTGTAGTCTTTTTAAGGAAAGCTTCCTCAGAAGGATCTAAAGATTCTTCATGAAATGATGATTTCCTAGACTCCTGGTGTCTCCTCATAGTATGGTAATTCAAGGTATTTCCATATTCATCAAAAAGTTCATCCTCGAATTCCAGCATAAAATCTGAAATCGGAGTTTCCTCCTTTTCGGGTGGTTCAGGATTTGGGACAACTGAAGTTGGTGATGGGTCTGGTAAAGATTCGGGTGCAGCTATTTGGGATTCTTCCTCTAATGGCTTGTCTTCTTCTTCCTCAGGGATCTTCTCTAAAATTTTCATAAGAATGCTTCTCTCTGCATTTGTGGAGACATGCAAGAACGAGCCTCCTGAGGCCGTATTAAGAAGTGTTGAGGATAACCTATCAAGACCCGTATAAAAATATTGAAGAAGAATAGGGTCTTGACTGGCAAGGTCAGGGCCAGTATTGATAAGAGTATTAAAGCGTTCACATGCCATGCCTAGAGATTCTTTTTTCTTTTGTTTAAAAGATAGAACCTCTAAACGAAATTTGACTACCCTAGAGATGGGAAAGAATTGCAAGCAAAAGCTAGAACATAGGGCTCCCAATCTCCTTGTCTACTCCCAATAGTGAGATTGTACCAACGTTTAGCTTTTCCCGTCAAGGAGAAAGGAAAGCTTCCATCGTAAGGTTTCGTCTGATATGCCCGCAATGCGCAAGCATGCACAGGTCTACTCAAACTCATTTAGGTGGAAATAAGGGTTTTCATCATCTTCACCCAAAAAGGGTTGATCCTGAACCATATTAACTAAACACGGGCGCAGCTCATAGCCAGGTGTTAGGATAGGCATTGAAGACTCTTTTGGCTATAGGTTGTGCTCGTGGGTGCACCATATTGGTAAATAGGGGTGAATTCTAGATCCATGGTAAAAAGAACAAAATAAAAGATAAAAGTATAATACAAGAATAAGCTAGGTTCGAAGTTAACTCAGCAACCGTTCCCTAGCAACGGTGCCAAAAATGCTTGTTGGTATAAATTGATGCACACAGAATAATCCGCAAGCGCACGGATATTATACCGATGTAGCACTTCATCGAGAGTAACCCAGTTTTATATCGAACCCAAAGAAACGGGTGTGAGAATAACCAAATCTAACTTATCCCAACTTCACAATCAAGGCTAGATAATAGGAGCATAGAGGAGACTACTAAGGTCTTCTAGTTCTAACTTCGGTAAGCTTTGTCTTCTATTGTTCAATTCTGGTGATAATACTAGAGAAAACACAGATAGAGTATGTTTTCTATAGCAATACTGTCCTGCTAGTCCTATTAACGGGAGGTGGACTACAGAGGATTCAACGAGACTATAAAAATCACCCTCGCGAGCTACCACCGATCTGAAAAATTGGGTACATCTACGAATAACCAAGTCTAAGCACTATGCTTACACTATGAATACTACTTTAACCCAGGAGCTACAAGGATTAAAGTACTCAAAAGAGAGTCACAAACCTGAAGAACAATATGAACAAGATGCTTACTTGAATTAGAAGTCGATTACCAGAGAAATCTCAGAAGCAAGCTCAAGAAGGACTTGATTCCGCTAGGTACAAGCCATAGAGAGAGCACCGACAGGCCGGTACTCCTCTAGAAATCTTCCCTCACACTCTATCTCTCTATGTCTAGAACTAGACTAGATCCTATGGAGGACTAATCTTCTCTTGATTGCTAGCTCTGATCCTGGTGGACATATGAATTAGGGTTCCTGGCTTCTCAACTCTCAGGATCAAATGAGCATTATGCCTGGGGGAGAGGCAGGGGCTAGATTATATAGCCCTGAGGGTCCAACGTGAGCCCTTGGATTAAACCGACTTAAGCAATGGCCTAGATGCATCCTCAAAGGCAGTGGAAAACCGACGTAGGAAGCTGGCTGACAAGTGGGCCCACCAGGGGCCAGGCGTGTAACACCCCGAGTGTTAGTCACAAGTTAAGCAGTCGAAATTGGAAGTAAGTAGGATATGTCAAGCAATGATTATGATCTCTAGTTCATAATTTTGAAATGATGATGAAGGTGTTGTGGTCCAATCTATGAAATTAAGTTCCAACTTGAACTTGGACAACACACCTTTGCTTACATGTGGACCCTTGTTAAGATTTCGCAAGAGTAATGTTAAACATGCTTGTTTCATGTACATTACATCAACATGCATCCATCTTGACCAGTGAAAAAGTTTCATGAAGTTTGGAGCCAAGAAGTCACATGAAATGATAAGTTATAACCTTGATTGAATTGCTTTATTGAGAAAATGGGAATATGAGATGTTGACCAAACCTTGCTACCTTACCCAAATGACTCTAATTGAACTCTACAACAAAAGTCATGAAGGGTTTGTGTTGAGAAAATGTGAAGAAAATGCTTCAATTGGTCAAAAACCCTAATTCTAGGGTTTAATAAGGTGCTACTTTGACCAAGATGAAGCAATGGTTTCTGTACTAGATATGAAGTTTGACCTTTAATAAAAGTTGAAGTTTGAGTGGAGTACAATAAACTTTATTTTTGGACTAAGACCTGATTCAACTTCTAAGTATCTCATATAGTGGTCTCAAATTTGAATGCAGTGTTGTTTTGACCCCTCTGAAATTTTTCTAAGTCCTCGATCTGTAGCAGCGTGATGGCAAGTTTGTGACATTTTATCTTCCAAATTTATATGGCAGCTCAAGTGGGTTCCTTACTATGAGTTTAAGTACACTTTGTGTTGGAAACAACAAAATAAGTTTTATCACTTTTGGAGCACGTTTGGACCGTTAAAATCAGTTCCCAAAACTGCTAGTTTTCACTGAACTTCGTGGATTTAAACTGAATGTCTGAATCATGATTTCAGTTTCAAGTACTAATCTTTGGAGCCCCGGATCTCTTCAACCATGCAGAATCTGGCCTTGAGCTCTTAAGTAAAGTTGTTCATATCATGTAGCTCTACCAATTTTACCACAGTGCCTTGAGCTGATCTTGCTTGGATTAGGAGATAGAGAGGGGAGAAGTTGGAGGTTTCAGTCGGGCAATGGTGCCTGAAGCTCTCTCTCTCTTTCGCTCACTCGCTCCTGCTCCCTCGCCCTCTGCACCGCACGCGCGCGCTGGAGCGTGCCCGCCATGGCCGACTTCCAAGCTGAGCTCTGCAGTGCCGCTTCCGACCGCTCACGCTCGCCTCCGTCCAAGTAGAAGCGTGCCCCAGCAGCCCCACATCCACAGCACGCGTCTGTCGGCCACTTTCTCTGCTACAACGCCACCATCCGCAATCGCAGGCGTGTCCGCCGCTGGTGCCACGTGGCCAGGCCAACCTCGGGCTGAACCGTGGCGACCAACGGATGCGCACGGACCCCTAGGTGCTCCCCGCTGCTGCCGGCCCCTACTGGCCAAGGCCGGTCGACCCCAAGCCATCCTCGCCGGTCGTCGGGGCGCTGTTGCCGTGGCCGCACCACCTCAGGCTAAGCCGAGCTGTCCCATGGATACGCGTGGACTCCCTGGTGCTCTGCCGCCACTCCATCGCCACCGATGAGCCTCCTCCGGCCGACATTGGCAAGCTCCCGCGCCTCCTCTGCTCTGATTCACGGCAAGGACCTCGTGCAAGAATTCAATGAAAGGGAAGGGCCTAACTGCAAAGTCTGTGACTCAGTTGAATAGTGCCTAGAAGGACCTATTCGCTGGAATCTGTTTTCATGAAAGTTCGAGGTCCTCGGTGCAAATCTGTTTTTCTTTTATGGCTGAAACTTTGGAAAATCATAATAAATTATAGAAAAAACATAAAATAGCAAATGAGGACTTTTTGGAATCCTTAAGAGTAGATCTATGCATTAAATTCATAATGTGATATGTGTTAGTAGAAAGTTTCTACTGTTTTTATTTATTCTTGCAAAGTGCTTTTAAAAATCATTTTAAGTTGTCGGATGCATATCTTAAGTTATAGAAGTCCAAAAATGGTAATTCCTGTTGTGTTAATCTTGTGATGACATGCTATATCTAATAAAAATATTAAGCATGCTAGTTGTGTACTATTTTTATAATATTTTGATTTAATCTTGTTAAATAGGCAATTTTAGCTTGTTTTGCTTGTTATTCTCATATCTAAAGTTGTATTGCTCCAATATCAAATTTTTATGGTTGGCTATTGATACTATGTGTGTGCTGTGGTAAAAATTTTATGGTCATTGGATGCAGTATGATTGAGTTATTGATTTAACTGGTTTAATGCATGATAAATGGTTTTCAATGGCTTATAAATAATTTATATGTGCAAAAATATGAAATATGGTTCCTTTGCCCTTGCATGGTGATAATGTGGCCTTAGAAACCCTAATATGGCTATATGTTTATAGAAAATAATGATCTTTAGATTTATCTTGTTCTCACATGTTTATTAATAATTAAGATTTGTCTTTTTCATAGCAATTAAATTATAAAATTTGAGCATGTAAGATTTGTACAGTAATCATGTTTTGTCATCATCTATGTCTCATAAAAATTTGACATCCAAATGAGATGTTTGCAACATCACCTATAATTAATATATAGGTTTTTATATATAGAAAAGCTAATGAAAGTTTGTTAGTAGATACTTATGTTTATGCCATGTAATACTTCTAATAATTGGTGCTAGGTAATGTGATTGCTTGGTTATAGTTAGGACTTGCATGGAGCTACATATATAGCAACAAAATATTAGTTGTTAACAACCTAAATGGTAAATGCATATAGTTGTATCTCTGCTGTTATGGCTGCATATACAGTTTTTGTGGTGGTGATATTTTCATGATGCAAATAATGTTTTCTGTAGATATGGTGAATACAAAAGATGTAGATAATTTCCTTATATTTCTTGTCCTAAAATTTCATGATTTGAGGCCTGATGGTTTAGGAGTTATCGATTTTAGAAGTTTGCAGTTAGATTTTGCATGTCCTCTGGATAGATCTGAATGATTGTATTGTTTGGCTTATGTAAACATGGAATCATGTATTGGTGATAATAGGAGAGTTGTAGTGCTTTTCCTAAGCTTTCTAAAATGTCTTAGATCATTGTTTTTTGATGGTCTAGAACTCTAGTGATTGCTATTCAAAGTGAAATGGCTAATTCTGTTCAAATCTGGACAGAGATGCCTTCTTGATGTTGTTTAACCTTGTTAGTTGTAGAATCATCTTAAAATGATAATGAAAAAGTTATAGATAACTTAATAATATTTCCATAAAGTTAAGAATCATGTTTGCTGAATGTCTAGAACTCCAGTTATGCATTTCTGAAGTTACTATCAGTTTTCTGTCCTTAGTTATATAAGCTCTGCTTCATGATGTATTTTGACCTTGTTATTTATCGAATCAGCTTTTGGTGTTAATAACAAAGTTTTAGATAATTTCATTAGCTTTCTTGAAAGTCTTGAATCACACTTTTTGCATGCCTAGAACTCAAGATATGATTAAAACAAGTGACTATGGTGTTGCTGTTCAGAATATGTGTTTGTACCTAAATTTTTTTGCTTCACCTTGTTTTGCTTTGTGTGTTGCTAAGTGTGGCTCATGCCTTTGATGGTGTTAAGTTAATATACCTAAAACCTTGTGAAACTTGTGTCATGTTTGGTGCTACCTTCCTTGCTATCCTAGCATGATAGGTTATGGGATGTTTAATTAAGTAACGTGGAGTGCTTATATATGTTCGGTGTAACCTTGTGCTCATCTTGAATACTTTTATATGAGGCATCTCATATTGCCATTCTTCACATTCAAGCACTTGTATTGTTGCATCTCATCTAGGTACGCTAGATGCACCACGAGAAGGACGTGATGTTGGAGCCGAACCCGAAGATGGAGTTTAGTGAATCCATCCAGAAGACGGAAGGACTAAGCAAGTGCTGAGATGGAAGATGCTCGCTAAGTGAGTGTCTTCTAAGAAACACTAACCTAGTGTTGGATCCTAGGCAAGCCCCAGAGCATTCTAAGCCTCCTATGTTTTACAAATATCACTTGAATCCTTTATGTTTGATGCATTAGGTTGTAAGAGTTGATTGGAACCACTTGATGCATAGAACTACCTTGTCCAGAAATATACCTTGAACCCTATCTAGGTCTAGGATCAAATATATGCTTAGCAATGCTTAGACCGGTAGAAGTTGGGTGATTTTTATCACCTACGAGATATAGGTGGATACCAAAACACGGTTGGCTATATTTGCTATCGTGGAAATAACCATGTGTTGATAAATAAAAGAAGACCGGGCGGGATTATGATAGAGAACCAACAAGGCATGGAGGTCTTGGTGCCTATTTATCCCCGTCTGTGTCGGTTAAGGACCGATTCTCTAGACATCCTCATGTCATGTTGAACGCATGCCTAGCACTTAGTTGGTCGAATAAGTCATTCCGACCGTGAAGCCGAGTAGCTCAACTCAGGCCAGGACCCGATAAGTGAAAGTACGCACACTGGAGGAAGTAAGGATGTACGGGGAGCTAGTGGCGTGAGTCCAAGGGCAGGCTGAGCCTAAACTTCCTGGCAGACTGGTAATATCTTTGAGGGTGCGACGCTGCTCGGATCCACGACTGTACCTGAGTTGTACCAAAGGTGACCTAAGACTACCTTGGCGCAGGTATGTCTGGGTTTGTGTTAGGAATAACTCTACAGCTGATTGGAATCAATTCGAGTTATCTCTCCCGGATAGTGAGAACTTAACTGAGCAGCGGCAACGTAGCATTAATTGATGAAATTTAATGGTTATGATGAATATGGAAATGTTACACCAGCTATGGTTACTATTGCATGTTACTAAATAAGATTCCACATGTTTAGCACAGGTTAGTTGCTAATCTAGAGATGAATAGCTATAATTAACTTGGCTACCGAATTATAAAATGTATAGCTCAACTAGTGAATTTTATGCAAAATTTTATCAAGCTAGCTCCACCTATAAAGCCTTGCATACTCTTTGGTGTCACTCTATTTCTGGTTTAGGACGGGTAAGTCTAGCTGAGTATATTCGAGTACTCATGGTTTATCCTATCATGTTACAGGTGAAATTCTCGGCCTACTGAAGATGGTGGCTAACCACCGGTGGGTTCGGTGACTCTATATTTATTTCTCGTCTGTATGATTTTATCAGAGGATGTCACTTATGCTAGCAATGTATTTGGAACTTATATTAATGTAATTATTTAAAAGCTATATTGTTTTCCCTTAACCGGTTTTGAAACCCAAACTTGTACTATTATTTGTATACCCATTTGTAATATTATTTTCGCTGCAACTCTGTGTATGTGATGTGTATTTGCTTAATCATGTGATCTTGGTTATGATGTTGATTTACCGAGGTCCTTCATGACACTCGGTGGACTACCAGGTTTATATAGGTGAAAGTATGTGCGTGTCAACATATTTAACGGGGACAGCCATACTTGATCTTGTATAAATTGGGCGGTTCTGTCACAGGGCGGCCCGACAGTAAGGCTGGGCGACCCCACATGTCAGCCACTCGGGCTCCGCTTCGGTGACGTGGCTTCTAGATCCTTCTAGAGTCTTCCCACACAGGTACCATGACGGGATTCCGTATTTTCCTTTGACGATTAGGTCCTCCTTAGCGGTTTTCTGATTAAATCTTGCTGGAAACACAGTTTCACCAAAACTCACGGAATTTGTCAGTTTAAACCCCTAAGTCTACTTTAGTGATTCATTTATACCCTTATGCATGTTTAATTGATGGATAAAATATGTATGATAACTACCGTCAACACACCGCGTGTGTGTTGGTGCCTCTGCTGGCGGCTGGCGTGCGCTCACTAGCTAGCTTGTTCACCTCACCCGTTAAGCGTGTGATTGGTTCCAAGGTTGATGTGGGATGGATTGGGTTGGGTCCCTTTTTTTGCCTATTTGGTTTGGAGAATAGGTGAGTTGGGTTCATCCCCAGAGGGAATATTCCTCGTAGGTTCGGGCTTGTTCGATTCCTCCAAATTGGAGAAATCAATTGAACCCACTTCCGTGCATCCATGTGCGAGTAGAGGTAGGCTGCGCAGCAGCCAGCGGCGGGCCACGTGCAGCACCGGCGGCGGCCACGCGGGATGGTAGGCCATGCTACGGCGGTGGGCTGCACGAGCATAGAGGAGCTAAAGGCCAGTGGCTTCACTGTGCTAAGAAGCAGCGACGGCGGCCTCGAGGACGCGAAGCGGCGGCCTTGGCTGCGCGGAGGAGATGAGAGACGGTAGTCACACGGGCGTGGAGGAGCGATGTCGTCGGCTGCGCTAGCACGAAGGAGCTATGGTGAGCGGCCTTACGGCGTGAAGTAGCAGCGGTCGTGGCTACACGGTTGCAAACAAGCGGTAAACATGCGGGCACGAGTGGCGGACGTAAGGAAAAAGGACCCAAAGAATAATATATGGGACCCGCATGTCAGATGTTCAACCCATCTCAACCCAGCACTTCAACAAAAAAAGATGAACTTAACCCCTTAACCAAATAACAAATAAGAAATGTGAATAGCCTGTGGTCTAGTAGTAGGGCAGTACAGTGGGACACTACCCTTTATGGGATGCTACCCATTAGGGTTTAAACCTTGATGTCGCACCTATTTTCTGGATATTTTCTAGAAAATACAGGGTACACGCACGCGTGTGTGTTCAGTGGTACTACACGTTTCCCACGCACTGGAGGTTAGAGAGTCTTCACATCTCTTATTTACGTGCGTACGGACGCATACGCGCGTGGTCCAATCCATCATCCCTTGTGATCCCAAGGTCAGACACACGCTAAAAGTCGTTGGTGTCGGACTGCCCAACCGACAACCGTCACGACATGGCACACGTTTTCTCCACAAGCCCAAGTGCCACGATGAAACAAACGGCTGAACGAGCCAAAAGAAATGAAACTTCGCGTCGTTACCAAGCACCGCCAGTCCGGTGCACAAATACAGCAATCGAGCGGGGACAACTCGCGCCCACAGCATCTTACCCAACCCAACCCAACCCGTCAGCAAAAACCGTCGGCCCAAACGCGCCTTCCAGGCAGACCCGCTCGCGACCCTATAAAAAACCAGGACGATACCATCTCACCAACCAAAGCCCAGAGCAGAGCAAAAACTCTTACACCAACACATCCCAAGAACACCGAGAGAATCCGAAAATGAGCGTAGAGATCCTAGACGGGAGCACGGTGCGGAGCTTCGTGGAGGACGAGGGCGCCTTCAACTCCTCGGTGGACGGCCGGTTCGCGGCGCTGGACGCCGACCACGACGGCCTGCTCACCTACGCCGAGATGGCCGGGGAGCTCATGAGCCTGCGCGTGCTGGAGAAGCACTTCGGCGTGGACGACGCCGTGGTGGCGCCCGACGAGCTCGCAGGGCTGTACCGCAGCCTCTTCGCGCGGTTCGACAGGGACGGCAGCGGCAAGGTGGACATGCACGAGTTCCGGGCAGAGATGAAGGAGGTGATGCTCGCCGTGGCAAACGGGCTGGGCTTCCTCCCCGTGCAGATGGTCGTCGAGGAAGGCAGCTTCCTCAAGGTCGCCGTCGACAGGGAGCTCGGACAGCTCGCCAAAGCTGCATGAAGTTCTTCAGCGCAACAGCCAGTGCTTGCTTGGAGTTTTCAGTTCAATACTAAATTTTGATGCGTTTCGTACTATTCATTACCACCATTTTTACATTGAGTTACAGAGTATTTGTAAGACTTATCCATGTAGTAAGTGCAGCTTGTTCTATGATCACGCAAAGACTTAATACGCGCAAATATAATAATTTGTAAGAGTATTCTTTTTGTGTGTAAGAATGGCATGTTGTATGGCCTGATTTCAGTTCAGACTCAAAACAAAACTACGTGATGGCAAGAAGCAGAGTTGATTAGTACTATGATCAAATACAGTTAAATCTGGGTAGGGCTATATATTCGGAGAATAATTTGAAGTTTAATTAAAGCTGTACTCCGTAGTTCACAAAATTATACCCCGTAGCAACAGCAGAGTGTGGAAATTAACTGTACATACAGAGAGCATTTCCAATAGTTCGTTACTACTGCAGTCAGCCAGCCGCTCTGCAAGGCAGCAGAGCGCGGAGCTGCACACTTTGTTTGTTCGTCTGTCTGCCCGCTCGTCGTCGCCGGGCGGCCGGCCTTTGCGCTGTCGTCCCTTGCATTGTTCTCAGATCCTGGACGGGATGAGAGGCGTGGAATTCGACAGGTACGCCGCCGCGGCCGCCACGCCGCTGCCGAGCTTCACAGGGTACCCCACGTCCTTGAGCACCATCTCCACGCCGCTCAGGCATCCCAGCAGTTGCAGCTGTTACAGTGATTGATTAATTATTTGCCAATGTTGCAAATTGCAGTGCACAGCTAGGATAGTACGTACCTCGTTGAGGTTGCCGAGATGGCCGATCCTGAAGACCTTCCCGGCGACCTTGTTAAGGCCGAGGCCGAGGCTGAGGTTGTACCGCTTCCACGCGTGCTTGACGATCTCGGCGCTGTCGATGTATGGTGGCACGACGACGGCAGTGACGGTGTTGCTGAAACACTCCTCCTTCTGGCAGCAGTTCTTGAGCCCCCACGCCTCCACAGCGAACCTGCATTTCACATTCATGCAATGAATCAATCCGATCCATGGCCATGAGTAGAGCACCTGGTGGGCATGCAAGGAAACACCACCATACCTCGTGGCTGTTCCAAGGCGGTTGTGCCTCTTGATGACATTGTCGAGCCCTTCCTCGAAGATGAGGTCAAGTGCGGTGCGGAGTCCGTACAGGAGCTGGATAGAGGGCGTGTACGGCCAGTACGTGCCCATCTCGTAGAACCTGAGGTAGTCCTTCCAGTCAAAGAACACGCGCACGGACTTCGCCGTCTTGCTGGCCTCCAGCGCCTTGGGGCTAGCGCACACGATGCCCATCCCGGTCGGCATCGACAGCGCCTTCTGCGAGCCGGTGAGCGCGACGTCCACGCCCCACTCGTCCATGTGGAAGTCCAGCGCGCAGATGGACGACACGCCGTCCACCAGCAGCAGCGCCGGGTGCGCGTACGCGTCCAGCAGCCTGCGCACGGCCGCGAGGTCGTTGGTGACGCCCGTGGCGGTCTCGTTGTGCACGATGGCCACGGCCTTGATGGTGTGGAGGGTGTCATTGCGGAGCTTCCGCTCCAGCGCGGTGAGGTCGGCGCCGTGGCCCCAGTCGCTCTCCACCACGTCCACGTCGAAGCCCAGGCGCTGTTGCTGGTCGATCCACAGCAGGCTGAACTGCCCGATGAGGAACGAGACGATGCGGTCCCCCGGGGACAGCGTGTTGGTCAGCGCGCTCTCCCACGCGCCCGTGCCCGTCGTCGGGATCAGGAAGGGCGTGCCCGTGGTCGTCTTGAAGATCTTCTTCACGTCCTCGAGGAGGATCTTGGTGAGCGCCGGGATTGCCGGCGAGCGGTAGTCCTCGTTCTGCCGGTTCATGGCGCGGATCACCGGGTCCGGGATGTTCACGGGACCCGGCACGAACAGGTGGTTCCGCCCGGGGCCATACACGTAGTCCGCCATCGTAGCTTAGCTTGCTGCAGCACTGGTGCAGGGAGACGAGTCAGTCGGTCAGTCAAGCTCAATTCTCTTTTTTCGCGACCATCCTTAGCACGTATATATCGTTGAGAAGAAAAAGGAGTCGTTACATATGTAAACGCCGGTGGACCTACAATGGTCAAGCTCAATTCTCAAGCAGCAGCCCTCCTGACGTGTTCTTTTTTTTGGCTAATATAAAATTGCAAGCTTGCGTGGGCTTGCTAATGGGCCTGGATCGATACAGGCCGGCCCGCTATTAGCTCTACAGAAGTTGTTAGTTTTGTCTCGAACTGTTATGTAGCAATCCATGTTTTTCACCCTTCTGATTCGGATCTGAATTGTGCTTGCGTGTACAGCCTGCTAGCTACTTGTTTCCTAATTTACTTGTGCAATGGCAATGACTTAAACACTTACATAATATGCACTATAATACTTCTTTATCCAAGGCAAGCAACAGATAAGATCTTTTTCCAGTCATGTGCGAGTTTTTCAGCATAACAGTGCACTGAACTTGGCAACCAAACCTATACTTATCCTTACGCCTTGAGGATACATGTCAGTGAACCACGCAAACACTTGGCACTACATGTCTATGACAAATATTCAGATACATACAAGTTCGATCAACATATATAAGAAAAAAATAAAGACAATATTCAGAGATGTACAGGCCAGCCGCCAGCGCAACCATCTAATAAAACAACGAGAACAATTTCTCGCGTAATTCAATTCATGCTAGCTACTCCGTACGTAGACAGACCGCATCATCATCATCATGGTCGATGACAAATCCAAACGGAAACAAGATTGCAGTGGATCGGAGACGGAGACGAAGACCAAGACAAGCGCGTACCTGTGCTGCCGTCGCCTGCTCCCCTGTGCGGACAGGAGTGAGGAAGAGGAAGCTGGGGGAAGGAAGCCGAGGCGCTCACGTATGTCAAATACGGGGAGGCTGGCGGGAGGATAGGATGACAACGACGGCTATATAGGATAGGAGCCAATGGCATCCAAAGGACGGTCCTTTCGCGGGCCCCGCCGCCATCCCGCGTGGCAGATAAGCCACATCCTGGAGGGAGAGGCCCTCCGAGCCTCCTGGACTGGAGCGGAGTGGAGTTGAGTGGCTTGCGACGCTCCTCCAACTTCTGTGGACGACGAAGCGCTGCCGCCAATTCCGGCCCTAATATCCTAGCTCCCATCCAACACTCAACTGACGGCTTCAAGTGCACAGAGATACTCGTATTTTGACAGAGCTCGGCGCTTCTCGTATAAAGATTCAGTTCAGGTTCGTCAGTCCTTTTCCCCCCAAAAAAAAACGTGTGTGATGTCCAGGAATCCTGCAAAGTTCTGCGAAATGCAGTCGGCAATAGGCGAAGCTGTTGGTGCTCCCGGTGCGAGATTAACTGACATTGTAACGTATCTCGGCTCCTCCAGTGGGTGCCAATCTGCAGGCCAGAGACGCCGACGCGGCCACGTCACGCCCCCGCGCGGGAAAGGTTATCCCTTCCGCTTGGCTCCCGGTGTCCGTGGAAATCCAGCACGATTTTTTTTGCCCTTCCTTCTTCTGCGTCCCCTCCTCGTCATCTTCTTTGAATTAAATCATTAATTAAACGCTAGTGGAGAAAAGAAGCCCAAGAGAGGGACCATGGTGTTACCTGGAATGGTTGTAACCCTTGAAACTCTACTTCTACTTAATGAAACACGTGTCACGAGGACACGTTCACGAAAAAAGAGAGGGACCATGGTGAAGGCCGGACATCACATTCGGCAGCCAACAAGGATCCACATTGGCCAAGCTTTGGAGATGCAAGGTCCCCCATCCCCCGAATAAGGTCAGGGTTTTCAGGTGGAGAGTTTCCCATGATTTCGTTCGTTGCCTAGCAAACCTCCAACATATACGTATAGAGCTAATAGGGACGTGTGGTTTTGGTGGGATGGAGGACGAAACTACATATCACTCCCTCACACGGTGTACTTATGCTGTCTGCTTCTGAGATAAGCTTAGGACCTTCACGGGCATCAATCTTCCCCGGCTATGTCAAAGATCCTGGACAAGGGACTTGCTAGAGAATTCCTATTGCAAGGAGGAAGATAGAGGTGTAATACTATGCGGCATGTGGTAGTTTCGTGGCTTAGCGGAAATGATCGCCGGCATGGCAAGACACCAATCGACCTGGGAGCAGCGGTGGAAGGGGCACTGGAGGCCTTTTTTCAACTCTTTACCACCAACCAAAGTAGCATTGAATGTTTGATGAAGCCCTAGGCTAAAATGCCTGGCCTGCAACCTTGCCTGTAGCCTGCCTGGAATGTATTTGGTTGGAACCCTGAGATATTTGCGTGGGAAGCACTTGCCTGCCACCAGGCGATAGAAATCGGTCGCCTAGCTTCTCAGTCAATCTGCCTGGACATATAATAAATGTACTAATCTCTTTCCTCTGCTCAAGGCTCAAGAAAGATGTGACGGACTCAATATTTATTTAAACACAGGAACTCGCTGAACCAAACGCTGTCTGCTCTTCCATTCACACAGGCAAGATATCAGGGCTTCAACCAAACAAAGCTATGAAATCAGAGTATGCCTGACCAGGCAATTTTGCCAACCGTAACAGGCAGGTCACAGGCAACTCAAATGCCTAAGGTACAAACCAAACATGCCAGAGCGGGATTCAGCAAACTGCACGATGGACACCGCTGGAGCAAGGTACTCTGAAGATTAATCCGGATGAGGCCTTCCTGCATGAGACATGCACGGGAGCGACCGGGGCTGTGGTGCATATTAGCAGAGATGGCAATTTCCTGACGACGTCAGTTAGATGGATCAACTCGGTAGGCTAGGCGCTCAAGGATGGCATTCGGTTAATCCCGCGGGGGGCGAAGAAGCGGGCACCAGAGAACATATCGTAGTTGAGACTGATTCGCTGGAGTTAGCCTTGTTATGGAAGAACATAGGGAAAACATCGTTCAAAAGTCACTGTAATCATTGACGACGTCGATGAGCTGGTGCCGGCCTTCACTTCCATCAGAGTTCTTTGTGCTCAATATGCACCGGCTTCTACGCAGAATTTTATTTGGTTTACCTCCCCTAGCTTCTTGCAACATTGTCTGCATGCAGTCTGATTCTAATGACTCTATATAAGCAATGAAGCGTCCCCCACAAAAAGAAAATGAATTTTATACACACACTTTTTCCCGATGACACACACACACGCTAACGGACAAAATGAAATTCAACGAATTGGGAGCGAAATTGAAATAGAAAAATTGACGGGGGAGGTGATACCGAGGGATCAGGTGAAGAGCACGGGGTTGGAAGTATCCCACGCTGCCTCTTTGTATGCTCTGCCAGCCTGCCTCAGCTCCAATCAAGCCAAATATACTATCCACACTACACGCTGCATACACTTGAGTCCTCTTCTTTCTTGTGCCAAGGACCACGACCAAGAGACCGTGATGTTTCAGAGTTTGTACACCAGGAGTCACGAGTCACTCATCACTTTCGGTCTTACAAATATCTCGGCTCAGTACGCATCAATTTGGGCCGCAGTGACTCGAGAGATCGATTTATTAGGCTTCTCACCCGCCCTGCCGTAGGTAGAATGCTATAGCCTACTACAGTCTACAATGACTTGACTTTTTAAGGTTTGTCTCGAAGAAAAAGTCATTTTTACTTTTATCTTCCTGACCATCGCCATAATCTGATTTTCTTCCTCGAAGCATCTTACTGTTGAACTCTCGACCCGTTCAAATAACCTCTCTGCCTTGGTTTGAGTGGTTTTGAAAACGGTTTTTGTCATTTTAGTTAAAAAAATAGATAAATATCGATGAGGTTTTTAAACCACGGAAAATGTCTCTAGGTTTCTAAAAATTTTGATAAACATTCTAGAGATAGATTAGGATATGATGAATCTGAATAAAATGTTTAGAACTCGTGAAATATCTCTAGAAGCTTTCAAAAATTAGGTTTAGCTCTAGAAAATTAAGAAAATATCTAGAAAAAACTAAAAATTTCCCGCACATTTTAATAAATGTATTGATGATAAAAAAAAAGAGATACAACCAGCATGGATGCAACATATAGTATTCCTAAAAGCATTCATGTTGGTTATGTATATGTTGTAGAAATTTCTCAAAACAAGTTGTGCATCATTTATAATGTTTTCATAATTTTCTAGATCTTTTTGGATACTTTTACTATTTTCGTAGAGGTAAACCTAATAATTTGAAGATTGTAGAAATATTTGCACGAGCTATAAATATTTTATTGCGGTTTTCATATTCCAATATATCTCTACATTTTCCCTGGAAACTTTAGAAGCTCAGAGATATTTTTAAGTTTAAAAACCTTATCAAGTATTTACCACATTCTTTTTAACTGAAAAAGATATAACTACCTTGATACCTTCAACCAGGGCAAGGAAATACAATTTGGGGAGATATTGTTATCACAAACAGGGTCTCTAGGTGAAGAAGTTTATCATGAACAAATTATGTAAAAAATTGTGTATAATTTTTTTGAAAGACATTGAACAACAAAAGTTATGCGTATAAGGTATGTTGTAAAAACATAGTATATAAAATTTTAGCTAGAAAGTTTATAATGAGATATTGTTGTGATAAGATTGTCAGCTGACGGCTATAAACAAAAATTGGGTTTCGAATATCACATAGAAAAAACGATAAGTTATCTATAAAATTACTAAAAATACATTGAAAAAGTTATGATAAATTTTGTTCCACAAAAAATGTTACACACAAAGTTAAGTATAGCTTTGTAACTTTTTTTAAAAAAAAATGGAAAGTTGCAGAAAGATTTTTTTTTGCAAAGTGAAAGTTATGGAGGTTGTCTGATGGTTCGTTGGTAGTTCGTTGATTAATGAAGTTGGTGTGATAATATCGCCATATAGGAGTATATGTGTTTTATTTGTTGTAACCCACGAATATATTTTCTAATGTATATGTAACGGGCAAAATGAATCGAGCATGACTGGGAGAAAATCATTAGGGAATTGAAAAGAAAAAAAAACGCTGGGGACGTGGTAGCTAGCTAGGCCGGGTGGGGGTGATGGGGTTGTAAAGAGGGATCGGATGAGAGCACGAGCACGGGGTTAGAAGCATCTTTGCTGTTTGTTGTCTGCTCTACGCCGAGCAAAATACGTATGTATACGCCGTACGCGCTGAATACATCTCGGTATTCTTCTGCGAGACTTGGATATTTCAAACTCTGGAGCAGACAGCAGAGCAGGTCTCTTCCATCCACTGATCCCTTTGAGCCTTATCCGGCCCAGTAATATAATGGGCGGCATCTCGCGATCGCGAGCAGGGCGGGCTCGTTTCTCAAGAATGAATCTGGGCCTAGACTGCCGGAGCATCAGTTTGGGCTTCTAATCCGGCCCGTACCACGGTGAGTCTGACGACTCTCCGGTTGGTCTGTCTTTGCTAGAGAAAATGTGGGCCAGCCCATCATCCTAGCGTCGTCGGAAGCCGAACAACCAAGGAACGACGAGTGTTTGGGCGAAAAAAAACAAACAAACTTGGATCCTACTATGAAAACACAGCTAACTTAAGTGGGAGCGACTCGAGTTACTACCGACAGATAAGCCTGATTCAGTGGTTTTAAATCAGATCACCTGTGAGTCCCTCAATTTCTTTTCTCCTAATAAACTGAAAAAAGACTCTAGACTCGTCCAGTTGTATCGACTCACATCTGCCGAGTACTACCGCAGTACTCTAACTTTGTCGGAGTAACGCAATGCAATAGGCCAATAGCCCTGCTGCTCCTACGGGCAACCTAGCAGAGGCAGACAGGCAGTTGATGTGGCTTTTAATGGACGGCAAGCTCTCCCAGATGTGGCATGCGGACCGGCTCAGCTCAGCACCCATGATGGACGCGGCGACAGCCCTTTGTACTAGGTACAAACACAGAAAAAGGGCGAGATCCTTTGCAGGCCTCTCCCTCCGATCCCTACAGGCTGCCACAGACTCCGTGTTGGCCAACCACGACACGGAGAGGAGGCAAGGACAACCCAATTGTCCATGGTCGTCGGCGTCCTGCTGCGAGAAACAGCTCATTCGATGGTTGGTTACTGGGTTGATAAGTTCGACTGGTGCTGATTTGTTGTGAGAGAAAAACACTGTTGGCTAACTGATAAGTCCTTGCTAAAACCAACTAGCGAAAAGGTTGAAAATCCGAAATATTTGTTTGTGGACTTGTGGTGGTGGCCGGTGGGATTGGGATGGAAACGGCCAAACGGCGCCTGCGGATTGGGGCTGGGGGCTGGGGCCTGGGGCTTCACAATGATTGCGTCGACTTGTCCGACGTCTGGGTTGAGTGTTCCGGCCTCCGGGGGTGGCCGTGCCCGCGCGCCCTCGCCCTCGCCCTCGGAACACGCGAAAAGAGATGGGGGAAACGACGAGAAAGCAAAAGGGCGGGCAGGACGGAGGATGACGAGCACAGGCACAGCAGTCCAGTCAGCAGGCGAAGACCGTGGACCGAGACCCCAACCGCCTGCCCTGTTCCGCTGTTCGTCGGCACGCGGCGCGAGTGCCGTGGCAGGCCGCAGGCGGAGGGAGCCAGCCTCACTGCTACTCCTACTCCTACTCCGTGCAGAAAAAACGAATACTCCTATCAGCATGCTGCCTCTGCTTCTGCTTCTGCTTCTGCTTCTGCTTCCGTACTGGAGAATAACCGGGGGCCATTGTTTTGTGCGCCATCGCCTGTCGTCGCGAACCGCCGTCACCACCGGCCACCGCTCTGCGCCTGCTCGCTCGACCAGCACCGGCGGCACGACTACGAGACAACCGGGGAGGCGGGGACGTCACGCCAACCTGCCCGCCTCGCCTCGGCTTGGCTTTGGCTGCATCTGCATGCCACTCCGCGCTGACACTCCGTACTAGAGTGCTTCGCTGCCGCAGCGGCGCAGCAGTGATGTAACCGGTCGGTCAGAGTTTGACGCCGTCCAAGCCACCAGGCACTGCGCCGCGCCCAGGCCCAGCCCCCTGCAGCGAAAACGAAAAACCAGGCGAAAAGCGCCCGCGCGTGCTGCCTACTACTGGTAGTACTGCCCTGGCAACCCTGCCACGGAGCGGAGGCGTGCAGCAGGTGAGCGGCCAGCGCCAACCCCAGTCCCAGGATGGCACGGCGCGCGCCGGCTGCCGCGTGGGGCCCTGGGGGGCGCTGGTTGGGTCGTTTTGGCACGGGTCGGGCAACCACCGCGGTGGGGCCGTGGGGGCGCGGGGTCCAGGGCGCACGAGGACCGCGCGCAGCGGGCAAAGCGGCAGGGGAGGCAGGGGTTGCGTCCGGCGAGGGCGGCCGCGAGGCCCGGCGCGGTGGTACGGTCATCGGCCATCTGGACGGGCTCGTTCCGCTCGGTGCGGCTCTGCCGACTTGGGGAGCGGCACGGGCACGGCACATGTATCTTGTGCGCGCGCGGTGGTGTGGCCTGCGCTTTATGCCCCGTGCTTTTCCGGTTTGGAGCTTGGACTTGGCGGCTATTCTTTAGCGTTTGGGGTTTTCTGGCTTTCAGGCTTCAGCGATGCAGCGCGACACGACGCTGGTGCTTCGTGGCAAATCAAATCAAATGCACCACCACAGCGTCCACGGCACAGGACATATACCCCGGCCGTCCTCTCTCCGTTCAACCGCATGCTGCGTTGGCTATTACACAGGGGAAGTCCTTGGTGGTTCTTTAGGGCGTGTTTGGAGCGCCGGCCCGTCGGCCTGGCTGCGCCCTCCAGCTGCGGTGCGCGTGTTTGATGTCCATGGGCCGTCTCCCAGCCCGGCTCCCCACACGCTTTTCGGTCCCATCGGTCTGGCTCCAGGGAAACGCTCTCCCCCCACCGTTTTTCTAAGGCTCGGCCGCGCACGGCTCCTCGCAGGCAATTTGGCGGCGATTCCTGGCGGCGGCGGCAGGCTCGCGCGGGAAGTGTGAAACCTCCGCACGCGCTCACGCTTCCCGTGAAATCCGTCGCCTTTATAAGCGGCCCCTCTGGCGCCGAAGCTCCCATCCTTCTTCTCCTTGCTTGTCCACCAAATCCGTGAGAGGCCGTGATGTGTTGAGGTGTGGTGTCCGATGGCGGCGTTCTTCCTCGGCGAGCTTCCTCTCCGTTCCCCCGCCACGAATCTGGTCGGACGCGGCGCCGCACCGTCTTCCTAGCTAGGATTCCGGGAGGCGGTCGTCTTCTTCCTTCGTTTTCCTCGGTTCCGGTGGTGCGCGTGGTGGTGCTATGTACCGGATCTGCTTCCTCTTCATCGGGATCTGCTTCTTCGTCGCCTTGTCTTCTTCTTCTCCGTTTTGCGCTTCGCGTTTCCTCCGTCGACCACCTCGAGGTGAAATCGACCCCCAATCCCCATACTATTTGCTTTGGATGATGCTAGGGTTTCGGTATATTTGTACAAGATCCTGTCTTCGTGGCTTATCTGAACTGTTAGTGCCGGTTGATTAGTTATGCGATGTTGGATTTAGGGTTTGGCTTGAACTGTTCATTTGTTCTGACTTCAGTATGGTTTCATGCTATTTGTTTACCTGTTCTTATGGTCGATGATGATGTCCATTGCACTGGGAGGCAGTTCTATCATGCAGTCGTGCCTACTTTTTTGTTGACTGATGACACATCTATGTTGAGGCCAGCCAAGGTCAATTGAACAATATTTGTCTTGAATGTTCATGCATGTAGATGGATCCCACCCAAACCGTGAGCTGATGGCCAATCAAGCTGCTGCCTTGGTAGTTGTTATGGTGTCTTATGTTGTCACTAGGCTTAGGAGGTCCAGGCCAGAACCAGACCCTTTGTTGTACCATCTTAGGAGTGATGATGAGCAGCATCGGAAGCAGACCTTGCAAGCCATTTTCAACTCCACAGATGCAGAGTGTCTATCCATGATAAGGATGGCCAGAGCTCCTTTGTTTGCTCTTTGTAACCTTTTTAGAGATAGGTGACTTGTACCTGAAAAGGCTGGGTGCACAGTTGAGGAGCAGGTAGCAATGTTCTTTCATGTTGTTGGACACAACCAAAGGTTTAGGGTAGTTCACCAGGCCTTTAGGAGATCAATTGAGACTGTCCATAGGCACTTTCACAAAGTTTTTATATGCTGTTGGTGAGCTTAGAAGTGAAATGATTAACCCTCCTACACCTGGCATTCATCCAAAGATCCTTGGGAGCCATAGATGGAACCCTTACATGCGAGTAACTGTCACTTTAAGTGTTAAACCATAACTCACTCTAAGTATCAACCAATGCACTTATCCCACGTACATAAATTTTTAGGACTGTATTGGTGCCATTGATGGCACCCATGTGTTGGCAAGGGTGCCTAGACACATGCAGCAGGATTTCAGGGGTAGAAAATCAACCCCCACACAGAATGTGATGGTTGTTGTGGACTTTGACCTCAAGTTCACATATGTACTGGCTGGCTGGGAGGGCTCAACACATGATGCCCTCATCCTTGCTGATGCCATTAAAAGAAATGATGGGTTCATTGTGCCTAAAGGTAACTGAAACCAACTGTCCACTACACTTTTATCCTTACCATGTCATAGACATTCACCAAGAGCATCTATGGTGCACTTGTAGGTAAATTCTACCTTGTAGATGCAAGATATGCTTCCCGCATTGGCTTCCTCCCTCCCTACAGGGGGTGAGGTACCATCTGTCTGAGTATGGCAGCAGAAACTACCCAACCAATGCAAGGGAATTGTTCAACCTGAGACACTCCTCACTTAGGGTCATAGTTGAGAGGGCTTTTTGTGCTTTGAAGAACATGTTTTGTATTTTAGACAAAAAGCCATTCCACCATTACAAGACACAGGTCAAGCTTGTTATAGCATGTTGCATTCTTCACAACTGAATCCTAGGCTTTGGCCTTGACCAAGCTATGCGACAGAGGATCTGGTTGCCACCAAACCGACTGATATCCGAATTTTGTGCATGAGCTCATCGTCTGCAAGATTCCTTTGCCATGTCCACTAGGAGGGATAGGATATGTAATGCAATGTGGCAGGGATACCCAGCCTGTGCATGAGCCTAATACCCAGCCTGTTACCTAGTCTTTGGACATGAAACTCAGCCATACAGTGGTAGCAACATAGATGAATTATGATGCTGCTGTTGGATGGCTATGTCCCATGGCCAAAGCTGATGTCTATTTATGATTCTGATGTGTAATCTCCTACTGCTGGGCCCAGAACTGTTGGGCAGAACAATCATGTTGTAAGGCACTGCCATGTCCTCTGTTGGCTACTTTATTTGAGATCAATTGTTCCTTATTCTCTTATGAACTATTGGTTTTATTTCTTTTGATTGGTGAAGCTCGGGAAATCTATATGGCCTATGATGCAAACAACATATACATGAGGTGGTTTGCCTTGTTTACACGGTCTTTGATGTTTTTCATGATGTCATCAAACCCTATGTGTGCACATACATTCCCTTAGCAATAGCCCTTCTTTCTTGTCTTTGATGGTAGTGAGTGGATGTGCACAATAGGGTTCCATAAGCAACCATGACATTGGATTTGCACTTGTTTAGTTGTTACATTACACCTGCAGTTTGTAACTTATTGTTCTACTAGTTTTTTATTTGTATGGCAGCCACCAATGATATAGACATTGAATTACACCACCGATTCTAAAAGTGAGGCCAATCTTTTGTAACAATGCTGTGATGTCATACTTGTTGATTTGAACACGATCTTTGCTTTGGTCATTAGTGAGGGACTCGAGATCAACGATTTGTTTCATAACAAACCATAGATCTTCAAGTTCCACACTCATGGCTAGTTTCATGCATTACATTTGATTAAGGCTAAAACAACATTTATTTTCATAGAAATGTCAACTTGCTATGTGGTTTTCTATGGGAAGCCTCTAGGATTTTACCTGACTTGCATGAGTGCAGTAAGCAAGTTCTTAGGGTCAGAAATGCTATATACAAGAAGTATATTAACTATGAGTAGGCTGTTGGAGATTTTCAGGCAACAATGAGAGATGTCAATCTATCTCATGGGCAATGACTCCCCCTATGATCCGGTTCCTAATGATGCTTTTGCTCCAATCATTTCTCCTTCTAATGGTAATGGTAAAAATTTGGTTGGTGGAAGAAGATGTTAATCACCTCACTTGTTATCTTTCTGTTTGGACTATGGATGAAGGGGGTCAATATTGGTTGGTACGACTGCCCCACTTAGGCCTATGATGACTACAACTAGATGATGGATGAGCTGCTACTGTGTCTTACTAATTTCTGTCATCCATTTCTGTTACCTATCTCCTATGTGTTGTTCAAAGACTGCTACTTACTAATTAGTCCGTTGATGTTGTTATTTTGCCTTGCTTCATTGCTTTTGTAAAGTTAGAGTAGCTATGACTCCATGGTCAATTACCTAATTTGTCTAAGGTCGGTTGGTTAGATGATGTTGGATTACTCTTACATATCTCCTATCTATTGTTCATTTCTGTGCTATTCTCCATGATTGCTGGGCCTGGCCGGGATCAAACAGGATCTCGAAATGGCAGTTGAGGTAGTGGGCCTTGGGCCTGACTCCCTGATGTGGAATCAAACACAATCTGTGCTGGGCCTGGTCCGTTTGGTATAGGGAACCAAACAAGGGGCCTTGCACCGTTTCAATCCGGCTGTGGCTGACCTTGGTCTGGCTGGCTTCAGGCCGCGTACCAAAAACGCCCTTAGTTACCTTTCGAACCATGGCATGCAAGCTTATATACATTAAGTTTTAGTGCCATATCGTATCACATACTATTTTTAAGTTTATATGTCAAGCTTTAGTGCCATATCATATTACTTTTTAAATAATACAATGAACGATATTAATAATATCAATAGTTATGTGCTGGCTTCGCTCCTGTCTCGACAAGGCACGCATTGGTGATTGGTCTACTTCTTCTCGAGAAATCACAACGGTCATTTTACCATTTTGTTGTCCGGATTTTAATTGATTATGTGCTAAAGTAACCATCCTTAAATCGTGTTACAGGTCTCGGATAACAATGAAACATAACGTGATCAATTTACGAAAAAAACTTTTTTTTGTTAGTGCAAGTATGATGTCCCTCTGTGCATCATTGGCGTTACTTTGTGCATGACAACCGTTTCAGCATGACTTACAAGCCATGCAACGTCCCACCTTCCCTATCCTCTTTACCTATCCACCTCGACCATGCGATATCCATCCTTCCTCGACTGCATACTCCCCTCCAAAATCACATATCTATATCTACTTGCTGATTTCTAACCCTTGAAACGACACAAATACTTCTTAGACGCTTTATGAATTTAATCATGAGTTAATTTTACCATGGACAAGACAGAACCCACTACATAAAACTAAATTAGTGGATAAACACTGGAGTATCACTTACTTGTCATTTGAGGTTATACACAAGTTCACTCTTAGGCTATTCCAAACTTGTGGATACACACCGGAGTCTCGTTGATTTTTCATTTGAGGCTATACTCAAGTCCACTCCTAGGTTATTCTAAACTAGTGGATACAATTGGAGCCTTAATGATTAGAAGTTATATTCAAGTCTACTCTTAGTTTATTGTAAACCAGTGGATATAAATAAGAGTCTCAATGATTTCTATATGTTTGAGGTTATATCAAAGTCCAGTCCACTTTGCCTTAAAAAAAAAGTCCAGTCCACTACTAGGTTATTCTCTCCCTAAAACCCAAAATTTCCAACAGGTACACGGGCACCCAATCTTGGAGCCATAAAAGATCCGAGGTGCTGGATCGCAAAAGCGCCCCTCGTTTCGTCTTTATCCCCATCCCCCCACCCGGACCGGAAGCCGCAAGCCCAGCGGCGGAAACCACAAAACCACCAAGCCGAGCGTGAAGGCGCCCGAACCACCGCGAGCGCCCGCCCACCACCACCCCACGAAACCCAAACGCGCCTCCGTCCGCAGCGAGGGATCCCGCATCCCCCCCTACCCGTTTCAATTTTCAAAAGGGCGTCGAGGCGCACCTCCGCCGCCGCCGCCACCGACGAGGGAGGAAACGCCAGGCCTTCCCCTCCTCCCCGCCCCGAGCCAGCCCCGATGTTGTCCGACCAGGAGCTGGCCCAGTACGTGGAGTCCCTCGTTCAGCACACCGCCGCGCAGGGCGGCACCGGGATATCGGCGGATGCC
Organism: Miscanthus lutarioriparius; assembly: GCA_904845875.1. Classification (NCBI taxonomy): domain Eukaryota; kingdom Viridiplantae; phylum Streptophyta; class Magnoliopsida; order Poales; family Poaceae; genus Miscanthus; species Miscanthus lutarioriparius. The sequence continues at coordinate 97,498,672 of CAJGYO010000007.1, read as the reverse complement.
GTGGTGCGCCAGCTCGGGGCGCAGCTCGGCGTCGACCTCTCCCCCAAGGCGCAGCTCATCCGCAGCGTCCTCGTCGCGCTCCTCGGCCCCGCCGCCGCGCCGGCGCCGGACCACGCGGCCTCGCGGAAGGACCCTTTCGACCCCGCAACCGCCGGCGGCGGCGGCGGCGGCGGGGCCCGCGCCGAGGGTCCTGCGCAGCAGCTGCCCTTCTCCACCTCCGCCGTCGCGTCGTCGGCCCCCGCCCCGTCGCCCGCCGTTCCCCACTTCTTCCCGCAGCAGCACCAGCACCAGATGCAGTCTTTCCTCTCCGCCCCGCAGCAGTATCAGCAGCACCAACGTTCCGGCGCGCCTCCCTCGCCGTTCGACGTCCCCGCGTCGTACCGCTACGGGCACCAGCCCTTCCCGCAGGCCGACCAGGCGCAGCTGCAGAGGCTCGTTCAGCTACAGCAACAGCAGTTGGCCGCCGCGGCGAGAGCGGCGGCTGCAGCGGCACCCACTCCGGCGGAGAGCCCCCGTGCGCGGGAGCCGGCACCGGCGCCGGCTGGCTCCAAGAAGGACAGGTGACACTTCCTGCACTCTTAGTTCCCCATCATTCCCCCCTTAGAGTTAGGGTTTGGAGCATCCACTTAGATGCTAGATGCGCGTGTCTCGTGCGGTTACATTCAGTTAGGTAGAGTAGCTTCTACGCGAAGCGAAGCTCCTAAACCTCTAGGATCGAAAATTTTCCCCTTTCTAGATTTGTTTGGTGATTTGAGGTGGGATTAACTGGAAAAGCTTACATGTTTTTTTGGTGGTCACACGGCTTGTAGTGGTACGGATTTGGGCTTGATTGTTTCTGGTGGACAGAAATATTTTATATCAGGATATGGTTAGTGGGGTTGGGTGAAGTGGAAGGAATTTGTTTTCAAGCGCTCCAGTTGGTTCATTTGAGAAATTTTGTGGTGCCATTTCTACTTGTACTAGACATTTAATGCCCCGTGGTTCCAAGCTTAGGGGAGGCAATCATCTTGCGAGTGTACCTGTGAAAACCTTTGAATGCTCCCGTAGTCATGTCAACCATTCATGCAGAATTAAATCCCATGAGGTCATTAACATTGAAATGGATTCACTCAATCCCATCAAAATGTTTGCTTTTCAAGCAACCGGCTTCAAACAAAGAAGCTTATCCATAACTGCCAATTTGATTTGCAGAGTGGGCTCTACGTTTAGGTACAACTTGCTGGAACTAGAAAGGAACCTTTCTGTTTGCTATGTCGATTCACTTGAAAGGAATTTATGGCACTTTTTATGTACTAAATCCGTACTACTATTCTGCAAACACCAAACTCTTCTGCATGTGACAATGTTCCTGATATAAATCTCTACCCTCACTTCACTCTGTTGGAATAAGATATGGATATGTCCCCTGTTCTCAATTGTCACCGTCGGCTGAGTTGAGCCTGTTCACTGAACTCGCTGTTCTTGTTGTGGCAATGTAGCAGTGCTAGTGCTGGAGCAAAACGAAGAGGTGGTCCTGGAGGGTTAAACAAAGTCTGTGGTGTGTCTCCAGAGCTGCAAGCTATCGTTGGTGAACCAGCCATGGCTAGAACTGAGGTCCAGTCTATCTAGCACATCTTTCTAATGCCTTGTCTACATGTTTACATTATGGCAGGGAACCTGACACTGTTAATCAATGCAGATTGTTAAGCAGCTTTGGGAAGGATACATTAGAGGAACAATTTGCAGGATCCTAACAATAAGAGAAAGATTATATGCAATGATGAGCTCCGATTAGTTTTTGAGACTGATAGCACAGACATGTTCCAGATGAATAAGCTTCTATCTAAGCATATACGTCCTCTGGAGAGTAAAAGTAGGTGTTTCTCCTGACACACCATATCTACTTCTTTACAAAACAATCATATCTTGTGTACTGAACCTGTGGTCCAAATTCTTGCAGATGATTCGAAACGAGCAGCAAAGAAATTGAAGCCAGAGGGTGGTGAACCAATTCCTTCGGTTGAAACTGATGTTAACCAATTTCCCCTTACGGTTTCTGATGCTCTTGCTACCTTTTTTGGTACGGGAGAAAGAGAAATGGTCCATTCTGAGGCTGTTAAGCGTGTCTGGGATCACATTAAAAGCAATAATTTAGAGGTTTGGATGATTACTATCAGAACTGTTATGTGCTACTATTCCTTTTTGAAATGTTGGGTCCAATATTAAAGTATTAAACTCCAAGTGGGCTTTGCAAGTAATTTGTCCAACCTTGGGAAACTAAAGAAGGCCAAAAGAAATGTCTATCTCTGTTTTATAGTACCAGAATATCTGTGTAGAAAAAAGGGGCATAATGTTTGATTTCAGAAAGTTGGCTTACTATTTCTTTTGGGATGAAAATGTAAATGCATCAATATTGGTAACCTGTAACTGCATTCCCTGTGCTTTAAACTGATGTCATACATGAAAACTTGTCTAATTCATGACAATTTTTGTTAGTTGAACCGTTGGACACCCTGCTTGGTCAATATCTGTTTTTCTTACTTGGTAGATCTCTTGCTTTCTATTTTCTATCAGATTTGAGTCTGGTTGGTGGCATGGTAGTTGTTGGTTGATCAACTAGATGCGTACAGTGGTTGTTTCTAGATACATGTTACCGAGTGTATATATTTCACATGTGGTTTAAGTTTTGAACTTGAACTATTAAATGGGGTCAGTGTACTTTTCAATATACTATAACACCATGACGATATATGGGAATCATTATTTTTGCAAGTTGGTTTTTGCCTACCCTTTTGACCTATGACAAGAGTGAAGCATAAGCAAAGCGTGTTCCATATAAGCCCATCTTTTCCTTTGGTGTTTTCATACGTAATTTACCAGCAATGATTTTGCCACCTAACATTTCAGTAATGATAAATCTGAACATAAGCAATAGGTGACTTGTATTATTGTCTACTGTACTGCAGAAATCTACTTTTGTCTATGGTGTAGTATAATGCATCCTTCTATTTTCGCCTGCCCTTTCTGTTTTCCTTTTTTGTTTTGCTGCCATGTGAATTGCCTCCGTTCATATTTGTGGTTTGCTTCATTAGTTAACTATTTTTCTTGGGTATATTTTCTGTAAAATACCTAGAGATCTATGTTTGAATAGGAGTACTTGGAAAGCAGCTATTGAAGTGCCTGAACCGTGACTTGGGGATCTTGGTAGGTTTCAACTCTAGCCTACCCCAACATGCTTGGGACTGAAAGGCTATGTTGTTGTTGTTGTATATTTTCTGTAAAAACAGATTATAGGTACTTGTATAACCGTCTGGTGTCTGCATAAGCGCAAACAGGTTTGTAGTCTGATTGGTTTTCTTCTCTTGTTATGGTTACAGGATCCAGAGAATCCTACAGTGATACTATCGACTTCGAAACTTAAACAACTCTTTGGATGTGATAGTCTTACTGCTCATGGTGTCTCTGAGTTGCTTTCAGAACACCTTTACAAGCAATCTACCAAGATCTGACTGGTTAGTTATCAGACTTTCTCTTAATAGCATGCTTATGTAATATTAAGTCAAATATGCTTCCCTGCCTAGCAGTACTTGTTGGAGAACATCCATCCTCTTTCAGTTGTTTGCTTTTGGGTCCTGGTTTGCCCCCTTTTAAATATGTTGCACTAGTAAAAGGAGTCTACTGATAGCAGTCAAATTGGTACTGTAAAGTTTTGACTTAACAAAATTTAGTCATTTTATTTTCACTCTGTAGACCTCTTACATTATGCAGTTTTGATGTCATATGGTAATGCAGGAATATGTGATTGTTTAGCTGTTGGCTGCAGGTGAGACATTTTCTGGATTCAGTTGGGCTAACATCCTGGTAGTAGGCACTGATGAAAGGACAAGAAATCCGCTCAAAGTGTTGTATCTTCCATATTGGTCAAGACTGATTTACAGTAGCAAGGAAAAGGGAATGGCAGTTGTGGCATATTATCTAGTGAGACATAGTAGTCCATCTGACTTTCTAGTTTGTTAAATAGGGAGCAGCTTGGATGCGAAGTTTAAAAGGACAGCGAGAGCTGATGTACTTTGCCTGATGTAAATTCAGCAACCCTAGGTGCGTTTTCTGGTAAGAAGTCGCTTTCTCGTTAGCTAACCTGGAAGCCTCTTGCATTGCTAGTGTCCTAAGTTGACTCAAGACATCTGTACCCCCCAATGTTATGTTGTAGGTGATACCTAACTTATACAGTTTAGATCGTTATCCTGAATGTTCATCCTTTTTCTTCAACCCTGTATCATCATATCCATCTTATGGACAGTAGTTGTTTATAACAAACAACTACTGTGCATCATGGCTGGCCATGTTCCAGAATTTGGTATTTCTGTTTCTGCAATGATGCAGACCATTTACAAGATCCTGCAACTGTACAACGCTAGATGATGCTTGTTTCTTGTTCTCCTGGTGATGATGATGAACCCTACAAGTTCTTGAACAATGCGTAGAACAGTATCATGACCAGGAGGCCGATGATGACGCAGAAAACGATCGTGCTGCTCTTCTTCTCGTCAAGTGTACCTTCTGGCAGGACCTTGTGCACGATGGTCAAAATTACCGCGTCCAGATTCTGCAGTCATGATAAAAATCAAAAACTGTTTAGTCTTTTGGAAACAAGTTTGTCATTGCTACTCCCTCAGTCCCAAAATAGTTGACACTTTAGTTATGGGTCTGGACAGACATTTGTTCAGGTTCATCATAGCTAAAGTATCAACAATTTTAGGGGACAGGGAGTACATCAGTGGTAACTTTGTTTCAGAATCTGTTATCTGTTTGCCATGCACGCATGATGCTTGCCTGCTGGATGGTCCCAAGAATCCTCTGAAGCAGTGGCACGCAGATCTTGTTCACTTGGCTGCACCAGCAGGAAAACAAACGCGATTCAGTCGATTCTTTGACCCTGCAACTACCCTAATCCCTAGACGTGAGATTGCTGCATATGCAAGTATGCGAAACATATGGTCTTTACGGGACAAAATAGACGGTAAACACCAGTAAACTTACCCAGGGTTTCAGTTAAACCAGACGCTAGGAATTTTGTTACCTGATGAGCAGGAGGCCCCGGTAGACGTGGCTAGTGGAGACGTTGCAGTCGAGGTCCCAAGGCAGCTTCTTCCCCTTCCATTCTGCAGAGAGCAAACGGTTCAGTTTCCTAGCCCATGCTGTCATGCTGAAACTGAGAACTTCAAGTGTTGTTTTGACTGACCTAGAGACCATTTTAGGCCCAGGTCGAAGCCTGCTTCGTTCGGCGACGGTTTGAGCACGAACGACACTTGGTGCCGGACCATCAGCGCGTGGAGAAGCAGGAACATGTCCTGCAACAACGTCGTCACGGCCGGGTCAAAAACTGCAGGATTGCAGGCATGCTATATCGTTCAGGATTACAAGTTTAGATCCTCTTTGGCAGGGCTTAGACTTCTCTAAAAATACTGAAGCCAGAAAACAATGTTTTTGTGGCTTCGTCTTCTAGACGAAATGGTTTCGGCTTCATTGATTTTGGCTTGGTTTTAGCTTCGCTTAGCAGGACTTTTGATTGAGCTGTTGGAAAACCTCAAACAAAAATCTCAGCTCGTTTTACCTTGCCCAGCTGCGGAACATCAACGGAGCGGAGGTTACCGAAGAAGTAGAGGCACTCGTCGCCGAGCAGCTCGAGGAGCTCCCGTACGCTTCGGTTCTGGATGGCCGAGTTGAGCTTCACCATCCTCATCACGGTCCGTAGCCCGTCTCCGCCGCCGCCGTCGCCGAACAGCCCTTGGGCGCGGAATCTACCGGCGTCTCGTCTTCGTCGGTCCGTCTTGACACGCGCCGCCGGCAGCATCCTGCTGCTACCACCGCCGGGGCCATCGCGACGTCTTGGAACAGTATTGGGATGGTGCGGACGGTGCTGGTGACGAACCGATGGGAGAGGAGGAAGAAGACGAGGCAGGGTTGAGTCCATGGAGACAGGTGAACTGAGAAGGGTCTCGTCTGAATGTGAAAATTGAAATGGACGTGCTGCAGGCGTCTTATACGCCTTGGAGTTTTGTCGAGCAGGCGATGCATGTCCGGCTCACAAGGAAAGGATTGTTATGTATGAGAGGAGAGAATAAGCCATGCAAGGGTACATGCTCTGACGTGCAACATGCACACGGCTGCAAGTGCAAGCTAGGTTTGGGTAATTGGGTTTGCCAAGGAAAGTAAGGAAGGATCGGATGCTTCTTCCAAACTTGGGTTAGGGTCCATGCCCCCATAATCGGTAGTAGGGTACCCTACATCAAGCTTATTCACAGAGTCGTTTTGTGAGCTTCAGGGAGTTTCTGTGCTTCCTCCTTACGGTCGCTCCCAACTGATATGCACTCTTCCATTGCACCTTTTCTTTTACAACACTCTTCATTACATAATATGAAACTTACGACATCGGTGAAAGCTGGGCTTTTTTGTGCTTGGTCTAACACACCTTGGGCCTTAGGGGCTGTTGGCCCACTCTAAATTGGACTCAAATGGCTGAGGTGACAATGAAAAATTGTTGAAATCTTCCTAAGGTTAGAAATTTGCATACCAAATTCATCCAATTCAGACTCTGGATGAGGGAGATATGGCCCATAGAGATCTGTTGTTCCTGTGGGACTTTGGGCCGGATCAAGTTCATCTTTCTCATTCTTTCTTATTGGATCATCCTAAGTCTATGCCCATGTATACCATTTCCAAGATTGTCCCTTGGCCTCAAATTTCATGTCATTTTTCAATACACTCCAAAATATCGAATGTGAAATTATTTCAACTTTTCAAGAGGCAAGTGGCATGTTAGCGTATGAATATGGTCAATAATGCCACCAAAATGAGTCCAACAGTATGTAGATGTGTCTCAGCTGTGATAAAACTATGCCTAATTGGTATGGACAAGTATGTGTGTGACTGTTTGTGATGTGATGAACTTCGTGTGGTGGTGCTAAGTTAGATGTGAAATTTTAAAATTATGTACAGATATGTGTGATGCTAGTACTTGGACATTGCCATGATATGCGATGCTATGCATTGGTGTAATGTTTTTTTTATCTTATTGTGTGATGTTCTTGACATATTATCGTGTATTATATATCCTATTGACACTTGTTTGTTGACCCCATGGATTTGATGTAAGGGTAGTCCATGGCACTTGTTTTTATAAATATGTGCTTCCTATGTTGAAAGATACAAAACCTATGATAATTTCTTCAATGTATTTTATGGTGTATTCACGACAAACAACTTAATAACTAGTGAATTTTATCAAGTGATGTACATATTTAAACATGTATAAGAGACAAATTGACTCATGAAACCTACCAATTCCAAAGGAAAAGCATCAAGTGGACTTTAGATAGGTTTTGAATTTCATTTTGTATTTCAAAACTAAGTATATATAGGTATGTCCTACTAACGACAAAATACAAATCATTATGATTGTAGGTGTATCTAAGCTCAATTGAAACTAATCAACACTATGAGAGACACGAAACACTCATGGGAACTTTGGTTCTATATATGTGTTTGCGTGGCATCCAGAGGAAGAAGACGGCGAGACGGAACAATAAGCACTGCGACTGCCTATCGTGGCCATGGTCCATGGCTCAAGTCCCCAAGCCCAACACGACAACATGCAACGCAACCAGCATTCATACTAGCTCTACATGCAACAATAACAATGGGCCCTCACAATCTCAATCTTTGTTTCACTTGTTGTCTAGCGCTGACAATTATGAGTCTTGAGGGGTGGTGGCGTAACACACTAGCTTTGCCAAGTCTTGGGCACCACCTACCAACCAGTTCACCACACACCACTAAAAGCATTCCAGCCACCACACACCACCACCACCACCTCATCTACTCTGTCTCTCTACGATTCTCTATGCCTCTGTAGTTATGGAGGGGTAAGGGATGGTGGAGACAAGGGAGTGGGCGGCATCGACGGCGTGGATTCGATCTCCACGCTGGTGGTCTGCTGGTCTTGGCCATGACCTTGGACAAGTGTCTTTGGTGCTAAGCTTGAAGTTGAGGGAGAGGGACAATCGATTGACATCTATGTTGGGAAATTGACAACAAAAAATGGTAACAAGAGGTAAACCAAGTAACCACAATGACTCGTTAGCATTTATCATTTTATTAGAAATGTGATAATTGATATTTTACTTGTATTGTGTATGGGTGTATATTTGAATTCCTTTTTTTCAAGTGTGAGTGTTGCCTTGGGATCGTCATCCTGCCCAAGTACATTCTAAGAAGAAGAGGTAAACACTTAGATGAGGGCTATACATGTGTTATATGTCATGATGATATTGAGGAGACAACTTTGCATCTCTTTTTTGAATGTACTTCAAGTGCAACTAGATGGTTCATCCTCGGCATTCAGTGGGAGGTTCAGGTTAGCATTTGTCAGATGATAGCGCAGAAAAATGCTCAGCTCCAGATACCTTTCTTCATGGATTTTTTATGATCGGTGCCTGGTGCATTTGGAAGGAACACAACGATTACATATTCAACCACAAGGTCCCTTCTCTTCGGCTTGGAAGCAACGTTTTATAAGTGAGGTTAAGCTCCACTTATGTCGCTTTAACCCCAGTCACCATCGTGTAATTATTCAATGGCTAGCATCTCTATAATTTGGTAGTTTCTTTTCCTCCTTGTATGGTTTGTGCGGTTTGTCCTTTTGTTAGCTCCTAGCTAACAACCCTGTAACTTCTATTTCATTTTTTAACATATTGTTCGGTGCTAGGGAGCTTTGCTCCACAGTTTCTCTTCATAAAAAGTACCCATGAAGTCAAATTGACACTAATGTGGAATTCATGGTTGTCAAAGTTGCATTAGATGAGAACAGGACAGAAGAAAATGGAGGTATTGATGTTACGTATAAAGGAATTATTGATCCAAATGTTCATGGTATTGATGATCCTACTTTAAATACCAGTCAATAGATTTCATCCTAACATAAGATCTGATGCTAAGAGGCTTTATTCGTTGAAGGGTCCAACCCAACCTAGGCCATGCATTTCTTCACAAGATTTTTTATGGTCTTTTGAGCATCATGGTTTGATGATTATGATTGATTGGAATATAGTGTGTCAAAGGATGAAGCCTATAGATTACATTATTTTCTTTTTAGGAAAGAAGCCAAGCTTGGAAAGCTTGGTCATGTTGTTTTTACTAACACAAGGTATACTAATTGGAAGAATGTGACAAATAGACAATTTCCTAATTGTTGTTGTTGTTGTTGTGTTATTGGTGGTTGCCACAAAAAGGCAATGTAATGTGCTGATGACTTTAGTAATCAAAGGACAAGTATCTCGCATAAGTTTGAGTCCAATACTATAAATGCTGAGAAGCGATATGAGATTCGTGTCATCGTTGCTATAGACTTTGCAAGATTTCTCTCCATGCCCAAGGTCATGCATTATGACTTATGAGGACACAATGAATTTGAATTTTCCTTAAACAAAGGGAATTTCCTAGAGATGCTATACTGGTACAAGAAAAGAAAAGATGTGGTGAGGGCTACATTTGATGAATAATGTCCTTCTCACCAGATTCAGAAGGACCTTGCAAAAAGTTGTGCAAAAGCAACTAGTAAAAGGGATAAAAAAGAGATTAGGGATAATCTTTTATTTGTTTTGTTATTGATGAAATCTCATGATATCTCAATAGTAAAGCAAATGTTGTGATTGTGAGGTTTGTTTCTATATCACTTTTAATTAAATAGTTTCATTATCAATGGACTTTTATTACTGACATCATTGTGTAATGTCATCCACTTGTTTGTGAATAAAAAGGAATGGATATAGAAAGGTTTTTGGGTCTTGAGCATGTGGAGGACATAACATAAATTGCACTATGGAAAATTTTACTTCAGATGATTTCTAAGTATGGATTATCTATTGCTAGGCTTAAGGTACAAGAATAGATGGAGTTTCTATTGCTAGGCTTAGGTACAAGAATAGATGGAGCTTCACATATGAGATGAGAATTCAATGGATTACAAAAATAAATTCATGATGAGAACTCGTATGCCCAAGGGCGAGCCCACTAGTATTCAATGGTATTTAGTTGAATACCCAAAATATTTAATAAAAAAATCATATATCTGAGTGTATACGTGTGTGTATATTGAAAAAAAGAAAATACAGCCAAACTAAATAGCATGTGCAGCAACCAGTCCAAAAACACATGTTCCTACTCCTTTTCCTCCCTACTTGAAGGCCTAATAAGGCCCAACATCCCAAATTTCCCCTCACCACACCTACACTAGGAGACATCGGCGTCTACTAACTCGCATCCTCGCAGTCATCATTTTCTGCTCCTCCCTCCTCCTGAATAGTATTCTTTTCCCCAATCCCAAACCCTAGCATCGGCTTGGTGGGTGAGGACGACTAGGTGGCACGATGGTGGTAGGGCGGTTGACGGACTCCGCCTGCACTTTGAGCAGCCCCTACCAGCGAGGGAGTCAGGGCAGCCAAGACCAGGATGGCGCTAGTCGCCCAAGTGTTGCAACCACGATGTGCTCGCATAGGACAGTGTGAGCAAACGAGCGACTAGCGGTAGAGCACCGCAACGCACCGATGAGGGAAGTTCTCTCCTTCTAAATCACAATTTGTAAGTTCAAGTTAAGTCTACTACTCTCTTGGATTCCCAATTTCCCATTCAATGTATTAGGCATAGCAATTGGTGAATCACTTGACCTGAGTTTGTCCCCAAATTACTTAGTCCCTTGGTCTAGTTTACCCCAAAATTACTTAGTCCCCAAATTTATTATTTCCTATTTTAATTTTAGGTCTCAAACATGAAAAAAGAGTGGTACAATATATTTGAGGACTTTATTGCAAAGGACTTACCCCAAATGCAATGGATCTTATTGAGTTCACAAAGGTATAATTGGATATTTTGAGAGATGATTCTAGATGGAAAGAGTTCCTTCAGAAGGTCACTTCTTGTGAGGAACACAAAGTTAAAATTGTTGACATGAATGGCAAGTATAAGCGTATACAAAGATCAAAGCAATTCTTTAGAGGTGCAATTGATTATCACCTGTTTCATGTGGATATGTTTTTGGGTGTCATTGATAGGCAGGTTCAATAGCTTAATAACATGTTTGATTAGGTGAACACTGAGTTACTTAGATGCATGGCATCATTCAGTCTCTAGCTAGTTTTGTTTGGTTTAAAATGCTAAGAATTTGGCAAAGCTTGCTGGGTTCTATCCTCATGATTTTTGAATTTGAAGAAATGAACTACCTCCCTTCTTAGTTGAACCTCTATATTGATGATGTGAGGAAATATGAAAACTTCACAAATTTGAGAGGCCTAGCTGAGTTGTCTGTGGTGCTTGTTAAAATAGGGAAGGTTTCTTGGTATGACATTGTTTACAAACTTCTCAAATTGCTGCTAGTTCTCCCTATTGCAACAATTTGGTGTTGAGAGGATCTTTTCTATAGTGAACTATATCAAAACCATGTGAAGAAACAAGAATGGGAAAAATACTTGAATTGTTGCTTGGTTACATTTATTGAAAGCAGAATTCTTCTTGCAAACAAAGGATGAGAACATCATCAATCATTTTCAAAGCATGAAGGATCGGAAGGTTGTATTGTAATTTATAAGTTTTCTTACCATTTTGTTATTTTCATAGCCTCCACATATTCTGAATGTTGCTACTTTGGTATGTTGAGCTATTGGCATTTCTTTATGTTTGTAGTTAAACAATTTCAAGTTATGATCACATTCTCTGAAGTTATGAAACCATACTCAACTTTGTGTTATATATTTGCTATAGATTATACACTTAGAACTATGTTGTGTTACACATGCCAAATATTAGGCTTTAAGAGTTTGGTTGTCGATTGTTTTTACATCCTTTCACATTTTGAGTACCCAAGCTAAAATCTTGGGCCCACCTTGTGTATGCTTTCTATCTTAAGCTGCTTTGCCCACCAATTGCAATTGCTCATTGTTTATGTTACATCTAGTTGTTCATAGTGGTGGAGGGAAGGGGTTTGAGGGGGCCCGACACCCCCAACATTTCTATACCCCAATAATACGCACCCTTAATTAGCTACATAATACTCTAATTAACTAGTTAATAATACTATTTGTATTTTATTTTTTGTCCTCTCCCCATATTAATCTTTAATATCATCTTGTATAAATAAGAAGTCTTCCTATTCTTTTCTTCGTCTCTTTTGTTGTTTTTGTTATTGCCTACCAAATGTTTAGTTCATCCTACATGCCACATTACACCCTCTAATCATCTTATATAATTAAAATTTAGTCTTCCTATTATTTTCTCTATCTCCTTTGTTATTTCTATTATGCCTACCAAATATGTAGTCCATTCCCACAGTACACCCTTTAATTGGCTTGTTAAATGTAATTAGTGCTTTCTTGTTTGTTCTCCCTCTGAATTGATCTCTAACAATATTTATATTATTTGGCATTAGTCTTCCTTATCTGCTTAATTTGTTGATGGTATTATCATGAGTCTTTTCTCTGGCCTAAGAATTACGTTGATCGGATGAATGTTAGAGACCTAGAACTAATTAATTTTGTTCCCTTTTATATAAAATATTCAGTGCTTTTTAGTTTTTTTTTATTTTTCTTTGGTATTGTAAAACAAATATTTATTTAGTTAATATATATACTCTAGTCATGTATGTATTTTGTCATGCATTGTTGTTGTCAGCTTGAACGGCCCCCCTATGGTCAAATCCTGGCTTCGCCCCCTTGTTGTTTCCTTGATGATTTCTTCAACTATATGATCTTGATTGTGACCAGTGGTAGCCCATCTTGTTAAAGGAAGGATAAGCTAATTGCAAAGTACTAGGAAGACTAGAAAGTGGTGAATTTTTTTAGGGAAGGGAAAGCACTAAAAAACAAATTTAGTTACAGCCGGAGAAATAAGGTGGGTTCTCATTTAACAACATTAGCTCATATGGGTCAATATGGAATTATGTTGTTATATCCATGATTCATGAGAACAAGCATAGTACTAGTCAATCAGGTGGTTTCTTGGATGCTCTTGATACTATTAGCAACGAGATGGATCTTCACTTCAATGAGGTGCCATCGAAATTACTTGTTTGCTTCTCATGTTTTGATCCAAGAGACTCCTTTTCTAAGTTTGATATTATAATGATTGCTCAACTTACTAAAATATATGATTAATATTTGTCTACTTTTGATCGATCTATTATAAGGGAACAATTGTAGACATACATCCTTCATATGAGAAGAGTCAATCATTTCAAGGCTTGTCTTGAGGAAGTTTGGCTATAAAGATGGTAAAAACTAAAAAAAAAATCACTTTTCCATTAGTTTTATCACCTCATTAAGCTAGCATTGATTCGACATGTGGCAACGATCACTATTCAAAAAAACTTCTAGGATACGAATATTGACATATTCGCACAATAGGACATCTGCTGAGTGGATTAATGACTTGACATTTTGTTACATTGAGAAGGAGATTTTTTAAAGGCCTTGACGGAGGTTAAATTAGGAAAAATTTCAAGACACAAAAAATCGGGCAATGGACATGCATAAGCCATCAAGAAGACCCAGACATGATTAGTTCTTTACTATTAAGCTAGTAGTATGTCTTCTCATAGCTATGTACAATTTTGAGTTGTACTATTACATATAATCATATACCATACAATGATTAATTTATTCTTCAAATTGATAGGTTGATTGTTTTAGCTCTTGGATAGTTGGATCTTGGTCATTGGTGTATGTTGAATTACTAATTATATTAAGGAGCTGCTATATATTGCAACCTATTTTACTAGGAGGTACCATCTTCAATCTTAAAATTTACCATTACATTTATACTATTATTTGTGCGATATCAATAAGAATATGTTATGAATATGCAATTTTTGTACTATAAATTATGTTTATCATGTGTGATCGCACCACCTAAAATTATGAGGAAGCTCCGTCACTGCTGGCATTTGAGTATGTAGAGGGTTTTTTGGATTGTTTGACAACCATTGGTTGGTCTAGTGGGGTGTACAACAATGGGTTTTCAGTCTAGATTTAATTCCTTGTCCGAGTGCCCAACAATGTGTTGGATGGTCCAACTAACTTAGTCCAAACTCTAGTGTATGTTGTGGTAGCGACATCTAGCAACTTGCATATGATCCACCAAGTGCTGAACATGCACAGTGATGACTAATTTGGAGGCTCAAGTATATATACCCCCAACCCTCCTTTATTTAGGGCTAAACAAATCCATGATAAGACTCTCTTGAGCATTACTTTCAACCCCCTTAATCTCAAATGCTTGATTTGTGAGCTTTGCGTTAGGATTTCATAATATGAGATTCATTTTTACCCTTTTGTTTTGGAGCTACCCTTAGGTCCTCGATGGTTTGTGTTTGTTATTCTTGGAGCTTCAAACTCTTAGATACTAGGCATTGCTTATGAAGCTCTCCCAAATAATGTGGTGAGCTCTGAGAATATTGTACCATTCAATGAATAGAGCAAGTTATCACAAGTTTTATCTTTGTGGTTTCTTGAGATAGGATAAGGTTCAAAGAGACTCATCTCATTATGAGGTCCTAAATGAATATGTAGCCACTTTTTTGTGAGGGGACCAAACTTTTGGTAAACAAATCCAATGTCAATTGTATTGTATTTGGATTGTTCTTGTGCTTAAACTTGTCTTTGAGATATTTGGGGATTTCACTTGACCTACCCCATTATAAGGTTATTGTTATAGGTGACTAGATAGTCAATTGGCTTCATTCCCAAACCTTTGCCTCATGCAAAATCTAGTTATTGTTACTATCTTGTTTGATTTGTGTAAGTTTTATTCTTTGGTTAGACCATCTAGAAAGTTGTCAGATCCTCTAATACTAAAACATCTAGTAAAGTGTTAGACAAGATGGTTGTTTAATTTTCTCCATGAGTTGAAATATGTAGGAATGCCCATTCACTCCTACTCTAGGTGACATTTTAAGAGGATTAAGATCCTTAAAAATGAGTAGTGAGACATGTTTCCCTACTCTCTACATATAAGACCCCGAGAGGGAGAATGTACTCAAGATCACACATTTACCATGTGCTTGGGGTGCACATCGATAGCCAACTCGGCTAAGCTGTCGTTTCACTTGGTGCAACACTTGCAAGACCTGGATGAGCATACTAGGTGGTGCATCTAGGTGGCGTGCATCATGGAGGACCTCAAGCTCATGAGTGTTATCAAGGCTTGCCACATGCTTGGGGTGGACATCGACAATCAAATCAGTTAAGTAGATATCTCACCTAGGGTTAAGGTTGGCCGCATTTTTTCTCGAAAACCAAAAACCAAACCAAACTAAACTAAAATGTTGGTTTTTGGGTTGGACTTTGGTTTTTATGTTCCAAAACTTTGGTCATCGATTTTGGCTTTGATTTCCCCATCCAACTGAATTGTAACACTAATAAAGCCAAAGTCTCAAACCCCCATCCTATGTGCACACCACCCCCTCCTAGGCTCCCACCGTCCCATGTGTACCATCTAGCCCAAAGCCCATAGCCAGTTAATTGAGTTAAGAGCACCTAAGACTAATTCCCATGGCCCACCAGCCCACCCTCACTCAGCCATCCTAAACTCTAACCTTCATAAGTTGTACTCTTATGGTGGCGGCACGAGTAGGCGGCACACGTGGCCGCAACCGCACGATGGCACGAGTAGGGGCGCTTGCGGCGATGGCAAATAGGGACAATGTGTGAGCAACGACGAAGAGTGAGCGGTGCGCGTGGCAACAACTATGGCAACGAGGATAGGGAGCAGCGCAGACAGGGGACATCGTGCGTGGGTGGCAGCGGGGAGCAGGGAGCGGTGGTGCCAAGTTGGGAGCAACGCCAGTGCAACAACGAGCGGCTCTAGCGGCTACAATCAGTGAGTTCGATTAGTACAATTTGAACAAAAACCGATGGAAAAAGCTAACACCGAATTCCTTTGGTTTCTTGCTCTAAAGATAACCGGTTGTGTTTTGATTCATAAAAAATGAAGTTTTGGCAAACCGAACAAACCAAACTGAAATGTCAAATTTAATAGATTGACTAGTCCTACTTAGGGTGGCACTTGCAGGACCTAATTGAGTAAACCAGGTGGTGCATCCATATGGCGTGCACATGATTGAGTAAACCAGCCATTGGACGGATTGCATGTGCCCGACCTCCTTTCTTTAGAGTACCACCACTACACTAACCACCTGGTTAGTGGCTACTATGTAGAGCAATAGCAACTACTCATTGAGGGGAGAAACTAGAATAGGAGGTTGTGTGAGGAAGTTCTTGAGATCATTGAAGGATTGTTGGGCCTCTTGAGTCCATTTCCAGTTTGGTGTCTTGCGGAGGAGCACATACAGGGGGAATCCTCTCTCGCTGAGTTGAGAGACGAATCGGCTTAGGGACGCTAAGCACCCCATCAACTTCTGCGCGTCCTTGAGTTCTCTAGTGGACCCATTTTGAGGAAAACTTTCACCTTTAGGTGCGCTTCTCTGGGTTTAGCTTTATATCATACTTTCAGAGGTTATCGGAAGTATTTGAGAGGTCTCAGATGAGTTCCTCAGCCTTTCTCGACTTAATGATTATGTCATCAACGTAGGCTTCTACATTTCTACTGATCTGCGTGTGCAAATAGAGCTGCATGCACTGCTGGTATGTAGCCCTTGTATTCTTCAACTCGAAAGGCATTGTTATGAAACAATATGAGTCGATCAGGGTGATGAACAATGTAGCTAGCTGGTCGGACTCCTTCATTCTTCAATGCCCTCTCACTAAGGAGAAGCCTCCCTCAGACCAGATCTACTCTCCACCAACCACACTCATACCATAGATTTCTCCTAGCCAGATCTACCTAGATGAGCCCAACGGTGGTAATGGATAAAGCCCTCCAATTGGTGCCTCCCACGAGAACATCCACACATGTGCTTTGGAGGTCGGCTCCAACAAGCCCAGAGAGATCCCCACCCACCATCTACGACTTGTTTCTGGCATCTATAAGGTCAGGTGCCTCCCTATCAGCCCCTTGCCCTTGCTAGCTATAAGCTTGGCACCTTATGGCTAGGTTACCTCGGGGCCTCTCTAGGTCTATCATCACTAACACGCCATCATGCCTTTGCTCTTGCTAGTTGTAAGCTTGTGGGTGTGTGCTTACATGCGTCTTGCATGTGTTGTGTGCATGGTGTGTGTGTGTGTGTGCACACACGTGTGTGTTAGGGTGTGTGTGTGTGTGTGGCGTGCATGTGTGTACATGCGTGTGTGTTCAGTGCATATGTGCTGGCGTGCATGTGTGTGTGTGTGTGTGCATGTGTGCGTGTGTGTCCTAGGGATAGATCCTAGCAAACCCTAGATCAGAACTAGCTTACACTCTCCTACCATCTCTCTCTCATTGTAAGAACTTGACTTGAGCATTCTAGAATGAAGAAATCGTTCTTTGGACATAGGTCTCAGAGGCCCGAACCAAGATAAACCTCTGTCTTGAGTGCTAAACTACCGAAGTCCCACACATCGACCCATAGATTGATCCACTAAACACTATGACATGAAAGTTGTGTGGTGCTCTTTGTTTCCACATATATAGATCATCTCATGTGAAGCTTAGAAGGACATACAATTTATTTTCCAAAAGATCGATTGCTACTACTCGTGGCATCTAGGATCTTGGATCAACCATGCATGTGTGTGTGTGCGTGTGTGTGTGAGCGCGCGTGCGTGTGTGCACATGTGTGTGTGTGCATGTGTGTGTGTGTACATGTGCGTGCATGTCCTGGGGATAGATCCCAGCAAACCCTAGATCAGAATTAGCTTACGCTCTCCTACCACCTCTCTCTCTCATTGTAAGAACTTGACTTGAGCATTCTAACATGAAGAAATCGCTGATGGACATAGGGCTCATCAAGGCTCGAACTAGGATAAACCTCTGTCTTAAGTGCTAAACCACTGAAGTCCCATGCATCGACCTATAGATCGATCCACTAATCTGTAACACCCTCGGTGTTACACCCTAAACAAATTGCTAAAACATGTCATGAACATCATGTTTATGTGATAACGCATGTGGTAGAATGTGTGGATGAATTTTTTTTGTAACTTAAGATGATCAATAAAAATGTTAAATGAAAAGCTACTCCATAATTCATGTATATCAAGTAGGGTTGAAAACTAATTTTTATTGAACAAAAACACTATAGAACATATATGTAGCACTTAAATAAAGTTTGGAGTATGGACTTTGTAGATGGCAATGAAATCCTTGCTGTTGAAAAATAACTTCGCTAGCTAATGCTTCTAATGGCCTAGAAATGCAACTAGGAATCAAGTTTAGTTCAAAGACTTAGAATACTTTCAAGTTTATAGACAGCAAGACAATGCAATGTTTGGTAATTTATTTTGTGAAATCGAGTTAAGGGATGGTGTCGTGTTTTAGCTCGGGTTGGTGTAAGGTCAAGATGGCAACTAGAGGGGGGTGAATAGTCATTACTAAATTTAATCGCGCCGGCTAACCGAAACAAGTGCAGAATTTAAAACAATCGGTCTAGCTAAGACAACACCCCTTTATCGAAGTTCACAAACACCTTATAAAGATCCTACTTATGCAACAAAGGTGCCGGGCTAGCTAGAGCTCACCTCTCCAATTCAATAAGCAAGGTCACACAAACCTATGCCACTAGTATTTCAAACAACGAGGGAGCTCCTACACATGCTAGTAAGCAAAAGCACAAAGCCAACTAAGCTCACTACCAATGCTCAATAACAAGACAACCAATGCCAAATTAGAGAGCGCAAATACTTAGCTACACAAACTAAGCAATGTGACTAACAAGGTTACACAAACCAAATTAGCCACGCAAGGGAGCTACTTCTATGCTACACAAGCAAGAAGGTAACTAGTGAGCTACACAAGCTAACTAATTACAAGAGCAACTACATAAGCACAATGTATATGAAAGTAACCACAAGCTTGTGTAAGGGGATTGCAAACCAACGGGAAGAACAATGTTGACACGGTGATTTTCTCCCAAGGTTCATGTGCTTGCCAACACGCTATGTCCCCATAGTATCGACCACTCACTTGGTGGTTTGGCGGCTAATTGGCATCACCCGCCAAGCCCGCACGTCGGGCATCGGAAGAACCTACCCCAAAAGTGTGGGTAGCTCAATGACACGCTCAACTAGAGTTGCTCTTCGTGGCTCCCGCAGGGTGAGCACAATGCCCCTCACAAAGCTCTTCTTCGGAGCACCGCACAAGCTTCTTGCGGGCTTCAATGGAGACCATCACCAAGCCATCTAGGAGGTGGCAACCTCCAAGAGTAACAAGCACCACCGGCTTGCAACTTGATCACTTAGTGCCACTCGATGCAACCTCACGATGCAATCGCACTAGAATCGCTTACTCAATCAATCGGATGAACACTATCAAGCTAGAGTGAGTTAGAGGGCTTCCAGTCACTCTCAAGCATGGACACAAAGTCTCCCAAGGTGCTCAGCACCAGCCAAGGCTGAGACCACCTTCTATTTATAGCCCCACGGGCTAAACTAGTTGTTACCCCTTCACTTGGCAAAACTGAGCACCCGATCTCAACGGTTAAGTTGCGACCGGACGTAGCATAGTGCCAAGACCGGACGCACCTCTGTTGAGTCCGGTCATTTCCAAAGAGCTCCCTGAGCCTCTGTTTTGTGACCGGACGCGTTTGGTCGGTCACGATCGGATGTAGCATCAGCGTCCGGTCCTTCTCCTCTTCTCTGCGTCGCCACATCAGTGGGACCGGACGCACCCACCGAGCGTCCGGTCGAAGACTGACGCCTGCACCTCCACTGCTACCACTAACCGGACGCGCCGGTCCAGTTGAGGCCAGTGTCCGGTCCACTCTGTGAAACCCTATCTTTTCTATACGGGGTGCCGATGGCACCGTTGGACTGTCCGCACTCCGCCAGTGAAGTTTTGAACCCTTGCTCCTAAGTGCTAAACACAATGTGTATCACCTTTGTGCATGTGTTTTAGCATATTTTCACAAACATTTTCAAGGGATTAGCCACTCAACTTGCCACGCCACTCGATCCTAGCGACGATGCAAAGTTAGATCACTCGAGTGGCACTAGATGACTGATATGCAAACAAGTTTGCCCCTCTTGATAGTACGGCCATCTATCCTAAACTCGGTCATCAACTTCTCTACACACCTATGACCGGTGAAATAAAATGCCCTAGGTTATACCTTTGCCTTGCACATTCCATTCCATCTCGTCCAATGTCTATGCAACACATGCACCAACACGATCAATAATGATATGATCCACTTCATATCATCACTTGATCATATTGGTTCATCGATCTTGACTTTACTTGCTTTTCACCGTTGCCTTCGTCCATCGGTGCCAAGTCTTGCTGGAGCTTCACCGCCACACGGTCCATCGCTCCAAAGCCTCCAACTTGCCCTTCACGTTTGCAACCGGTCCATCAAGCCAAGTTATGTCTTGATCTTCTCCACCTTGATCACATGACTCAATGTTATGTCTCATGTGCAATGAGCTCCTTCATCATCACATGTGGGAGCTTTGCAACATCTTTGAGCCATTTTTACCTTCATGGAATATGTTGCTCACACACATGTACCTAAGGACTAATCACCTATGTATCTCACATAAACACAATTAGTCCACCTATGTTGTCACTCAATTACCAAAACCACACAAGGACCTTTCAATCTCCCCCTTTTGGGTAATTGATGACAACTCTACAAAGATATGGAAATTAAGCTCTTTTGGATTCATGTTGCTTGCCCAAGCAATTTTACCATGTGTAAATGATTTTGGACAAGTACCATGAACCCAAAATGGTAGTATTGGCTCCCCCTACATATATGCTAGAGTGTTTGGTTTGAAGCTCGCACATATGCATAGATTGGAATTGTGGGAGAGTAATTACTACCAAATGATGCTAAGGTGTATAGAATAAACCTTTGAAGTGTGATACCAATTGGAGTTGCACCTTTAAGTTCATCCTTAGCACCATGAGTAGCTAGACAACAAAAAAATACTAGAAACCCTGTGAGATCAATATTATAATCAATTTTTTAGTACCATGTGTAAAAATACAAGTCTAGCTACCATCCTATGCATGCTAGTTATCAAATCATTATTCAAGTTCTACAACTAGCATACACCACACAAGCATGCATATCAATTTTTTTAAAAAATTATGCAATGCAAGCAAGCACATGACTATGCACATATCAAATGCAACCAATTAAAGTTCATGAGCTTGCTCCCCCTACTTGTGTGAATTAAAGTTCATGAGCTTGCTCCCTCTACTTGTGTGCTTCTCTTGTTCAAGAATTTTGATTCATCTTTTTTCTTCAATGTTGCTCCCTCTTTGTCCATGTCCATGTCCAACCTCTACTTTTTTTTTATCTCAATCTCTCCCAAAGCTTTCATATCTTTGTACAATCTCTCCCCCTTTGTCATCAATTTCCTTAAAAGGTGTGCTTCTCATTGATGCAAAGGTTTGCATTTTGGGGTAGATGGTTGAAGCTTTAATCTTGTATTTTTTATGGACATCACTTGATTGTTGGAATGACACCACTTGTAGATATCACTTGTAGGTGACTTGTAGGGCTTCTTGAGATACCACACATAGGATCTTTGATCTTGGTACCAATTTGTGAGACACCTCCCCATATATCATATCATGGGTCATCCATCTGACAAGCTTGAGCTCTTGTAGGTGAGGGATACATTCTTCATTTGATGATCACTTAAAGTTGAGGATCACATATGGAACCATCGTCTTGCATGATTGATACCACGTGTAGATGTGATACCACTTGAAAGAATTTTCTAGTATGAAACTATTTGTTGGATTTATCAATAAAAACCATTTCTTGAACCTTTGTTATCTTCATGAGTACCACTTATAGGATATTACTTGTGAGTTGATCTAGACATCACTTATGAATTCTTGATGAAATACTTGAGTCTAAATACCACTTGAAATAAACAAACTAGATATCTATTTGCATTGTTGTCTTGTGCTTGTACTCTTATCACTATCATGAGCTTCTATGGTTGACTCGAACTAAATTGATTTGCCTAAGCTTCCAAGTCCGGTTTGAACCAATGACAAGCTTCTTCACACCTCTTGCAAGGGTTATCTTGCCAATGTTGTACTTGTCACTTGTTGGCAATCCAAATTAAATCAAGTACTTGGGTTCACTAGCTCATGAGCAAATTCATATGCTAACCACTAGATCAACTAATCATTCAAGCAATAGTGGTATGCTATGAATGATCCTACGAAGCATGTACTATATGCACTAACCGCGTACTAGTAAGGGATGAAATGATCATGCACATTACAATGATACATTTGCTATGTTGGAGTAGAGGATAGTCACATAGATTCCAATTTATTACTCCAATAGCAATGTGAAGTCCAATTATAAGCTTAGTGAAGATCAATAGATACCATTTTGAATTCCATTCTTCACCCATATGAAATAAATACCACTTATGATCAAGTGCACTTTCTTGTTGTGGTTGGCTTGTTTCATCTTTTGATCAATGCTTGCATGAGAGCAGCAACGTGAGAATACCACTTGAAATATCATGATTAGCTCTCTTTTTGGGTGTTGCTTGCTTTTCTTGATCAAACCTTTTGATTGCTTCAACTAAGCATCTCAAATGTCCCTTGGATCACCACTTCCATGTTAGCCTTCCAAGTACCACACTTGGTTTACCTACACAAAGGCGGCAAGCCCCTACACTAGGGAGAAGTGACCTCTCTCCAAGAACCATTCTTGACACTCACTTGAGATAACTTGATTGATTGATCCAAGTGATTGACTTATATTGATGAGTAACCTTGATTCCTTCTTTAAGTCCTTTTCTTTCTTCCAAATGATCTCCAATCATCACTTAGAACTTAAACTTCATCTCCATCTTGAGTTTGATTTTGATCTTCCAATTTAAGTATAAAATGTGTGCAAAAGTACACTCCATAATCAAATGGCCTTGTACTCTTTGCTTGTCATGCTTTTAGCTCATCTGAAAACAAAACTTAGGTGCCTCAATTACTTATAAACATGTTTCCAATTTGAGGATCTTTCAATCAAAGTGACTTCAAATAAATCCAATAATTGTTACTTTTCTGGCAGATTCTATACTCTTCAAAGAAAAATACATATCTCCCGAAGTGCAAATCCAAATACCACAAAATTTGGTGGAGATGTGCTTCACTAAGTTATCTAGCAGATGTAAAAATTTAATCTTAATTTGACTTTTATATTGCTACCAGATTTTAATTCTTCGACCTTTGTTAAATGCTGAAAACTACTGCACTATAGCTGACAAGATCCACTCCAAAACCGAAGCATCTCTTATCCAATTCTCATGAAATTTGTACAAAATCTTGTACAATAAGTCTAGAAACATGTAAACAAAATTTTATACCAATCCAATAAGTTTGGTCACTCAAACATGGCTAAGATCACAATTAGCTCAGATTCTCAATTATAGGACATATTTCAACTATTGAGCTATACTTCATCAAATATGAATCAAACTTGAAACTAACTTGTTTGAATACTTCCACAAGACATATATCCATTCAATCCACTCACTAAAAGTTATCTCATGAATTTATCCAACACGAATCAATCCAATCTTGATTACTAAGCAATTATCCATTCAATCATCTTATAGCAAGCAATATTACAAATTTATCCAATTCAATAATCTCATATGCACCCAAATGAAATGATCAACAAGAGATATACCTTGGTTAGCTCATGATCATCCAACTAGCAAGCTTCAACTCAAATATTTGCAAGCCATCAAATATATCCAATGAATCACCAACAACTTGAATTGTAGCACTTGTTTGTTGATTGCACTTGAACTTCACTCAATTTGTCATGGCATTGGGATAATGATCATTACTTATCAACACTTGGCTCAACTACATAATCAACAAGATGAATACCATTTGAACCAAGCCTCCAATGCCAATGGTACCTACAAACAATCATCCACTTTTTGATGGTACCCAAACTAGTTTGGGTCCTCTCAAGTTAGGTGCAACATACTTAGGCATAGCCTTAGTATGAATAGCGGGATGTTTTGCAATTGCAACCAATGAGGTACCATTGCCATCCTTCCTAAGCATAGAATAATCATCAATTGAAGTAGGCTTAGGAGTGTTACCTAGGGGACATGAATGTGCCATGTGTCCCCTTTCCCGACATGAGTAGCACTTCCTCTTTGATTCAGCCTTCTCTTCCTTGCTCATGTGGTGCTTCCCATTGCCTTGCCTCTCATGAGTTGCTTGAGCCTTCTTCTCAAGCTTGGTAGGACACCTCGAGGCAAAGTGTCCCGTATTTTCACACTTGAAGCACTTGATGTGAGCATAGACTTTCTTCTCATCTAGTGTCTTGCTCATCATCTTGGCATCTTGAGTTTCCATTGGATGCCTTGCCTTTCCACCCCTTCTAGTTTTCTTATTTTTTTGTCATCAAGTCACCACCATCTTCATGATAGATCTTGACTTGCTCTTGGGGTGTCTTCTCTTGCTCAACTTGTGGCTTTGGTTGAGGCTTCACTTGTTGCTTCACCAATTGCTTGGTTGGGCACATTGAGGTAAGATGACCCCAAGTGTGGCACTTGAAGCACTTCACATGCTTGAGCCTCTCTTCTTCTTTTATCTTCTTGAGCTTCTCAATGTTAGGGTAACCATTTGCAAGGTGTCCCGCTTCATGACACCGATAGCACATGGTACGAGAGAGCTTTCTTTGTTGTAGTTTCTTCATCTTTCTTTCGCCCTTTGTCATCTTTTTCTTCAAGCCAAGGCCGCACTTGTCACCATAGTTTCTTTGAGTCTTCAACATGTGCTCAAAGGTGACTTTTGAGTTGTAGCACCTCTCTAACTTGTTGCTCAACTTCTTCACTTCATTTTTGAGCTCATTGTTCTCCTTCAAAAGGTTAGTCTCACAAGACATAGAAGTAGAACAAGCATCTATATGTGAAGAGCATGGCATATATAATAAATCATCATAAGTGGTGGATACATGCTTCTTGCCTACATCACAATGGTTAGCAACAACATGTGATTGATCAATTGACCCATGTGATGAGCTCTCACTAGTTTTAGTTTTTCCATTGGAAAGCTCCTTAGTGAGAAAGCATGGTCTTGTACCAAGTTATCATGAGCAACACTAAGTTCCTCATGAGCCAATTTTAGCTCCTCATGTGAATAAGTAGTAACATAAAGTAGATGCTTTTGTTGTTCACATGTGTTCTTTAGAAAAGAGTTTTCATTTTTCAATTTCTCAGTTTTAGCCATATCTTTTTCTAAAGCTTTGATCATGCAACCGTATCTATCTAGAAGCTCCTCATATGAATCAAGATCAATCACATTTGCATTAGATACCTTAGTGTCATCTTGTGACATGAAGCAATGTGATATAGTTGGAGAGCTTGTAGTAGCATCATCATCATGGCTTGAGCATGAACCAACATCGTCAAGATCACCACCAAGTGTGCTTGAGGTAGAATCTTCATGTGCAACATTTGTGGCATCATCATCAACCTTGTCAAGTGATCTTGTGGTAGTATGATCATCATCATCACTTGACCATAAGGTGGAGCAATCTTCCACAATCACCAAAGCATGATCGTGCTCATCACACTCATGTGCCTCCTTCTTGGGCTCATCATCATCATCATCGAAGACACTCCCATATATTAAGTTGAGGTACAACCAAATATGATGGGCGGTCTTCATGTACATGATCTCCCCAAATATGTTATCTTTCATGGATTGATAGAAAATGTTAGTAGCTAGGCAATCGAGATGTAGGCATTTCTTTTGCGCTTTAGTTGCATTCTTTTCATCCAACGCATGAGAAAAGCCCACATCTACGATCCACCACATTGGGGGGGGGTGAACATAAAATTACATGTCATCCAATTTTTCCACCGTGCAAAGTGTGTGCCATCAAAAGTGTATGGACACTCAACATCTTGCCCATAAGTCACCATCCTCTCAGGTCGGTGAAGACCACAAATTAGAGACCTAGCTCCGATACCACTTCTAAGGTCGAGATGGCGACTAGAGGGGGGGGGGTGAATAGTCATTAGTAATTTTAATCGCGCTGGCTAACCGAAACAAGTGTAGAATTAAAAATAATCGGTCTAGCCAAGACTACACCCCTTTATCGAAGTTCACAAACACCTTATAAAGATCCTACTTATGCAACAAAGGTGCTAGGCTAGCTAGAGCTCACCTATCCAATTCAAGGAGCAAGGTCACACAAACCTATGCCACTAGTATTTCAAACAACGAGGAGCTCCTACACATGCTAGTAAGCAAAAGCACAAAGCCAACTAAGCTCACTAGCAATGCTCAATAACAAGGCAACCAATGCCAAATTAGAGAGCGCAAATACTTAGCTACACAAACTAAGCAATGTGACTAATAAGGTTACATAAACCAAATTAGCCACGCAAGGGAGCTACTTCTATGCTACACAAGTAAGAAAGTAACTAGTGAGCTACACAAGCTAACTAATTACAAGAGCAACTACACAAGCACAATGTATATGAAAGTAACCACAAGCTTGTGTAAGGGGATTGCAAACCAATGGGAAGAACAATGTTTACACTATGATTTTCTCCCGAGGTTCATGTGCTTGCCAACACGCTACGTCCCCGTTGTGTCGACCGCTCACTTGGTGGTTCGGTGATTAATTGGCATCACCCGCCAAGCCCGCATGAAGTGACCCAGCATTTGGTTGAAGACCGACGCCTGCGCCTCCACTGCTGCCACTGACCGGACACATCGGTCCAGTTGAGGCTAGCGTCTGGTCCACTCTATGAAACCCTATTTTTTCTGTACGATGCACCGGTGGCACTGTTGGACTGTCCGCACTCCACCGATGAAGTTTCGAACCCTTGCTCTCAAGTGCTAAACACAATGTGTATCACCTTTTACATGTGTGTTAGCATATTTTCACAAACATTTTCAAGGGATTAGCCACTCAAGTTGCCACGCCACTTGATCCTAGCGATAATGCAAAGTTCGATCACTCAAGTGGCACTAGATGACTGATATGCAAACAAGTTTGCCCCTCTTGATAGTACGGCCATCTATCCTAAAGCCGATCATCAACTTCTCTACACACCTATGACCGGTGAAATGAAATGCCCTAGGTTATACCTTTGCCTTGCGCATTCCATTCTATCTCCTCCAATGTCGATGCAACACATGCACCAACACGATCAATAATGATATGATCCACTTCATATCATCACTTGATCATATTGGTTCATCGATCTTGACTTTACTTGCTTTTCACCATTGCCTTCGTCCATCGGTGCCAAGTCTTGCTCAAGCTTCACCGACATGCCGTCCATCGCTCCAAAGCCTCCAACTTGGCCTTCACGTTTGCAACCGGTCCATCAAGCCAAGTCATGTCTTGATCTTCTCCGCCTTGATCACATGACTCAATGTCATGTCTCATGTGTAATGAGCTCCTTCATCATCACATGTGGGAGCTTTGCAACATCTCCAAGCCATTTTCACCTTCATGGCATATGTTGCTCACACACATGTACCTGTGGACTAATCACCTATGTATCTCACATAAACACAATTAGTCCACCTAGGTTGTCACTCAATTACCAAAACCACACAAGGACCTTTTAGTTGGTAGCCTCACATGCCATCTTGAGCATGGTGGAGATGGTTTAGGTCCATAAGCAACCATTTAGTTGTTATAGGCGCTTTAAAATTCATGCAAGACATGATTTTGGGCTAGTTCACCGACTGCGACTACCGTGTCCTGGCCGCCACTAGCTCTGCCGCATTGAGCCACTGCTGCTGCCCTGCTGACCCACCTCATGCCGTGACGTAGCTGCTGTAGGTGCCATCGCCTCACTATCACATTCGTGCCTCCCACTGCACCCCTACCCCGCTGCTGGCCCGGTTTGGTGCTCGCCGCTGCCGCACGCATGTGGTGGAGCTCACCATCGTCTTGCCATTTATGGCACTATGGTCGTGCGGGCCATGCCGATCAATGGACGCACGTGCTTGTCCGATTACGTCTATGCATGTGATGCCGTGATCACGCCGATCACATCCCACCAAGGCAAGGCAGTGCTGAGCCCACCTACCGGCCCCATCTCCCTCTTTCTCTCTGCTGACCGCCGTCGAGCCACGACACCAAATTACCCAGCGATCGATCAGCTCCAGTCAATTCATTGCATCCATGACTTCACCATCACATCCTCTCACTGCTCGACCCCACCTAGCCATGAAGAAGGCACTGCCAAGCTCCAATTTAGAGCTTTTTTCGCCGCTGTGTTCGTGCATATGTGCGCGTGCGCATGTGTGTGTGTGTGCATGTGCGCGCGCGTGTGTCCTAGGGATAGATCCTAGCAAACCCTAGATCAGAACTAGCTTACACTCTCCTACCATCTCTCTCTCGTTGTAAGAACTTGACTTGAGCATTCTAGAATGAAGAAATCGTTGCTGGACATAGGTCTCAGAGGCCCGAACCAAGATAAACCTCTGTCTTGAGTGCTAAACTACCGAAGTCCCACACATCGACCCATAGATTGATCCACTAAACACTATGACATGAAAGTTGTGTGGTGCTCTTTGTTTCCACATATATAGATCATCTCATGTGAAGCTTAGAAGGACATACAATTTATTTTCCAAAAGATCGATTGCTACTACTCGTGGCATCTAGGATCTTGGACCAACCATGCATGTGTGTGTGTGCGTGTGTGTGTGAGCGCGCGTGCGTGTGTGCACATGTGTGTGTGTGCATGTGTGTGTGTGTACATGTGCGCGCATGTCCTGGGGATAGATCCCAGCAAACCCTAGATCAGAATTAGCTTACGCTCTCCTACCACCTCTCTCTCTCATTGTAAGAACTTGACTTGAGCATTCTAACATGAAGAAATCATTTGATGGACATAGGGCTCATCAAGGCTCGAACTAGGATAAACCTCATCTTAAGTGCTAAACCACTTTGAAGTCCCATGCATCGACCTATAGATCGATCCACTAATCTGTAACACCCTCGGTGTTACACCCTAAACAAATTGCTAAAACATGTCATGAACATCATGTTTATGTGATAACGCATGTGGTAGAATGTGTGGATGAATTTTTTTTTGTAACTTAAGATGATCAATAAAAATGTTAAATGAAAAGCTACTCCATAATTCATGTATATCAAGTAGGGTTGAAAACTAATTTTTATTGAACAAAAACACTATAGAACATATATGTAGCACTTAAATAAAGTTTGGAGTATGGACTTTGTAGATGGCAATGAAATCCTTGTTGTTGAAAAATAACTTCGCTAGCTAATGCTTCTAATGGCCTAGAAATGCAACTAGGAATCAAGTTTAGTTCAAAGACTTAGAATACTTTCAAGTTTATAGACAGCAAGACAATGCAATGTTTGGTAATTTATTTTGTGAAATCGAGTTAAGGGATGGTGTCGTGTTTTAGCTCGGGTTGGTGTAAGGTCAAGATGGCAACTAGAGGGGGGTGAATAATCATTACTAAATTTAATCGCTACAAGCTACTTGAAACAAGTGCAGAATTTAAAACAATCGGTCTAGCTAAGACAACACCCCTTTATCGAAGTTCACAAACACCTTATAAAGATCCTACTTATGCAACAAAGGTGCCGGGCTAGCTAGAGCTCACCTCTCCAATTCAATAAGCAAGGTCACACAAACCTATGCCACTAGTATTTCAAACAACGAGGGAGCTCCTACACATGCTAGTAAGCAAAAGCACAAAGCCAACTAAGCTCACTACCAATGCTCAATAACAAGACAACCAATGCCAAATTAGAGAGCGCAAATACTTAGCTACACAAACTAAGCAATGTGACTAACAAGGTTACACAAACCAAATTAGCCACGCAAGGGAGCTACTTCTATGCTACACAAGCAAGAAGGTAACTAGTGAGCTACACAAGCTAACTAATTACAAGAGCAACTACATAAGCACAATGTATATGAAAGTAACCACAAGCTTGTGTAAGGGGATTGCAAACCAACGGGAAGAACAATGTTGACACGGTGATTTTCTCCCAAGGTTCATGTGCTTGCCAACACGCTACGTCCCCATAGTATCGACCACTCACTTGGTGGTTTGGCGGCTAATTGGCATCACCCGCCAAGCCCGCACGTCGGGCATCGGAAGAACCTACCCCAAAAGTGTGGGTAGCTCAATGACACGCTCAACTAGAGTTGCTCTTCGTGGCTCCCGCAGGGTGAGCACAATGCCCCTCACAAAGCTCTTCTTCGGAGCACCGCACAAGCTTCTTGCGGGCTTCAATGGAGACCATCACCAAGCCATCTAGGAGGTGGCAACCTCCAAGAGTAACAAGCACCACCGGCTTGCAACTTGATCACTTAGTGCCACTCGATGCAACCTCACGATGCAATCGCACTAGAATCGCTTACTCAATCAATCGGATGAACACTATCAAGCTAGAGTGAGTTAGAGGGCTTCCAGTCACTCTCAAGCATGGACACAAAAGTCTCCCAAGGTGCTCAAAGCACCAGCCAAAGGCTGAGACCACCTTCTATTTATAGCCCCACAGGCTAAACTAGCTATTACCCTTCACTTGGCAAAATCGAGCACCCGATCTCAGCGGTTAAGTTGCGACCGGACGTAGCATAGTGCCAAGACCGGACGCACCTCTGCTGAGTCGGTCATTTCCAAAAACTCCCTGAGCCTCTGTTTTGTGACCGGACGCGTTTGGTCGGTCACGATCGGATGTAGCATCGGCGTCGGTCCCTTCTCCTCTTCTGCGTCGCCACATCGGTGGGACGGGCGACCACCGAAGCGTCCGGTCGAAGATCGACGCTGCACCTCCATCGCTGCTACCACTAACCGGACGCGCCGGTCCGGTTGAGGCAGTGTCCGGTCCACTCTGTGAAACCCTATCTTTTCTATCACGGGTGCCGATGGCACCGTTGGACTATCCGCACTCCGCCCGGTGAAGTTTTGAACCCTTGCTCCCAAGTGCTAAACACAATGTGTATCACCTTTGTGCATGTGTTTTAGCATATTTTCACAAACATTTTCAAGGGATTAGCCACTCAAGTTGCCACGCCACTCGATCCTAGCGACGATGCAAAGTTAGATCACTCGAGTGGCACTAGATGACTGATATGCAAACAAGTTTGCCCCTCTTGATAGTACGGCCATCTATCCTAAACTTCGGTCATCAACTTCTCTACACACCTATGACCGGTGAAATAAAATGCCCTAGGTTATACCTTTGCCTTGCACATTCCATTCCATCTCGTCCAATGTCTATGCAACACATGCACCAACACGATCAATAATGATATGATCCACTTCATATCATCACTTGATCATATTGGTTCATCGATCTTGACTTTACTTGCTTTTCACCGTTGCCTTCGTCCATCGGTGCCAAGTCTTGCTGGAGCTTCACCGCCACACGGTCCATCGCTCCAAAGCCTCCAACTTGGCCTTCACGTTTGTAACCGGTCCATCAAGCCAAGTTATGTCTTGATCTTTCCACCTTGATCACATGACTCAATGTTATGTCTCATGTGCAATGAGCTCCTTCATCATCACATGTGGGAGCTTTGCAACATCTTCCAAGCCATTTTTACCTTCATGGAATATGTTGCTCACACACATGTACCTGTGGACTAATCACCTATGTATCTCACATAAACACAATTAGTCCACCTATGTTGTCACTCAATTACCAAAACCACACAAGGACCTTTTAGTTGGTAGCCTCACATGCCATCTTGAGCATGGTGGAGATGGTTTAGGTCCATAAGCAACCATTTAGTTGTTATAGGCGCTTTAAAATTCATGCAAGACATGATTTCGGGCTAGTTCACCGACTGCGACTACCGTGTCCTGGCCGCCACTAGCTCTGCCACATTGAGCCACTGCTGCTGCCCTGCTGACCCACCTCATGCCGTGACGTAGCTGCTGTAGGTGCCATCGCCTCACTATCACATTCGTGCCTCCCACTGCACCCCTACCCCGCTGCTGGCCCGGTTTGGTGCTCGCCGCTGCCGCACGCATGTGGTGGAGCTCACCATCGTCTTGCCATTTATGGCACTATCGTCGTCTTGGCCATGCCGATCAATGGACGACGTGCTTGTCCGACACGTCTATGCATGTGATGCCGTGATCACGCCGATCACATCCCACCAAGGCAAAAAGGTCTTGAGCCCACCTACCGGCCCCATCTCCCTCTTTCTCTCTGCTGACCGCCGTCGAGCCACGACACCAAATTACCCAGCGATCGATCAGCTCCAGTCAATTCATTGCATCCATGACTTCACCATCACATCCTCTCACTGCTCGACCCCACCTAGCCATGAAGAAGGCACTGCCAAGCTCCAATTTAGAGCTTTTTTCGCCGCTGTGCCATTAAGGCCGTGCTCGGCCATGGTCGAGGGCAGCCCCCTACCGCCCATCCCGAACCAATTCACTTGCACCACTAGCTTCGCCTTGACTCCCTCTTCACCCTACGTGCCTTAGCCGAACCGTTACCGCCTCCCCATCAATGCTAACTTGACCGTGCCGCCACGGTGTGCCGCAGCATGGCTCGACCGCACATGGCCAGCCCTTCTCTATCACGCTCTTCTCCACCCACCAACTCGGCCAGGTCCACGGTTGTGGCAGAACCTCCTAAATTATAGGGCCCACATGCACCTGTCACTGTCCAACGACCTTTAACATCTATGCATATGTTCCTGGTAACTTAAGAAGACTGTCGGGTGTCCTCGGGAAACCCCGAATCATCCACGATTTCCGAGCAGGATCACATTACAGAGTCATTGCAGTATTACAACAGTTTATTCAAATAGATACATCAGAGTAAAAGTAGCGGAAGACTTACAATAACATAGTTTACAAACCATTTGTTTCAAACCATACAACTAAGTTCGATAATAAAACAAACCAAAGTAGTGGAGTGGCATTATAATATATTACAAAACACACAACATAAGCTACCCTGCCCAAGGGCCACACATTTAATTATCGTCATCGCACTGAA
The DNA here is from genome assembly GCA_904845875.1 of Miscanthus lutarioriparius. Classification (NCBI taxonomy): domain Eukaryota; kingdom Viridiplantae; phylum Streptophyta; class Magnoliopsida; order Poales; family Poaceae; genus Miscanthus; species Miscanthus lutarioriparius. The sequence continues at coordinate 97,465,572 of CAJGYO010000007.1, read as the reverse complement.
CAACAGTCATGCAGCACGATCCAAAACAGATCTGCTCATGAGCCTCACCTGCAACAAGGGTCATCGAACCCTGAGTACAAAAGCACTCAACAAGACTTAACCGAAATAAGAATTTAAAAGAACACAGGAATGCAGGCTCATGGGATTCAAGGTATGGCTTTAGCAATAATCAAGGTTCTTTTTGCGTAAAAGCGTTTTTAACAAAATTCTTTATATCAACGTTTAAAACTTCATAAAGATCATATACAAAGCTGACACGATCCGTATTGAGATCATGAAACTTCGTATCTAACACTTTCTCAAACCATCCTCAAGTTCCAGTTATTAATACTACGATGATGAACAGTGAGTTGAGTCTCCAACCGAGGAGCAACAACGATTCGAACCGATTATAACCCAGCTGGGAATTCCAGACCACACGACATATGCAGGTCTCTGACCTACATATACCAACCTACCATCGGATCCTCTAAAACAAGAATGGGTCCGCGCCACCCGAGAATACAGTACTCAACCAATCCAGCCCATTGCCACGTGGGTACACACTATTCCCGCCATCTCTCCACTCCCAGTGCGTGAGTAGCCATTCTCGTAATAGAATAACCAAGTTAAGGCTTACCGAAGTATGTGGTTAGTACTACAAAGTCTCACCTCATGCAATTCAACAACGGATGGACCTTAATCGACACAGGCGGAAAGAACCTGCTCATAAGACCTCCATGTCTTGTGGCTCACACACACCGAGTCCGCCCGGTCTAGATTTATTACTCCACATTCCCATATCACATGTTAATATATTTAACCAAATCTCCATTTAAAACTTGCAGATGACAGGTAATCACCCGACTTTCACCGTTCTAAGCATAGCTAAGCAAAACTGGCATATACGAATTTAAAACTGGTAATATGGTAAATATGGAATAACAAGGTTGGTAAGGTACCAATTTGGTTTTCACTTGACTCCTAATCACTTAATGCAGTAAAAAGAAGCAAAAGAGAAATCAATTTGTAAAATACAAGGTAGGGTTGTATGCATCCGGGGCTTGCCTTCGTTGACGGAAAAGTCCGGGTCCGGAGTCGCTCCACCGATATCAACACCAACCTCCACAGACGGATCAACCTCCTCAACTACTTGATTAACTACCACGTGTTCACCTTCGTTCACTACACATAGTAACAATGCCATGCTTAACATGATGCGGATACAAAATATGATGCTCGATGATGGATGCAAAATTAACAACTTGAATACAACTTTCCTTCGCGGTACAGTTACAAGTTAAACTAACTAAACCATTTTCGCAACACTCACAACAATTGCCAAGGATCATTACCAAATAATGACCCAAGGACATCACTTAATCAAAAACTCAAACAAAACCTAAATCACTAAATGTTACTATTTGCTTTTATGAATTAATTAATTAATTAATAATTATGAAATAAATCAACTTGTTCCAATTGACCTCAAAATTTTTGTATATGTTCATCACATGATAACTAAGTGACAAAACAATTTTCATAATTTTTGGATACATAAATAAGCCTAGAAAAATCCTGGAAACTCATTTATTAATTAATTGAGTAATTTTTATCACATTCAAAAAATACTGAAAATCAACATTTCATATTTTCCCTAAATAATACATATCACAGAGAAGTCACACAAAAATTTTCATAATTTTTGGAGCTCTAAATAAATCTACACAAAAATAACAAAAACAGACACTATTCATTTAAATCTGAAAAACAGAAAATTCATTTTGAACGCTGAGTCACTGACAACCGGGTCCCACTTGTCATCTTCAACCTCCGACGTTGACCACGGCAGTGACGGCTCTGACCGGCGATTCCTCGCCGATGGTGAGCTCAACGGCGACGACCAAGGTACTAAAATGATCACCAAGACTAGGCGCATCGATTGACATCCCTATCTGTACTGATTATGGCCCTATACTAGCTCGACGGTGGCCATGGCGGACGCGATGGCACGGCAGCGCTACACTGGCGACGTGAAACCAGTAGAGCTCAAACAAAGGATCCAAGAAACACCAGTAGCTCACCCCGAACGCGTTGAAGCAAGGAGCGAGGTCGAAGAAGCAACGGAGAGGCGTGACGACGACCACGGTGATCACGGCGGAGCAAAGATCATCGGTGAGGAAGAACCGGCGATTGCAGTGATCAAAACTAGCAAGCAACACAGGATTAAGCACCACAGCATTGAGACGAAGACGTAGGTACACTGATCAAGGCCAACGGCTCACCAGAGTAGGCTGGCCACGGCGAAACGGAATCTTGGGTGAGGTTGCCGGACGCGAGGAAGAAAACGATGAACGGCGAGTTCACGGCGAAATCAAGCGATTAGAGCTAGCTGGCTGGGTGCGCAAGGAACTAGCGGAGCTGGGACACGCATCGCTGCGACGGCACAGACGCTGGTTCGACGGCGAGGGCTCAACGGAGAATGGCGGTGGCGGCGGGAGAAAACAGAGCAAGAGAAAAGAACGACGACGACGGCGCCTCGGTCCAAATAACACGGCTCAGAAGCTCAAGGAAGCTGCGCTGTGGCCTTCACCGCGCCAGCGCGACGCCAAAAACGGCCACGACCGCGCCTGGAAGCAAACCGAAGATCGCCGGCGATGAGTTGGCTTCCGCGGTTACTGTTCATCGAAATTACATAATTGCCATCCGCCAAAATTCCCAAATTACTCCCAAATTTTCATAACAACTCAAAAATCTCCAAAAACAAAAGTTGTTCAAAATCAAAAGTTCTACCACTTTGCTTTTGAAACCATACCCAAATTCGGCCTACATTTTGAAATGAACTTTTGAATTTAAAGCGGGGATATTTAAGGAATTTCGCCTTTTTAAATAACTTCAAATTTTACTAAACAACTTGAAAAACTCCAAAAATAAACTTTGTACAACTCGACAAGCTCTACAACTTTGCTTTAAGACTCAACCCCAAAATGTGCTTCGATTTTGAAATGGATTTTCAGGGTCGGATTTAAATATTGAAAATCAGGGTTTTCGGAATTTCAAATCAATACAACGATTTCAAACTTGATTCAAACAATACCAAGCAATACTTATAACATAAATGTAAACTTGTTTTAGTGAATGCATAACAAAATTTGCAACATGACCAATGACTTGCAATGCATATGATGATATGTCCGGTTTTTAATATTTAAACACCCGAGGTGTTAAAACGGTAGTCTCCTGATGCTCACTCGCTAGCCAGTTAGGTCCTTAGGTGCTCTAGTTCGCCAGGGAAGTCGCGCCACTGTTGCGGATGGCCACGCGCTGCCGTAGCTAACTCCAGCATGTCCCACCGCCCCGCGTTGCTGCTCGGCGTAGGCGGTGGGACCATAGTTGAATGTCGACCTGACCGATGAGCCAGTGCGGGTCTCTAGTGGCCGGCGTGGCCACCCCATGCCACCGCTCGCCATGCCACTAGGCACGGGTTAGCCGATGGTGCGCGCGGGGCAATTCTAGGGAAGCTGGGGGGTTAAATGAGAAGGTCTGAGAGAGGAGAAAATAGTGTTAGTACTTAGTTGTAAATTGGGAGGAGTTCGAGGTCTCTTTTGTAAAATCACCAGCGCACGTTGGCTTTCCCCTGCGTGGGCCGTCTCTGCGTGGGCCGCGCGTGTGGGCCATGCGGGAGATTCACTTTTCTTTTTTTTCTAAGGAATTAGAAATGGTTTTCTCATTTAATTTCTGAGCTGATCTTTGGTAATTAATATAAAATCATGTAGGTGTCCAAAAATTGTGAAACAAATTTTGTTAGGTTCCTAAAATTGTGATCTATCTGTTGGTGTATTTAGTTCATACTTATATGTGTTGATATTATGAGTTATTAAATCATTTGAGAATGCTTAATAATATTAAGTTAATTATTATAGGAATTTTTGTGGTAAATTGGTGATAGCTTCAGTCCTGAAATGTTTATGGTAGCTTCATTGTATTATTATGTGCTCACTGTAATTTTTGTAGCCTTAGAATAGACTAAGCATTAGGGTAGTTAAATGCTCTTTGTTTCAATATACATTAAATCACTAGTAGAAATAAAGATATATCCTTAATTTGCCAAGCTAAGGGTTTGTTAGTTGAACCCAACACTTTGCTTGATGAAGATGATAGTTAGCTTAGTATCTTAGTCATTAGAGCTAGCTTAGTAGCTTGGTGTGCGTATTCTTATTTTAAGAGTTGTTGTTGCCTAAATGCTAAATGGTTGCATCATCATCGCATGCATGTAGAGAACGAGTTGGTGGAGATAGTGACCACAGACGATCGCGAGTTCGAGGAGATCATCGAGGAATACGAGGAGGAGGTCCTCATGAGGGAGGAGGTCCCAGAGCCACCACCGACTGACTCGGCTGACACCACGCCTGTCCAAGGCACACTACAAGAATCCTGTTAATCCATGATGGAAAATTTTCGTCACGGATCACTGAAAAACCGTCAGTACACAACATCTGGGATGGTTTTAGAAATCATCACGGATTGAGCATCATGGATTGACATGCGTGACGGTTTGTCGAAAACCATCACGGATTAACATAAACGGTGACGGTTTTAAACCATCACGATAGAGCCCGAGGCCTAGTTAGTCCAGCCCGAACCCATTTCCTGTGATGAAAAATAACCGTCACGAATCAATTGCCACATCAAAGATACACCAGCTCATTTGTTAACAGGCCAGAATCAAAGATGGGCCAAGTTTGGCCCAATTTCAGCCATTTTCGCATCAATTTTTCAGCCATTTTCACAGGCCCATTTAAGCATATTGCAACCCAAATTCATCACTAATTTTTAGCCCACTTTTCAGTCCACTACTACAGCACATATAGCCCATATACACAGCCCATTTTTGAACATTCAGCCATATATACACATGCCCACACACAGCTCAAATAATTATTTGCAACAACAATATATACAACCCACACATAAAATAAAATAATACACAGCCCACAGATTAAATAAAATAACTCATATTTCCATCCAACAATATATCACATAAATTTGCAACCAACATCAGATTACAAGTATTCATCCAACAATAGTTAACATACAGAAGTGCATACAGCCATATAGTTTACCATGGCACAAGCCAACAACACAGAATGCATAGAAGCCAAAGACTTGATGCATGTATAGCACAATAAACAAAATGCAAGCAGCAAAGCAACAAAATATATACCACCATGTATCGCTTAACTTGGTCGAAATTGACTTGACACAAGTTAGCAGCAGCAAAATGCATCAAGTTAGTGGCAAAAGATATGCACCATGCACGTCTTGGTCGAATTTGACTAAGTAAAAGGTTAAGTTTTGCTTCCATCTCAGATTGACTCCTCTTCATCTCCTCTCGGTCAATAATCCTTGCCTGCTCAGATTCTTGCACTTTATTTGACAAATCAACCACTTGTACACGAAGCTCGGCATTGGTCTTTTTCTCCGCTTCAGATTCGGTAGCTTCTGCTCATTGGAAATACGCCGGGCATTACGGTACCCACATTACGCAAGAACCGATTCTTCTTGGTGTTCTCAGCAAGCACATCAGCAACAACTTGAGCCGCAGACTTAAGTTCTTCACCTTCTATTGTTGTAGATAGCTTGTTTTCCATCTGAGTCTAGCAAACAAGTAGCAAAGATGGTTGATGTTGAGAGAATTAAAAATACAAAGATCAAAGTCTGAAAATTATCTTACAATAGCCTCTTGTACAATAGGGGTGTAGCATTTTTTTTTGCTATAGTGGCACTCCTTGAACAAATCAAATGCATTAGGTTCTTCATCATTATATTTGTCATCCCGAGAACAACATATATGCATTAGGTCCGGCATGAATTAAGATGTTACAAAATTTTGGACAGCTACTATTCAACTAAAATCTAGAAGAACATGTTCAACTATAAATAGGATTAACACTGAATAGTTCTTTGTTCAACTAAAAATCTGGAAGAACATGTCCAACTAAAAAAAAAAGATTCTTGCGGTTACAATAACAGCAGTAGCTTATTACAATAGCACCAGTAGCTTGTACCAAATTATACAAAGACAAATCTAAAAAAAATAGCAAAGCAGTAGCTTGTTACAATAGCATATGCGTGACATGTTACAAATAGCTTAATATGGTGGTTAATAGCAGCAGAAGCTTAATATTTTTTATGACAAAGGAACCTTTATTGATTAGCGACAAGTCTTTGCAACAAGGAGAACCACTCCTGGTTTTACATCATACAAAGCCTTATGAAGAGGACATCTACAAATATGTTGAATCGATACATGTGAAAACAAACAAGGCTACAATTATTTGGTGAGGCTCTAAAGGCTTGGGAAGATAAAATATGCTTAATATTGTCATCACAAGAGCACAAAGACATGTTAAAAACACAATATTCGTAAACTTATCCTTACATTAGAGCAGCATGATGACAAGTAGTTGTGTTCTTACATAAATCAATACATCTCAAATTCCCTTATGTAAAGTGAGAAAACATTTCAGCAATATGAAAATTATTGATGAGCTTCATATAGAGAGCTTTATCCCCAAAGATGCTTAAGTAATGATTGCATACAATTATTTATAAGGTGTTTAACATGGCTGACTTACCAAATTCTCAACATGAACCATGTAGGCACGGGATCCGGTTGTGTGATGGTACTTAACTTTCCCTCAGTTGTCTTTGTTCTTTTGACACATCTCCTACATCAAAGACAAAAAATGCATGTAAGGTTGGTGATAGATTAGCATGTACAAGGCATCATTTTGGTTTTTCGAGAAAACATAACCATCTTTTTGGGACTCTTCCATGATTCTAAAAGTTTAAGCCACTGTTCATCGGTCATGCATTTGACAGAGAAGTTTTTGTAACCAAATGTAGTGGAAAAATCAAAATATTCTGCCTTCATTTTGTATCTTTGTTGGCGGGATCATGATTGCATCATCTCAATACAACCCTTTTTAACTGTGGTTATCCTCTCGTGTTTATGTCAAACTTGGCCTAATTGAATGGAAGAACATGTGCGTAAAAGAATATCAATTCAAGTAACTTATGGCATAAAACAACAAACAATGGTTCTTATATTGAGACTAAATGTGGAAGGGGCCAAAGAATGTATGTACCTTTAGTTTTCCTAAGAATAAATCAACATACGTGAGATGCATGTTCTTTCTCTTTTGGTTCTTTCTCGTTTGGTTCTTTCTCTTTTGGTTCTTTCTCCTTTGAACTTGATGCGGGTTTTTTCTTGTACGACTTCCAATGCGGGAGTATAGTAACATGGTTCCTAACTATGATGTTGCATTCACTTGCAAACTTTTTGCAGCAACAAGAGGAACCACCGGCCTTATATGCCCTTGAGTTATGACAACTTGCGACTTGCCACGACGCTTGGTTTAACCTTTGGAGACCAAGTCCCATATTATGTCCCCGGTCCCTTCTCTCCTCTCCCCCTAGTTGTAAATGTACATTGAAATTAAAATTAAGTAGGTGAAGCAAACATTGATCCATTGAGGCAATATGGAATATGAAAAATAGAGGAACAAACTATCACCTTCATTGGCAATCTGGTTGTCGTCACCATGTTGGGTAATGCCATCAGCTATACCAGCCACGATGGTGTTGTCATCATGCTGGGCAAAGACATCTAAAAAGGGCAGCCAGTAAGAATGCATTCATCATACAAACCTAACTTATAGAATGACAGTAAGAAACCATCACCTCCATCATCCATTCGGCTATGCTGATTAGGCCAGTCAATTGCATCAGCCCCAGTGGTCATGTGTGTGTTGTCAAGTAGAGCAGAGTTATTACCTAAAATTATTGGCAATAATTAAAGGTTAGTTCATCATGTTACCTAGTAAACAAGGCACACAAAGAAAAAGGTCATCTGCTATACAAATCTGATGCCCAGACAAATTAAGAAGTACATACATGCTATAAATAGCACATTGCATAAATTACATCAGATTTGGATACATATATATTTTTTTGAGGGGAATCAGATTTGGATATATAAAGCATCATACAAAAAGGAGAAACAAAAACAGTTTAGACCCACTTAAACAAGTTCAGCCCACTTTTTAGTGTCAAACAACAGATTTCAAAAAATAGTGAAAATTGGTTTCATGAATCTTTTATACCTAAAACTCTAGTTAACATTTTCACAAGCTAAACAAGCATTAAACTTGGATAAACAGGTACAACACATAGACAAACTTCATAGATCAAGTTAAACATTTTTCATAGCTGAGTCATGGTAATGGAGTGAGACTAAGTAATGTGGCAGTATAACTGGCCTTCAACAGCATCCTGTGCTTGGTCATCTAAGTTGCCAACAAGTTCTCCAGCGTGGCTCTCATTAGCTTGCGATGGAGGTGGCACAGAAATTTCACTTGGTGTTAGCCTTGCATCTTGCTGGGCATTGTTTTTCTTTGTCCTTGTAACTCTAGGAGATGTTTGGTCTGCAAAAACTCTCTTGCGAGACTAAAACTTGACTCCACCAGGGTGGATTCTTGAAGGTTGGTTGTTAGTTTTCTTGTGAGTCTTCTCCTTAGAGCACTGTTAGAAATGAAAGCATGTATTAGTCCACATAGCATTAGAGTTAGATTGAATTAGGAAGGGAAGAAGAACAAGTTAAGACTTGACAACATGGAGGAATTAGGACCTTAGAATTCTCATCGTCAATCAAATCTCCTTCATCAGTATTATCCTGCAGGCCGTACTCGGCCAACATTTTGGCATAGGGATCAGCAAGTCCAAGTTCCTTGAGCCTTGCACTGTTCTTCATGCATTCTCTCAGGCGCTCCATTTCAATTGGAAACAGCCCTGGTAACAAGATGAAAAAAACAAGACCAACATATCAATAATGGGCATGTTCGCTGGTTGGTGCTGGTGCTGGTTTAGGCTGGCTGGTGCTGGTTTTTTGTGAGAGGAAAACACTATTGGCTGGCTGGTTTGGGCTGGCTGAAACCGACAAGCGATCAGGCTGAATATTATATAGTTCACAATCAAAATGACTGAATCAAAGCATCAGTACTTCAGTGAAAGTTTGTGTAACAAGAAATAATTTTGGAACACCAGAATGACTGAATCAAAGCATCCCAAACTATGCTGAATACTCTACAGCAGGGATTCACATTAACATTTCTGTAAAACAAACTAGAACTGAAGCCCCCTAAATATTTGGGATATCTATGATACATGCTGACATACAAAAGAAGAGAAGAATTGATATATCAATCTGGAGTGCACTCAGATCTTTCAACAAGGATTTTATTCAGGAAAGCATTTGCCAAACAAGTACACATGCTACAGACATGATATCTAAAATTAACAATAGTCAAACACATCCAGATGTAAAATGTCAAAAAAATTTCCAGCCTAGGCAAGACAAGGCTTCCAAAGTACCATTGGTTCCTCAAACCAGCAACTAAAGAGGTGATGTTAGGACTATACCTGCTATCCGGCCTCCTTTCGGTTTATTTGGCACACCCTTCGGCGCCATAACAGCTTTTTGCGGCCTGGGATGCTGGTGGCAGCGTTCTGATCCTCCCAGCAGCAACGATGGGTGTGGCCGTGGAGCAGTCCTTCCAACAGCGACGGCGGCGGGTTGAGCTTGAAGTTGACGACGGCGGCCGGCGGGGCTTGAAGATGATGATGGCGGTGGATCTCCCGGGGCGCCCGTGGCCATCCAGGAACGGCTGCTCCAGCAGGTGGCCGGCAGGACGTGACTTGGAGGCCGAACCCAGGCACCCTGCTCCTGGAGGTGTGTGGCGGCCTCCTGCTCTTGCTCCTGGAGGTGGCTGGAGGCCGAACTGAGGTGGGTGGCGGCCTCCTACTCCTGGAGGGTGGGTGGCGGCTGGAGGTGGGTGGCAGCTGGGAATTAGGTTTTGGAGCCAGAGAGTGTCGACACATATATGTGGGTGGGGAGTGGAATTGGGAAGACCAAGGTACCCCTGATAAAATCTGTAATAACATTGCCTATATATTTTTAATCTGTATGCAACTTAGGGTAGTAAGGTCAATTCGAACCACAAAACATTTGGGGCTGGCGCACATTTCACTTGAAAGCGCGCTGAGCCGCTTGGGCGCGCGAGAACTTTCTTTTTTCCTGAAGCTGAACATTGCCTTTTATATTTGGAACCTTCTAGATAAGTATATGTTTCATAGGAAGGCTATATTTGAGATTTGCTATTATGTAAAATAATAATTGATAAAACTATAAGGGTTCATAATGTTGTGAATGACGACGATCAAACGAGGAAGAACGCAAAATCAAACCACAGCGAGACACAAGATTTAACGTGGAAAACCCTCCCAATGCGGAAGGTAAAAACCACGGGCGCCAACCAGCAAACACTTCTCACTATTTTCAAGAGTCGGGTTACAACGCCGTATGGCGGCTTTAATAAAAGTGGAAACCCTAACACAGGGTATATGTACCGTACCGCGGGGGGCCAGCCCCCTCGCACCCCCGGCGACGGGCCTCCGCTTCGCTTCGTCAGAAGTCGGCCAAAAATGATGTGGACTGAATTTGGAACATATTCAACACATAATTTCAAAATTAGTGCTTCTAGCTAGTAAGTACCGTAAAACAGCGCATGATGCAAATTTGTTCCCCTTGAATTTATCCCATTCTTTTCTCAAAAAAAATTATCCCATTCCATCGCTATTAGTCATATTCTACTAATTATTTTGTCGGAATTAGGAATTTGGGCCAAACAAGCATCATGTAAGTGCATACACATAGTTTATCATGTCACGATCCCTTTATGTTGATAGTAAATTTGGTCGTATTCCACCAATTCTTAGTAAATCGGGCCAAACAAGTGGCATATATGATGCACCCACATAATTCATGCATGTTATGATCCTTTATGTTGGTAGTACATTGTGTTCTCATTCTGTAGCTATTATATATAGTCGCATTCCACTCATTTCCGGAGTTTTTTTGGAGTAAGAAAATTGGGCCACACAAGTAGCATGCATGTATGATGCATAGACATGGTTCATCATGTCATGATGATCTCTTTATGTTGGTAGCGTGTTCTAGTTTGCATCATTATTGGTTGTATATTCTGACTATTTTTTGAAATTACTAAACCAGGCCAAATAATTAGCAATATATATATATATATTGCACACATGTATGTAAAGTGTTTGGTTTGAGCAATGACTCTATTCTAAGTGAGGTGGTGCATTATGAGAGCATTCCTCCATTTTTTTTGAATTAGTAAATCAGGCCAAACAACTAGCAACATATGATCCACACATATATATAGAGTGTTTGGTTTCACGAATGACTCCATTCTAAGTAAGATGGTCATCCGTCATCATGAACCTAACCCTTTATGTTTGTAGGCTGTGTTAACAACCGACTCAAGCAATGTTTTAGTGCCCAAGCACGTTGGCATGAGACAACGACAACAAAATCCATGCTAAATGTTCTAGTGTTGCATCCATATACAATTTTCATGTTGCCACGTTCGTCATCACAGTATTGAAAATCCAAGTTCAAATACATTGAGTCGTTGATGCATTCATTTTATTGATTCATAATTTTGTGTCCACTTTAGCATGAATTGGTGTAATATATTTTTTAAAATATTTTTAGGCTCAACTAGCAATATATGCGAGATTTGGTCCAATTTTAGATAGTGAGGCCCCATCAGTCATTGACCACTATGGAGATTGTTTTCCCAAAAAAAAGGACAAAGAGAGAAAACACACGAAGCTTCCTTCAATCCTCCTCCCCCGACTCCGCCATCTGCTCCCGTCCGCCGCCGCCTCCACGTGCGCCATGCCCACTCCGCCACAGGGGTTCGCCGGCTCCACGCGCGCCACGCCCACTCCGCCATAGGGGTTCGCCGCCTCCCTCCCTGCCCGTCGGACGGCCCCCCGCCGCGCTCCCCTCGGCCGCCGCGCCGGCCGCATCCGTCGCTCTCGCGTCCACATCCGCCGCCATCCGCAACACCCGCCACCTGCAGCGCCTGGCCTCTCCCCAATCGCCCTGTGCAGGTGCCGGGAAGTTGCAAGCTCTATTTGTTTGCTGACAAAGATGATTGAGGACTGATGCAGAATGGACCAGATGATGTGATTACTGAAGATGTCAAAGATCATCATGAATGTATTTCTCGTTGTCATTGTTGTATTAGGCACCGAGCTGTTCCTGCCAACTGCCATAGTACTGAAGAGAACAGCCGAGCGTATGTGTCGACAAGGAGATGTCAAAAGATTATCAACATAGGGCAAGCTGTAGAATGAACCTGTACATTGACAAATGAGCCTGTGTGTGTGTGTGTGTGTGTGTGTGTGTGTGTGTGTGTGTGTGTGTGTGTGTGTGTGTGTGTGTGTGTATATATATATATTGTGAATGCATTGTTATTTTGAGTTGTAATGGCTTCTGAAATGAACCTCTGCTGATTGACAATGCAAGTGCATTTCATGTACTCCTGTGATTGGCAATGGCCCAGTGAAATGAGCCTTTTGTAATGACTTCTGGAATGAAAAAAATGATGTTTTTGGCATGATTTCTGGAATGAAAAAAGTGCTAGTAATGACTTCTGAAATGAGCCTATCTTCTTGACTGATTGAGTCATTTTCATGAATACTGTAATGAAAAAGTGCATGTCAAGAACTACCTAGCTGTGAATTTTTTGCATCCAACAGTGAACCAAAACTTGAAAAAAAAATCTGAGTAACCATTGGTTACTTCGGCTTTGAACCAAAACTAAAAAGAAATTATACATAAATTCCATAGCTGAACATGATCTCAAATACAAATTGAGGCTATCCATAGCTGAACATGATCTCAAATACAAACTGAGGCTATCTAAAATAGTAGAACATGGTATCAAATACTAATTGGGGTCTCAAATACAAATTGTGCCTTACAACAGAATATTAAAACATAAAATTCCAACAGAGCCTTGCAGCAGAACAACTATTCATCGTCACTGTCGACCTCCATAAGTGTGTCATCTTCTTCGTTAAAATACTCCATAAGTGTGTCGTCTTCTTCATCTTCATCACCAATGACGACATTCACTTCTTTGCTGGACGCTTTCATCAACCGGGCAATTTCAGCAGCTTCAAAAACAGGGCCTGGCTCATCCTCTCTATTTAAAGGCTTATCATATATAATGTTAGAAACCGGTTGTCGCGGACCCTCCTCATCATAGCACTCGTCCTCTTGATATGCAGCAGCATTAACCTCAGTCTGACTTACATTGTAAAGATGCCTATGGTCAAATGTCTGTACAACTTGCCAATTTTCACCCAGCCTTGTATCTGGCAAATAGAAAACCTTTGTAGAATGAGTGGCCAATATAAAACAATCATTCTTGTACCACAGACTTCCAACATTGATGCTTCTAAAAAAGCCATCATCTTTAAGTGCAGTCCTCTTCCCATCTAGTTTGAACCAGTCACACTTAAACAAAACTACGGACCTCTCCTCTAAGTTATAGTCCAACTGAATTATCTCTTTTATGTTTCCAAAAAAATCAATTATCTGTCCATTATGTGTAGCTTGTGACATTACTCCACTGTTTTGTGTCTTCTTGTTCTTGTCTCGGTTAACAGTGTTAAACCGCACACCATTCACTATGCACGAGGAGTATTTTCTAACTCTCAAATCAGGACCGCATGCCAAGGAGAAGATATCAACATCCACCTCTTCTGGATTTGTACTATACTTCTTCAAAATCTGCCACATGCATGCAACACACATATATTAGAAAAATAGAAGTTAAATTATGCAATATATAACTTGACAATGAACACTAACATGGTTCCTAAACCAGGTCTGAAATCCTTGTCGAAGCATTCTTTCAATGTTAGGCACCCCCTGTGTCTCTAACTCTTCTCTGAACAGACTGCAGAAAAATTATAAATTACTGTACAACACAAAAGTATCATATAGATGTCTAGAAGTAAGTTTATAGAACATACTTGACGTAATCCTCAACTTGGGCACAGTTGTTCAGCACAAACCACACCATTTGATCAATGCCATTTTCATCATATACATATTCAGGTGCAGAAGTAAAATTAACTCCATGCCCAAAAACATCAACACCATAAGCTTCTTCATTGGAGAAACCTTTATTTCTTGGCTCCCGATTAAATCTTGTTTCAACATCGTCCATGTATTGAGAGCAAAATGTCAGACACTCATCAGCAATATATGCCTCAGCAATTGAACCTTCTGGTCGTGACCTATTCCTCACATATCGCTTCAAAGTATATAGCCGCCTTTCAATTGGGTACATCCACCCATATTGCACAGGACCCCTGAGCAATGCCTCATCAGGTAAATGTACAGCAAGGTGTATCATCACATCAAAGAAAGTTGGAGGGAAAATTTTCTCAAGCTTCACCAAAATTATAGGGATTTCTTTCTTCATTTGAACTAGCACATCCTTGTTAAGCGTTCTGCTGCACAATTCCCTAAAAAACCTCCCTAACTCAGCTATTGCTTCATAAATATCCCTGTCCAGAAATCCTCTCATGGCAGCTAGCAAAATTCTTTGCAAAAGAATGTGACAATCATGTGTTTTTAGCCCTTGTACCGTTGTTCCCTCAGCATTTAAACATCTTGAGATGTTGGACGCAAATCCATCTGAAAACTTTACCTCCTGTAAAAAAGCATAGAAAGCCTTCTTCTGTTCAGTGGACAAGGTATATCTAGCATGAGGCATCTCTCCATCCTCTCTAAATTGCAGCTCCTTTTTAATACCCAAATCTTTCAAATCAAGCCTAGCTTTAGCTGTGTCTTTTGTCTTGCCCTTTACATTGAGAATTGTCCCAATTAGGTTCTCACATATGTTTTTTTCAATGTGCATCACATCAAGATTATGTCTCACCTTTAGCTTTTTCCAATATGGTAACTTCCAAAAACTAACCATCCGGCTCCAAATTTCCACATGACCGCCTTCAGAGTTGGAACGCTTCCTTTTCCCAGTTCCTTGTGGCTTCCCAGGTCTGACGTCTTTAACTCTCTCCAATTCAGCCAGTAGCTCTTCCGTACAGAATTTACCCGGTGGATCGTTGCTTTCATGAAGTCCGATAAATTCATTGTTTCTCCTCAAAGAATGTTCCTTTGGAAGGAAATGGAAGTGCCCAAAATAACCAATTTTGCTTCTTAGGGCATATGAAAGAGGATGCTTGTCACAATGGAGACAAGCAAAATAGCCCTTTGTTGTACGCCCTGAGAGAGTGCTCAACGTTGGGTAATCATGGATGCACCACAAAACTGCAGCACGAAGTTTAAATGATTTGCCAGTAATAGCATCATAAGTATCGACACCTGTCCAAAGCTCAAGTAAATCCTCTACAAGAGGCTGTAGAAATACATCGAAGTCCTTCCCGGGTGATTTCGGACCTGGAATAAGCAAAGCCATCATAAAGTTTGATTCCTCCATGCACTCCCACGGTGCTAGGTTGTATGGCACAACAAGCACAGGCCACATGCTATATTTTGTGTTCTTTTCTGAAAAAGGATTGAACCCATCAGTAGCTAGGCCAAGTCTAAGGTTTCTTGGATCCTTTGCAAAATCTAGATATTCGAGGTCGAAATCTTGCCATGCCTCACCATCAGCTGGGTGGCTCATATTCTTCTCATTGGGCTGCCGCTTTAACTTGTGCCATTGTGCCGCTTCTGATGCTTCTTTGGTCGAAAACATCCTCTTTAGCCTAGGTGCCAATGGAAAATGCCGCAACACTTTTTGTGGAATCTTCTTTCTTTCTGCATCTTTCCATCTCGAGAGACCACAAACCGGGCAATTGTCATGCTTGTCATATTCCTTTCTGAACAACACACAATTATTGTAGCACACATGTATTGATTCATACCCTAGACCTAGTTCCTTTAGAATACCCTTTGCTTCATCATATGATTTTGGGAGTGTATTGTGTTCTGGGAAAGCATCAACCAATACCTTCATGTGTGTAGTAAAAGCAGAATTGCTAATTCTATATAATGACTTCATATGTAGAAGCCTTACCACCAAAGAGAATCTTGAAAATTTGGAACATCCAGGATAAAGTTGGCGCTTTGCCTCTCTCATGACAGTTTTCAAAAATGACTCTTTATCACAAGGTTCTTCAGCACCAACTTCATTTTCTACATCCGGCCTTGCTCTGTGCTTTTGCGATTCTGTAGGTCTCCTAAAATCCCTTCCAAACGATCACCATAGTTGTCATCCTCTGTCACACCGACCCCATGTGTGGAACCATCATCATCTTCATGCATATCAATAGGATGCTCAATAACATTGACATCTAAGCTCTCTCCGTGATGAATCCACCGAGTATAAGTAGTTTCCATGCCATTCATCAGTATATGCTTCCTCACAACATCCTGTTTTCGGTACTTCTGATTAAGGCATCTGCTACAGGGGCATAGAATTTCAACATTCTCATTGAATTTCCCCTGAATGAAATTCATAAATTCTTTCACACCGTCAATGTATTCAGGGGAAAATAGTTTGCTATGCACCCAACTTCTATCCATCTAATCAAACGTCACAGATAAACCACAATGAGCTAACTGCTATAATTCAAATGCTACATCCAGCAAAATCAACAAAAAAAAAGAGAAGAGATATATACCTTGGCTGTCAGTAGGAGTTCAGGTGAGGCAGATGGGGATCCCCTTGGAGAGGAAGCAGCTGCTTAGCGTTTGACGATTTCAGGCGTGCTCGAGGCCGTAGGAGTCCACTCAATAGTTGCATTTGTCACCAGGTGGATGCATGGCCGCACTCGGCATCTCTCATTGGTGTGGCAATGGAGGGCAGCGGCGCTGCAGAGCTACAAGATAGGGTTGGAGCCTTGAAGGGTGGCGGTGATGCGAGATGTTGCTGGTGTGCAGCGGTGATGCTGGAGGATGCGGCAAACGAGGAGGCGACAGTGCTGGACGGCGCGGCGGTGGTGGGCAACAGCGCGGCTCTTGCCTAATCTCGCCGTCGGCGGCAGTGTTTGAGTCCAGCGGCGGTGGCTGAGTCTCTGAATCGCGACTGGTGTCTAACTGAGTCCGTGAAGGAATTGAGGAAAGGGGAAACTTACTCCTACATTCATCAACAAAAAGAAACAGAATTGTACTCGGTCACACACAAGTTGCTAGCACAGTGGTGAGGCGGACTGTTGTCAACTCGCAGGTTGTGGGATCGATTCCCACTGACTCCACTCTTTTTTTCTATTTTCCCTATTTACCTAATGTTGGGCCACTCCCGCCAACAAAAGGCTAATAGAATCATGTTCTGTCACACTGGAGCAGCTAGCGCAATGGTAAGGCATATTGTTTTCAACACCTAGGATCAGGGTTCAATTCCTGGAGATTCCTTTTTTTGTCATTTTGCCACGCCGTGTGCGGGAATGACCCAGGTGAGTGAATGACCCAGGCCTACTGTGATGCTGGGCCGGTAAATAAATAAAAATACTTAAGTGCACATTTAGACACGTAGTGTAAGTACCTCAAATGGTAAGACATGTTTCTATTTTTTTGCAAGTCTTGTGTTCAAATCCCATATATATAGTTATAGGTGTAAAGTTTTTTGTTCCCATCCACAATAAATGGAGAACATTTTTAATTTTGCTAAAAAACATGTAACAAAGTAACAAAATTATTTTGTTCAAATAATTTAACAAATTGTCTTTTGGGTTTGATACTTTTTGCAATCACATTTTCTACTTTTCTTTACACTAAATATTGATAGCGGGCCAACTGTCTTGGGCTAACTAGCGTATGACGAATTCAAAATCATACACTGTGACGATCCTGATAAAACCGTCACGAGTTAACGAGCTGGGAATATCCAGTGGGCTCATCCATGACGAAAAAATGAATATCGTCACCGATTACGTCTGTCAGTGGCTGTCAGTGCGGTTTGTAAATCCGTCAGCAAGAAATCGTCATGGATTAACAAGTTTTTTGTAGTGGCAAGCCCCGGTGCATAACCCTTATTTTTTATAATCACTATATGTATATATGTGATGTGCATTTACATTACAGGAATTTTATAGAAACCACATGCATAGATATATCTGTCCTATGAGTCTTACTAGTGTAGGTTCGAGTAGCTGCTATGCTTAGGTTTTCGGTAGCGTGAGTAACCTACCGTTACTCATAATAGGTGATTATTATAATTACTCTCATGATAAAAATGATGAAAGGAAAAAGGAGACCGGGCAGGGATATGGTATGGGTATTGGTGGGTGTAACGAGTTGTGTCCTGCGGCCACGAGGCTTAGTTTGGTTACACTATTTTCCCTGTCTGTATCGATTGAGGACCGTCCATTACTGTGGATGGTAGTCAGGTCACAGACTTATTATCTTGAGCACGTACTTGCTTATGGGAGCGGGAAGGTTCGTTACGCTCTTGTCGTGGGTTCTGGCTCTTTTCGGACCGACTAATTGGAGGCGGGGAAAGGTGGAGGTCTAAGCACCATATTGAGACCGGGTCTCAAGTGTGGGGGCTTAGAGTCCAAGTTTGGATGGGGACCTGGACCCCGTGACAGGAGTGGAATGGGTTAGTCTTGTTTGTCCCTGGGGAACAAACGGGGCATGTGTTTTAGGGTACCTAGCTGGGATACATTGGTTCGTGAATCGCTGTTTCCGTGAGATGGTACGACTTGGCTATGGTCTAGCACCGTAGTAAGAACTGAAATATGAAACATGGTAAATTGGTTCTAATTGCTCAACCCTTACTTGAAAGTAGAATAGGTGTTTACCTAGAATGGTTAGCTAATGTTGTAATCATGACTGCTAATTAAACTTGATCTTAAGGACGTACTTCTAGTAATGCTTTTTGCAAACAAAAAGAAAACGGCAAACCCATATTGCCTATCATACCCCTTGGAGTCAGGAAACTATTCCCACTAGTCGGGTAAGTTTTGCAAGTACATTGTGTACTCAGGGTTTATTTTACCCTGTTGCAGGTGCAGCTTGAGGAGTAGCTCTTGTGTGGAGGATTCTTCTGGTGGGTATAGATGGATCCTTGTATCATTTTCGCTAGATGTTTATTTTCATTTCGCTATTTAATTATCGCACTCTGAACTCTAGTATTGTAATAAATAATTTCAAGAACTCTTGTTGTATGAAATGGACTAAGTATTGTAAGCTCATACTCATTATTGGATTCTAGAGGTAAAACGTGGATTGATTCGAGTTCTCTCATAGGGTGTGCTCAACGAAACTGTCCGATGTAGCTAACTTTTGGGGTGCTTAGTATCTAGTGGAAGACAAGCGCCTCCGAAAGCTTGTTATTTCGGGCGGTTCTGCCACATAATCACTGTCGCATGAAAGTCATTTCGTGCTCTTTGTTTCACATATATAGATCATCTCATTTGAAGCTTAGAAGGACATACGATTTTCAAAATATTTGTTGCTACTACACATGGCATCTGGGATCTTGGACCAACCATGCATGCCAAGGATGGTATCCACCACCATGAGATATGTGGAGACCTAAGTAGAGAGGAGCTTCCAAGCTCTCCTCACCATTGCATCATGCAGTTGTTATCTAGGAGCACCAGTGATGATGGTGAGATAGGGTCAGTGGAGCGATGAGCGACGACCATTGTAATAGTCCTAGTCTTCATCCTTCATCTCCTTCCTTCTCTATTTTCTCCATATTCGATTGGGGTCATCCGCATGCTAGAAATGTCGCTTGCCAATAATAACAATGGAACAAGGACACAACTGCATCCTTGTAACCATATCCTCATATGTATTGATGCATTTAAAAGTGCTACTTTCAATTATTGCAAACTTGGGTGTAGTTGACAACTTTTCCATTATAAATCATTTATGGTCTCAAATTTATATATGAAGTTCTAAAGTTTTAAAGTTCAAAATTTTCAAACGACCTTGGATGGAAAATTGGCAAAATCCAAAGTTGTAGATCTCGATGAGAACTACAACTTTGTAGTTGATGACTTTTTATTTCAAATAATTTGAATGTCCCAAAAGTATGGCTGAAGTTTTGACGATTTCAAATTTAAATTTGTCAAACGATCTTAGATAGCGAAACGACCAACATTAAAGTTGTAGATCATGATTAGAACAACAACTCTGTAGTTGATAACTTTTTCATCTGATGTTGTTTAGGGTGCTAAATATTCATTTTAAAATCCTGAGAACTGAATACTAAGGGAATGAATAAGCCATATAGACATAGGTGACTTAGGGGTGGAGTGGTAGGTCTCAGGTTCGAATCCTAGCAACACGCAACGCGTGGATTCTCGCATGAAAAATCATGTGACTTATGGTTTGCGACACGCGACCGTGCAGCTGGCTGATGGGGCCTTCCCGAGATTAAAATAATTTTTTAGCTATTTTTTGACCCAATTTTAGAATTTCTGAAAATCCTAATCACCGTCGGTTGGTAACATATCACCATCGGTTTCCAACCGGTGGTGATGACTTTAACACCTCTGGTGTTACGAGCTTGTTAAGCACCTGAGTCATGTTTTTGCACTGTGGTTTGCATCTGAGTGAGTGCTTTGTAATGATGTATTGGTTGGCCGTGTTAGTGTATGTCTGGGCCACTAGTTAAATGAACTAAGGTAGTTCAAACCACATCTGCCCAATCCAGTTCGCGCTCTGGAACGCAGTCGGACAAGCCCATGTTGACATCCCCTGTATCTCCCTCTCGCTTGTCTCTACTCAACGTAGCTTTTCCTCAACCGTTCATCCCACCTACTCATCGAGCTGCTGCCGCTGTTCTCGTTGCTTCATCCCTCCCCATCGCTTGACTAGTTTAGTGCACGTTGTTTCTAGAGGAGCACATGCAGCACCGTCCTTGCCATGTTGTTGCTCTGTCGTGTCCACGCCCCGCTGCTCCCTCCCCGCCCTCCTTCTTGTGCACGCCGAGGCCGAGCTGCTGCTTCCGCTGCCGCGCCATGACACGCCTGTGCTGCATCCGCACACGCGTCCTTGGCCCACCGTGACGCCTACTTCAAGGTCGAGGTCCTCGCCTTCTACTCTCGCCCTCGCCTGCTTCGTCGTCTGTCATGGCTGGCGAGCAAAGCTCCAAGCCACCGAGTTCCCATGCCCCTGGTCTCTCTCTCTCTCACGTCCACCTCTATCCCTACTACCGGGCACGCTGCTCCTCCAATCCCATGCCCTCGACTTTGCTGCTTCGGCCAGGCCATCGCCGGAGCCACGCCTATGTGCACTGGGTCAGGCGGGTTTTGGCGCTGGCCACTGCTAGCAGCCACGGCCGGCCCACCGTAGGCCGCAGCCACCCGTGGCCGCGCGCGAGCTGGGCCAGGTCGCGCCCCAGTCGCTCGCCACCGGCCGCGGTCTCCAGCTGGCCAGCCGACCTCGATCCCTGGTCTCCGTCCGTGCGTCTGTACGCGAGGAAGAAGAGAGGGTGAGAAAATAAATAGAAACTCTTTACTGTGTTCACTTTGTAAAAATACTAGACTCATTAAATTGCATATATGGGCTTCATAAATTTCTACATAGTTCAGGGTTCCCGATGAAAAATTCTTGTCTTATTTGTTTTTCCTTTTCGTTTTCAGATTATGTGTCAATCTTGTAAAATTCATAACTCGAGCTAGGAATATCCAAACTCTGTAAATCAAATTTTGTTAGCTTTGCTATAAAGTGCTCTACCTTTGATTTATAGAAATGTTTGCTGTTTGAGAAGTGCTTTTAGGGTTTTTCTTTTATTCCAAGAAAGTGCTTCTAAAACTTGATAAATGGAAAACTGGAGTTAGAAGTGGGATAAAATGCGGTTCCAGTTTTGTTGATCTACTCTTAACATGTTCTAGCTAGAAAATTTAATATTGTGCCTAGTTAGATATTTTCTGTGATGTACTTGATTAAGTTTGTTTAATGCTTGTATTGATAGAGAAAATGATAATCTGAGATATAGATATCCAAACTGTGTGAAACTAATTTTCATGACTTCTTGGTGGCTTAACCTTTGCAAGAAAAATATAGCACTTGCTGTTTGCTACAGTTATAAAGGTTGAACCTATTTTAGTAGATTTCGGCCTTTATTGCTTGCCATTGTCATTCTGTTTGTTATACATGTCTAACCTGTGAAATTTATTTTGTACGCTAGTTAGGACATATGTGAGCTGCTGTAAATTTTCTAGAATTAAATATGATTAGGAAGTATCTTCTCCCTTTTTCGCTTGTGTTTGCTAAGTAAATAGAAAAAAAGTATCTAAATAATTAATTTGGGGCTAAGCATTAGACCATCTAGCAGGTTTAGGAGGTGTTCTAGCGGTTTCTAACATAACATGACCATATGTTCATATAAAAAGTTCAGTTTTAGATTTATCTTGTTCTACAGGCCCTGTTGGAATTAACTTTTGTTTCTACTATAATGAATAAAATATAAAACTTGAGCACATAATCTTTCTACAGTAGCCATGTTTTGTCATTAGGTATCACTCATAAAAATCTCAGCTCTAAACTAAATGTTTTTGACATCGCCTAACAATTATATATGTGTTTGGTTATCTACATTATTAATGAAAGGATAATAATAAATAGACATATCAACATGTTTTGTGAGGTCTTTATACTTGTTCTGAGTGATAGGTTACTGAATATGTGTTAGTGGTTTAGAGCTAGTTAAATAGTTCATACATGTGCTCTCTTGTTAATGAACAAGTGGTATGAATAGTTTAATTGTTGCAGTTTTGGCTGCTAGCGTAGTTTTTGTTGTGGTGATAGTCCGTGATTAAAATGATGTTTTCTATAGATGTGTTGAATACAAAAGTTGTAGTACTTTTTGTAGATTTTCCAAAATGTTAAAGAACACAACTTTTGGTGGGTTAGAACTCCAGATATTTATCTCTAAAATTCGTGTCAGTTTTATGTTCATGTTTCATACCGTTTTTCCAATTGGTGTGTTTCCATCTTGTAAATATTAAATCAGCTCTAGGTGTCTATAACAAAGTTTTAGATAATTTAATATCCTTTCCGGAAAGCTAAAGATCATGTTGGTTAGATGCCTAAAACTCCAAATATGAATTTCTAAAGTCTGTAACAGCAATCTGTTCGTGTCTGTACAGTTCTGAAACATTGTGATGTCTGACCTTCTTAACTATTGTTTTAGCTCTGAGTGATAATCAGAAAGTCATAGATAATTTCATAAGCTTTCCATAAAGTCTAGGATCGCTTTTGTTGGGTGCTTAGAACTCTGGATATGGTTAAAAACGTGTGGCTGGTGTGTTGCTGTCCAAAACTACATGTGCCTAGGGTGTTTGCTTTCACTTGCTCTTGTAGAAATGATTGCTAGTGATTAACTTAAATGCACATAAGAGTTAGATTAACACACTTAAGATGAAAAAACAAAAAGGTGAAATAATTTAAGTATATTTAACCTGCTAGTTGAATAATGCTTGTGTATGTAGTTCATGTGTGCTTTAAAAATAATAGGTGTTGATTGTTACGCTCTCACCATGTTGACTAAAGCAACCAAAAATTGATAAGCTTATAACTATACCATGTGTTGCCCACTCTATGCATTCATATATATTGCATTGCATATCATGATAGGAACGATGATGAATCGATGGATCAACCGGAGGACTTGGTGTTTAACCGAAAAGATGGTGCTATGGTGATCATGTTCCGAAGATGGAATACTAACTTTTGGTTATATGTTACCCAGGCAAGCCCTGGTGCATAACCCCCTACTTTTCTGCACTTTATATTATATTTGTGCATTAGGTTTTAAGGAGTTGAATAAAACCCACTTACATATATATATATATATATTATATATATATATATATATCTTTATCCTATGAGTCTTACTAGTATGACAGGATCGTATAGATTGCTATGCTACAGGACTCCGGTAGAAGTCGAGTGATTGCCTGTCTCTCGCGAGAGATATGAAATATATTATTGTTGTTACTATATTATTATCACTTGGAATATATATATGAATGATAAATGGAGACCAGGCAGGGATATGGTTTGGGTATTGGTGGGTGTAAGAGGTTGTGTCCTGCGGCCAATGGGGCATAGCTTGGTTACACTGTTTCCCTGTCTGTGTCGGTTAAGGATCAGCCATTGCATTGGATTCTAGGCAGGTCACAGACTTATTATCCTGAACACATACTTGTGTATGGGCGCGGGAAGACTTGTTACTCTCTTATCATGGGTTCCGGCACTTTTCGGACTGACTTTTAGGGTGGTTTTTGGATGGAGGTCTAAGCACCGCACTGAGTCCGGGACTCAGGAGCATGGGCTTGGAGTCCAAGTTTGGACGGGGACCTAGACCCCGTGACAGGAGGGTAGTGGGTTGGTCCTGCTTGTGCCTAGGGTACAAGTGGGGCGTGTTTCAGGGTACCCAACTGGGCACATTAATTCACGAATCATCGGCGATCCGGTACGACTTGTCTACAATCTGGCACCGTAGTAAGAACTGGAAGATCAAAGATGGTAAAATGATTCTGATTGCTTACCACCTGCTTGAAAGTAGCACAGGTGCTTACATAGAATGGTTAGTTAATGAACTAATGATAACTGCTAATAAAACTGAATATAAGGACGCACGTTTAGTAATGCTCCTGCAGATGCAATAAACTCACAAGCCAGATAGCCTTGCATATCCTTGGAGTCTTTTCTTTTCTTCTGGGTAAGTCTTGCTGAGTACAATTGAGTACTCAGGGTTTTATTTTCCCTGTTGCAGGTGACAGGCGGATGCTAGAGCTGACTCTTATGTGTGGATTCCTCCTGGTGGGCTCAGAGGAGATTCCTTTGCGCTGCGATCATAGTTTTTATTTATAACTATCACCAAATGTTTTATAAATAGAAGTTCTATAATCTATTGTCCTAGCTTATATATCAATGCTTCATCATGTCATGAATAGATATTTATTTTCGCTGTAACTCTGATCACATGTTTATATTCCGCTGTTAAATTAAATTGTTCATAACTATGATAACATGATCATATTCCGCTATTATAAACAATAAATATTATACTCTGATGTTACATGGAAAGTGACGTAAGAAATGGTTAATAATGATGTAAGCTTTATTCTCTCATTTGTGATCCTGAAGGAAAAATGTGGATTTTTGGGTTCTCCCTTGGGGTGTGCTCGACGGAACCACGTAATTTCGTGCCCTCCTCTGGGTACTTAGTGTCTAATGGAAGACAAGTACTCCCGGGAGACATTAGATTAGACGGTTCTGCCACAATGACTATTCTTATCATTTCACCGCTGAGGGGCCAAAACCGGCGGTGATGAAGATTCTGTAGTTGTGCGTTGAAGTTCACTAGAGAGCTCAGCGAAGGATACTCTCTAGGCCTTTTCATTATCACGGGTTGAGGTTGAAGATATGAGAGCTTTTTTGTTCTCCAAGCTTCCATTTCTCCCTATTTTATTCAAGTTGCAAGACGCCGGTATCTATGAGAGAGAATTCCCTCATTGCCACCAAAATCTATAGCAGTTCCCTCATTGCCATAAAAATATGGGTTTTCCTCATTGCCATTCATTTAGAATTTTTGATCCCCTCGTTGCTATTACCGTTGCATGATCAAGCTTTATTAACTTGGTTGCCGTCAATATAGATAATTTGTTCCCTTCAATGCCATCGAGAGAACAAAACACCGTTACAAGGTGTTCGTAACGTAGGACTAACTCCATGAACACTGTTGATAACTAAATTTGATCATTTTTTTATAGTCTGGGCTTGATAGTTGCCTAGGCGATTTTTTTTTTGCTGAATTAATTAAATTCAAGTTTAATTCCTTACATCTCTACGTACATATTTTCTGTTTTTTACCTCTTAAAAAAATCTAGGGTAGTAGGCAGTAACCGCCAACTAACAAAATACAGCAGCAATCTGAGCACCAAAAAATGGTCAACTAAGTGCAAATTAGCATAAAGATTGTTGATTATAATATAAATTCTCACCGGCAGCTTTCTTTTCTCCTTATATTGATTATTAATATATATGCTAATCAAAGTTATGGTCGCCAAATAAACGAAAGCAAATGTATATTTCAGTACCGTACAAAGTTGAAGTTTGCATTTCTCATCTGTCCAATTTTAATCTAATATCAGCTATAATTAATATATAACCAACTACATTTGTCTATTAAACAGGTGAGTATGTCTTAAATATATTATGATCATTAATTTCTATTTAGACTGATTAGTCATTAGCAATACTGGCCAGCTGATTAATTATTTTACAAATTATGAGAGTTTTAATAATCACAACCAAGTTTAATAAAATTAAGCTGAATTAAACTTGAATTTAACTAGTCCGGGGAAAAAATTGCCTAAGCATACTATCAAGCTCAAACTACAAAAAGTGGTCAAGTTTAGCTATCAACAGTGTTACGAAGTTAGTCATATGTAACGAACATCTTGTAACGGTGTCCTATTCTCTCAATGGCATTGAAGGGAACAAATTATCTATATGGATGGGAACCATGGAAATAAAGCTTGATCATACAACGGTAGTGGCAATCAGGGGATCAAAAATTCTAAATGAATGGCAACGAGGGAAACTCATAATTTTTTATGGCAACGAGGGAATTATTATAAATTTTAGTGGCAATGAATGAATTCTCTCTATGTTCATCCAACAAGCCTCTTAGGCCATACTAGGGTCCTAGCTTGAGGTAACCATCCCCATTGTAAGTATTCTCAACCTCAATCCTGCTCCAGTCTGATTTGAAGCACTACTGGTGGTTCTTATGCCCTTGGCATTTATCTTTATAGCGACGACCAAGTAGCACTAGTTAACATTAACCCTAAAATTTTCAAGGATAATAAGGGACGGGTTTGTACTTATTTTATATAGAAATGGACGTGATTATTTTTTACGAATATTCGTATTAAAATTTAGCGAGTACTACGAATTACGTGGCCCCGTTCGGCTGGCAGAATTTTGGCTGAAACTGGCTGAAAACATTGTTCTGGCCGAATCGTTGTGAGAGAAAAATACTCTTCCAGCTAAAAAAAATGCTAAATAAATCGAATATGGGGTAAGTCGAATGGGCCCATCCAATTTGCCACCCCATGCCAACCGGCGTGCCGCTGCCGGACCCGGACGACGACGCCACCTCGGCGTCCTGAAATTCCGTGCCATCCACTGTTCAGGAAGGACAGCTCGCGGGTCCCACGGCCACCGCCCAAGATCTGGCGCCACATCAGCGTTGCTGGCGGCTACGGCTCCCATGAAAGCGACTCCCGGATCTCTGCGGCAGCCGGCTCCATGGCCAACCCTGTTGCCTCGCCGTCTTGCCGATACCACGCTCACTCACGAAGGCACATGAACGAACGATCGCATGTATGGGAGGACTCCATGGCTGGCATGGCAGGTCGGATCCGTGGCCGGCGTGGCGACGATGGCGATGGGGCCCCTCCTGGTCAGCGTCACCGACGCCGATTCGCAGCGATTTGGCACCGAACTCGATCAGAGCCCAACAGGTCATGCTGGACGGTAGGTCTGGGCTCTGTCTATCCCGTGCTTTAAATCAGCCTATTTTTCGTTTCGGCACAGCAATGTTGACCGTCCGTGGAGTCCGTCGTCCTTCGTTTGCCTCCTGGTTGAGTAGTGCGTCGTTCCAAACTCTCCGTAGAAAGCTGTCTCTAGGCACATCGATTACCACATTGACACTCTGTTGTTACTCTACTTTGCTACTGCTAGGTGATAGCTGAAAGCCTGAAACTGAAACAGCTTACTGTGTAACTCTGCATCACTACTGCAATAATGGTCTCCATGAACAATGTGTGGGGGTTTCTGTCAAACGATGGCCAAAGCGAAGATGAACTTGCTGTCAACGTGGAGCACACAAAACGAAAGCTAGGGTAGCAGCCAACCCAGCGGATTGGGTGTGCTTGCTGGAGACTGCAGCGTCCATGTCACCTGGGACTGGCACGGGAAAAGGGAGGCCAGCAGCCCCAAGTGACACCGATGGATCGGACTCGGACGTGCGCCGGCGACGGTGGCTTTTGGGAAAAGGCGCGGAAAGTTTAGGCTGGCTGGCGGTGGCGACCCCCAGCTGTATAATTTTCAATTCAACAGGGGAGGCCGTGCCGCGCTCGATCCGACGCGATCCCTCCACCAGCCGGAATCATTGTTGTTGCCCAGCGAACGAAGCGGAGGCTGCCACTGCTGCTGGCCGGGAGGCTGCGCGGCCACATGCCATGCCAGCGCTTCACTTCACCCCAGACCCAGAGATGAGCTCCCGCCCCGTGGTGGCGTGTTAGTTAGCTAGCTAAAAAAAAAGTAACTAGTGTATATATGTATATCTCCTCGTAGTCGTAGCTGTGTGTTAATCTGATGATCTCTTTCATGGCGTGCATGGATACACGTAGGGTGGCCATGCAGCGATCACATTTATATATGTATTACCACAAGCTAAGCTTTGTTTATGAAGTTAACTAACTATTATGATGGGTTCAGCTCCCTCTATCTCTCTCTCTATCTCTATCTCAGTTAATACAGTTGCCGAGAGCTGTTCGCAAAGAATTTCTGAATATATTTACTGATGATAAAGCCGGTCCTCGGCTCGCAAAGATAAACTTTTGCTGGCCTTTGTTTTGTTCTTTGCCTTGGCTGAGACAAATATGGTTTTGCCGACGGCCACTTTGCGAGAGGGGTCGACTCAAGCAAACCTTTCTTTGCCGAGAGCCCGACATTTGGCTCTCTCGGCAATGATAAGGCTTCAAGCGAAGTGTAAGCTGTTCGGTGATGATAAGACGATGTTGGTGACTGATCTGCAACGTCTAAATCAAGCGAACAAGGCGAGTGACTGATCTGCAACGTTTAAATCCTAGTAGCTACTAGTAGTAATACACTACTAGGTGTCAATTGGCATCATTTTCGAGAGAAATCGTCATTAGCATCATTGCATCAGGATGCGATCTTGACATTCCCTTTGCGCATATCGTTCCGGCAGCCTAGCTACGCCATAGACGCATTCATTCATGCGTTTCTTTGTTTCTAAGCCAATAATCCTACATCACCAATATTCACCCGGCCGTCACCACACACAGTTTGTTTGCTTGTTTGTTTACACGTACGTACGACGCCGGCCTCCACTGATGATGAGGCTCATCAGACCTATTACGAACATGTCTCTAAGCTCTCTGGTTGGACACGGAAAAGTTGATGTACTACTTTGCAGCCATCCATCCATAAATTGACCCTAGCTGGAAATGCAAGCCAGGATCAGAGTAGCTAGTTCGATTGGGTGCCGTGGCACGCTATTACTCGATTGGTGGATGTATATATATATGTACACCATCGGAGCTAGCGAGCGAGCGCACATTCTTTAGCCGATGGATCGGATCGGATCGGATCGGATCACGTACGTTTGCATTGCTCTGTCTCCACGCCACCATGCATCCATCGTATCTCTCGGCCGTACAAATCAATTCTACCACTACAACTAGTTTATTTCTCTCGAACAATGCAACCAATGCAGGCTGCGTAGATCTGGAGGCCATCGATCCATGCATCAAATGAGTGCGAGCAATATACAAAACCGATCCAAGCACGTACGCATGCAGCTGCAGGGAGATCGATCTATGGCGATGGATCCAGGAGAACATCGTCTGAACATGCATGCATGTCGACTGTCGTCCGTCTTGCCAAGAAGGCTGGCACTGGGCTGGGAAGGCAGGCACACACACCGCACACGTACTGCAGCAGAACGACGCGACCCGTAGCAGGTTTTTTTTTTTTTTAAAAAGACCCGTAGCAGGTATTGACCGGCCGGATGCATGCACTGACGGCCGGCCGGCCGGTGACGAGCTAGCACGGTGGACACATCATCGTCCCTTATACAACTCAAAAGGCGTGCTCGCCGTCGTGGCCCTGCCAGCCAGCAGCCAGCTCAGGATCTCATCTGATCCCTAGCTTGTACGTTGGCCTCATCTTGACATCCGGATCGATCGACGTCCTAGCTAGCAGCTCATTAACAAGACCAATGCGAAGCCGAAAGAGAAACAGTGCACCCATGCAGCTAGCTGTACTAGCTAGGTAGCACCACCAGTGCCGCACTACTGCACAGCACAGTGCACACACTCGTCGTCGATCCATCTGGACTGGCTGGACATGTGCATCTTCCAGGCCACGCACGCATGGGCATGGGCTCGCTCGATCGCTGGATCATGGTGGCCATCTTTTGGAGAGATATATAGTCTCATCATCAATCAATCCATCAGAGCATGAGCATGCAACTTGCCCTGAATATAATGCACACGTACGATATGGGAATAATGACGTTGCATGTAGCCATGTGCTAGAGCTCTAAGATTCACACTCTTTTTTATATACTTCATCTGTCCCTCAAAAAACACTTTGAATCTGGACAGGACGTTTTCAAAGCTAGAATTACGTTCTGTCCAGGTTTAAACCTAGAATTACGTTATGTCTAGATTCAAAGTTAGAATTATATTTTTTTAGACGGAGGGAATATACCAAAGAATCAGTATACATGATGATGATATAGTACACATGGTTGGCTGGCTGGCTTGCCCTTTTACACGGAATGACCATTTTGGCCTTGCAGCGCCGGGCACTATATATACACCCCCTCTGGCCCTCTGCCTCAACACACCACCGCATCACAAAGACAGTCCATCACACTGGTAAGCTCTGCTTAGCTCGGAGCTTTTCAGTGCTTTGTTCAGTCCAGCTCGATCGGCAGTCACAACCACACCACCCCAGCTGCACCAATGGCCACCGCCGAGGTAATCACACCGCCTTCCGATCCCATGCATTTCTCTTCAATTCGATCGATCGCATGGTCAGTTTCATGCATCTGCATGCATGCTTGCACCATTATGCGTGAATGATGCAGTACGTGGTCGTACTGAGCGCACCATGGAAAATGCTCATCGTCGTTCCTTCCGTGTGTGCCAACGTACGTACGTGCAGGTCCAGGTCCCGACTGCCGCGCCCGTCGAGGAGGCTCCAGTGGTAGTGGAGGCTGTCCAGCCGGCTGCCGTCGTCGAGGAGACCCCGAAGGAGGAGGCCCCTGCTCCGGTTGTCCCAGAGACCCCGGCCGCCGAAGAGCCAGCTCCGGCGGTGGAGACCGAGATCGCTAAGGAGCAGGAGGCGGAGCCGGAGGCTGTCCCTGCCGGTACTGAGACCAAGGAGGTCGAGGCCGAGGCCGTGGCCGCGCCGGAAGAGGCGGAGACCAAGGAAGCAGAGGAGGAGGCGGCGGAGGCAGCAGAGACGGAGACTAAGGAGGCAGAGCCGGAGGCTGCTGCTGCCCCCATCGAGGCTGTCCCGGCCGAGACTGAGGCTGAGCCGGAGGTGGCGGCCGAGCCCGAGGCAGCAGCTCCGGCTGAGACCGAGACCGAGACCAAGGAGGCGGAGGTAGAGGCTGCGGCGGCCCCTGCTGAGGCCGAGACCAAGGAGGCGGAGCCAGCGGCGGCGGCCGAGGCCGAGGTGGCTGTGCCCGTGCCGGCTGAGGAGGCCAAGGAGGAGGAGGCAGCACCGGCTGTTGCCGCCGCTCCTGAAGCAGAAGTCGCGCCGGCGCAGGAGGAAGCGCTGGCTGCCGCAGCGGCCGAGGAGGCGGCGCCGGCAGAGGCGGCCCCTGCTCCCGAGGCGGCCGCCGCCGACAAATCCGACGAGTGAGTCCTGCGCGGCGGACGTCGGGACGCGCGGTCGATCTAGCTGCGTCAGCCTGTCACATGGCGTACGCGCGCCGAGCTGGTGGACTCGTCGTAGCTTTTTCGTGGACTCGTCGTCGCTGTTCGGCGAGTTCACGTCGTGTCGTACTTAGCTACGTGGCGCGGTGGGCCCCTCTAGTACCGGTTGTGTCACGTTGTGTTGTGTTGTGTTGTGTTGTGTTGTGTCGAATAATGTATCTGTGTGTTACTTCTGTGTCGGGTTAGTGGGCCCAGTGTCGGTGCTGATGTGGCCTGACTTTACAGCACATCGGTGGGGCCGGGGCCTTGGAGCTCTCTGCGTCGTTTAAATATGTTGGTTAATACGTGTACTGTACCATCTAGTATATGTGTTTTGAGTGTGTAGTATATCTGTGTTCCATCCATCTTTTGAAAACTTTTTTTTTGTCATGAGACAGATTTTTCTTAGTAACCGTCGTTATTTTACACATATTAGAGACGGTTTTTTCTTAAACCATCGCTACGGTGTACATACTTGAGGCGGCGGAACAACCGTCATTAATAGTATCCACGTCACAGGCGTAATTTTAGAGAGGCCTCGTTTTCCGTCACTAAACTACATCTTGAGCCATCACTAATTTGGTTCTCTGATCAAGGTTTTGAAGTTTGAACTTGTTACTAGCTACTCCCTCCATCCCAAATTGTAAGTCATTCCAAGAATCTTGGATTGTCAAAGTTTTTCAAGTTTGACCAAATTTATATAACAAAATAATAATATTTATCATACCAAGTAAGTATCATTAGATTCTTCATTAGTTATATTTTCATATTATACCTATTTGATGTCATCAATCTTTATGTTTCTCTCTATAATTTTAGTCAAACTTGAAAAAGTTTGACTCTCAAGATTTTTAGAATGACTTACAATTTGGGATGGAGGGAGTAATATATTACCATGCAGGTCATATTTGTGCTAAAATCTATGTAATTTTTGTGTAGGAATAGTAGCATGGTGGATATGAACCTACGACCTGCGGGGCTATGGAAAAGAGGCGGTTTTCATTCCCACCCATTGATGCATGCTGGGAACTCGAACTAGAGAAATTCAGTTTGTACTAAATGATTCCCACCAACTCTGCATTGTAGAAAAAACAACTATGTATCTGTAACATTCGCTCGTATCTAATTAAATTTCATCCATAGTTCTCGGAACTAGGTGTGGTTTTCTGTTGATAACGACTTTGGGGCCGGGTGGGTTTTATTGATGAGATTCGTGCAGATGGGTAAATGCTCCACTTGGTCCAACTCTTCCTGTTGCCATTCTGATGAGAGTCTAGCAACCTCGCTGCTTATTGTGGTTCCGAACCCGCGACTCATCCCTAACTTATGTGACAAACTTTTTGTTCATCACCTAATAATATAGTTTGGTTCCCATACTTGTTGGGTTTAAATCCTATGCTTGATACTCGTACTCATATACGATGAAGAAAAGATATCATTTGTTAAGTGCTAAGTAATAATTTTGCTTATTTTTTTTTTGAACGTGCTCGTAAAGATAGAGTGTACGTGCGTTCATGGATGTGGCAATGAGGATGGACGTACCGTATATGAACTTTGTGTCTCTTGTGTGTTTGCCAAAAAAAAAAAGGCCTGTGTGGTAAGCTGGGTGCTTTCTTGTGTTGTGTGTTAGTGTGAACCATTGTGGGCTCCACATGCCCTTCACCCTGAGCTCCTTTGGCATGATGGATGTGTGTGGTGTGATAAACCGGCCACAGAAATTGTGTATAGAGTCGTATGGATCAAAGTGTTAGCCCAATAGAGATCCGCTTGACAAGGGGCTCTTGTCCGGATCCATTTTAGGAACGGCCCATATGAAGTTTGGAGACCTGATCGGCCCATGGGATCATGATTACCAATCTTGATCCGCCACTATTCCTGCAGAGCTGCTGCACTAGTGAAAAGCCCAAGGGGTTGATTGTTGGCAGCCTGCGAGATGTCCGAGAAAAGGCGAGCGTGAGGAGGATTGCCGAATGCTGATGCAATGTTTTGGTTCTTGAATCGAAAGGATCTTTCCTGGAGCTGTAATTAATCGAGCCAGTGAAACAATCTTTCGTGGAAAATTGTTAAAATATCTTTGCCCTGAGCCTGAGGATCGCCTATAAGTCAATTTTTTTTTTTTATATATACTAGGTAGAGTGTCCGTGCGTTGCTACGGGATAGCTAAACTCGATAATAGAAACACATGGATCATACGATAAGTAACATTTAATTCAAAAGGCAAAGTTCGTGAAATTAACAGCCACGGAGAGCGCGACGTCGTAAGCTCACAAATTCTATTGTATAGAGCTTTCCATAATGCGTCCAAGATAATGTTTTATATCGGTAGGAAGAAATCTCCGATATCCATTTCTTTCGTGCGCCAATAAATCCATGAATAAGTTCCGTCGTATCTTCGTACCATCAAGTATACAGGTTCGAGTATATA
Organism: Miscanthus lutarioriparius; assembly: GCA_904845875.1. Taxonomy (NCBI): domain Eukaryota; kingdom Viridiplantae; phylum Streptophyta; class Magnoliopsida; order Poales; family Poaceae; genus Miscanthus; species Miscanthus lutarioriparius. The sequence continues at coordinate 97,431,497 of CAJGYO010000007.1, read as the reverse complement.
TGTAAATATTAGTGCCTGTTACATGGGTAGTACTACGTGTCTCGAAAAATCTCTCACAAAAAATCTCCATACCAAGGTTCGAGTATATATGTAAATATTAGCGTCGTATGGCGGCGGCACGTCCTCCCCACGTCGGACGGCGGCGCTAGGGTTGAGCGGCGCGGCCTTCCCACGTCGGACGGCGGCGGCAGTGGAGCTGGAGTCGAGCGGCGCGGCGTCACAGCATCGAACGGCGGTGGCGCTGTGACCTGGGAGCGATGCTTCAACTAATGTAGCGCCTAACGTTTAAGTAATAAGGTCTACCTAAGAAAATGTATGAAGTACATATTTCTAAAAATAAACCATCCTCCTCCATAATCGTACTTTTAAAACCCCCATTCTTACCTCATCTTTGCAATACTTGGCACAATCATGAATTTATAATCCATCTGACCAAAACTTAATTACACCCGCACAAATTGTTATTAGTACCCATTCATTGTATTATGCACCAAGCATCTTCAATGGTCTACGTTTTGCCAAGCATATAAGGGGCTGTATCAACCGATTTCTCACATCTAAAATCGTGATGAGTATCATCGGCCATGTATTGATAATGGAATGCATACTTGATGCTTGTAGGACAAGAGAAAGGAAATGCAAATTTCTCTGGACACGGAGCCATTTTTGTAGCATAGCATTACCATATAACCATCAGATTCAATAAGGTTAGGGAACACATGCCCTTCAAGGCTTAGTTTAGCTTATGCTATTATCCCAACTACTTACAAAAATAAATAGAGGACGAATTACATACAACCATTAGGTAAACATGCCAAGTAACCAAATAAATTTTGAGTCCTGTCTTCTCAACTTCCTACGTTGCTAGTACCAAGGACAGTTTCAAACTTTCAGTGTTGTATATGTTACCAGTGAGGTACTCCATCTTCCTGAAGCTCCTCGGCGTCAGTCCCCTGCTATGTCGCTAGAATGCTACTCAAGATGACCTGCTGCTCAACCTGGAAAAAGGAGAACATATCAACGAGACTGATCTACACATATCAGAAAGAACACATCTTTCTGATGAAGACAGTTGTCTAGCACAAGAAACAATTTTAATATTTCATATTTCCATGATTCCATCAAATCCTACAAGGGCATAAATTCCAACTAAGAAATGTACTGATTCTTTAGACTCAATAACAAGTGACATACCTTAGTTTTGTAAAACCAACAATTGGGATGGCAATTTCGTGAAGCCACTGTTTCAGCTAGCAAAAATCCAATTTTCTCCTTAAACAAAGCAGAGAGAAGGCTTGTTTGTCAAAATCAAACTTTAAACCAAGTTCCAAAATATAACTTACAGATAAATTAGTTTGCACCAAATCTAAGTATATAACTATAGCTACGGGAGCAGGTTTCTAATATCCGTCTTTTAATGAGTAATGATACCACGATGTCACCAACCCTGGAGAGTTCAAGATATGTTAACATATAACCATCACTCATGCAAAATATATATGGAAAAAATAAATCATACAGAAGTATGAACGATGTAGTTAATTAGATATCCAATTTATTGGTACTTACAAATCGGTGTCGTTTAGATCCTTGATTAATTTCCAAAGCCTTGTATCAAAATTTGATATGTCAGCTAGCTTAACTGCAATTGAGACACATTAATGTTAGCCATTTGCATAGAATAGAGTAGGGATAAGGGCATGTGAAAAACTAGATACTAATTGCAGTAAAGAAAAGCCAGATATTGAATCAGTAGAAGATATAAGAATCATAATATTAGTACATTCTTCTCGACGCTGTATAATCATAGAACATCTTCTTGGTGTTGTAATAAACCAGCAGTGACTATCTTGACTGAATTTAATAACTCAGCAGTGACTATCTTGACCGAATTTAATAAACCAGCATTATGAGTTTGATAGCTACTACTCCAAGGCCCTACAAATGGTATTATGTCAAAGAAAGTTAACCTTCAAAACTAACAAATATGCATTAAGGGGAGAACACAAAATCTCTCTAGTTAAAATTGGCAAAAAAATAGTTTGAGACACATGTATATACAGGCTTTAGAAACAGATTTTCTTTCACTTTGTTGGCAAACCAGTGCAGCTAATAAAAAAATAGATCTGCAATGTCCCTAGCTCCAACATGGTCTACATGGAAACAGTGCAGTTATGCTAACAACAACACCTAGTAAGTATGACCTGCCAGCGCATACAACCATAGGCAAACTCTGAGCGTGTCTAAACTTATCCAGTCTAGGGATTCAGCATGTATGAGATGCAAGAATTCAAGATAAAACTTATTCTTCTTTTTTTTGCAGTTTAGTAAGGTTCCATGTCGGCAGCTGGAAAATATGATCATAAGAGAAAAACCAAAGTAGCTAATTAAGCATTGACTCTGATGGCACTTGTGCACGTAGGCAATGAAGATGTTTGGTTTGTTGGGCACTGCATTGAAAACTGCAGTGGTCAATTATACAGGAATAAAACATTGAACAATGCAAGTGAATCGTTAAATGGAAAAATAACTTATTAGGACACAAAGCTGACTTATTAAGACACAAAACTGGCAATCACTTTAACCATATTTGGGTTCACAGCAATGACCTTGCAAACAAACCTTCAATGGATCGGAATTCCAATGCCAAGCAACTTACCAGTGTGGGGAGCTCGACTGGCTGCCTACCGTTCTTGCGGGCGTGGGGAGTTGTTCAGAGGAGTCGAACAACACCATTGCTAGAGCAGTGTGCCAGTGCTGAACCAAGAGCGTAGATTGGCAATTTGTAGCAAGACGCGTTGAATCGGTAGGGATCTCACCAAGGGGCAGCAATGGCGGCGGCACTGATCGATGGGAGCAATGTCTAGGAGATCCAGTATTGTAGACATTTATTTATGAATTCTAGTTTCTACAAGTGCAGGAATGAATATCATTCATTATTTCATTATTTGCAGAAAAGATAAATTGACACAAAGAAGTGAAACTGACCCCTTTTGTAAAGACTCATAGTATATCCGTTTATAGTGGTTGTAAATTGCAACAGATAGCACCTGCAGGTTTACAAGGCTACATCAGTGCATCGCTCCCAACTAATTCAAAACTACAAAGCTATTGTCAGTATACGAGCAAAACAATAAAAGAAGGATTTCCAAATGTATTAGAGAGATGGAAAACAACATATCACATGAAGAAAAAAACAACACATCTTCAATTAGAGTGCTGGACATTTTTCTAGCATGCAGAAAGGAGTGGGACTGTACAATTGATGAACTATTTTTTCAATATAATTCAAGGGTGCAAGCAAAATCTATTTCAAATTAATAGTTATCTGGAAAACATATTCTATAAGAAACCATTTTATACCATATATTGTAGTAGGTGTTTGAAAATAGAGCCTCCACCAACAGTTGACACGCAATGGTGCAATCGAAGCTCGCAATTCTTGTCCCCTACGGTTAAAAAATTATGAATAACCTACGATGCATTGAACATAGAGAGCAGAGTCAGCTAACATAGCACAGTTGCCCAATCAAGATTAAAAATAAGTCGCATTTCAATTAAAAAACAAAGGCTCCACCATTTCCGGTATCAGCAACAGGAAAAGACTGCATTATAGGACCTTCACAAAATTCACATTTAGCTGTTCACTTCAAGTCAAAAATTTTCTTCCCAACCAGTAAAGTAGTCATGTGCCATAATCAGTATTTATTAGGAAGCTAGGGCGCTAGAAACATAGGTTATAATTAGCTGAATATTTTTAAGCATTGTGGTTAATTTAATTTGCAACCACTATGCATAAATTTGGACACGTAGGGGTAGTTTCCCTGTTGTCCACCAACACCTAGGATCACATCAAGAGGAGGCTGTAATATAAGCATTAAAAAGAACCTTGCTACAAGATAATGTAGAGATTGCATCATGGCTACTAACACACATTCAATCTTTAAGCTATTACCATGACTAATGGTAACCTCAGATTACTATGTATAGAGCATACACCAAATCTCCACATTTAAATAAAATATCTAAAACACCATTAGAATACTTTGATTGCATTATAAGGAAATAAGCTACATATGAAAAACAACTTTCCAGCGCAAAAGAGACAAATCACCTTTGTTTACAGAAGAGAAAAATGATCGACGTTAAAGGTAAACAAAAGGGACAAAACAATAGGTTCGTGGCAGAAAAAACTACTTAAATGGTTCCCTTCTATAGAAAAAATGCATCATCCAATCAACAAACATGCAAATGACATTAGAAAAAGGCTAATCACATATTCTACTTACTCCTGGACCAACTAAATCTAGAATCAAAGGCAAGGACACAGGTTTGTAGATTTTTAATACGCAGAACAAAACGCATGGAGGGTTGAGCTCCGATGGGGAAATTTTGCATGCATGGAAAATAGATTTCAGTGTGCAGGATACATGCGGCTGCAAGTCGGTTTAGTAAACACCAAAAAAAGCAAAACAAACCTAAGTGGAATTTCATCGAACATGTTACCTGCAGAGAAGACGCGTATCACAGAGATTGGGAAACGAAGCAACAACAAATTAATAATTTGCACCATAGAGAGTTCGAGTTTGTTAGATGTCTCCTCATCAATCTGACACCCAACTCCTCATCAATATGACACGCATAACCCAAAGCAGCCCTCACATGAGACGTTGCAGATGTTCTTTTTCACCAAAAACCCATCTCAATGACCAACTTGAGCAACCTGACGCGTATCAAAGATCTCTCCACAACATGCATAACCACAACCACCGACGTACCTACCCTCGCATCTATCCTTCTAGTATTCCATCTCTCTGGGGATGGGATCGAGGTATCAGGAGAACAATATGGAAGAGAAACATGAATCGAGAAGTGCTGACCTTAGCAGTTAAGGTCTCAATGTAGATCGAGATCCATGGAGCGCAGAGGAGGTGGATTGGGGCTAGACAATGGACGCATCATAGTCGTCGTCCACGACGGGTGTGGACGTCAGTTGCGGCAGCGGTTCGGCGATCGAGGGCGGGGGCGGTCATGGCGCATCGAAGGTCTCCTGCGGCGTCCGACTTGGCGAGGTGCCGGTGCAGGCGCGGAAGATGGTGGAGAGGCGGCGGCGACCTCCACGTATCGCTGCGTCTCGCTGTCCTAGAAGATGAGCAGAAGGCGACGCGGTGCACGAGGGCCGAGGGCAGGGAGGGAGAGGCGGCGTCGGTGATGCGCGTGCGCGAGCGTGATTGGAGTTGGCTCGCAGGAGCGGATGGAGCGTGGATGGATCGTGGGATTAGGGGCGAGCGGGCATCATGGTCCCACCTGCCAGCGCCTTCCATCTGTGCTCGTGGGATCGCACGGGGAGAAGAGGGGCGCCTTCCTTCGACGTCGCCCAATGTACGACGCCTTCCTTCCTTCGCCGCGGTATCGTATCGCAAGGGCGTCTTCCTTCCACGTCGCCGCGGTATCGTATCGCACCGGGAGTGGCACACCCAAAACAAATGCCGTACTAAAAAGTGTTCACGCTTTTGTTTTTTTTAGTCGGGTAAGGGATATATCCAAAATTCAAGTAGTCCACGGTCGACAGCACCAGAGGGGAGCCCGGCTGAAGTCTAGTACACTCTACCTGCAATCGTGCAGCAGCACCTGGAGAGTGGAGACCGACCATGATCGTGTCACGTCAGCCGTCACGCTCCCTGTAGCCTAATCTCTCTGCCGTGCCTGGGCAGTGGGCACGGACGCACGTGGTGTCTGCCTTTCTTTCTCCGGTTTCCTCTGCCTTTCCCTAGCTTGCCCCGGCTCGCATGCATGCCCCTGGGTGCTGCGTGGTGCCGGATGAGTGCACGACCTGGTGGCGCCTGTCAGTCAGTCTCCGTCGCCGGCGCTCGCACGGCACAAGCACAAGCTTTTCGCTGATGCTGCCTGCCGATCGACCGATTCCGTGACGATTTTTGACCCTGACGATGATAATATTGATTCAAAACCGATCTTTGCAGTAATGGCTGGTCAACTTACTCTATTAAAAGTCAGGCACATCAATTAATCCGGTACGAAAAAACTTGTACTGTACTCAGTAGCGTGTACGTGCGTTGCTACGGGACAACTAAATCTTTTGTTCTAAAAATACACAGATCGTACGATAAGATAACAATACTGTTAAATTAAAAACCGACGTCAAAGTGACATTTAATTTAAAAAGTAAAGTTCATGAAATTAACAGTCACAGAGAGCGCGACGTCGCAGGCTCACAAACTCTACTGTATAGATTTTTTCGTGATACGGCTAAGATAATATTTTATATTGGCAGAAAGAATTCTACGATATCCATTTCTTTCATACACCAATAAATTCAAGAATAAGTTCCACTGTATCTCCATATAATTATGTACACACAGGTTCGAGTATATATGTAAATAGGTTCATGCCCGTGCGTTGCTACGAGATAGCTAAACTTTTGTACTAAAAACACACGGATCGCATGATAAGATAACAATACTGTAAAAGTATATGACCGATGTTAAAGTGACATTTAATCCAAAAAGCTAAGTTCGTGAAATTTACACAGTTACAGAGAGCATGACATCGCAGGCTCACAAACTCTACTGTGTAGATCTTTTCGTGATGCGGCTAAGATCATTTTTTATACCGGCAGGAAGAGATTTCCGATATCCATTTCTTTCATGCGCCAACAAATCCATGAATAAGTTCCACCACATCTCCATACCATCCTGTACACGGGGCTGGCAAGCGAATTAACCACAACTTATGTAATTAGTTTTATAATTAGCTCATGTTTAGTCCTCCTAATTGATATCTAAAAATTCAATGTGACATGGACTAAAGTTTAATCTTATGATCCAAACACCCCCTAACTCTTGACTCCTACTGGCTGCTCACTTATACCATCATACCTATGTGTCTACACGTATATACTCTAATGCCAGAACGTCTAAAATGGTCTTTATTGTTCACCCTTTAAAAATATCATAACTTTAAGGTTGTCATTTGTGTATGCTGTAGGATTGGGATGCTTTGCACTAATCCATAAGGGTGTCCATGAGAGTCAAAATTTTTGATGCCATTATGATGTCTAAGCTTACCAATCAGTCCGAGACGAACTTAATTGTTAAAATATTTTCAACACTGCTTTCATATACTCCCTCTATCCTAAAATAGAATTCATTCTCGCTTTCCGATAAGTCAACTTTTTTTTAACTTCGACCAATTATAATACATGTATTTTTTACATGCATGTGGCCTCAGGAGTCGACCAATTATTGTTAAATGTTGCACGTATTTTTTATAAACCTAGTCAAAGTCGAGAAAGTTTGACCTACACACATCCCATAACGACTTATATTTTGGGGTAGAGGAAATATATGCTAATTGGAGTAGTCAACTGGAAGTCGTGATGAACATAACAATACTTTCATATTATATGCTAATTGGAGCATGAAGAAACACAGGGGAATAGACCTATATACGAATGGTGGGAATATTCGTTTAGAAAATTGCAGAAGGTTCACTAGTCTCACCATGTATAACCTGCACATCTTTTATTTGGCACCACTGATGTTCTTAAGGAGCAGCCACTTTTTAATTTCAGGTCTGCATGCTAGAAACACTAAAATTAAGGGCCAACCTCATTGAGTCGTCTTGCTTGATCTTTGCCAATTGTTTCCTTCCATGCATGATTATTGTTTCCTTCCATGCATGCGGCCTCAGGTGATCGATTTGTTTCCTTCAAAACAGGCGGGGATCGCAGGGATGGCAGTTTCTTTTTCTATCGCGCGGTGTATCGCATGGCCGGAAGGGAGGAGTCTTGCTTGATCTTTGCCAATTATTTCCTTCCATGCATGATTATTGTTTCCTTCCATGCATGTGGCCTCAGGTGATCGATTTGTTTCCTCCAAAGCAGGCGGGGATCGTAGGGATGGCAGTTTCTTTTTCTATCACACGGGGTATCGCATGGCTGGAAGGGAGGAGCGACCAAAAAAAAGTCGCACCAAAAAATAAGTCGCACTTTTAGTCTTTTTAGTTGTAGGAGAGTAGGGGTACTAAGACTAACAGACACAAGAGAGTGACCCAATATGCAAGAGCAACTTGCTGCTCGCGGTCGTGGACTCGTCCCACGGCCCCGGCAGTGGTCGGCTCGGCGCGTCGTGCGGTGGCCTGGTGGGCGACTAGCATCGTGGCGCGGTCGTCGATCACGTAATTCTTCATGCAATTACTCCCTCCATCCCCAATTGATTGTCGTTCTAGAGCTAGACACGGAGATTAAGGCCTTATTTAGTTCTTTCGTGTCGGGGACCAATACTAGGGTACTTGAAGAGGAGGAGCTAATGGCCATCAACGTTGATTCATCCGAGCAATCAAGAGGGCGACTACGGCTCCAACCGACCCCCAGGCATGTAAGCTCCGCCTCGCCCGGACCCTGAGGGCTGGCTCCGTCTTGCCCAACACCATGGCCGCAGGCTCCGCCTCGTCCGACCTCTGAGGGTTGGCTCCGCCTCATTCGACCCCTGAGGGCTGGCTCTGCCTCGCTCGACACCATGGCCGCGGGCTTTGCCTTGCCCGACACCGTGGCCACGGGCTCCGCCTCCCACGACCTCTGAGGTCTGGCTCCGCCTCACCCGACCTCTGAGGGCTGGCTCCGCCTTGCCCGACCTCTGAGGGCTGGATCCACCTCATCCGACCCGACCCCTAAGGGCTGGCTCCGCCTCACCCGACCTCTAAGGCCGCGGGCTCCGCCTCGCCCGACCCATGGGTTTGTGCTCCGCCTCGCCCGGCCTCTGGCCGCGGGCTGCCGTCTCCCGACCCTGAGGTCGTGGGCTCCGCCTCGCCTAACCCCGAGGCCGTGGACTCCGTCTCGCCCGATGGAAACCCATGCCGCCGCCCACCACCCCAAGTCCAAGTGTATGGGCCTAGGTCAAGGCTCTAACACTAGGGAAGACATCGGCATGCCCCGATATAACCCGCGGCCATGACGGGCCATACCCGAGGGTTCACATCTGGAACAGCGTCGGGCATACTGGTGCTGTTTTGCCTAATCCTCGTACGAACACTAACAGGAGCATTAGTTCACCACAACGTCCGCCAGGACAGAGTGGAGCACCATGATCGACAGATGACGCTTGCGCATGGCGCCAGTGACGGATAGGGCTACGACGTGGAGCCGTCCCTATTGACATCTATAGGGTCAGAGGGACCCGCACGAAGGATAAGAAGGACCCGGAGATCCTAAAGGACATCCCCTCTCTTTCTCATTCTGCTCCTTTCCTCCGATGTAACCCATGCTTTCCCTTGGCCTATAAAAGGGAAAGCAGGGCGCCCCATAAAAGAGGGGAAAATGATCAAACAATCGAACTATCGATCCAAGCCAGACCGATCAAACCATCACAAACCCATCGAACCTCGAACCGATCACAACACAAGCGCACGACTAAGGAGCAACCGAGCTCTCGGCACCTGTTCATTCCTTCCATTCGAGACTTGGGACATGTCCCTCTCTAGCCCATTTTGTAACACCTACTACAAACTTTTAGTGCTAGTAACATGAGCAGCAACGATGAACTGGAGTAGAGACATTCTGCCTCGAACCAATATAAACCTCGTGTCCTCTTAGTACACCATCCGAGTCAGACGTGCAATATTAGAAATTTACTTGTTGGTGGTGACTCAAAACACCGACAGTTGGCACGCCAGGTAGGGGCCTTTTGCGCGTCTCAACATCCACACTAGGCCTCGGATGGCTTGTCGCAACGTCCGCTGGGTCCCGAGCGCGCACGTGTGCTTCGGGGACCTAGATTTCATCGTCACGATGGAAGGAGAGTTGGCGTGAGGCTCCCACCGCCATCCAACCTCTCCACTCCGCCGGCCTCAACACGATCGCCGAGGCGCTGGAGGAGCTACAACCGCATGCACCGGAGGCCCATGCCCTCAGGAGCGACCAGCTCCACGGCTTTGACTACGAGAGATTAGAGCGCCAGCTCGGCGCCTTCCTAGGACCATGATCATCCCGGGAGGACCTACGCCACCTCACCTTTTCATTCGCCAACATCATGGCATAGCTTGCTAGAGGAGAGTTGCTCTCTCTGGCAAACCTCATCCAGAGCGCCCCGACAACGCTCTCATCCGATCTCCGCAATGCCGCAGAGATCGTTGGCCACCTTGTGGCGCAACGCGCACCTCCATCCCCCACGAACGACAAATTTGTGGGGATGATCGAATACATCGCGGAGTCTTTCCACGACCTCCTCGTGGGAGAAACATAGTTGTCCTCCACCTCTAACTCCAGCAGGGGGAGCCACCACCCCTTTTTTGAATGTTTCATGGCAGGTACCCCCGAGGGACACATCGAAAGCATCCACAAGGAAGAGGCTACCCCAACGAATGACCCCGATGATGAAGTCGAGGGGGTGCAGGGGCCCCACCCCACCTGCGGGTGGAGCAGCTGAAGGCCCAACACCAAGAGCTCAAGAAAGCATGACTCTAGCTCAAGCAGGAACACATGGAGCTCGAGCGAGAGATCTAGCACCATGGAGACAGTGGGCGCGCGGCGCGTGACAAGAACCGACGGATCATCGAGGACAATGATGCCCTCCCACACTTCACCGGGTGAGCCAGAACATCGATGCTGCGGTGGCCTTGCAACGCCCGAGGATCATCGGGCCCATCGCGAGATTCCCACGCTACTCAAGCGTGTGGTGGCGCAGCAGGCCGAGAGCTCGCTGTCTCGACTACGTGAGCTCGACGCTTGCCAGTGCACGCCCTCAGGGCGACCCGACAAGGACGCGTCAGTCCACTAGGCGCCGCAAGGTGGTAGGCCACGCACCGCGGTCCTGGTGCATGAGAGTCTCGGCCACCATCATGACACGCGCGACACCCTTGATGCCCGCATGCATGGCCACGGCGATACGAGGGAGGGGGCTAGCCACGGTGACACAACCTCAATTCCACCTTCCCGCCATGGTACCGACCACCAACCAATATCCTAAAATACTCTGGGGAAATGAACCCTAGACTATGGCTCGAGGATTACCGACTTGCCTACCAAACTGGTGGAGTGGATAATGATGATTTCATTATCCGCAACCTTCCATTGTTCCTCACCGATTTGGCATGAACATGGTTGGAACACCTTCCGCCCAACAGAATCCAAAGTTGGGCAGACCTAAAGGTGATCTTCATGGGAATCTTCTAGGGCACATACAAGCATCCTAGGAACCCATGGGATCTCAAAACTGCTGATAGAAGGCTAGGGAAACCCTTCATGGGTACATCCGGTGTTTCTCACCTGTAGTGCAACATGCTGCCTAATGTCGCCGACGCCGACGTCATAGGAGCTTTCCTATTTGGGACCACCTATGAGTCCCAAGTTCACAAGCTAGGACGTAAGGGCCCACAAACCACCAAGGAGCTCCTTGACATCGCCACCAACCACACCTCGGGTGAGGAGGTGGTCGGAGTGATCTTCGATCACCTCAAGGGCAAGGTGAAGCGGGATGAGGACACCGACAAAGGCGCCTCCAACCGTCCCAGAAGAAGAGCAAGCAGCGGTGCGAGGGCTCACTCGTGGCCACCACCATCGCAAGGGGGTTCGAAAGCCCACCTAGGGTACCCCAAACCACTTTGAGAAGCTACTTGAAGAGCCATGCCCGAACCATGCTTTCCCCATCAAGCATCGATACAAGGATTGTTGCCTCTTGAAGCTGTTCTTGTCCAGAGGCCTCGATAAGGGGGAGCATGGGAGGGACCCCAAGCCGACCGTCGGATGATGCCAAGGGAGGGATGGTGACTTTCCGATCTGGATGGCTGCCTCATGATCTTTGGAGGGTCGGCGGCCTATGACTCCAAGCGCCGATAGAAGCTCGCACGTCGTGAGGTCTATACGGCCGAGCCGGCCGCGCCTACTTTCCTTCGATGGTCAGAGCTCCGGCATAACCTTTGATCGAACCGACCACCCAGAAAAAGTCCCGTAGTCAGGACAATATCCGCTCATGGTCGACCCGATCATCGGCATGAAGTGGCTCACTAAGGTACTAATGGATGGAGGCAGCGGCCTCAACATCATGTATGCCAAAATGCTCGATGCCATGGGCATCAACCGATCACGCGTCCCACCGACCGGAGCGCCTTTCCATGGCATCGTGCCTGGAAAGCAAGCCATGCCACTTGGGAAGATCGATCCGCCTATCACCTTTGTGGATCTAACCAATTATAGGATGGAGACCCTTACCTTCGAGGTGGTTGGGTTCCATGGAACCTACCACGCCATCCTGAGACATCATGCTGCGCGAAGTTCATGGCCATCCCCAACTACACCTATCTAAAGATGAAGATGCCGGGATGGTGTGGGGTCATCACCATCGGCACCTCCTTCTAGCACGCCTATGAGTGCAAGGTCGAGTGCTGCGAACACACTACAACAATCATCGCCTCCAAGGAGCTTGCGGCCATCAGGAAGGAAGTCGCCGAAGAAGCATTCGACCCTAAATGGTCGGCCGGGTCTTTTGAGCCTATAGAGGGCACCAAGGAGGTCCTCATAGACCCTAGTGGCTCTAAGGGCAAGGCGGTGTGCATTGGCATCACGCTTTCCTCCGAATAGGAAAGCGCGCTCGTCGGCTTCCTCCACGCCAATAGAGACATCTTTGCATGGAAACCCTTGGACCTGCTAGGCATTCCGAGAGAAGTCGTCAAGCATGCCTTGAAGATCTAGCTAGGCTCCAAGCCGGTGAAGCAGCGCCTATGTTGCTTTGACAAGGGGAAGTGGAGGGCCATTGACCGGATTCGTCAAGGAAGTATACCACCCCAAGTGGTTAGCCAATCCTATTCTTGTACGAAAGAAGAGTGGGAAATGGAGAATGTGTGTTGACTACATGGGTCTCAACAAAGCATGTCCAAAGGATCTATTTCCATTGCCACACATAGACCAAGTAGTCAACTCGACCTTAGGGTGTGAAACCTTTTGCTTCCTTAATGCGTACTCCGAGTACCATCAGATCACGATAAAAGAGTCCGATGAACTCGTGACATCTTTCATCACCCCATTTGGATCATTCTGCTACATCACGATGCCGTTTGGTCTGAAGAACGCTAGTGGGCTATGTACCAACGCTGTATGCTCAAGTGTTTCAGGGACCTCATCGGGTGAACCATTGAGGCTTACGTGGATGACATCATAGTCAAGTCCAAACGGGCTGACTAGGTCATAGCCGACCTAGAGCAGACCTTCACGAAACTCTGAGCGAACAACATTAAGCTCAACCCCGAGAAATGCGTTTTGGGGTCCCGAGGGGTATGCTGCTGGGTTTCATCGTGTCTAAGCATGGTATCGAAGCCAACCTAGAGAAGATCTCGGCCATCACAAGGATGGGCCTGATTTAGAACATAAAGGGGGTACAACGAGTTATAGGGTGTCTCACCGTGCTCAGCCACTTCATCTCGTGCCTCGGTGAATGAGGTCTCCCCCTCTACTAACTCCTTAAGAAGGCCGACCGCTTCGAATGGATGCTCGAGGCCCAGGAGGCGCTTGACATGGTCAAGCAGCTTCTGACAAGAGCCCCAATCCTGGTCCCTCCAACCAACGGGGAGCAGCTTCTACTCTACATCACGACCACCACGCAACTAGTCAGCGCTGCCCTAGTGGTAGAGCAGGAAAAGGAGGGACACACCCTCAAAGTGCAGTGTCCCATGTACTTCATTAGCGAGGTCCTGTCTGATTCCAAGACCCGCTACCCCTAAATCTAGAAGCTCATGTACGCTATACTTATCACCAAGAGGAAGTTGCACCAGTATTTTGAGTCACACCTAGTGACGATCGTGACATCCTTCCCCCTCGGCGAGGTCATCCAAAACCAGGATTCCACTGGAAGAATTGTGAAGTGGGCACTCGAGCTGATGGGTCAAGGCATTTCATATGCTTCTTGGATGGCCATCAAGTCCCAAGTGCTGGCTGATTTCATTATAGAGTGGACCGAGGTCCAAATGCTGCCAGTAGTCATTGACCAGGAATATTGGACGATGTACTTTGATAGATCGCTAATGAAGAAAGGCGCCTCTGCGGGCTGATCTTCATTTTGCCCCATGGGGTATGCATGAGGTACATGGTTCACATCCATTTGCCCTCCTCCAACAATGTTGCCGAGTATGAGGCACTCATCAACGGCCTACGCATCGCCATCGAGTTGGGTATCCGATGGCTTGACGTTCGGGGTGACTCCCAAGCTGGTCATCGACCAAGTCATGAAGGAATCAAGCTGCCACAATGCTAAGATGGCTACGTATTGCCAAGAAGTCCGCCAGCTAGAGGACAAGTTCGATGGTCTTAAGCTCAATCACATCTCGAGGTGTCTCAACAAGGCGGCCGATGCGCTGGTGAAAGTGGCGTCCGGACAAGAGCCGATGCCAACGGGAGTCTTCACCAGCAATCAGCACAAGCCCACGGTCTGCTATGAGGAGCCTGAACAAGCCGGTGATGGCCTCCCTGCCCTAGGCTCAGGGGCTAACTAGCCATTGGCTCCATCCAACCCCGAGGTCATGGAGCTTGATGAGGATCCAGCGACAGAGCCCGACCCTCTGACCGACTAGAGGACGCCTTACCTCGACTACCTCCTCCGTGAGGCGCTGCCGATGGACAAAATGGAGGCTCATTAGCTAGTGTGTCGCACCAAGTCCTTTGTCCTTATAGAGGGTGAACTATACAAGCGAAGCCACACCAGGATCCTATAGCGCTGCATCCCCACCGAACAGGGGAAGCGGTTGCTGAGTGATATCCACGGTGGGGTCTACGATCACCTTGCCATGGCTAGAACCCTAGTCGGAAACACATTCTGATAGGGCTTCTACTGGCCGACCGTGGTAGCCGACGCTGAACAGATTGTGCGCACCTATGAAGGATGTTAATACTATGCTCGGTAGACCCATTTGTCTGCCCAAGCACTCTAGATGATCCCCATCACATGGCCGTTCGTGGTATTGGGGCTTGATCTAGTTGGACCTCTCAAGAGGGCACCCAAGGGCTATACGCACTTGCTTGTCACTATAGACAAGTTCACAAAGTGGGTAGAGACCCAACCGATCTCCATGATCATGTCCAAGAAAGACGTGTTGTTCTTCCTTGACATCGTCCATCGCTTTGGGGTCCCGAACTCCATCATCACGGACAATGGCATGCAGTTCACCAGAAAGAAGTTCCTCTAATTATGTGATAAATACCACATCCACGTCGATTGGGCCACCGTGGTGGCTCACCCCCACATGAACATGCAGGTCGAGCGCACAAACGGCGTGGTCCTCCAAGGCCTCAAGCCTAGGATCTTCAACCGGTTGAACAAGTTTGGCGGATGATGGGTTGTAGAGCTTCCCGTGGTACTCTGGAGCCTGAGGACGACCCCTAGTCGGGCCACCGACTACACACCATTCTTCATGGTCTATGGTTTTAAGGCTATCCTCCTGACCGACCTCGATTATGGAGCATCAAGGGTCAGGGCGTATGATGAACAGGGATCCAAGGCGTCCCTCAAGGATGCCATGGACCAGCTAGATGAAGCGCGACGACATCGCCCTCCTCCTCTCGGTCCAAGTACCAGCAAGCGTTGCGCTGGTACCATAGCCATCAAGTGCGGGGTCGATCCCTCAACGTTGGGGACCTAGTGCTCCGTCTCGTCCAGAGCAACAAGAACCGCCACAAGCTCTCTCCACCATGGGAGGGATCGTATGTCATTGCTAAAGTGCTCTGACTAGGCACCTACAAGCTCAAAACCATCGACGCTGAGGTCTTTGTCAATGCCTAGAACATCGAGCAGCTACGCCGCTTTTACCCTTAATATACACATGCTTTCTCTTATTAGTTTTCGCTATCGACTCCCGATCTTTAGTGACACCGACCCCAGCAACGGCAAGGGGGCGGGCCTCACCCGGGGGCTAATAAGAGCGTATTTGGTGGACATTCTCTATGCCCGACCCTTCCTCATGTTAAGACCCAGAAGCAAGGTTTGCGGAAACAAACATTGAGTAAAATTGGTCGGACTATGAGAAACCTACGCCCTAGCGGCTACAACGCCTTTGCTCACCAGCATGATCAGAGTTTTTTCTGCACCCCGAGCTTTTTAGCCTTAACTAAGGAAAGCATCGGCGCGTGTTTAAGAGTATATCCACTTAGCAAACATTCTCTGTGCCCGACCCTCTCTCATGCTTTGACCTAGAAGCTAGGGTTATGGAAACAAACTCTGAGTAAAACTAGTCGGACTACGAGAAACCTACGCCTCGGTGGCCATGGCATTTTTGCACACCAGTGTGATCAGAGTTTGTTCACCCACACCCCGAGCTTTCCGACATTAACGATGGAAAGGGTCAGAACGCACTAACCTTTTCATACAAAAAGGGGAGAAGGGCTAAAAAGTTGTTTGGTCATAACAAAATTTAAGAGCTTGTCCATTTATTACAAATTTGTCGCCTGGTTTATTTGCCTAACTAATTTCTTAGGGGGATGATCTCATCCTCTATCTTTGTAGGAAGGTCCTATGCCAGCAGGTCACCCAAGCCAATCAAACGGCTCAGGCCGCTAACAAGAGGTGGTTAGGGAGTAGTGGAATGCCATCTAGGAATGCCCTATGCCAGTGGGTCACCCAAGCCGATCAAATGGCTTGGGTCACTACTGAGAGATGGTTAGGGAGCAGTGGAATGCCATCGAGGTAAGTCCTATGCCATCGGATCACACAAGTCAATCAGATGGCTCGAAGCCGCTGCCGAGAGATGGGTCACCCTTAATTTATGAACCTTTTCTCTTATTTTCATTGTCGAGCCCCTGACCCAGCAATGGCAAGGAGTCAGGCCTCACATAGGGTCTGGCAAGAGTGTCTATTCAGTAGGCATTCTCCATGCCCGACCCTTTATCATGTTAAAAAACTAGAGGCAATGTGTGGACACAAACGCTAAGTAAAACTGGTCGGACTGCAAGAAACCTATGCCCCCATGGTTATGACATTTTTGCTCATAAGCATGATCATAGTTTTCATCCGCACCCCTATCTTTAGCCTCCACCTTCCTAGGAAGGGTTTGGAGGGGCCCACCTGCAGAATCTCCATCGAGGAGATGTCGGTGCAGGTCGCCCAAGTCGATCGGATGGCTTGGGTCACTATCGAGAGATGGGTAGGGAGAAGCAGCATGCCCAGTGTAGGTTATGCCAACTCCATCACGAACGATGGACCCACACCCCGCATGGACATATCCGGTAAGAGCTCTCCGAACTCGTCACTTGAGCCATCGAGGTAACTTTACCAACCCCCACTTTTGTTTTCCAGTGCATGATCATTCATTCATCCATTCCCATGCATGCATTCATACACTCATCCATACATTCATCTCATACATCCAAGCATTGCATATGCAATTATTGCATCACAGCGCTTCGCGTCGCATCATGAAGCGATAGTTGTCTCATTCGACATGAGCGGCGATCGATCGAGGTTCAAAGGCCAACCCATGAAGGGCTTGAGGCCGCCTCATGTCAAATAGAGCCAGGGGAGAAAAATGGAGATGAACCCGAGAGGCCCTTGCTTGACCTCACTGAGAAGCAGACAGGGACATCTTGACCTTTCTCGTTCGATCCTAACCTCGAGCCAAGCCCACAGAATCTCCATCGAGGAGAGGCCAGTGGGCCACCTAAGTCGCTCTCAGAGCGACATGGGCATCTGCTAGGAGGTGGGTTAAGGAGCAGTGGAATGCCACATGAGGGCTATGCTGACCCCATCAATGAATGACGGACCCAGATTCCACTCAAACATGCCCGTTAGCGAGCTCACCGAGCGCAACACTCGAGCTATCGAGGCAAGTGTCGTTAACTCAGCCCCTCCGTTGTGGAAACCACGGACGGGGTGACGCATGAAATTCGGCCGACCCCCACTGAGCCCAATGAGGCTCGATGGATCGAGCCGCCTGACCCTAACTCAAGAATCCAACTGACCGGGGTTCGAAGGCCGACCGCCCATGAAGGGCTCGAGGCTGCCTCGCGTCGAACAGAGCTAGGGGAGAAAACGCATATGCGCCCTAGTGGCCTTTGCTCGATCTGCTTAGAAGCGGATAGGGTCATCTCAACCTTCTTGTTCGATCCTAACCTCGAGCCGAGCCCACAGAATCTCCATCGAGGGGAGGCCAGCGGGCCACCTAAGTCGCTCTCCGCAGCGACACGGCATCTGCCGAGAGGCGGGTTAAGGAGCAGTGGAATGCTACATGAGGGCTATGCCGACCCCATCACAAACGACAGACCTGGATTCCACTCAAACATGCCCGTTAGCAAGCTCACCGAGCGCATCACTCGAGCCATTGAGGCAAGTGATGTTATCTCAACCCCTCCGGTTGCTAAAACCGTGGACGGGGCGACGATCACGAAGATGAGCTGACCCTCGACCGAACCCCCACTATGCTCGGGGGCTCGAGGAAAGTGGGACTCACAAGGAGACCGAATGCATGGTCGAGAATGATAGCTCATATCCTAGGGAAGGGGACATACGAAAATAAGAGATGCTTTCTCCTACTAGTTTCGCTATCCTCTCCTCGACCTTTACCCGACCCCAGCAACGGCAAGGGGTCGGGTCTCACTCGGGGGCTGATAAAGGTATATATACACCCTTTATGAAATAGTCACCGTGCCTGACCCCTTCCTCACATTAGAAAAACCTAGTGGCAAGGTCTGCGGAAATGAACAACTAAATAAGGCTGGTCGGACTGCAAGAAACCTATGCCCCAGCGGCTACGGCACTCTTGCTTACCAGCGTGATCAGAGTTTCCCTCCTACACCTTAAACTCTACGGTCTTAACAAATGGAAGGGTCAGAACGCATTACCCCTTTTTTCACACATAAAAAGGGAGGAAAAGGAAATTCGTTCACACCAAAACAAAAGAATAGTTTGATCAAACAAAATGACAACTTTGTTTAAATGATACACAAGGGTCAGAACTTGTCCAATTATGACAAAAATGATCATCCTACCTATTTGACTAACTAGCCCCTCTAGGGGAGAACTACATCTTCTATCCTATCCGCCAGGTCTTGTGAAAGGGGAGCCACCACCGCTTCCATATCCTCCAGCTCGTGGACTTCATAGCCAGGCACGTAGCCGTGGTTCATCGTCTCTAGATCGATGATGTCCCCATAATGAGAACGAGCAATCATGAAGGATTGATTAACCCCAGCGTGAAGGGCATTTCTCTCGAGCTGGCGCACTCGAGCCATGATCTCGATGGCACGGGCCACGAGTGAGCTGGTCCCCTCGGACCGCATCACCTCAATGTCGTCGCAGACCACTCCAAGGGCGGCGCTTAGGATACCAAGTTCATCGCTCTCCACATGAATATTCCTCCTCGCCTCGGCGAGATCCATAGCTAGCCCAGCGGAGATGCTCTCTAGCCTCTAGCTTCTAGGTCGTCGCGCTTTCAAGCTGTTGACACAAAATTTTGTCCCGTGCCGAGGACACACGAGCAAGCCGGAAGGGTTCGCTCGATGGAGCTGGAGATCCGCTTAGCTTCAACGCAAGGGTGGTCGATCCTGCGCACTCCTCTCGAGACGTGCCAGTCAATTTAACCCTGCAATTAACAAGGAGAGAAAACTTATCAGTAATTAAGGGCGGAACATGTTGGTGTTGCCAGACAGTCCCGAATGTGCAGCTCTGAGAGCCGATATGAAAGGAGATCGACTAAATAGTCGATTCCAGCATATTCATAAGAATGAATCAGTTAAAGCTCATGGGGTTATATAAGAAGAATTGGTTATCATTATGAATATCATTGTTTAAACAAATACTGGTCATTGGCAAAAAGATATCAATAGTAATTAGTTCATGCTAAGCCAATGACTGCAAGTAACCGAACCCCTTTTTATGAAATAAATAGTTCATCATCATTCAACCAATTAATAGAGATAAATCTAATAAACATATTAGATCTCATCTATCGCTATGACCAGTGGGGCATGAGGTAGAATCATGTAGGCCGTAGAAACAATAATAGATTCGACGACCCTAACTTAATACTAATATCAGTGGGGCATGAGGCAGAATCATTTAGACCGTAATACAATAATGAGATCATGGGGCTAACACATCTTTGAACCTATCGCTACTTCAACGGTCTCGTGACGTGAACTGTTTGTGAAAACGCTCGATATCGGCTAAAACAGCCGATTCAGGCATAGCGCACAGTTAAGGTTGATGACGACATCGCCATGCTGGACACACCGACGCCATGGTCTTCCCCAAGTTGCAATTTGTTCCCAACTCAGCTGCCACGTCGCCCTCGGATTCAGCAGACACGTCGTCACTGTTTCGGTCATAACTTTCTCATACGACATCGAAACGGGCCGTTCTTGGATGCGTTGGAAAGGGGACGACGACACCGTCGTTTTGGATCTGGTCCCAACTCTAGAAGGTCCGTGGATCATTCTGTGTGACCACGGCAAGGTGCTGCGTCACCTATTTGGGCCAACTTGGCCATGTATCGTGTCGGGCCTTAAGCCCAAGTTGTGGGCGCCCAACCCCTGGCCGTCCCCAACCCTAGGTCGAGTCTTAGACTATAAACACAGCCATCGCCGCTGCTACACAATTGGGTTTTGTTTAGAGTTTAGTTTTCCATCGAGAAACAGAATCGTTCATTGTAGCGTGGTGACAAATCCTTTTACTGAGTGATCCGGGGCCCCGTTCTTGATCTCCTCCATCGTGTCGATTAGTCCTTTGGAACCGAAGTTCTAGAACCCTCTATTGATATTCGCGTCATTCATATTTGCAATATCGATTGCGTGTTTTACCTTCTTGCTTGTGCTCTTCGATTCGCTTGCGGGGAAAAGCCTTCTTGGCGAGGTCAATCAAGTTGTGCTTGGTTGATAACCAACGGAGCGATGGTGTAACGGTTGTAGGGTTGAATCGCGTGCTCGATTTGAAGCCGGATCGCCAACGCCGAGATCTCCACAAATCGAACTTACGGCTACCTCTCGGAAGATCGGGCCTGTACCCATCATTTGGTATCGATATTTTAGGTTTACCGCGAGGTATAATCTCATTTGCCTTAGATTCATATTTGTTCATTACCTAGAGTCTATAAAAAGCCAAAAATATTTCAATTTCCGCTGTCCTATCGCCCTTTGTGCCTTTGCAATTTCGCTTTTGATTCGTGTTGTTGAGTTTGTGTCCGTGGTTGAGTCTTGTTGCTGGTTTAGGATTGTGTTCGTGGTCGTAGTTCAATCACCCTTCTTTGTGATTTTTGTTTTCCGCCGCTATCCCATCCACCGTTCCCAAACAACAAGTCGAAGCCACCACATTACTCGACTTGCCCCGCTAGCCGCCTTGTGTAACTTCTCGCCGCCGCGCAAACCCTACACAGGTTGCCAGCCGCTATTATTTTGCCTGCATCGCAGCCCTCCTTACATCATCAGGCGAATACCTACTGCTGTTAGTCACAGTGATGATCCTGTGATCGGTGTTAGAGTTTCGGGACGCTTTGCCCTAACTGCCGCCGCCGTGTTGTGCCTCCCGGAAAACATACCTTGAGATACCTTCGGTAAAACATGCATAACTTTTCGCTCGTTTATCCGAAAAATCTGAAATTTTTTCAGCAGCTTCTTGACACCATTTGGAGCCGACCCAAACTCGGCTTCGCCCTGTTTGGTTTCATCAGAATTGCCAAAAAAATTCGGGAAAATATAGAAAAAAAATTGTCAAAGTTTTTGCACGCTTTTCAGAGAACGTGCTGAATTTCTGTAGACCACATCACACCTCAGTTGTAGGTGCCAATTTTTGTGGTTGCATCTTTTGTGATCCTTGTTCAGAGAAAAGTATATAAAAAAAATAGTGAAAAAGTAAAAAAGTTCGTTTCCTATTAGTGCCTTTTGGAAAAAAAAGGAGAAACCCGGGCTGCTTGTTCCGTGAGTTCTTTCGATCGTCCTTTGTTTTCACCTTGTTGCGCTACATCTCGTCACGTCTTAGCCAGCACCTGTGATTTGTACTTTGGATCCGGATTGAACAATCATTAATCTGCATTCGTTAATTGCTAATCCTTGCTGTCATATTGTGTGCCTACCCATAGCTCCACATATTCTTCTGTCAGCACAGGTTCATCTTGCAACTGTTACCCACGCTCCACAACAGATTGCTTTACCACTTTGGTTTTGCTCCTGTTTGGCGTTAGTAAGAATACAGGCAAGATGGTGGTAAGCCGCTTGTGGTTTTGCATTCCACTTTCACCACCATCACCACCACCACCACTTGTTTCCTTTTAGTTGATAGGGATAATACTTTGGTGTTGTCTTTTCTATTTCTAACCATGGCAGAACTCTCAACGGACTTCAATGAGTGCGTGTCCAAGGGCGAGCTTATAACGTTCATGATGAACAATGCAATCTTATGACCGAAATGACGTGCAACGTGAACAATCTGGTCACCCGCATTGAAAAGCTTGAGCAACGCCCTCCACCTTTATCGTGGTTGATGATGAAGATGCGGATGCTTTTGGTGATGAAGATGCGATGTCGATTTGGTGCCGTCGCCGCCTCAACTTCAATCGTCATGTATGGAAGGTAATAATCATGGTAATAATGATCCTTTTGCTAAAATTAAATTTAGTCTACCTCCTTTTCTTTGGTAATGTTGATCCAGAGGCATATTTAGATTGGGAGCTTGTTGTTCAACAAAATTTGATTCTCATAATAATGTTCATTGAGCATAGAGTTAGACTTGCTACTAGTGAGTTTACTAATTTTGCTTTGTTCGGTGGAGTGATCTTTGTAATGCCAATAATGCTACCTTTGTGCCTCAAACTTGGAATGTTTTAAAGCAACGTATGAAATCTCGTTTTGTTCCTCCTTATTACCAACGTGATTTACGTTTGAAACTACAAACTTTAAAACAAGGTGATAAACAAGTAGAAGCATACTATCAAGAATTGCTTATTGGTTTAGCACGTTGTGGTATAAATGAAGATGATAATGATGCTAGTGCTAGATTTTTGGTGGTTTAAACCATGATATCTGAACATACTTGATTACAAAGAATGGCACAATTTTTCCCAATTGTATCATCTTGCTATTAAGGCGAGAACGAGAAATACTGGGGACATTAAACAACACCAGCCTTTCAGGTCTAACAATGGGAGGAATTTTCAGCAGCGTTCGAGCGGAGACGCCTAAGCTTCTGTTGCACCACGACCATCTACACCTCCATTTTCTTTTGGGGTAAGTAAATTGTCTAATGTGCAGTTTCCACAGCTGAAGTAAGGTGCCACTCCGGGTGCTTCTACTAGCTCCTCCTCGTCCAGCTCTAAAATCATTTGCCACCGATGCAAAGGCATGGGACATGTCATGAAGGAGTGCCCCAGTCGTCGCGCTTTCATTGCTACCGAGGATGGATATGTAAGTGCTAGTGATGTTGAAGATGATTTAGCCCTTGCTGCTAACATTGATGCAGATCCCACCGAGGGTGATCAAGACAAGGAGGCCATCACCATTGACTCCGTGGCTGCTACCGCGGACTACCCTAGTCTTCTTGTGCAGCGTGTGTGTTGAGTACACGTGGGACATGAAGAAGAGATGAAGATCCAATGCCACAATTTGTTCCACATGTATCTCATTATGCGTGGGGTTGTCGTGTTCTCACTATCATTGATAGTGGAGTTGCAACAACTTGGTGAGTTCAGATTTGGTTGACAAGCTTGGCTTGACCACACGACAACATTCGTATCCATATAAACTTCAATGGTTCAATAATAGTGGTAAGACTAAGGTAACTAAATCAGCACGCATTAGCTTTTTCACAGGCTCTTATCATGATACTGCTGATTTTGATGTGGTCCCTATGCAAGCTTGTTCCATTTTGTTAGGTCGCCCATGGGAATTTGATAATGATGCTTCACACCATGGTAGAACTAATACATATACTATCCTACATAAGGACAAGAAAATTACATTGCTGCCTTTGTCTCCTACGGATATTATTAAACATGCTACTGAGATTAAAAATAAACCTCCAACAAACATTGCTAAAAATAATAGGATTAAGTTAAAAGGAGGTGCTTTTCTTGCTACAACTTCTGCATTACTCTTTGAGTTATGTGATAATCGATGCACCATGTTATACTATGTTTTGTCAACCTTTTATGTCTGGTGCATTGCCTGCTATCACTAACCTTTTGTAGGAGTTCGCTGATGATGGGATGGAGTCGAGGACGACTCCAATTCTAGAAGGAGGGGATGATGAGGACATCACCAAGATGGAGTCGAGGACGACTCCAATTCGAGAAGGGAGGATGATGAGGACATCGCCATCGCCATGCTGGACACACCGACGCCATGGTCTTCCCCAAGTTGCAATTCGTTCCCAACTCACCGCCACGTCGCCCTCGGATTCAGCAGACACATCGTCATTGTTTCGGTCATAACTCTCTCATACGACATCGAAACGGGCCGTTCTTGGATGCATTGAAAGGGGACGACGACGACGTCGTTTTGGATCTGGTCCCAGCTCCGTAAGGTCTGTGGATCATTCTGTGTGACCACGGCAAGGTGCTGCGTCACCTATTTGGGCCAACTTGGCCATGTATATCGTGTCGGGCCTTAAGCCCAAGTTGTGGGCGCCCAACCCCTGGCCGTCCCCAACCCTAGGTCGAGTCTTAGACTATAAACATAGCCGCCGCCGGCTGCTACACAATTGGGTTTTGTTTAGAGTTTAGTATTTCATCGAGAAATCGAATCGTTCATTGTAACTTGTGGTGACAAATCCTTTTACAAAGTGATCCGGGGCCCCGTTCTTGATCTCCTCCACTGTGTCGATTAGTCCTTTGGAACTGAGTTCTAGAACCCTCTATTGATATTCACATCATTCATATTTGCAATATCAGATTGCGTGTTTTACCTTCTTGCTTGTGCTCTTCGATTCGCTTGCAGGAAAAGCCTTCTTGGCGAGGTCAATCAAGTTGTGCTTGGTTGATAACCAACGGAGCAGTGGTGTAACGGTTGCAGGGTTCGAATCGCGTCTGATTTGAAGCCGGATCGCCAACGTCGAGATCTCCACAAATCGAACTTACCGGCTACCTCTTGGAAGATCGGGCCTGTACCCATCAAAGGTCATGTCCTCTCAGGAACATATCTACAAAATAACGATCCCCACTCCATGGTGCTAACAGTGGGGTGTGAGGCAGAATCACACAGGCCATGATAACGGGCCATGGAATAGTTTTCGCTAGCCAATAGATATACTCAAGATCAAACACGCCTTAACCGCACACTATGCACGATCAAGATTGATGTAAAACAGCCGATAAAACATAACTCATCGTTTAAAGTACAAATTAAATCAGTTTAGATTAACAAATGATGGGTCAAAAAAGATATAAGGCCGATCTAGATCAATCCCAATCAGGCGAAGTGATATTGCAATAATTAAATAAACAATGGAAACAATAAGCAATATCGGTAACTTAATGAATCTATCCGAAGGAACGCCACCCTTAGATAGAGCCGATAACTTGACCTTAATCTAGTTCGAGCAGTGGAGGTTGACCAGATCGATGCTGCCGTACTTGAACTAGATAAGAGTCGATAACTAACTCATACCAGAGTCGTAGTGGAGGTCAACCGGATCGATGTAGCCGTACGAACAGAGGTATAAGCCATGACGGTACTTACAGACAAGCAGTGGAGGTCGACTGGATCGATGCAGCCATACTTGCTGAAGAACTCGCCGAGATCTACTCTACTCCTACTCCTAAGGGGTGGTCGGAGCCAAAAAAGTAAATAACTTGTATTTGATTGATTGTGTGTTTTACAATAGCCGGAGTTTGGTATTTATACCCGGAGCCTAAAAATGAATCCTACTCGAGTACGACTCAGTACAATCTTTGGTACAAAGAAAACATTCCTATTTTAAGGTAACTTGACTCTAATCTTTCCCCTTTTGTAGAGTCCGATATATATCTTCTCGATGCCAATCATATCTCATCATTGTTATCTGCTGATGTCATTCAGAGAGAACCGATCCTAGTCTCGCATTCGTCCCGGCAGATATCAATCCTTACTCAATCGACTCCTTGATTGGTATAATCTTGGAAGCCTATGAGTTCCCGCGCTCTTCTCCTAAATTTTGGTGTAAACACATGCCCCCCAATTTTGGGATAAAATGATTTTATCCCAAAATTCTAGTTCATTGGTTTACCATGCCGCAACTGTACTATCCCGAGATATACGCATGACTCCTGACTTTCTGACCCGAGTTTTATATAACATCCCAACGATATCTTTTGCAACCTACTCGGCCTGTTCGCTTTCTCCTTCTTCCTCAAGCCAACTTTAACAGCTGACGCTATCATCACCACGGCCCTAAACCCTAGCAAGCCATCTATTCTAACAAGCCATCATCCAAGCGATCCTCACCAGATTTAAACCAATTTTCGACCGTGATGGCGACCATCGACCACGTCCCTGAGGTATGTCTCCAAGTTTCCATTCTCCAATTACCGGCCGCTACCATGTATTTCTTTTCTTCTCAAACTTATTTCGTCCGATTTCTTAGGAAATGAAGAACGAAATCTTTATTCCATCAGCCGTTTCCCCCAATATCTATTTTGTTGGGCCTATGGATGATCTCGATCCATCTGATTTTATTCACCAAGAAACCAACCAAATCCCCTTCAAACATTCTGCAGTGGATTTGTTCTCTTGGAATACCAAAATTCTCTTTAGAAATTGGCCAAAGATGCCTAAGGGATGGAGAAATTGGTTCTGCAGGATGTCCGAGAAAAAGGGTGGAGATTGAGAACTTTATGATCTAAATCAATGCTTGACTCTTTCATTATCCGGGATGGAGAGGAACGACTCACTTCTTATTGCTGCATCTTATTTCTAGTCCAATGCCCTAAATGCTTTCATCTTTAGTCACGACCCAATGACCATCACCCTGGCCGATGTTTACATGTTGACCGGCCTCAGAATAACTGGATCAATGCAGCCTTACGAGTACTTGAGTGCTGACTCCAAGAAATTTGCAAAAATAGCAGACTGCATAGGATGGGCTGGTTACATTCTAAACCACGTTGAAGATGGATCAGCTGTCAGCAAAAGGGAATACGTGGCTTTTCTGAACATGTGGTTGGAAAAAATTATTTTCTGCGGGTCATCTTGTGGTCCAACCTACAATCACAAACTCATGGCGGAGCACTTGGCATTAGGCAAGGATATCCCTCTTAGAAAATATCTACTAGGAGCGTTTTATCATCTAATGTACCAGGTGGCTGCTCAATTATTGAAGAATGAACCAGTGCATACTATTAGTGACCCCTGGTGGCTAATACAACTGTGGCTTAACTTGTATATACATAAGTTTGTGAGTCCTGATCTCAAAAGCTTGACTTTCCCTTCTTCCAATTTTGATGAAGAATATAGAGGTGAAGAAGGAAGAACTCGATAGTGCATGAGCTATGGTGAGGCTGCATCGGCCATAACAATTGATTTTGATATTGGCCATCTCTTCAAGAAGTTTTATAGAGGATTTGGTGTAGACTTCCTGACTTGGCTACCATATGATGATGAGAATGATGAGTTGGCCTCCCATTCAAGTTTTGATTTGAGTCGGGTTGTTCGGACGATGTGGCGGCTGTAATCTTCAATTCTTTCGTCAAGCCCTATGCTCTTCAACCGAGTTTCATCATGGTCGTGGCAAAATGGCCACATGCTCTTTTATTCTAGGCAATCTTCCAATGTATGAGTTTTACAACGCATCCTTTGTAGCTCGTCAGTTTGGTTTTGGTCAATTGCCTCCTCAGCTATTCTTCAATGACATACTAAAGCCTCGGGAAGATATTAGTGAAGTGTTGGAAGCTGGCAGAGTTTTTCAACTGGGATCAGATCTCCCTTCCCTCTGTTTGTATGATTGGATTAGAGTCAACCTTTCTTCTACTCCCTTTAACTCTTGGTGGCAAGAATGATGCTCCCATCTTTTCTATGGATCGGTCCATCCTTTGTGTATATCCCTAGATGGAAAATTTACTTCTAACAGAGAGGTAATTTGCTATTTCTCTTCAAGAAAACTGCTTGACGAATTCCCTGTTAACCATCCTAATCGACCTTTTTAGGATGTTGAATTCGATCCTCTGAGCCTAGATAGGAAAGGGCATCCTATAGATTACCAGCAACCATGCCCGGTTTCGAGAATGGGATCGGCCGCACCTTCACTGAAGAAATTGATGAAAACCCCTGCTGCCCCATAATTGTGACATATCAATCTTCAAAGCGCAAGGTGGTCCAAGGGGCAACCTAGAAAACCACTACTGGGAAGAGACTCCGTAGAACGAGACCCTCAGCTGCTCAGGTAAATAGTTCACCTCCTTCTAAAAATGATATTCACTTGCTGACTTCGTCCCTTCACAGCTATCGAGCATTGTATCCCAACCTGTTCTGGGTGCGGAACTGCCATCCCAGGCGTTTGACTCAGCACCAACTGAACTCCCATTGGCTGTTCCACGAAGGGAGCTGATCTCGGTTGAAATAACCAATACTTCCACAACAACAGAAAATGTGAGTTTTATCTTCGATGCTTACCGGGGTATTTTCTTTAACTTCCTTCATTTAGTCTTCTACCCTTCATCTGACTTCCTACTGCGCCAGATACTTCCTAACGAAACACCTATGTAAGATCGGGAGCCTGACAATCTGCTCAATGATCTTGTCAACGTTGAAGGTGGCCTTGTTGCCGCCAACACTTAGACTGTTGATTCCCCAGTCCGACAAACAACTGATGGTGAGGGAGTTATTTGTTCAATTTATCTCTCTACAGTAAACATGAACTAAAAATCTTCCGATGTTTGCAGATGCCGATGTTGAGATTTCTGAGCCGATTCAACTAGATATTACTGGTGTATCGTCAGCTATTCCTTCCCTTCAAATAGAGGCTACCACAGAAAAGGTGATGTACCTCATTTTACTTGTTCATTCTATTATAAACTGATCCAATCCTTCTAATCAAGTTTTCCCTACATAGGCACTCGATCCTCCAGCCCAGAGCTACTATTTCAATCTTGAGGAATATTTTGATGAAGATAAGATTAGATCGTCAACCACTTCCTCTAGCGAAGCTCTACAGGAGGAGACCAGAAATCGGCTAAGAAATATACTGCCAATATTTGAGAGGAATATTGCCGATTTGGTCCAAGATACTGATTCAATGCGGAGAGTCTTCTTGGCAATTAAGGGTGATCCATCCCCAGCTCTCTCTAGAGTCTTATTATCTTTGTCTATCTTTGAAGATCAGGCTTTGGAGGTGAAAAAGACTCAGAGAAATTTGTCCAACCGCAAAGCCCTACTGGCCAGGGGAACTCCCATAGGCAAGAGGCTAAAGAGCTGGCGCAGTTAATTGATGACTTGAAGAACTCCTCCCTCAGGACCGATCTAGAGTTGTCCCAATTGGAAATCAAGCGTGCAGAACTTGAGAATTAGCTAGAAAACATGAAGGCTGCCATTGATCATCGCAAGTCCACTCTAGCCCAAATACTTGATGCCATCAAATAGAAGAAACAGGCATTGTTGGCTAAGGTGAAAGAAGGCAGAGCCATTCAAAGCAGCCTTGAGAGCGCTCCTGGAACAGCCGAAGAATACGAGCAAAAGATTGCAAAAGCTGATGCTATCCGGCTAGAAGTACTGAAAGTCATCCATGATGTCCTAAACCTGTAATCTATATTTTAACATGTGTCTCATGTAGGATCAATGATAACTATCTCTTTGTTGCCTTGTTGCATTTCTCGTTTCGGCTAAAGGACCGATTTGAAAAAACAGCCGACTTCATATTTCTAATCTCAATCCAATTAAGTCTGAAAACCTGGCTTTACCAAGAGAGCCCTTCAATTTTTTTGCCCTCAGTTGCCCAACGTCGTATTCTCATTGGCATCAGTGAAGTGGCGCTTCACCTTCTATTAATTGCGGTTGCCTTTTGTGCGCCCTAAGGCATCCGCATCTTTGCTTCATGTCTTCAAATACTAGCCGATGGCCTCGGCCTCGAATACATCTCCATTCGCAACTATTCCTTTGCTCCTCTCCTCCACCGCCAAACCCTATAGTTGTTTTCTTTCTCCCTTCCATAGATCTAATCATTCTTCATGGTCGGCGAGGACAACCGAGGCAAGCGCGCGGTGGAGGAAATCCCGGAGGAGAACATGCCGATGAACCAGCGTCTCGATGCATGAGGTGAGATTGACATTTCTTGTTTATGATGATGAACTGCTCTGACTCGCCTACAGGTTTGTTGTGAATGATAGTCTCCATCTTCATCCTAGGGCCGGCGGGCCCTCTGACGCTGCATCTTCGCGTGGCGGCCTCGTCATCGGACTCCTCGATTCGTACAACGGTGACGACGCCCGGCGCTTTCTATGAGAATGGAGAGCAGCCCAGAACTGTTACTCTAAAGTGACTCGGGAGAATGGCCAACTTGAGATCCATCTCGGGGTCTCTCAAGCGGCCCTTCATGCCACCGAAGAGGAGGCCAATGTCGTTCGAGGCACGGCTGGCCAAATCTAACGCCATGGTGGCGGATAAGATGAACTTCATGAACGCTTTTACTCCGACTTCCACTATTTTTTTATGTTGACATTCCTTCCGTCTTCTGTGATCACCAGCCCTGATAGTGTGGTTGGAGTCTCTCCAACTAGCGGCGAATGCGGCCGTGGACGCTGTGAACGCTCGGGGTCCCCTCATTGATGCTCGCCTCCATGACGTTCTAGCCCGCGTTCAGGAGATCGCCCTTCATGGCGTTCATCATGGTGCAGCGGTGGCGCTGACCACGGCGTAGGTCCAGACTGGGTACGAGCTCCACTCCTTGGAGATTGGCTTCCCAATAGGTGACGGCCCTGAGGAACATGAAGACCTGCTTGAATAATTCATCATGGCAGCGGAAGCCATAGTGGATATCACATCCGCTTAGGATGTGGTGAACAAGGTCTTCGATTAGGTTGTATTTAGGGCAAACTGATGAATAAAGAACCTGTTCTTTTCATGAATGTGTCTCAGTGCAATGCTCTTTTGTATGGCCATTTTGCTTCTTTTTTTTTGCTCTATAGGCGATACATATCGTATTGGCTTTTATTGTCTTTGAAGATTTTCATTTTTTGAACTAGAGGTGATACCATCCTGGAACCGGCTATTAGAGCTAAGAATGAATCGGCTATCGAATGTTGATCAGAGGTTAGGATAACATCCCGTAGAACTTTTCATATCAAAGGTTAAACGATTAATCAACCTAGGTCAAGCGTCCTATTAAGCGAAACATAACTTCTTTTAGAAATCCATTGACTTTGAATCGCACTTACAATTTGACTCAGCATCCATATCTCGGCCTAAACCCATCTCCAGGGCTCAATGCTTATCTTTCTTAATCCAATGGCCGATGTGAAGCCGTGACTTTTTACTAAAACAAACTCTCAGAGCCGATCGCTTGCATTGGCTGTTGACTTTCATTGCTGATCTTAATGAAGCCTCCTTCCCATGACTTGCCAGAAAAACATTCAAAGTCTCCTAGTTCCCAAAAGACTGGATCGCTGTTGCAATACTCACTAACTCATCAGCGTGAACCAGTTCGACATCATCTCCATGCCATTGAATCAAACACTGATGCATGGTCGATGGTATACAAGCAGTTTGCATGAATCCAATCATGACCGAGGAGCAAACCGTACTACCATTTTCCATCGATGACAAAGAATGTGGTGAGCAGAGTTTTGCTTTCAATTATTAGTTCAACGTTTATTGCCCCCCGGGTCTTAGATGTATTACCTCTGAAGTCCTTAAGCATCATGTCAGTCTCCATCAGATCTCCTGGTCCTTTGCCAAGCTTACGAAAAGTGGTGTAAGACATAAGATTGACAGAAGCACCTCCGTCCACCAACATCTTGTTCATCGACTTCTCATCAACAAGACCTTTCATATATAAAGCTTTTAAGTGCCGATGCTTGACTGGTTTGTCAAATATTGCTTGCTGTACAACCGTTAACTTGGCAACTATCTCCTCATACTCCAATTCATCGAAATCCGAATAAACTTCTTGATCTACCGAAGCTCTGAATTCTGATAGCAACAGAAAAGTCATTTGGATATTAGCCGATGGTTGCTTTCTATCGGCTATTTGCTTGGTACGCCATACTTGAGGTTTATCGGATGCCCAAGCCTGTTCCATCTCTTTATTCCTTAGGCATTTCATCCTTCTCTTCTGGCTTCTTGTTAAACCTCCTGGACACCATTGGCCTTCCTGCCAAACATATTTTCTTTCATTGCATTCCTCTTCATAATCAGCCTAGTCCTGGTCAACAACTCTTTTTCCCAGCCGATTATGAACACTTTTATTTTTTAAGCGCCGATCCATGTCATTATGATGATATGCATCTTGAGCATGGATATATCGACGGTTGGTTTGAGACTGCCTAAACTCCCGATATTGATTGCTGCATTCTGGACAGTCATGTCTGGTAGGAAACTTCAAACCTTCATTCCAGTAATGTCTGAAGAAAGAACAATTCCAATGTAATTCAGCTTGTTTCCTTTCATACCTCTCTTCTTTCAGTTGATGCTGGTATGCTTGATCCTTTAACCAACGCTGATAATCCTTTTCCTTCTATCGCTGCCACTTATTCAATAGAATCCAAGATGTAACTCGTGGCTTTGTCGTCCCTGCTTTTGATGTCTCCCTCTCTCGTATTGGCTCTTTTGCTCGGCATGACGTCTTTTAATCTCTCTATACTCGTCAGCCGATATTTGCATCTTGGGATCGACTGTTCCATCTTTTTTTGATTTGGTTGATGTTAGGACCTTAGTCTTTCCTTTGAGTAGCCCAGCATCAACCATGTTTTGATCTCCTAGGAAAGGATTATCATCAACTTTCATTTTCCGAGGCGTATCAAATTTGAGCCTCCCCTGCTGAATAGCCCTCTGTATATGCCGCCTAAAGATTCTGCATTCATTAGTAGAATGAGAGGTAGCATTATGAAACTTGTAGAACTTCTTATTCTTCAACTGATCAGGAGGCAACATAACATGACCATCGGGCAACTTGATCTATCCCTTCTCGAGCAAGAAATCAAAGAGCTTGTCTGATTTGGTGACATCAAAGTCATAGCTCTCCTCGACTCCTCTTCCCCAAGGACTTGGCACCATTACTGTCTTTTGCCCCAATTCCATTAAGCCACAGCAACCTCTTCTTCTTCATCTTCATAGCTATCATCGACTGAGTATGGATCTTAAGCTTCGACTACTATGGTACTCTTTTGGAATCGGGTATCTCTGCGCTTATACTCTGGAATTGGCTATTGAGCGCTGCCACTCGTTGAGCCAATTGACCTAAGTTGTCAAATTCTTGTCCTAGCAACTTTTCTTTCCACATTGGCAACATTTCTTGAATAGCTAAAGCAACTAGTTGATCATCTGCCAAGTTTAAGGAGAAGCACAAGTTCCTGGTTTCTTGGAACCTTTGAAGAAATTAAGTGCCTGATTCATTAGTCTTCTGTCTTATAGTTGTTAGATCGGTAATCTTCTTTTCTCCAGTCCTAGTGTAAAAATATGTATGAAACTTCTTCTCTAGGTCAGCCCAATTGGCAATGGAATTGACTGGTAGTGATGAAAACCAAGTGAAGGCTGGCCTTGATAAGGACAAGGAGAAGAAACGAACTCGATGGCCATCCTCAACTGATGCTTCGCCCAATTGTGTAAGATACCGACTGACATGTTCTATCGTGCTTGTACTGTCTTGGCCAGTGAACTTAGCAAACTCTGGGAGCCTATAATTTGTGGGAAGAGCGACCAAATCATACCATTCTGGATATGTGTATTTGTACAAAAAGGTCAGCCCTTTTGACTTTAGACCGAACTGATTTTTCATCATCTCGGTCACCCTCAGCAATAACTCATCAGCTTGTGGATTTGGATTCCTCTGCACCTGCTGACCCATCTGTGGATTGAAATCCCGTGTGCCTTGATATCCTGGATTTGGCATCATGTAAAGGGTGTTATAATCCGTGCCATAGTGATACCCTTGTGGAATCTCGATCTATTGGGTCCTTTGCTGGCTTGCTGCTTGAAGTCTCTGATTGTAGACATAAGGATCTATATCTCTATGGATCCTTTGAATTGATGGTGCTATTTTTTGAGCCGACGACGATATGTGGCCTAATGTGCCAAAATTGATCACCTGGTTCTAACTTTGCCCCGTCGACTGTTGCACATGCTGTATTGACGGTCTAGGATTGTACTGTATCTGATTTGCAGTAGTTCCTTGAGTTTGTTCAGATGAACCCTGAACTGCTTGGACATCACCATTACCAGCTGGTGCTGCTTCTTGATGGCTGGTACCGACTTGATTAGTCTCTTGGATCGACAGATCTAGAATGTTGTAATAAGCAGGCCCACTTTGACCAACTAGAAATACATGAATCGCCTCTCTCGTGGAATATGTCCAAGAAAGCTTCGTTATGGCTTGATATGGCATCACGAACAAATTTGTCTACAACTTCCTTAAAGAAACGTCTGTCTTCATCTTCAGTTGTATCCGTCTGCCCGTGTAATAGAACTCTTGGTAGTGGAAATTTCTAAACAATTGTGTTGTCACATGTTTTGGTGTACGACAACAAACACTTGTCCTGAAACTCTTCTATAGCTTTGCTGATGATACCCTTATCCCCATCAGGTAGATCTTCATAATGCAGCATAAGGATGTTGTTGTTGTTGTGAACTGCCATGATGATTATGGGGTCCCACCGGGCATGCTAGAAACGTGTGTCGACATGGAATTTTGTCCTGTGCCGAAGACACACGAGCAAGCCGGAAGGGTCTGCTCAATGGAGCTGGAGATCCGCCTAGCTTCAGCGCAAGGGTGGTCGATCATGCGCACTCCTCCCGAGACATGCTAGTCAATTTGACCCTGCAATTGACAAGGAGAGAAAGCTTATCAGTAATCAAGGGTGGAACATGCTGGTGTTGCCAGACAGTCTCAAATGTGTGGCTCTAAGAGCCGATATGAAAGGAGATCGACTAAATAGTCGATTCCAGCATATTCATAAGAATGAATCAGTTAAAGCTCATGGGGTTGTGTAAGAAGAATCGGTTATCATTATGAATATCATTGTCTAAACAAATACTAGTCACTGGTAATTAGTTCATGCTAAGCCAATGACTGCAAGTAACCGAACTCCTTTTTATGAAAGAAACAATTCATCATCATTCAACCATTTAATAGAGATAAATCTAATAAACATATTAGATCATTATCTATGACTATAGTGGGCATGATGAGAATCATGAGGCGAGAAACAACAATCATAACTTATTACTAATATTAGTGGAGCATGAGACATAATCATGTAGGCCGTAATACAATAATAAGATCATAGGGCTAACACATCTTTCAACCTATCGGGGGGGTGTGTGGCGTGAGCAGTTCATGAAAATGCTCGATATGATAACGGGCCATAGAATTAGTTTGTCCTCGAGAACGGATCTAGCAAATAAGATCTGGTGCTGGGGTGTGAGATCATGATAACGGGCCATGATTTTCGCTAGCCAATAGATCTACTCAAGATCAAACTTAATGCATACGCTATGCACGATCAAGATTGATGTAAAACAGCCAATAAAACATAACTCATCGTTTAAAGTACAAATTAGATCAGTTTAGATTAACAAACAATGGGTCAAAAAAGATATAAGGCCGATCTAGATCAATCCTAATCGGACGAAGTGATATTGCTATAATTAAATAAACAATGGAAGCAATAAGCAATATCGGTAACTTAATGAATCTATCCGAAGGAACACCACCCTTAGATAGAGCCGATAACTTGACCTTAATCTAGTTCGAGCAGTGGAGGTCGACCGGATAGATGTAGCCATACTTGAACTAGACAAGAGTCTATAACTAACTCATACCAGAGTTGTAGTGGAGGTCGACCGGATCGATGCAGCCGTAACTCCTAAGGGGTGGCCGGAGCCAAAAAAGTAAATAACTTGTATTTGATTGATTGTATGTTTTACAATAGCCGGGGTTTGGTATTTATACCCAGAGCCTAAAAACAAATCCTACTCAAGTACGACTCAGTACAATCTTTGGTACAATGAAAACATTCCTATTTTAAGGTAACTTGGACTCTAATCTTTTCCCTTTTGT
This sequence comes from Miscanthus lutarioriparius, assembly GCA_904845875.1. Taxonomy (NCBI): domain Eukaryota; kingdom Viridiplantae; phylum Streptophyta; class Magnoliopsida; order Poales; family Poaceae; genus Miscanthus; species Miscanthus lutarioriparius. Next base: position 97,395,345 of record CAJGYO010000007.1, on the reverse strand, counting down.
AGAGTCCGATATGTATCTTCTCGATGCTAATCATATCTCATCATTGTTATGTCTGCTGACGTCATTTGGAGAGAACCGATCCTAGTGTCGCATTCGTCCCCACAGATATCAATCCTTACTCAATCGACTCCTTGATTGGCATAATCTTGAAAGCCTATGAGTTCCCGCACTCTTCTTCTAAATTTTTGTGAACACAAGCTCGGCCTGGAGGGAGCCGACCTTCTGCTGCGTCATCGCGCTCTTGGCAGGCCTGGTCATGCTCTCAAAAAGCCTGGTCGCACTCCTCGTGAGCCCCGCCATGTTCCTCCCAGTGGAGCCTCTCTGAGGTTTGGAGCAGCTCATCCCGCTCCTTGTGTAGCCGAGCGACCGCCGTGGCATCTTGGCTTGCCATCTTCTCTAGGGCCACGAGCTTCTCCTCGGCCCCTAGCTTTAGTTCCCTTTCCTTCTCAACCTCGCCTAGAAGGTCAAGGACCCACTGGTGGGTCTTGATGTCTTTCTAGAGCAGCTCATCACGCTCCTTCCTAGACCCTAGTGGCTTCCTTGTTGTCCTTTCTTGGCCTCACCAAAAGGGCCTCGAACGCCTTCTTGGCCTTGTTAACATCTCGATGGGCCTTGGCCACCCGTGACCAAAGACTATCTGCCTCCTCGGCGAGGGGAGTTAGCTTAGCCACCCTCTGCTGGGTGACAACAAGTTGAGTTGTTACCTCCCCATGAAGCCACGCGTCCTCGACAAGGTGGTCCTAGGCCTCCCTGTTAACGAAGGAACTGAGATTTCCCCCGGCTGTGAGTTATGAGGGACTGTAGGAAGACGATGGTCAGGATACAAAAAGCATATAAAGGAAGATAAGGGCAAAAAGCAGGACCAAACAATACTCGTTCAGAGGGGACAATGATGTCGCATAATGCGCCTATGGCATGGTTTAGGGCCTCGAACACGGACACGATCCCCACATCGAGGCTCTCCCATTCCATGCTCTCGGTGGCGTCGTCAAGGGTGAAGAGCGTTGATGCTGGATCCTATGGATTCATCCCCCGGAGCAGGGGCTCGCCCCACATGGGCGAGCCACTGCCTGCCAACGTTAGGGCTAAGGATGACTCCCCACCGGCTCCAAGCACCGTCGATCCCTCTCACCCTGATGTCCCCACCGGGATGCCCCCTTCGACAATGGAAGGGGTCAGTGGTATGGACGCCGACCCCTCACCCAGCTCCACAACTCTCGGGGACCCCTAGCCCATGTCCCCCTCCATTCGGCCCATGCCAGGCGCCGTCACTTGGGCCACCGATGGCGCGGGTCACGCCGGTGCCTCAAACGCTGCTATGGTTGCGCCGGCTATGACCCGTCTATCACAGTCGCCGCCACCTCCACCCGCGTCGGCAAGGTCAAGATTGGCAGCATCGTCACGCCCACCATGGTAGGCATCACGAGCATGGTTGGTAGCCCATCCACCCCGTCGTCAGCAGCGGTATCACAACCATCACCGGCTGCGCCGTAACCTCCGAAGGCACCCCTTGAGCGAACACGGTCACACTGGCACCGCTTCTACATGAAATGGGCGTGACACTAGCTGATGGTTGCCACCTCAATTGGAGGGCAACACTCTTCTTCAGCGCCAGCACCAAAGGATTTCGCTGCCTACCGACATTGTAAGGGATGAAAAACATAAGTCACGACAAAATCCGATCAAAATAGGAAAAATAGAGGAACTGGTAACTCACCTTAGCGCCATCGGGCGGTAGATGCGCTTGGGGGGCGAACCCCCTAACCTTTGATCCACCTCATAAGAGCGAGGCCGTTTTGAGCCTACCCCCTGCTCCTGGGCAGAGGGGTTCGCTCCACTTGGCTCTTGGGGCATGATCGGCGGAATCACCTGCCTCCAATGGCACCTCAGGCAAGACGGTAGAGCTGCCCGCCCCTATTGACTCCTGGGGTAGGCCGATGGTACGGCCTGCCTCCACTAGCTCCCCGGACGCATACCCTCCCCTCCATGGAATGGGAAGGGTCCCAATGCCTACAAGGACAAACAGATACCTATCAACGCATCCTCATTCTCTAGGATGTCCAACTCGATACCATCGACTACCTCGTTGTCATCTCCATCATAATCATCATCATTGCTGTCAGTGTCCTCCCCTCGTTCCCATGCCTGCAGCTTCCGCTGCCTCTTCCTCTTCCTGTCCTCCTTCTTCTTCCTCGTCCTCACGGCCGAATCCCTTGGCAACGATGCCGGGTGATCTATGAGGATGAGGTCCCTCGGCTATTCCCGTCCCTCTCAAAATTAGTATCAAGGGGTCAGGAAATCAATCGAAGAGAAGGCAAGAGAAAGGGAAACTTATGAAGATGACATGGCCTAGCTCTAGCCACATCGAAGGATGCCCCGACACCGGGTAAACAAAGTCGAGGGTGGCACCCGCATCATCCTATAAAGACTCCATCACCTCCTTGATGCATTGTGTGATCTTAGAGTTGGGGAGCATCCCCTCGGTGAGCGTCATTCCGTCGAACGATGCCTCAGGCGCCATCGCATATAGCTAGAGCGCGCGTGTCATCAATGGCTCCACCCTCCTTGCATGGTAGACCTAATGACGCCCGAACCTCTCAGGCCATTCTCCTTTAGGATGTGGATGGTGGTGATGTGGTCTCAAATCTTCTTCTTGTCCTTCTCCAGGATGCCCCACTTCCTCCATGACTCCGGGGCCTCTTCGATCAGGTGCCCAATGAACTCCGGTAGAGGGGCGGTGGCATCGTTCTTGAGGTAGAACCACTGCACGTGCCACTCCTTGTTAGATGTCGAAAGTTGTTTGGATGGGTACTCACCGACCCAATTGTTCGGAGCTAGATGCCGGCGCACCCCATCGGCATGTGCAGCTAAAAGCTCTAGTATGGTTTTGGTGAATTGATGAAACCCTAAGTGCTAACCTAGTTTATCAAAGTGATCATGAGATAGGTAGCATATTCTAAGTGGTGAAGCAAATAAAGATCATGACATGATGATGGTGATGCCATGGTGATGATCAAGTGCTTGGACTTGGAAAAGAAAAAAAAAACAAAAGGCTCAAGGCAAAGGTATAAATGGTAGGAGCCATTTTGTTTTGGTGATTAAGACACTTAGTGAGTGTGATCACATTTAGGTTCGATAGACGTACTATTAAGATGGGTGAAACTCATATCGAAATACGGTTATCAAAGTACCACTAGATGCTCTAACTCATTGCATATGCATTTAGGATCTAGTGGAGTGCTAACACCCTTGAAAATGTTTGTAAAAATATGCTAACACATGTGCACAAAGTGATACACTTGATGGTTGACACATTTGAGAAAGGGTAAGAAACTTCACTGGTGGAGTGTCTGCCCGTAGAGTGCGGATAGTCCGATGGTGCCACCGGCGCCCTGTACAGAAAAGATAGGATTTCATAGAGTGCACCGGACGCTGGTCTCAACTGGACCGGAGCGTCCAATCAGTGGAAGCAGTGAAGACGCTGGCGTCGGTCTTTGATCGGACGCTGGGTCACTTTGTGACCAGACGCTGGCTGGCTACGCCCGATCCTACTGATGTGGCAGCGCACAGAGGAGACAGTGAGTGACCGGACGCTAGGTGAGTCAGGTCGATCATGACCGGACGCGTCCGATCGTGAGTGGAGGCTTACTGGAAATGACCAGACGCTGGGGTCCTGCGTCCGGTCATGATCAAACTGACGCATCCGCTCACAGCTGGAACCTTACTGGAAGTGACCGGACGCTGGGGTCATGCGTTCGGTCGTGGCACTATGCTGCGTCCGGTCATCACTTGACCGTTGGGATCGGGCGCTCAGTATTTGAAGAGAGGGATGATGTGGCAGTCATCCATTGACCGAACGCTGGCAGGGTGTGTCTGGTCGATCTGATCGGAGCGTGCGGTCGCCTCGAGCTATGCTCAGTGAAGGGGTACAATGGCTCTATTTTGTGGGGGCTTCTATTTAAGCCCCATTGTCGGCTCTAGCTCACTCTCTTGGCCATTTGCATTGACATAGCAACCTTGTGAGCTTAGCCAAAGCCCTCCCACTCATCTCCATCATAGATTCAACATCTTTGTGAGATTGGTAGTGAATCCAAATGCATTGCTTGAGTGTTTGCATCTAGAGGCACTTGGTGTTCGTGTTTTGCTACGGGATTCACTTGTTACTCGTGGTGGTTGCCACCACCTAGATGGCTTGGAGCAGCGAGGATCGTCGAGCGGAGGTTGGTGATTGTGAGGGGTTCTTGACCTTTCCCCGGCGGAGAGCCAAAAGGTACTCTAGTGGATTGCTCGTGGCTTGTGTGATCCTCATCTTGTGTTGGTTGTGCGGCACCCTATTGAGGGTTTGGCGTGTGGTGCCAATTAGCGCGTGAACCTCCAAGTGAGTGAATTGCCACAACGAGGACTAGCTTGTCGGCAAGCAAGTGAACCTTGATAAAAAATCATTGTGTCATCATTTGATTTTGAGGTGATTGGTCTTCATTAGTATTCATTCTTGTGATTGATTGGTTCACTCCTCGACTCGGCGGTATAACCATCTTGCTCACTCTCTTTATATTACCGCAAACTAGTTATCAAGCTCTTTAGTGTAGCTAGTTGTGAGAGCTTGTTAGTTTGGTTAGTGTGGCTCTTTAGTTAGCCTTTGAGAGCATACTAACTTAGTATAGTGACATAGCCATTGTGTGGTTAGAAACTATAGAAACTAGAATTATGGTAGGTGGCTCGTAATTTTAGTAGGCTAGCGCAACACTTGCTTCACCTCATAATTGTCTAACCGGTTTGTTAAGTGTTGTTGTAGAAATTGTTAATAGGCTATTCACTCCCCCTCTAGCCATTAGGACCTTTCAAGTGGTATCAGAGCCGAGGTCACCGTGATTTAAGGCTTAACAATCTTCGGTGAAAAATGACTCAAATGAACAACACCAAGAGGCCACCCTAATATGATGGCTCAAATTATCCCTATTGGAAGGCTAAGATGACAACTTATATCAAGTCAATCAATAGGAAGGTTTAGAAGGTGGTAGAGACAAAGATTGAAATTGATGATGAACAACACCAAGAGGCCACCGCTGCTGAAGAAATGCTACTCTAAAATAATGACATTGCTCTTAGTGCCATCCATGATGCTTTGGATGAGAGAACTTTTGAGCAAATCAAGAACATTGAGAGAGCTCATGAGGCATGGAAGAAATTGGAGGAATCATTTGAGGGCACACAAGCCATGAAGGGTGCAAAGGCATACATTCTCAAAGAGAAGTTTGCAAGCTTCAAGATGAATGAGGATAAGAGTGTGCCGGAGATGTTCCATAGGCTTCAAGTGCTTGTCAATGATCTTAAAGCACTTGGAGAAGAGGTGAAGGACAAGGACTTCTCCCACGAGTTCTTGAGATGGTTGCCTTTAAGATTTGGCACATTGGTCACTATTCTAGTGAGGAGTGGTTTGGACACCATGACACCAAACCAAGTGTTGGGAGATATAATGACCGATGATACATATAGAGATGATAATGAGAAGAAAGAAAATAAGAAGAAAGATGAGAAGAAGGATGACAAGAAGAAGAGTGTGGCATTCAAGGCCACATCATCCAAGGGCAAGACAAAGCAAGATACATCAAGTGAAGATGATGATTCATGGGATGATGATGATGATGATGAAAAGATGGCTCTCTTTGTCAAGAGATTTGGCAAGTTCATGATGAAGAAGGGATACCATGCTAGAAGAAAGAAATCTTCATCCAAGAACAAGGAAGGGTCAAGAAGGTGCTTCAATTGTGGAAGCAAGGATCATCTTGTTGCTCAATGCCCATACAATAGCGACAAAGATGATGACAAGAAGAACAAGAAGAAGGAGAAGAAGGAAAAAAAAGAAGAAGGACAAGATGACCTTCAAGAAGAAGAAGGGTGGTTCATATGTGGTCACTTGGGATAGTGATGCTTTCTCAAGTGATGATGATGATAGTGACAATGATAAGACCACCAAGAAGAAGGCACTTGCAAGCATTGCTATCAATGAGAAGCATTCTCTCTTTGACACTCCATCATGCTTCATGGCTAAGGCCACTAAGGTACAAATTTGTGATGATGGAAGTAATGAAGAACATGATAATGAAAATGAAAATGATAGTGATAGTGATGATGATGAACCTACTAAGGATGAACTATTTGACATGCTAGAAGATGCTAAAGAACACTTTGGCATTAAGAGAAGGGAATGCAAAAGCTTGCGTAAGGAACTAAAAGCCCTTAAGCAAGCCTTTGATGAGCTCAATGCAACTCATGAGAGGCTAGAAGAAGCCCATGAGAAGCTTGGCAAGGCTCACAAGAAGCTTGAAAAAGCTCATTCCTCTTTACTTAATGAACAAAATAAAAAGAAGCATGTTGAGACTTGTGATGTAGGCTTAACTTATGATATAATTGATGAATCATTATCTATGCCTATCATTGTTGCTCCTGCTAACCCTTCTTGTAGTACTTCTACTTCCACCTCATCTAGTAGTGATGGTTTCACTTGTGATGCCTCACTAATGGTTGAGAATGAGAACCTCAAGAAGGAGGTCAATAAGCTCACTCACACCTTGGCTAAGGCCTATGGTGGTGAGGACTGCTTGGTATGTGCTTGGGTAGCCAAAGAGCTTCTCTCTACAAAGAGAGATTGGGCTATATCCCCAAGAAAGGCAAGGCGACCTTTGCTCCTCACAAGATTAGTTTTATAAAGAACAATGGTCGGTTTTACACTAGTTGCAAGCAAGTTGGTCATGTAGAGCAAAAGTGCATGAACAAGAAGTCACAAGCTAATGTATCCTCCATTAAGCTTGATTCTTTCTATATGCTTACCAAGAGTGCAAATGGTGTAAAGACTAAGTTCATTGGTAAACCATGGATGGGCTCAAATAAGAAAGCCATTTGGGTGCCAAAGAGCTTGGTCACTAACCTTCAAGGACCCAAGCAAGTTTGGGTACCTAAAACGAATTGATCTTCTTTTGTAGGTCAATTACAAAACCAGAGGAAGGCATTGGGTTCTTGATAGTAGGTGCACTCAACACATGACTGGTGATGCAAGAATGTTCAACTCAATCAACACCAATGGCAAAGATGGTTATGATAGTATCACATTTGGTGACAATGACAAAGGCAAGGTCAAAGGGCTTGGTAAGATTGCAATATACAATGACATGAGCATATCCAATATATTGCTAGTAGAGAGCTTGAACTTTAATTTGCTATCCATGGCTCAATTGTGTGATCTTGGATTTAAATGCATATTTGGGGTAGATGATATAGAGATCATAAGTGTAGATGGCTCTAATTTGATCTTCAAAGGCTTTAGATATGAGAATCTATACTTGGTTGATTTTAATGCTAGTAAAGCTAGATTATCTATATGTTTGTTCACTAAGTCTAGCAATGGATGATTATGGCATAGAAGGCTTGGTCATGTTGGAATGAAACAATTGAATAGATTGGTTAAGCATGATTTGGTTAGAGGCTTAAAAGATGTGTTTAAAAAGGATAAGCTTTGTAGCTCTTGTCAAGCCGAAAAACAAGTTGGAAACACTCATCCCAAGAAAAGCATGATGAGCACTAGTAAAGCATTTGAGTTTTGCACATGGATTTGTTTGGGCTAACTCAATACACTAGCATTGATGGTAACAAATATGGCTTTATGATAGTGGATAATTATACTAGATACACATGGGTATTCTTTCTAGTGGACAAAAGTGATATGTTTACAACATTCAAATCATTTGTCAAGGGCATTCACAATAAGTTTGAAACAACCCTCAAGAGAGTTAGAAGTGACAATGGTGGTGAGTTCAAGAACACTAGAATTGATGAGTTGTGTGATGAATTTAGAATTAGACATCAATTCTTGGCCAAGTACACTCCACAATCAAATGGCCTTGTTAAGAGAAAGAATAGAACACTCATTGATATGGCAAGGTCTATGCTTAGTGAGTACAATGTGAGTCAATCTTTTTGGGCCAAAGCTATCAACACGGCTTGCTATTGTAGCAACCATCTCTATTTTCACCCATTAAAAGAGAAGACACCATATGAGCTCTTTAATGGTAGAAAGTCTAATATTATATATTTTTGGGTCTTTGGTTGCAAATGCTATATCTTAAAGAAAGGTACTAGATTGGGCAAGTTTGACAAGAAATGTGATGAAGGATTTCTACTTGAATACTCAACCACTAGCAAAGCATATAGAGTTTGGAATTTGGAAAGTAGTACTCTTGAGGAAGTTCATGATGTTGAATTTGATGAAACCAAGGGTTCACAAGAAGAGAATGAGAATTTAGAAGATGTTAGAGGCATTCAACTTTCAAATGCCATGAAGAACATGGATGTTGGTGAATTGATGCCAAGGCAAGTGAATGATGATGAAGATGATCATGTGCAAGTGCTCTCTAACTCAAATATGCAAGATGATATAAATCAAGCTAGCACAAATGGATCTCATGATAATGAACAAGATCAAGTGGCTAGTACATCATCTCAACCTAATGATCAAGCAAGTGCAAGCAATCAAGTTCCAATCCTCCAACCAACCAATGTTGCAAGGGATCATCCATTGGACACTATAATTGGTGATATTTCTAGAGGTGTACAAACAAGATTAAGATTGGCTTCATTTTGTGAATATTTCTCATTTGTGTCATCCATTGAACCAAAGAAGATAGATGAAGCATTGAAGAATATTGATTGGGTGAATGCTATGCATGAAGAATTGAATAACTTCACAAGAAATCAAGTATGTGAATTAGTAGAGAGACCAAAGGGACACAATGTGATTGGAACCAAATGGGTCTTTAGAAATAAGCAAGATTAAGATGGGATAGTAGTAAGGAACAAAGCAAGATTGGTAGCACAAGGATATACACAAGTTGAAGGTCTTGACTTTGGAGAAACATATGCCCCGGTTGCTAGATTGGAAGCAATTAGAATCTTGCTAGCCTATGTTTGTGCCCACAACATCAAGCTCTATCAAATGGATATCAAGAGTGCATTTCTAAATGGTTACATCAATGAAGAAATATATGTTGAGCAACCATCCAGTTTTGAAGATGAAAAGAAGCCCAACCATGTGTACAAGTTGAAGAAGGCATTGTATGGCTTGAAGCAAGCTCCTAGAGCATGGTATGAGAGATTGAGGGATTTCCTACTCTCTAAAGGGTTTATAATGGGCAAGGTTCACACCACTCTTTTCATCAAGAAGATTGGAAAAGATTTATTTGTGTTGCAAATCTATGTTGATGACATCATATTTGGATCAACCAATCAAGATTTTTTGTGAAGAATTTGGAAAGATGATGGCTAATGAGTTTGAGATGTCCATGATTGGAGAGTTAAGTTACTTTCTTGGTCTTCAAATCAAGCAATTGAAGAATGGTACATTTGTGAGTCAAGACAAGTATATCAAGGACATGATCAAGAAGTTTGGCATGAGTGATAGCAAAGCCATTAGTACATCAATGGGAACAAATAGCAACTTGGATAGTGATGCAAGTGGCAATATGGTGGATCAAAAATTGTATCGGTCTATGATTGGAAGCCTACTCTATGTGACCGCATTAAGACCGGATATCATGTTTAGTGTATGCATGTGTGCAAGATTTCAAGCCTCACTAAGAGAAAGTCATTTGAAGGCTATAAAGATAATATTGAGGTACTTGAAGCATACACAAAATTTTGGTTTGTGGTATCCCAAAGGAGCAAAGTTTGAGCTAGTTGGTTACTCTCGACTCAGATTATGTGAGATGCAAGGTTGAAAGGAAGAGCACCTCGGGCATATATCAATTGTTGGGAAGATGAAGCCGAATACATATGTTTCATGGTCATCAAAGAAGCAAAAATAGTGTTGCATTATCAAGTTAACCAACAATCCGTTCAACATGCAAGAACAAAGCACGCCACCAATGAGATCACCAACAAAAGGGAACATTTGCATTGAGTGTGTAGGCACGAAGATCAACTTGTAGTTATATATTCACAAATACTTTGGATGAAGGCCACTTTGAGTGACATATTGGATTTCAAATTTGTTGAATCAAGTTCAAGAAAGTGCCATTGCTATGTGACAATGAGAGTGCAATCAATTGTTGACCAACAATCCGGTTCAACATGTAAGAACAAGGTTTAAAGCACATTGAATGTTCGCCACCATTTCATATAGAGACCACCAAGGGGTACAAAATGGGACATTTGCATTGAGAGTGAAAGGATGCCAAAGATCAACTTATTGATATATTCACCAAGTCAGTATGGATGTTGAAAATGTCCTCCTTTTAGGGCAAGCTAAGGAATGAGTTGAAAAAATACATATTGGATTTCTCAAATATGTGTTGATGAACCCCCACTTATAGTGACACGTCCCATCCCGCCTGGGGCGTGTGAGCAATCCAAGATAAAAGTTGATTAACATGGCATACATGACGCTTATTATCACGGGGAAGGACATGTTTAGTGCATTTAGACATCTTTCAGTTTCATCATTTAATAGGCTCATTCATGAAAATCAAATGAATTTGATGATTATATGGCAGGATACCACTATTGCTTCTATGCTTATTTTTATCTTGCCCTCCTGGGGTAGGCGATGACGAGGCGGAGTCGTTATGTGCTCTGTTCGATTGGGAATGTACTTATTAACTCTACCTCATTGGGTATCCCGATATTAGAGACTTACCAAGGACATGTTTAGTGCTTACCAAGGACATGTTTAGTGCATTTAGACATCTTTCACATTTAATAGTCATTCATGAAAATCAAATGAATTTGATGAAATGAGCTCTAAGTGTTTAACTCAACATGGTAGCATATGACACCCTTATTTGGAGTGTTTGATGTGAAAAGAAGCTAAGTGTTTAACTCCATTGGATCAAACCAAGTTAAATGTCTGGATCAAACCAAGTTAAATGTCTTTGGAAAGTATTCTAGATTGAACCAAATTTGGGAAAATGATCCTTACCCCATTGATTGACATTGATACTCTCAACCTATCTATATTTTGAACCTTTGTGGTCATTGATGACAAAGGGGGAGAAAAACAAAGATATTAGTGATATTAGTACTATGAGGGAGAAAAACAAAGATATTAGTGTACTAAGATAGTGAAAAGACAACAAATAAAGATATATAAGTGGTAAGGGGAGAATTTGACCTAGGGGGAGAGATATGACAAAGGAAAGGGATCAATTAAAATTTTGAGCACACAAGTAGGGGAAGCAAGCTCATGAACTTGTATGGTGTATTTGAATGTGCATTTCATATGGTTGCTTGCATGGCACAAGTTTTAAATTTCAATATCCATGCTTGTGTGATGTATGCTAGTTGTAGATTTGAATGATGAAATGAAAAACTAGCATGCATAGGTTATCTAGTGATTTCATTTCCAAGTGGTATCGAGCTAACCATGATGCTAAGGATGGTATATTGGTGCACTCTAATTGGTATCACGCTTTAAAGGTCCATCTTTTATACCTTAGCATCATTTGGTAGACATTGTCACCTATATTTCCTATCTAAGCATATGTGCAAGCTATAATCCAAACTCTTAGCACATATGTAGGGGGAGCAATTGCTACCATACGGGGTTCATGAAACTTGTCCATATCCTTTTACACTTGGTAAATATGCTTGGGCAAGCAACATGGATTCAATTAAAATTCAATTCATATCTTTGTGTAAGGGTTGTCATCAATTACCAAAAAGGGGGAGATTGAAAGCTCTAGTTTGGTTTTGCTGAATTGATGAAACCCTAAGTGCTAACCTAGTTTATCAAAGTGATCATGAGATAGGTAGCATGTTCCAAGTGGTGAAGCAAATGAAGATCATGACATGATGATGGTGATGCCATGGTGATGATCAAGTGCTTGGACTTAGAAAAGGAGAAAGAAAAACAAAAGGCTCAAGGCAAAGGTATAAATGGTAGGAGCCATTTTGTTTCGATGATTAAGACACTTAGCGAGTGTGATCACATTTAGGTTCGATAGTCATACTATTAAGAGGGGTGAAACTCATATCGAAATACGGTTATCAAAGTGCCACTAGATGCTCTAACTCATTGCATATGCATTTAGGATCTAGTGGAGTGCTAACACCCTTGAAAATGTTTGTGAAAATATACTAACACAAGTGCACAAAGTGATACACTTGATGGTTGACACATTTGAGCAAGGGTAAGAAACTTCACCAGTGGAGTGTCCGCCCGTAGAGTGCGGACAGTCCAACGGTTCCACCGGCGCCCTGTACATAAAAGATAGGATTTCACAGAGTGCACCGGACGCTGGTCTTAGCTGGACCGGAGCGTTCGGTCAGTGGAAGTAGTGAAGACGCTAGCGTCGGTCTTTAACCGGATGCTGGGTCACTTCATGACCAGACGCTGGCTGGCTACGCCCAGTCATACTGATGTGGCAGCATACAGAGGAGACAGTGAGTGACCGGATGCTGGGTGAGTCCGGTCGGTCATGACCGGACGCGTCCGATCGTGAGTGGAGGCTTATTGGAAATGACCGGACGCTATGGTCCTACGTCCGGTCATGATCAAACTAACGCGTCCGGTCGCAGCTGGAACCTTACTAGAAGTGACCGGACGCTAGGGTCATGCGTCCGATCGTGGCACTGTGCTGCGTCCGGTCATCACTTGACCATTGGGATCGGGCGCTTAGTATTTGAAGAGAGGGATGATGTGGCAGCCATCCATTGACCGAACGTTGGCAGGGTGCATCTAGTCAATCTGATCAGAGCGTCCAGTCGCCCCGAGCTATGCTTAGTGAAGGGGTACAACGCTCTATTTCATGGGGGCTTCTATTTAAGCACCATTGCTGGCTCTAGCTCACTCTCTTTGCCATTTTCATTGATATAGCAACCTTGTGAGCTTAGTCAAAGCCCTCCCACTTATCTCCATCATAGATTCAACATCTTTGTGAGATTGGGAGTGAATCCAAGTGAATTGCTTGAGTGTTTGCATCTAGAGGCACTTGGTGTTCGTGTTTCGCTGCGGAATTCGCTTGTTACTCTTAGTGGTTGCCACCACCTAAATGGCTTGGAGCAGCGAGGATCATCGAGCGGAGGTTGGTGATTGTCGCCGGCTCCGATCATGGTGATTGTGAGGGATTCTTGACCTTTCCTCGATAGAGAGCCAAAAGGTACTCTAGTAGATTGCTTGTGGCTTGTGTGATCCTCATCTTATGTTGGTTGTGTGGCACCCTATTGAGGGTTTGGTGTGTGATGCCAATTAGCGCGTGAACCTCCAAGTGAGTGAATCGCCACAACGAGGACTAGCTTGCCGGCAAGCAAGTGAACATCGGTAAAAAATCATTCCGTCATCATTTGATTCCGAGATGATTGGTCTTCATTGGTATTCATTCTTGTGATTGATTGGTTCACTCATCGACTCGGCGGTATAACCATCTTGCTCACTCTCTTTACATTACCGCAAACTAGTTATCAAGCTCTTTAGTGTAGCTAGTTGTGAGAGCTTGTTAGTTTGATTAGTGTGACTCTTTAGTTAGCCTTTGAGAGCACACTAACTTAGTATAGTGACATAGCCATTGTGTGGTTAGAAACTATAGAAACTAGAATTGTGGTAGGTGGCTCGCAATTTTAGTAGGCTAGCGCAACACTTGCTTTGCCTCATAATTGTCTAACTGGTTTGTTAAGTGTTGTTGTAGAAATTTTTAATGGGCTATCACCCCCCCCTCTAGCCATTAGGACCTTTCAGCAGCTCCTGCCAACCGCTCTTCTCCCTCTTCTTCTGGAGGGTGATGGCGAAGAAGTGCCTCCACAAATCAAAGTGGGGGCTGATCCCTAGGAAAGGGATGGGCCGCTAGCGGCCAGTACCAGGACACGCGAGCGACGTGGGTATCCTAGCCCACATTCGAGTCTCGGTCAGATACGATCCATGGTTTTTCCTCGAAGAAAGGCACAGAGCCCCGAGGACCGGTCGAACGAACATGAGAACTATATGGATTGACCATTGAGAATCTGGAACCGGTCACCAGCTGACCCAAGCTAGATCCCCACGAATGAGATCGGGGCCCCACTCGGACTAGCCTGTTGACAACTCACCAAGCACCATGATTTATTCGTAGAGGAAAATCATAACATGGCTTGGCCCCTTCGTTTTTATCGGGAAAAACACTTGAGGGAAGACAATCATGAAGACAAGCCGATCCTCAACTAAACCCCTACTCCGAGTGGGGGCTCGAGTCAAGTTAGACTCACGCAAAGACCGAATGCTCGGTCGTGGAACGACAAACCCCCATAGGGGTCAAAATCAGGAAAGACATTTTTGACCTACCAGATCTCACGGCTATACCCCCGAGGGGTCTGATCTTGACAAAGGGGAATCACCGTCCCTAGGTCACGCCATGGGCGACAAAAGAAGACCAAGGCCCTCAGAGTCCTACTGTTCAGAAAAGCCTCCGAAGAGGAGGAGCTAATCGGGGCCTTGTCGAGGACATTGATTCATCCGAGAAGAGGAGGAGCTAATGCCCATCAAACCGATTCATCCGCCAAAGCGGCCAAGAGCGTGAGGGCTGGCTCCAACCCGACCCCAGGCATGGGCTTCGCCTCACCCAACCCTCGAGGGCTGGCTCGCCTCGCGACACACCGTGGCCGCAGGCTCCACCTCACCCGACACCACGGCCGTGGGCTTCACCTCGCCCAACCTCTGAGGGCTGTCTCCGCCTCACCCGACCCCTGAGGGCTAGCTCTGCCTCACCCGACCTCCAAGGCCGTGGACTCCGCCTCATCTGACCCATAGGTTTGCGCTCCGCCTCGCCTAACCCCGAGGCCACGGACTCTGTCTCACCCGACGGAGACCCATGCCGCCGCCCACCATTCCAGGTCCAAGTGTATGGGCCTGGGTCAAAGCTCTAACACTAGGGAAGAGACCGGCATGCCCTGATATAACTCGCGGCCACGACGGGCCATACCCGAGGGTTCACATCAAGAACAGCGTCGGGCATACCGGTGCTGTTCTGCCTAACCCTCGTACGAACACTGACAGAAGCGTCAGTTCACCACGACATCCGCCAGGACATATTGGAGCGCCATGACCGGTAGACGACGCTTACGCATGGCGCCAGTGATGGACAGGGCCACGATGTGGAGCCGTCCCTGTTGACATCTACATGGTCAGAGGGACCGCATGAAGGATAAGGACCCGAAGATCCTAAAGGACATCCCCTCTCTCTCTCTCATTCTCCTCCTTTCCTCTGATATAACCCGTGCTTTCCCTTGGCCTATAAAAGGGAAAGCAGGGCGCCCCATGAAAGAGAGGGGGAAAACGATCGAACAATCGAACTATCGATCCAAGCTAGACCCAATCGAACCATCACGAACCCATCAAACCTCGAACCGATCACAACACAAGCGCACAGCTAAGGAGCAACTGAGCTCTCGGCACCTGTTCATTCCTTCCATTAGAGACTTGGGACATGCCCCTCTTCGCCTATTTTGTAACCCCTACTGCAAACTTTTAGTGCTAGTAACATGAGCAGCAGCGACGAACTGGATGTAGGGACATTCTGTTCGAACCAGTATAAACCTCGTGTCCTCTAAGCACACCATCCGAGCAAGATGAGCAATATTAGAAATTTACTTGTTGGTGGTGACTCGAAACACCAACATCCCCTAAAGTTTACTCCCTATCCCATCGAATGTTTGGACACAAACATGAAGTATTAAATATAAACTAAAAAAATAACTAATTACACAGTTTATGACTAATTTGCGAGATGAATCTTTTAAGCCTAATTTGTCCATGATTTGATAATGTGGTGCTACAGTACGGACGTGCTAATGATAGATTAATTAGGCTTAATAAATTTATCTCGCGGATTACTGACGAATTCTATAATTTATTTTTTTATTAGTATCCAAACACCCTATGCAACACCCCCATTTAAACAAGCCCTAAGGTGAAATCAAAAAGATGAAAAGAGCCCTATGAGTAGTATGCATGGCAGTTATCTCTCTCCTTTGCTATTCTGGACCCATTCACAAAGGGTAGAATAGCCATTTTGGTCCCTCAACTATTTCTCGTGGTTCAATTTCATCCCTAAACTTTTAAAACGGCCATTTAGGTCTTCAAACTTTAGTTTTAGACTCAATTTCATCCTATAACTAATGAAGATATTGTCTTCGTCCTTAAACTTGCAATTTGAGCTCAATTTCATCCATAAACTATCAAAGTGCATTTAATATTTTATTTCAACTCAATTTTATCTATTCAAAAAGAAAATTTTATATTTTAGGCACAATTTCATCCATGAATTATCAAAATTATAGATATGCTATTGTTTCAATATATCCATGTATTCTTAAAGAATAAATAGTGTTCGATGCAACTGTAATTGCTCCCACAAATATCATTTAGTCGGATATACTCCCTCCGCCCAACAAAGAACGCAATTCTAGCACAGTGTCACGTTTTAGTATCTTGAATTTGACTAATTATGGATAAAAATGTATCACTATTTATAATATCAAATATATATTATTGGATTAATTACGAAATGTATTTTATAATAAATTGATTTGGAGCAATAAATATGAGTACTATTCACTAGAACTTGGTCAAATTTGAACTATTTTTATTGTCACGCAACCCGTAGTTTTATTCTTTTCTAGACGGAGAGAGTATATAAATGATAACATTATAAGGTAACATTAAAAATATGAGCTTGGAATTATTAATGGCCACAAAAGAGTTTTTAGATGAATATTATTTTTCTATCTCCAATCACGGGTGGTGTTGGAGCTAACCAGGTGCAACAGTGTAACGTTCCACGTACGTAGACAAAGTTGAGTTGAAAATAAAAATTTAAAGAACAAAATACACTTTGATAGATTATAAATGAAATTGAGCCCAAAATGCAAAGTTTGAAGATTAAAACGATCATTTTAATAGTTTTAAGATGAAATTGAGTTTAAAAGTAGAGTTTGAGAACTAAAATGCCCGTTTTAAAAGTTTATGGATGAAATTGAGCTTCGAGTAATAGTTGAGGGACCAAAATAACTATTCTGTTTTCGTAGAGACCAATCACGTTGCTGCGAGGGATACGAGGACCAGCAGATAAGGATACCAACAGATGAGAATAGGAGGAGGTGGGATGGGGTGACAGGATTAAAGCTGCGGGGCTAGTTCGTAGGTGTTGGACAGCTAAACGGCACTTATTCAGGGATATGGTTCAAACTCCAGAACAACGGTCAATTCGGGACAGACGGAGTGCATTACAGTGAGACAAGTAGAAAACGCGACGAACACGACCGAAAAAAAAATTTGATGCATACTCAGTCCGTATTACCTTCGCTAGCTAAAAAGAAGACGAAATCGACGACTTGACCGGCGGTGACAGATGACATCATCATTATATTGTTCATTCATCATCAGATATATATATAATAATAATCTCCGCTCCGACCAAGTATGTGCTTTCTTTTCGTCTCTTTCCATTGACGCGGTAATCCAGGTCAAGCCGCCGTGCGTGTGGGCCAAGAACCAGCGCTTCGATTAATTCCATTCCATGCACGATGATGCTCTGGCTTAACTTTATTCTTCTCCACTTCATGCATCGATGCCGGTGGCTTGTGTGGCCTTGGAGTGGAGGCAATGCATGCATGCATTGCATACGGCCTAGCCGTGCAATTCGCCGTGGAAAACAGGCCCTTTTCTTGTTCTTACCCTCGGCAAAATGGCACCGTCGCAATCCACCTTGACCCGTTACGTTGCAGCTAGCAGCGCGCACTTCCTTCCACTATTACCGTTTCGTCACTGTTTCCCAGCTACTTTCCTTGACTAATTCTTCTCTTCCAGCTCTTAATGGGTGCCCTGAATATTGTGATCAACGTACACTATTGCCGTGTTCTTCCTGCCCAGCGTTAGTGGGAAGGGAACAAGAGAGGGGATTTATTATCAGATAAGCACCCAGCTAGCTAGTGCTGTAGTAGGTGCCACACCACCCGTACCATAGATAGCGCACACAGTTCGTTATCTATGCCGCAAAAAGCACATCGGTCGTGCACCATGCGGCCGGGCCATGCATCATTTGATTTTGATCGCACCGCCCGCGTGGGCTGCGTGCCAGACGACCACCACACCACTTTCTAGCGAATCTGCCGCAGCTGAACGCGAGGGAATTGAAGTCACGGTCGGATAGGGGGTCGAGGAAGTGCGCTGCGCTTTACAACTGCGTGGCACTCACTAATACGGCATCTTATCTCAGTTTCAGACTGAAAATTCAGTGCTTGTACCATATACCAAGTCAAAAAGGAGCTACTAAACTGCAAAGCACTACAACTAACTGTAACTGGCTCTCTAGTGAGCAGAGCTTCCATAAAAAGGTATTTAGAGGCATTGCAAATCGGTTCACAGGGCAAACTCAGCTAAATGAATGTATTGAGGACAGTATTAGTTGGCGATGGACAGCGGACGGTGAATACACAACCAAGAGTGCCTATCGTATCCAATTTGAAGGAACTTTTAGCAAAATGAAGCTTATGCCGATTTGGAAAGCAAAGGCGGAACCCAAATGACGTTTTCTTTTGCTTGGACTTTACTGCATAAGAAGATCCTTACCGCTAACAATTTAATCAAACGGAATTGGCCCAATGACCCGATTTCCAAGCTTTGCGGGACAGACAATGAGACGCCGACACATTTGTGCAAAGATTGCACCTTCGCTAATGAAGTGTGGTCCATTTTAAAGCGGCGGCTAGGTCTATCTGCGATTGACACGGTAGGAATGGCGGAGTCGCTTCACAAATATTGGTGAAAGTGTCAAGCAAAGTTCGATAAAAGATAGCGAAACAGTGTTATGATTTATTTTTGGGGGAGAATTAGATTCATACCATCGAAAGATCCTGACTTTGAAAAAATACCATTAAAAGATCCAGCTTTAAAGAAATAGCATTGAAAGGTTGCTCCGTTGTTGATTTCTACCGTTCCGTTAACTTGCCCTTAATTTGTTCTACTTGCTCGTATAAGAAAAATAAAGGCAGGACTCGCAGGAAGGCTGCCATGACCAAATCTGCGGCCACCGGCGGTGGGCGGCACCGCCTCTGATCGCGTTCAGTCCGCATGCAGGCATTTGTATTTTCGTATACCCCGTATTGCCCCTGTGGACGTGGATAAGGTTTGTCACCTCCTTCCTGACCACCATACGCAGAATTCATCATGCATCAAGACCTTCGCTCCAAGTTTGAGAGGAATCGGGGCAACGCCGCCCGCGATGGCGCGACATACCCTCGTCCGCCGTCGCCGCTCGCGCCTCCTTCCAAGCCGCCGCACTCAGCCTGGGCTCCTTGCGCTCTTTGGACTCCATCAAGAGCCGCACCTTCGCATCCACCTCGCTGGCGCTGATGAGGTCCGTCATGCTCGACTGCTCGTGCACCCGTCAACCTCCACGCCAATGCCCATGCCCTGTGCCACCCATCTCCAGATCCCAGAAGACGTGACTACGTGAGTGCACGCCCTTGCTCCATAAGCAGAGGAACACGGCGCTGCCCTCCAGCGGCGCGTCGAGCACTCGTGCATCTTTGCCTTGTCGTCCTCGCCGCTGAGTAGCGGTCCCACGCAGAAGACCGGCAGGCGGCGGCAGCGCTCGCCCGAGGATGCATCGGGCCGTGGATCCTCAGCGTCTGCACGGCCCGGTGGCTTGAACGTGTTCACCGGTCACCAGCGTAGTTGGCTGGTTGGCCCTCGTGAACACTCGCGCATCTTTTTTTCTTACGAGCAATTTGAACAAATTAACGGCAAGTTAACAAAACGGTAGAAATCAACGACGGAGCAACTTTTCAACACTATTTCTCTAAAGCTGAATCTTTTTTATGGTATTTTCCCAAAGGCAGAACCTTTTAGTGGTATGGATCCAATTTGCCCTCTTTTGGTGGAATATTTGGAAGGAGTGGAGTAGAAGAACTTTTCAAAACAAATCGTTACAACTAAGACAAGTGGCTCTTTTATGCAAGGAGAATATATAGCAATACCAGTTAGCAACGAGATCTAATGAGGGGCAAGTTTAGATGTTTAGCTTTTTTCCCTTTCGTTTTCCCTGTTTAGTTGTTTTTTCAGAGGCCTGTTCCTGGAGTTGTTGTTTTCTTTTAGGCCTCGTTCGTTTCCACGGGAACGGCTCGGAACACGGCCTGATCCGTCCGGATTGATATGGCCCGGTTTGAAGTCAGGTCGGGCTAAGATTGACTATTCGGTTAGATTTGGCCCGGAACAAAACTTGGTCAATTCGAGCCTTTCCCCTCCCAATTTGGCCCGGAACGAAGCCGGAGCATCATAGGTCCGGAACGGAACCTGGCCGACGGCCCGGTTCTAGTGGCCACTCAATCCTGGCCTGGATTGGATATGGGCCTGGCACCAATACAGGTACTGCCGAACAAGACCTTAGTGAGTTTGCAGTGGGTTTTGGGGGGACGCTGCAGTGGTGACGGCCCCTTTCCTCAGTGGTCTACGTAATTATATGTTTTGTTTTTTTCTTTTACTTGTCTAATAAAAACCCGACAAAACTCTTGCGGCCTTTAAAAAAATGTTTATGCACCGACTGTACTGTGAATAACACATGGTTAGTGAGCTTTCATTTAGCGGAGTCCTGTTCGCCATCCTGTTGCATATTCTTTGGAAGGATATGTTTGGAGGCGTAGAGCAAAAAGAAACTTGAGCCACTTGCATGCGTTTCTGGGGATAACAGTCTGGAGTTGTTATCTGGCTGGACAATGATTTCCCTTAAGCTATGCTAACGATTATCATTTCAATTTTAAAGCACTGTCAGCACTAAGGGCTTGATTGGTTTGTGACCAAAATTTACCATACTAAAGATCTCGTAAGACAAAGTTAGATAAAAAAAATTTGCAATAGATTTGGCAAGCCATTGATAAGTTTTAGTAGCAAACTAAATAATATAGCTAAAATCATGACTTACCAAATCTTTAATATGATATACTTTGGAAAACAACTAATCAGGCCCTGACAAATGACCAAAAGACAACTGCAAGGAAAAGTCAGGACAATACACAAAACCGTGGAGTACTGTTACTTAAAATTTTGAAAAAGGACCCTACGGGCCACGGGCCACTACTCCCCGCTCGTTGTGGCTGACGCAGCGCGTGCTCAAGAGCGTGTCACTGAGCAGTGGGCCCATCCTCAGTGCGCCACCTTCCTCGAGTACAGACAGGTGGGGCCAGTGTTTGAACGCGTCGGTGCCTACGGCTGCTATATATAATATATGCTTTGCCTACCGAAAAAAACAAGAGGCCGTTTCCATTTCGTTTCTGTGAGTGCTACTGCAGGCTGCTGCAACAGCTTCTCCTCCAGTTCCCGTGCGCCGCGGGAAGGTCCTGGAAGCTTCGGAGATGGGGAGGAGTAGACGTCACGAAGGAGCAGAACGGGGTGGAGGTGCTGGAGGGGTGGCCGCCGCCGCTGCCTTCGCCGCGCTGCTGCTGGGCTGCGTCGTCATGGCCCTTGTCGGCGGCGCCGCCGCGCGCAGGGCCCCGGCTCCCCTCCGACTACAAAACCCTCAGCGGTAAGGCACCCCAGCCTTCCTTCCTTCATTCTCTACAGCTTCCTCGACGCGTGCCGTGCCGTCCTGCCCGCGCCTGCAGTACTCTGCTTCGCTTCGTGCATTCGTTCGTAGGAGCCGTGTGCATGCTATTGCTTCCGCGGGTCGGTAGCTGCTGGCAAACCCAATTGGAGCCTTCTTGGGGATGCCTGTTCTAGAGTTTCAGAGTTTCGCTGACGAGCGCAGGGAGTTCTGTTCTCTGTCTCTCTAAGACATTAGTAACATCTGGTTATTGCTTCTAGAAATTCCAGAATTCAGTTTCGGTTCTTCTCTGACAAGTGGAGTGATTGCGGCTGAGTTGCTATACTTCAGTTGCCTAAATTCTAAGATGATTTCAGACAACAGTCTAATACAACCAACTAGTACAATCAAAAGGACAACTCACTCATAAGAGACAATTCACAATTGTTTTCTATAGTCAAACAACGATAGAATTAACTAGTCTGAATAACACTAAACAAGTTAGGCACCTGAAATATAAAATATAGGAGAAGCGCAAAACTAATTGAGCGATGATCTGAGCAGATATACAGTCTATAACGGGACACGGCAACAGCAATCATGACCGTTTGTTCTTCCTGCAGGTGCCGCTCCACTTGTGATCGCCAAAGGCGGGTTCTCAGGAGTGTTTCCAGATTCCTGCCAAGACGCCTACTCTTTCGCCAAGGACGCCAGCGCGCCTGGCACAGCTATGTGGTGCGACGTCCAGCTGACAAAGGACGGTGTTGGGGTCTGCCTCCGGGACATAAACATGAACAACTGCACCACCGTCGGCCAAGCGTACCCCGCCAGGAAGCGGACCTACGTCATCGACGGTGTGCACAAGACTGGATGGTTTGTCTCGGACTTCACCATTGATGAGCTTCGGTCTGCAGTTTATCGTGAGTACAGCTCGCAATTTATGCCACTGCAAAGCAAAGCCTTTCGTTTACAGTCATTATGGACATCTTAAGTTGTTTGCATTGACATTATTTTTTAGTACTGTTTTTGTGTGTTGTTTGGTCAAAATCATTTCTACGGTCATGTGCTTTTTATGGCTTACAAATTTATTCTAATGATGTGAGCTATTTTTCTTAACTGAATATCTACTATATTGAGCAGTAACACAATCAATTTGGTCTCGCACTGAGAGATTCGACAACATTTATCCTATCGTCAGTGTCACTGACTTTCAGTACCTTGTCAACTCGTCTGCTGTTTGGCTGAATGTCCAGGTTGAATTACTATTCTTGGAACTTAGCCATAATTTATTTATTTTGTTTCTAGCTAGTGTTATGCTACACTCGAAAGCTAATTTCCTTTTTTTTCCCCATATGTGTAGCATCCCATCTTCTACAAACAACATGGTTTGGACATGAGTAGATACATACTTTCAATAAAAAAGCAGGTATCCATGGACTATATCTCGTCACCTGAACTGGGCTTCCTCAAAAATATATCTGCAAGAGTTGGTCGCAAAACAAAGCTTGTGTATAGCTTTCTTGATAAAGCCCTATTAGATCACTCTATGAACCAAACATATGGTTCGCTGTTGAGTAACCTGACGTTTATTAAGTCTATTGCATCTGGCATAATGGCCCCTAAGGACTACATTTGGCCGGTGACAAATGATAACTATCTAAAGCCGTCCACATCAATTGTCACAGATGCACACAAAGCAGGGCTGGAAATATATGCATCTGATTTTGCCAATGATAGAATTATTCCCTATAACTACAGCTACGATCCTTTGGCGGAATACCTAAACTTTATCAGTGATGGTGGCTTCTCTGTTGATGGTGTACTGTCAGACTACCCTATTACTGCATCAGAGGCAATTGGTAAGCTACTAAGTTTTGAATTACTACATGATAAGGATTCAACTACAATGTAGTTATCGGTTTTGACCTTCTTCCTATTATATTATCCTTTTAAGTACTTCCTCTGTTCTACTATAACAATATTTTGGACTTGCACATTTATTAAGTAAAAGGCATAACATTACAGTCCTTCTATGGAACTTATGTTTTCTAACACGTCGGATTAATAATAGAGTGTTTGTCCCCTAATCCCCCATTTAGTCTTAGTGTTCAAAGTGTTGACTGTCCAGTGATGAATATATTGAAATTGTAGAGTCTAATAACCTTACCACATTTGAAGATATGTTTGTGCCCACGCGAAATCTTAGTATGATATTTAGTTGTTTTTATGAAGAAGTAAGCAAATAAAGTTCATTGCTAATGCATTTGAATGTTCTCATCCGCAGGTTGTTTTGCTAATCTGAATTCAAGTAAGACTGATCATGGTATGTTTCATATGGGAGTAAGGCCTACCTTAGTAATTGTATCATGATGGTTGGATATCTTCTATTTCAACTCAGTTTATTAATTATTTGTAGTGCTTCTTTACAGGGAAACCCTTAGTTATCTCGCATAATGGTGCTAGTGGAGACTATCCGGACTGTACAGACCTGGCCTACCATAGTGCCATTGATGATGGCGCAGATGTCATTGATTGTCCTGTTCAAGTGACAAGTGATGGAGTTCTTATGTGCATGAGTTCCATTAATCTGCTTGACACCACGAATGTTCAGAGAACACCTTTCGCCACTCCTTCTCTTGTTCCAGAAATTCAGTCTACACCAGGAATCTTCACATTCAACCTCACTTGGGCCAACATTAACAGTAGTGCTTTAAAACGTGAGTTTTCTTTTGTAGCATTGTCGATATAATTTTTACCGTGTTGCTTTCTACTACCAAAAGTAAATGGAAAATAACATTACAAATACATGAATACCTCACAAAAGGCACAAACTCATAAGTATCCTTTTGACTGGCCCTTTATCTACAGCCAAGATATCTTCCCCAGTGAGTGATTATTATCTTGTAAGGAACCCAAGGTACGCAAATCAAGGGAAGTTTCTGAAGTTATCTGACTTTCTTGCAATCGTAATGGATAGCGATTTGTCTGGTGCCATGATCATTATTGAGGTTATACCTTCACTCAAAGTTTTGCTTATTTTGATATGATCTCATAGAATTGAACTTTCCACCTGATTTTTGTCTCTCTATTATGACAATGTGATACCTGTCCGTTTCGTTCAAAAAAAGCATGACTATGTGATGTGCAAAAAAGTTCACCAGATAGTTTTTTTTTAGCAAAAATTCACCAGATAGTTAACATCATTATATTAAGAAGGAGACATAACTTGTATAAACTTCTGTAAAGATTGTGTGTTTCCCTTATGCCTTACCAAATATCCTATTAATCTTTCAAGAAGTTAAATATCTTAAAATTATCTTAATAAATAGAATTATTTCGTCATTGACCAATCTATCTTTTGTACTACAGAATGCTGCATATATAGCGAAGTCATTAGGAATTGACATTGTTGATTCTGTAACCACTGCCTTAAGTACTGCGGGCTTCGATAATCAGACTACCAAGGAAGTTCTGATCCAGTCAAAAGACAGTGCTGTTCTAGTCAAATTGAAGCAGCAGAAAACAAAAACCAAGCTTGTTTACACTCTCCCTTCAGGCATCGGGGACGCTTCTAATTCCTCATTGAAACACATTAAGAAGTTTGCTCATGCTGTAGTTGTTGACAGAATATCTGTTTTCACTCTAAGTTATGATTTTATCATAAGACAGAACAGACTTGTGCAAGATCTGCAGTCAGCGGGGCTAGCCGTGTATGCACAGGTGTTCCGGAATGAGTTTGTAGCACACCCGTTGGATTTCTTTGGAGATGCAACTGTGGAAATCAATTACTATGTTCAGTCATTTAATCTATCTGGCATCATAACTGATTTCCCGAAGACAGTCAGAAGATACAAAAGTAAGTCTCATTTGCCACGTCATGTGCATATATAGTTCACTAATCACTAGCTCGTATGCAGTTGCAGTATTTATGCTCCATGTTCTGACACCTACTCTTGCATTGGCAGAAAACACTTGTACAGTTCTGGGAAAGGATATGCCCACCTACATGCGGCATGTTGGCTTCCTTGTACAGAACCGATCCTTCCAAACCCAGCCGCCATCTGTGGCACCAATGCCGACACTGAATTCTTCAAGCGTGGAGGAGCCGCCTCTTCCTCCTGCTGCGCCAAGAAATGTGCCTGATGTTGGCCCCTCAGGGGGCGCCACCGCAACTCCTGGCGGCGCTCCTCCTTCTGATGCTCATCAGACGGCTACTGTAAGTACTGGTATGCTACTTGTGATGGTTTCCGCAGCTCTGCTGATCTGAGCAGACACATGAGACTGTATAGTGCACAACCAAAGCTAATACAATTTCCTTTGGATTCAAGCAAGCGTTGACCAGCGATACGCACTTTTTTCTCAGCTATTTTGGTATGTGGCCGCCTAATCGTGTCCACATGTACAAATTTGTCAGTAGAAAGGTCGTACTATCTCTAGTGAGCATGGTGTGTGGATATATCATACAGTACATTGCTAATTGATTGATACCACATTTCATGGTTCATGCACGCCATTGCTCTGTATAGGTCCTCATTCTGAGCTGAACATGCATATATATGCTCTGTGAATTGTCAAGCCTCACGCGTGGATTCCAGTCGTGGTTTCTGTTACTGTTACTGGCTTACTGCCTAGCGCGGAGTAGTAACAGCCTGGTCGGCTGGTCTCTGGCCTCTCGAGCTGACTGAGCTGCTCCACTGAGAGCACAGCTACCCCGTGTGTAAGCGATTGTTTGGATTCATTAGCACCGATAGTAAGCCTCCACCAAGTCGAAACTCGAAACACTATCCACATTGGATATAACAGATTGCATTGTATGATCACAACACAACGATGATGCCAATCGCCCGTACTTGACATCTTTTAGGCTTTTACTCTTAGCACAGTGCTTGTAAGATTGCAACACGTGAGACGGATGCAAGATATAGGACTGACTTCCTTGTCTCCTAAAGGGAAGAGCACACTACTAAAGAAAGGCTCTCTGATCAGCAGAGGCAGATATTTTTATTTTTTTAGAGACCGCATCAGGTCTCAAGAAAAACTCTGTTAATCGATTAATAAAGACGGTCTCTAAAAAAGGCTGTTAACAGAGATAACATTCTAAGGATCCGCCTCTACAAATTGATTAACATAGGTGACACTCTTAAGATATTAGCTTCTATAAATAGTTACATAAAAAATAATTTGTAATTTTTTCATATGAAGTCGGATGAATAAGAAATTTATATCAAAATTGTAAATCTAGAGTACAACATAGAGGTACGCCAAGTCCCCAAGAACGACGCAGTAGTGTGAATGACCCCCTGACCGACCCCTCGAATCAGTCGGGGGCTATACCCATCTGAATCATTGTGTACTTGAGTCAATGCCACTATCTAATTCTGGAAGCATTGTCAAGGCCAGTGCCTCCGCGCCTCAAACGCCAAGATGTCCCTATGCCTGGAGATCCAACGGATGTTGACGATCCAATCCCTGTCGACACTCACCACAAGAGCAGTGATAGCCGCCTTGTGCGCCGCGCAACCTGCGACCGAGCTCCAGCGATACCTCTACTACTACTAGCTCCGACCATAGCTCCAGCTCGATGAGCACAGTCCAGACGGCGTGCAACCATGGTTCATGCCACTTGGGTGGCTGTAGTGGCTCCCTCGATTGAACTGCCTATCTCTACCACTATGAAACAAACCTAAAGTATCTTTATACAACATAACTACCCTCTAGTTGTTACTAATATATGGAAATACTAACTCGGATAATGACATCACCCATGTATACATACACATAGACACAGTGAGTGATGAGGATATCAATTCGAAAATTTATAAATTACAAAACATATATGTTTCCTTAATGAGTCATACAAAAATGACAATAAAAATTAATTAATGCTAAATTTTATTAATACTCCAGGAAAAAGAATTATTTCTAGATAAATTTATTAGTTTTTTTACCAGCACGTTATATCTACATTAACACTTTAGTTGAAGTACTCCATTTTTTCTTAAAAATATGACTACAATAATAATCCTTTTGTGGAGGAAATTCGATGTTTCTGGGACTACGGCGCAGGCTGAAACAACTGCCTATGCCATTGTAGAAACAAAGTATTCAATGTAGCACCTTAGATCCAGATTATAACAAAATCCAAATATATTGCCTGAAATAAAGTTGTACTCCTAATAAGTGGTGGGGGTTTCAACCGAGGAAACAACTTTTGCAAACTATAGCAGGATATTTTATTTCATCTAGAAAACCAAATGTCGTGACAAATAGTAGACTGCAACAGGAGCTGACGTAGCCCAAGCTGATATTTTATTTCATCTGTACACATGTCTAAAACACTCTGCTGTGCAACATAAAAAGGGAAAGCTATGCGTGGAATGGAAAAACATATATTGTGATGGTACAATAAGAGTTCATCAAAACCAGGTAAATTTATAGAGTGTCTGTATAAGGATATGTAAGAAAAGGAACAAAAGAGAAGTAACACGAGCAAAATTTAGCAGATTAAATAATAGTGGGCCCTACATTTATCAGAAATTTTCTAATACTTAACTTTTTGCTAAAAATATTTAAGCATTTTAAAATTACTACACTTAGGAGAAGTATGGACCAATGGATCAGTGAAATTAAAGTTTGACAAACTGTTGTACTACCTAGTCCACCCTCTCCGCCTATATATACAAAGGTAAGGCCCAAACTTTCCAAAAAATGGAAAAATTTTATCCCACCATTTTTTTCAGGAAAAAAAGGAAAGATGATTTCTTTAGCTAATGCAAACTTTGCTAAAACAAAAATATTTGATTCCACCATTTTTCCAAGAAGGGATTTTGGATTTGAAAATAATGACCTGCATGGGATAAGTGAGGGAGTTTCTAACATAATTTGGTAAGTGGGAAGGGTTCTTTTGCTTTACTGTTGAATAGAGGGGGCTTACATGGACAGAATGGCATGCTAATTAATAACCTAGTTTTTTCTCGAATGTGCACTGTAGCACGTATTTCATTAAGAGGAAGTAGAGAACATCCAAACAAACAACGGCAACGTCGACGTAAGGTAACCAAAGGTTGCCCCGTCGAGTAGCACAAACATAAAACCGAGCGGCAAAAGAAAAACCAGCGTTAGCCGGCAGAGAGCACACAAGTGACCAATTACATGAACGAAGTGAGCGACGACAGGGTCGAATACCCGGCCCTCAACCACAAGTCGGCCTCCTGTCGGATCTCCAAACACAGCTCTCGAGCGTCCTTGGCTTCATTCGTGAACGTCCGTGCATTGCGTTCCTTCCAAAGCACCCAGCAGGTTAGCATGAGTAGCGAATCAAAGCCCTTCCTGCTGCTTCGGTGCACCCTACGCCTAGCCTAGGCCCACCAGAGGAAGGTGTCGACGTCACCGTGAGCGGCCACGGCTGTGAGCCCAAGCTTGGACAGGAGGATTATCCAGACCTAACGGCTGAGGACACAACCCAGCAGGATATGATCCAGAGTTTCGGATGCTTGAAGACGCATGATGCAATCGTCACTGTCCTGCAGCCCATGACGCATCCGGCGATTCGCGGTCCAGCAACGACGATGCATAGCCAACCAAAAGAAGAACCTGACCTTGGGTGGTGCGCGCGTCCCCCAAATCAACTTGGCACCGAATGGCGAGGTCGATCCGATGAACATCGCACCATACGCCGACGCCGTGGAGTACTTGTGGTCAGCGGACCAACGCCAGATGACGGAGTCCGTAACCTCCGTCACCAGCTGTACCCTGCGCACCCGCTCCCAGAGGTCCAGGTACTGGAGGAAGACCTGAACAGTTTGCGCCCTGGTAATGTCGGACACCCAGGCGTGATCAGCCAGTCCCGACGCCACAGACCGTGACCTCGTCTTCGCCCGTGGGACTGAGGCAAACACCGCAGGCGCAATTTGTTGGACACAGCATCCATGAATCCATGAGTCTTGCCAGAACAGCATTGAGGTCCCGTCCCCGACGACCATCATTGTTGCTGCACGAAAGAGGGCACACGTGGCTCTGTCGGTTGTTGTCGGAAGGTCGATCCAAGTTCTGTTCAGGTCAACCTTCCGCACCCACTCCCAGTGCAGTCTTAGAGCCAGATCGAACCTGCGCAGGTCGATGACGCCGAGACCACCGAGCTCCTTGGGCCTACAAACCACGTCCCATGCCACGCGACACCTGCCCGGCCACCGTGGCCGACCCAGACCATATGAACGATCGACGCAGCATATTGATGCGGTCGACCGCCCATGGCGACAGACACACGGCAATGGAGAGGTGCACCGGGATGGCCGTGAGCGTCGCCTGTGTCAACGCCACCCTGCCCGCAGTGTTCATGAGCTGGCCCTTCCATAGCGGAATAACTAGTCAGAATTGCAGAAATTGAAGTGGCATGCAATTTATCAGATCAGATCAACATGATATATAGATGAGCAAGACTCACCTCGATTCAAGAACCTTCTTCTGTCTTGTGGGCATGCCGAGAAAAGAAGGCCACACGGGTTGAAAAGCGCGTGGCACACCAAGCAAAACCATTCCCTCATCACCCCAGGTCCGGTGGCCACCACATCCTCGAACTCCACGAACAAGCCAGCATGCAGCTGCTGGGGTGTAGCCTGCATAATGTTCCTAAAAGAATCGGCCAATACCCGTGACCGATTAACAAACACTATGTGTGGCATCTCTGCGTCAATGCCAGTCTCCAGTTCTGGAAGCATTGTCAAGGCCAGGTGCCTCCGCGCCTCAAACGCCAAGACGTCCCTATGCCTAGAGATCCAACGGATGTTGACGATCCAATCCCTCTCGGCGCTCACCACAAGAGCAGTGACAGCTGCCTTGTGCGCCGCCAGTGTGCCGCGCAACTTGCGGCCGAGCTCCGGCGATACCTCTACTACTACTAGCTCCGACCACAGCTCCAGCTCGGTGAGCACAGTCCAGATGGCGTGCAAGCACGGTTCATGCCACTTGGGTGGCTGTAGTGGCTCCCTCGATGATGCGGCCCGTTGGAACTGCACCAGGGCCAACTCAAACCTCTCCATGCACTCATCAATACACTCCAGCATGGACTCTAGCATCAAGGAGAGTGTCACCCTCCATGGGCACGTTGATGATGACATGGCTCCTAGTACACGCACCTCAAATTGAAGCGTCTGCGAGAAGACACTGAAGTTGAACAAGGCCTCCCTCGGCTGATGCAGTTCCAGAGAAGGCTCCGTTCATGGCCACATACGCTGCCTCTCGAGCAAACAGCGTCACGTGCTCGGCAGTCCAGTCGCACGACATGTCAGGGAGTCGTTGCTGAATATAGCCGGGCTTGGAGAGCACTAAAACGAGCATGCCTCGCAAGTCAGTGTACAATGTGTTGTTGCTTCTGGCGCCAACGCGGATCAACCGGCAAAACTCCATGAGCATCGGGGCCATGCAGACCCGCACCCCATGGCGAGACCCCCGAGACACAAAATACCGGATGATCAGCTCAGCTGCGACATGATTCCATACGTACGTGGAGAGGTAGAGCTGGACAAGCATCTTAGCAGCGCCGATTTGAAGGAAGATGCTAAGGTACTCCATGGTTGGATCACGCTCAGGCTCAGACTCCATGGAGTCAGGAACAGAATGCTTCTTCTCGGCGGTCATGGCAGTCTTTGAAACTCCTGACGAGTTCCTTGAGGGCTTCAATGGGGATGGCCGAGTTTCCAGCTATTGCAGAACTTCCGGCATCAATGATCTCAGACGCGAGTTTCCATGCGTCTGGGCGCTGCGTCGAGCGAAGCCGGGAAGTCAGATGGATGGTAGCATCCCTAGGGAGCTGGAGCTCGCCGATCGTCGCCTAGTGAGAGTTCCCGGCCAGCATACACCGCACATAGATTGCCGGTGGTGTAGGCCATGGACTCACCAATTCCATTGAGCATGGAATCCAAAGTGTCATCTGGATGAGCTTGGATCACACTGGTACCGGAGTTGATGTTGGGGTACCAGGAGTTGTATGTCGCTGCTGGTCGAGTTGAATAAAGGTTCTATCTCGGAAGCAGCATCCACAGCAGGGGAGGTGTGTGAAGCCATCAACTATTGGTTGCTTAGTTTCCACTGTGTGTGAGAACTGAAACTCTTGAGTTGTTCGTCTAGGCTCTCTCACAAAAGTATCCCGTTATGCCCTGTCCTTCCTCCGGTGTTCCTGCAACCAAAACTAAAATTAGAAGTTTGTTCAACTCAAATCATATACATACATCTTCATTCGTTTAGCATGTGGTTCATACAACATCAATTGCTACTCTTTTATTGGATCACATCAAGAGGGTACCACAAAGCACATAGAGTCAAGAGAATGATGAACAAGACAAAAGTTATGGAAGAACACTCCATATGGCTGCCTCGAGTTGTTGAGCGCCCCGCTCCCTTGGGAGTCATCAAATGTGAGTGACTCAATGCCATTGGGAGTGCAAGTAAGATAGAGAGGACTAAGTACAAGGATGGTGACCAGTGGAGCCTCTTCTCAACCCCCTTCCCTGGAAAACTCTTTTGTAAGGGTCGATACAAAATGTCTTCCTCAAATCAAAGTATTTGCCCCTTGAAAAGCTAAATTGAATATTTTTATTAAATATGTAGAAACTTATTTGGTGTGAATCAAAAGTTATTATTAGTGTCTGGAAGTCGAAATAAACCCATATGTGGAATATTTTAACCACAATTGGAAGTTTAAGGTTCTAGCATAAATGCCTTCTCTTGATTTAGAAGGATTAGATCTTGATTTGTAAGTTTTAAAATAGTTTTTTTGGTAGAAAAATTTACTTTCATGTGGATTTGCAGTACCATGGCAATAGTCATGGGGTTAGCCATGGAATGGCACGAGGATCACAATCATGGAAGGAAAGAGAAAGGCAAATGCAAGGGGGAAGATGAACACATTACTTCCATGTGGAGGGCAGAGATATGGGCTACATGTTCCGTGCACTATGAACCACTAGGCTCAAAGTAGTGGTCCTCTTTCCCAAGATGGGCCTATTGTGTTGCTCATCACAGGCACAAGATGGGCCAAAATAGACATATATGAGTGAAAATGAAACCCAACCCTAAAAAGATCCTGGTACCTAACCAGGCATATGTACCCTCCTTAAAAAACAGTAGTGGGGTGAATTAGAATTGAAAGTGCATCAAATCCTATGTGGGTTTTGGTGATATAACGACAATAATGCAAAAGACTAATGAGATTTGTCAAGCATTTCAGGCTATGGATAGGTGGAAATTGCCAATGAGTAATGGCGATCCCCCAATCTAATTTATAGTATAAGCTATGATGCAAAGGGCTCAATTTAGAAGCATTGCTTTATTTATAAATTCTTTTGATTTTGAATTTATTAGGTATGCCATACTATTAAGAGGGGTTGAAATCTGATGGCTTGCAGGTGTCTAAGTGCTCATAGGTCACTAACCAAAAACTTAGTTTTGTTGGTTGATAACTTAGAGCTCTTCGAAATGAGATCTTTCTGGTAGGGTCAGAAATTCTGAGCCCCGACGGAATTTCCGAGCAGGGTCAGAATTTCTGAGAAATATTCTGATCAAGGTGCTTCGATTCATTTGAGGTTTCTGGGTTAGAAATCCCAGACCCTAGACATAATTTCTGAAGTTATGTTGACTTGTCTCACGAAATATTGTGCACAGACTCAAAATGCTTTAATGATCGCAATTTCTAATCACGATCCGAATTTCCAATACATGATCAGAATATACAGTGACAGCTAGAATTGTGTGGGGAGTATATATCTCTCCACCTCTCCTCATAACTTCTACACACCACCAGCTCCTAATACACACCAAAAACACTAAAGGCTCTCCTATCAAGCTCCCCTTTCTCCATCTCTTGTGCATCTTGTGATTAACTCCTAGATTGGTGAAGGGAATTGTTTGAGCGGTGTATGAGAAGGCTTGTGAGCTCCATTTCCTAGATCTTTGAGCACTTCTGACCTTGCCGGTTCTTTGATTTCGATTTGATACTCTTGGATTTTGGTTCATTGAAATCCTAGACAGCTAGGTGTTGCCTAGGAGCTCTTGGTCTGGGGTGAGCACTGGGAAGTTTGTACCAACCATCTTTTCTAGTGAAGTTGTGTCGAGTTGACCTTTGTGGTTACCTTGGCAAGAGGGGAGTTGGAAGAGACTCTAGACCTTTGTGGTTTGCTCAACAACGGGGATGTAGGTACACCTTTGTGGTGTGACCGAACCTTGGGTTGGACCGCGTGTTCTTTGTGTTATTTCCCTAGTTCTAAGTTTTGATTTGCCCGATCTACTTGCATCGAAGTTGCTAGGGCTCTACAAAGAGTTCAACATGCTTCATCTACTCAGCTTCATGTGTGGTAACTATAGCTCAATATTACATTGATCATATCACTTGATTAGCTCGCTCTCTTTTCCTAGGTTTGGAATTTTGAGGTCCAAGACCGGAATATCCGATCAAGGTTGGAAATTCTAACCTGGAAATTCTGACCCCTCAAAGCATAGGCATGACTAACATGTCAAAAGAGTTATGGACAAAGTGGATGGTTTATTCCTTGTTGACTATACACCGGAGAAGTAGCATGTCAAAGGACCTGATCCCTAGCACTCCACTATGGTTCATCTAACC
Source organism: Miscanthus lutarioriparius (assembly GCA_904845875.1). Taxonomy (NCBI): domain Eukaryota; kingdom Viridiplantae; phylum Streptophyta; class Magnoliopsida; order Poales; family Poaceae; genus Miscanthus; species Miscanthus lutarioriparius. The sequence continues at coordinate 97,361,196 of CAJGYO010000007.1, read as the reverse complement.
CTCTTCTAAATATTGTAATTGAGTAAAAAACTAAAGATATTTCTACTCACCTAAAAATCAAACATTTCTAACTCACTACGACAGATCATCAGATCTGCACCAAATTAATTTTTTTAGAATGTGAAGTGCTCTTATTTCATTAACAAGAAGGAAGTATAATACAAGGATGAAGCACCACATTACAAAGATACCAAGAAAGAGAGAAGATAGCCTTGCAAGATAAAAAGTGAAGTGGGAAAGGGAGGCCCAACAAGTCATAGGAGTCTACGTCACCAGTCAAATGGCTTGAGGTTTTTTATTAAAGGTAGCCTAAGCCCAAGTAGATTCCTCCTCCATGATGGTTGCTGATTGGGAAACCGAGTGTAGGACGGAGCTAGCAACGAAAGACCCAGTTGTTGTGCTCATTCCAAGGCTCCAAGTGAACTAGATAACTAAGGTTTCATACCCTTCACAAAGAAATTATGTAACCTTATTGCGACCGTCAACACACCAAATGGCAAAAATGACATCTGTGGTCATTAGCACTGTAACATGCAAAATGAAACAACAAAGGGAGTGGAACCATGTCTCCTTGGAGTAGGCACAACCCTTGACTAGGTGGTCGGTAGTCTCTGGATCCTTGCACGAAGTGCGCATGTACTATCATCTTGTAGACCATGCCACTTCAACCTATACATGTTCATGGGTAATAACCTAGAACATCCAATCAAATGAAGAAATAACACTTTTTTGGCGCATGTGTTTTCTAATGAATTTGAGCTCAAAGAATCTCTGTCTGGTAGGAGAATAAGGATTTATGGACAAATAAAGCGGAGAATTCTTTGTAGGCAACCACTTTCATCAAATATTATTGATCTCCCCTAGTGAAACTGAATACATTGGAGTCTTTCCCAAGCTAGTAGTTATTATAATAAACCTTGAGGTGAGAGAGCACCCTTGATGTCTTTGATCCAACCCCTATCAGTTATGGCCTCATGCACCATCCTCGATCATGGCCCTTACTCTCACTGGAATCTAGGTGCATAAGGCTAGGTCGTCTCTAGCGACAATTCACCATCAAGCTAGCAATTCGACCAAAAGGGGGCTTGATCTGTGTCTCTAACCTGCATGTATAACGAGGTCTCAAACAAGGCCTTGGTGACATCATCCACCTTGATCGATAACTCCACCAAAGTGTGCAACCTATTTTTGTAAGCTAATAAGAGCTAACACATGTGTAGAGCCTAGTTAGCACCCTAAGGTTGGGAATATACAAGACTCCAATCCTAGAGATCTTTAGGGCTCTAAGCCTTTACCCAAGTGACCACATGTTTGGCCACCAAGATAACACTTGAGCTAGTTTAGAGGAACACCTTACAAAGGTAACTACAGAGTTAACCACCCAAGTAGAAAGGCCGATGGCAACATTAAAGTATACAGGGATAGCTAAGAGGGTGGATAACCCATGGATAAGTCTCCCCACTTGTTAAGTAGGCAACCTTTCTAGCTTAGGATATGATCGGTGACCTTATCAACCAAAGGCTATACCTTGTGAACCAATATGGCCCCCCAAGGTATTTTTAGGGGAAAGGTGCGACCACACAAGGTATAATACCTTGGGCTAGTTGAATTTCTTGTTTTAAACATCAAATTGGATAGCAATGGTAGTTGGCAAAGTTGATTGCTAACCTCTAGGGCTCCTAAAAATGTCATTAGCATAGAGTGAGGCCTGATGGTAGACCCCATGATGAAAATCCAGTGGAGAGAAAAGGCCTCTCATATCTCCCATGACCAACAAGGCATTCAGACACTCTGTAACTAAAAGGAATAACATTGGGGACATCAAATACACGTTCTAAAGGTCCCAACCATGGTACATGCATGATTGTGTGCACCATTGATAAGTACCTTTATGCTGGCTATGAACCTAAGGATAAAAAACAATCCCTAAGGCTCGTGGGAGACCCATGTGTTGAAGGACGATGACCAATAGGAAACCCTAGGAGATGGAGTCAATCACATTGGCCAAGTTTTAAGAATAGTGGGGTGACCATTTGGCATAGAGTGCTCTAATAGCTCCTTGCACCTATCTAAAAATGTCCTAGATGAAGCAACCCTTTATTAAGGCACTATGATGGAGACTAATAGAGCAAAGGGACCAACCTAGTGGCAAGAGCTTTGGAGAATAGCTTGCCAAAACTATGGATGATACTAATGGGTCTGAATCCCCAAGCTCTTGTCCTTATGGGAAGAAGGATGAGTAAGGTCTCATTCAGGTGATGGAAGGTACTTAAGGATCGCAAAGGAGTGGGTCGGGGCCAAGTGTAAGATCCATGGACCTGCACCCAAAACCCGACACAAAAAACCAACTCGTCCCCAAACTATTGTTTGGGTGAAAATCTGCCCCCGCCCCTGAGCTCGCTGGGTCCCCGAAACTCGAGAAAGCTTCAACACTTAACTAACAGCAACAAGCCAATACGTACACGCTAAGATAACTAGAAAAATCAATAAGCTGTGCTAGTTAACATGAATCCATCATGGTCATAGGCATGGACACATGGGGCCGTTGGACCTTGCCTTTGCACTTTAGAAGATTGGAGCAGATGAGAAGCCACCGAGCGCTGAGCGCTTATGCCGCTGGGGTCGCTTGTGCTTTGTCGGGGTCATAGCTGCACAGCGCATGGGATCTGGCTGCCTCAATAGTGCCATCATGTGGGGGGCCTCACCACTGATGCCCATGAGGGGCAAGTGCACGGCGAAGCTAGGCCACTAGCCGCCCGATGCTCGTCACTCAAGAGGCAGGAGCGGGAGAGCCTTGTTGCTGGCGGTGGCGGCTGAGCAGGATAGGGTTAGGAATGGAAGGTGTCCAATTGCTTTATATACATGGGTGTGAAAATGTTAGTTGGGCTGCACCTTACCCTTGATGGGCCAAATTTTAAATAGCACATCAATTCTCGGGGCTCTATCGGGCACCCGCGGGGGGAAACTAAAACCCACCCCAATTTGGGTCCCCGAACCCGCAGACCCGTGGGGGGAATTAGACCTGCCCTGACGTACCCAAACCCGTTGCCATCCTTAAAGGTACTGTTATCAAGGAAAACAGGGCATCAAATGGCCACTGAAATACATGCTTAATGATAAGCCATACGACCAGGGAAAAATGGCCAATGAACTCACCGGTGTTAGGGGTGAAAATGGTCAGGATAAATATGGTTCCATCCCCTCCCAATTTCAACATTTAATCCACTTGAATTTGTATTGACAACCATTCTGACCAGTTTTTCTGTTTTTCGTAAATCTAAAAACGAGGCGAAAGTGATAGGATGTTTTTCGACCATTCTTACTTTTTCCCATTTTGTGCTGAGATATCCCAGGCTTACCCACATTGGATATCCCATTTTAGGAAGTGAAATATTGCAACACTATCAACCATGCCACACCATAGTAGCCTTATCCATGGTAGACTGGTGGTTGGTTTGCTGTGTTATGGACTTATGCCTTGCACTCTACTATTATCATCTTATGAACCTTATTATATGAATTAGAACTATTTATGTGTTGGCAGTGTTTCCATGCTAGGCCAGTTAGGTCAGTATGTGAAGTCATGTTTCTTGGTTATATATGTTGACTTTCCTATTTTGTGTTTTCGTATCACGGTCATAATCAACTTGTTTCTATTTGAGGTGATCCATTTTTTTCTAGTGAACCCCACTTTAGTTATCGTTTACAGCCTTCCCTGTTTCAATTTTGTTTCCATAATAAAATGTAAAATTGAAAATAGGGAAGGATATATCTCGACCAATCCTTTTAATTTTCATCCCTCATCAGGGATGAGCGATTTATTCTGCAGTATGTCCCAGACAATGCCCTAGATATCATCACCCTAAAAGGAGCGATCATTTGTTCAAGGATAGCCTATGACACTCCTAATGCTAATAGACCCAAAATGTAGGAGTGAGTGTGATCGACCCTATGAATTGCCTCCAAGTTTTGGAAGGTAGAATCGACAACCAAGAAAAGTCCTAGTCTACCGAGATGAAGATCTTGCTAATGAGCTCAAGGGTTGGATGTTGTCTCTCATTGCTTAAAGTGAAAAGACAACCATTGAGGAAGATCTCCTTAACATCGACATTGTTGAGGAATTGGTCATAGCAACCCATAATATGACAATTTAAGTGGGAGTAGTTTTGTTGGTGGCATAATGAATGGGGTTGAGAATGCTCTTAGCACTCTAAGCTCCTACAAAATCCTAATTTTGTATAGAAGTGAGCTATGAATCCCCTAAAGTAGGGAAGTCAACCATAAACCTTTAAAGAAAGCAAGAACTTCCATAGAATTGGTGATGTAAGCGAACATGAAGACATGCTCCAAGCATTTAAGATACCATCCCTTGCACCAACTAAAGGAGAAATAAATAGTCAAAATAAACCCTAGCATGTCTATTACAAAAGGACCTACAACTACAAGTTTGGTCCCCTAAAGGCACGATAAGGAAACTTTCTCCATACAAACAAGAGCATGCACAGTCCAAAGATGTGAGGGCCAGTTCAGGCCCCACACATTACATAAAATGATATTTTCTTACGCCATGAGAACAAAGGCAACCAACAGCGACTAGAAGAGCCAAAGCTTGTGATTCTATCTCCTCAACTAGGTGCTCACCTCAGTCTCACCATCAACAAAAACCTCCTTGATGTGGCACTGATATTGAAAAAGCTTAAAGTGATCATATTGGTGTAGCACTAAAATGACTCTGTGTAGGGGGTATAGTTTGAGCAAATGATGCCCAACTTCTTGATGAATATGTTCTATCATTGGCAGTTGTGTTGGTACCCATTTGCTTGGTCTTTGACACCAAATGACCACTATGACAAGTTAGTGTGCCTAGTGACAATGTTGTAGAGCGATGTACCCATCATCGGGCAGCAACGACCATTGGGAGGGGTGAGCGGTAGACTGAGGCCCTCTTTGGATTGTGGGATTCAAATCCTATGTTTTTCCTATGCAATTAATAAACTGCTTCTTGTAAAGTTCTAGTACGAATTCTGTGAAATTCTTGTGTTCCAAAGGGGCCTTGATGAGGCAAACTTCATGACCACTACAACACTAAGACTACAAGGTAATGAAGCTTGAGTCAAAATGACATTCATGACCATGACCATGAGCTCAAGTGGAGATGAGTCATAGGATCCAAAGATGATGCATGACGTAAACCACACTGATGATACACAACTCGATGAGGAAGGGGTCTAACATGACCGTGGTGCGTGACACAGACCATAGACTGGCATCCCTGTTAACATGAAAGGTTTCCCCTTGGGGAGGGCCTCAAGTTGGGAAGAAGGCAGTGGAGGCACACACATGACCAATCTTGATGCAACTTGCATTGCAGCTCCACCTACCGTGGCCGATAGAGGCACCTTCATATCGCGTGGTGCAAAGGGTGCCATCGAGGAGGTGAGAGGCGACCTATTTACCTTGGTGATGACCATGTCCTCAGTGTGTAGACCCTAGAACCCTAAGATGTGTATGAGCATGATCATGACACACACAGAGACCCTACTAGCACAACAAAGAGGGTGATAGCCCATCCCTAAAAGTCACCTGCCATGGACCTAGAATTAGAAAATATGCTATTGACGAGTCAATATCCTTGGACTGACAAGAGCTGCCCTGATCCAGCAAACCACCAAGCCCCTTGCAACTAGAAGATGATCCATTCCTTTGAGGCCTCGGTCTAGCCGGGTGGCATCCGTGTCAGCGACTAGAAGATCAGACATGTCCATGATCGTGGCAGTGGTCCTCGAAGGTAGCAGGCTGCCGACAAGTGGGGGCATGGTGGTAGCGCCACCCTTTGGTGGTGGCCAGCGAGGGCGCGTTTGCGCTGAGGTGGTGTTGCTCCTCGGGCCTCAACATGCAGCTGCGTGGGTCGGCACAGCTCCTTAGCGGCTGCTGCTATAGGGGTGGTGCACCGATAGGCCACGCAACTCCTTAGATTGAGCCCTCGAGTGCACGCGGCCCTCTTCCCATGCGAGCGCCGAGTGAGACAGCGTGGTGTAGATGCTTCTAGTTTTCCTCGGTTTGTTCGGTTTCAACCAAAAACCGAACTAAAAAGCCAACACTGAACTTGTCGGTTTCTTGTTATGTGACAAACTGATCAGGTACTGAATTCTAAAAACCAAAGTTTATGTAAACTAAAAAACCGAACCAAAATGCTAGTTAAAACCGACTGTCCAGCCCTAGTTGAGAGAGATTTTTCAGGGTTTGAGACAAAAATAATCTCGGCTAATAAATCATGTTTTTGACTCAATTCCCATATGTGACAGGTTTTTTTTAAAGTCACCGAGGGGGAGAGGATCCCCACCTGAATATTTTATTGCTCACTTAGTGCCTACCGGCAAATATGGAAAGAGCTTTACATCATTTGATCAGTTGTAATCTAAATTGTTTTACATAGCATTTGTGAAGACACCAATCCAATGTTCAGCTAGCTCCCTGTCTTTCTTAGGCAACCTGGATTTCCATAGTTTGGCATCAGAGATGCAAGCTACCAGCATTTGTTGATGATGCCCTGCTCTTTCTGATCGGAATACGACTCCATTCCTGCGCTTCCAAAGCTGCCAGCAACAGAGAGCGATGAACGTCGCGAAGTGTTTCTGAGGAATATTTCTCGGGCACTGAACATTGTGAAAGTCATTGAGGCCACCAGAACTGAGAAGAGGAGTTAGCCCAATTCTTTGCCATAAATCTTTTACAAACTGGCACCCCATAATGACATGTTCTGGCGTCTCCTCCACTTGTGCACACACTTCATAGGCAGCAGTATCCACTACTACCTCCGTCCACAAAAGAATGCAATTCTAGCACAGTGTCATGTTTTAGTACCTTTGACCAATTATAAATAAAAAACTATCCATGTTTATGATACCAAGTAAATACCATCAAATTAATTATGAAATGTATTTTCATAATAAATTAATTTAAATATATAACTATGAATATTATTCACTAAAAACTTGGTCAAACATGAACCACTTTTCGTGGCACGCAATCCGTAGTTGCGTTGTTTTCAGGACGGAGGTAGTACATGTTCTTTGAGGAGATTAGACCTGCTCTGAATCCTCCCTTGCATCAACAGCTACATAAAGAACTGAACCCGTTTTGGGGCATAACTATCCCATACAAATTTGGCCACCGGAATAGGTGTTCCATCTCTTGATTTTAGAAGCCTGTATAGACCTCCTGAGTCATATTTACCATGCGGTAAACAGAAGGCGCCTTGTCTGCCATCCTCCATGTCACTGAACTGACAATTTTCAAGCAGTTCCCGAGCTTCCTCAAGTTCACCAACTACCTGCATAGAGAGGCGTTCAACCAGGAAGTCTGAAGCATCAACTCCAGCCTCCCTCACCTATGCAACTGAGAGCTTTTTCTAGATACAGTGACTGTATAGAGCAGGAAAACGATCCACCAGTGCTTCATCCCCAACCCATGTGTCATGCCAAAAGGAGCTGTGCTTGCCATTGCCAATGATGATTGTCGTGGTTGTTTGATAGAGGGGAAGTAGTGTTCTTAGAGTATCCCAGTGATGACCACACTGTAAAGTAATCTGTTGCTCTCCCATCGTCTGAATGTGTGGCAGGGGCAGGCGTCGAAAGGGCTCCCTACTGCTGCACTGTAGCTATGGCAGGGGCAGGCGCCGAAAGGCTCCCCTGCCGTACTGTAGCCACAGCAGGGGCAGGCGCCAAAGTTAGCACTGTTGTCACATCTAGTCACTGTAGTAGCATGGCAGCCTGATATGTCTGTGTACTAGGATTAGATGGGTAGAGTTGTATATATAACTTTCCACTGCAACTTAGTAAAGAGAGCGAGTTCAGTTTTACCATCTCCTCTGCAGAGCTCTGACCAACGCTGGTGCTTGTGCTGTGTGTGCGCGCGCTCAATTCTCCCTCCCTCTTCTACCTCCAGCCGTAGTGTGTGTGGTCGACAATGACGGTGAGTGGTCGGCTCACCCGTGCGGGAGATCTCGGAACCAACAAGTGGTATCAGAGCCGTACAAGCGCCGTCGCCGGACTAACCGCTGGCGATGACGGATGGTTTGGAGATGGGGGACAGCAGCAGTGCTGCTATGGCTGCCCAACCATGACAGGAGGTCATCGTGCACATGGTGCGGGAGGTCAGCGGCACCAGTTGGCCGACACTAACACGCACCAACTATGGCGAGTGGGCGGTGACCATGAAGGTCAAGCTCAGAGCCCAATGGCTCTGGAATGCCATTGATAAGGGCACCGACAATGAAGAAGATGACATGTTAGTGTTAGAGACTATCCTCGCTGCTGTGCCAGTGGAGTACAGCGAGCCGTTGGGGGCGAAGAACTCTGCTAAAGAGGCATGGGAGGCCATTGCAGCAATGCGCGTCGGCTCTGACCACACAAGGAAGGCGACGGCCCAGCTGCTGAAGCAGGAGTACGCCAACCTCAAGTTCAAGGATGGTGAGTCGGTGGAGGACTTCTTCCTCTGCCTGCAGTTGCTCATCAGTAAGCTGAGGAGCCACAGCATCACCATCAATGAAGAAGAGGTAGTCACCAAGTACTTCCACTCCGTGCCGGTGAAGTACATCCAGATTGCTCTCTCCATAGAGACGATGCTGGACTTGTCCACCCTCACCATTGAGGATGTGACAGGCCGTCTGCAGTCGATGGACGAGCGCATGGAGCAGGCCACAACAAAGATGGACAGCGACAAGTGCTGCTGATAGAGGAGGAGTGGGCTGCCCAGATGAAGAAGTTCAGGGAAGCCTCCTCCAGCCATGGTGATGATGGCAAGCGTTGCGGCAAGTCTTCTTCTTCTTCTTCTTCTTCGAAGAAGGTCGACCACAACGCCTGTCGGCGCAGCAGGAAGACGGGCCATTGGGTAAAGGAGTGCCCAAATCGCAAGCAGGAGAAGAAGGCGAGGCTCATTTAGCGTAGGATGATGAGGATGATGAGGCCACTCTCCTAATTGCGACGTCACACGTAGGCGAGCTATGTGACAGCTGCCTAGCCGGGAAGCAGAGGAGGCTGCCGTTCCCAAAAGCAGCCAAGTATCACGCAGCGGATGCTCTCGAGCTTGTCCACGGCGATCTCTGCGGGCCAATCACGCCAGCCACAAATGGTGGTCGGCGATACTTCCTCCTGCTCATGGACGATTGCAGTCGCTATATGTGGCTACAACTCCTGACGAGCAAGGATGAGGTGGTGGAGGCGATCAAGAAGTTCAAGGTGCGCGCGGAGGCAGAGAGCGGCAAGAATCTATGCGTGCTGCTGACTGATCGCGGCTATGAATTCACTTCGGTGGAGTTCGCTGCGTACTGTGTGGGTTAGGGTGTGGTGCGACACCACACGGTGCCATACTCATCACATCAGAATGGCATGGTGGAGCGGCGGAACCAGACGGTGGTCGGCATGGCTTGATCCATGATGAAGGCCAAGAGCATGCCGGCAAGGTTCTGGGGTGAGGCGGTGACCACGACGGTGTTCATCCTCAACCACGCACCCACAAAGGCCCTGAAGGGCATGATGTCATTCAGAGCTTGGTATAGGCGCAAGCCGAGTGTGTCCTTTCTCTGGACATTCAGCTACATTGGCCACGTCAGGAAGATGAAGCCGGTCCTCACCAAGCTAGAGGATAGGAGCACACCAATGGTGCTCCTAGGCTACGAGGAAGGTACCAAGGTGTACCGGCTCTATGACCCACGTGGAGGCAAGGTGGTTATCTCGCACGATGTCATGTTCGACGAGAAGGTAGCCTAGGACTAGCATAGTCTGGGCACGTGGGAAGCTGGCGGCTTCACCAGCACCTTCATCGTTGATCACTTGGTCATCCATGATGGTGGAGACGCTGGAGAGGAGGTGCCGACCACTCTAGCAACAAAGCCGAGCAATCCTGGGGTGGTGCCAAGCACTCCTGGGGTGGTGCCAAGCACTCCGAGAGGGGTGCCGAGCACTCTGGGAGGGGTGCCGAGCATACCAGGAGTGGTGCCGAGTAGTCCTCAAGTGGTGCCAACCACTCTAGGACGGGTGGCGAACGCTCCCGTAGCGGAGCCGAGAGGTCTTGCAGTGGTGCCGACCACTCCAATACTGGTGCCGAGCACTCCTGCAGTGGTGCCAATCACTCTAGGAGTGGTGACGAGCAGTCCAGGAGTATTGCCGAGCACTGTAGCCAGGGTGCCAAGCACTCTAGGTGCTATGCCGACCACTCCGGCGGAACATGGGACTCCATTGACGATGATCAAGTTCGCCTCACCTCCAAACAACATCACAGAGTTCGTGGATGCTTTCCACGACGTGGAGGAGGTGTGGTTCCGTAGGCTGGATGACATCGTCGGCGGCACAGGGTCCTCAGGCCTGGCGGGTCGGCTACTCAATGACCTAAAGCTACTTCTCATCAGTGTAGAGGAACCACCCATGTTCGCGCTGGCCGAGCACGATGCAAATTGGCAACGGGCGATGATGGAGGAGATGAAGGCGATCGAGGAAAATGAGACTTGGGAGCTCATCGATCCACCTCCAGGATGCCGTCCGATCAGCCTGAAGTGGGTGTACAAGGTCAAGCGAGAGGAGTGCGACACCATTGTCAAGCACAAGGCATGCCTCATCGCCCGAGGCTTTGTCTAGCGCGAGGGCATAACTTCGAGGAATTCTTTGTGATGGTAGTGCGCATGGAGTCTATCTGACTGCTGTTGGCTTTTGTAGCAGCGAAGGACTGGCGCGTCCATCACCTAGATGTAAAATCAGCCTTCCTCAACTACGAGCTGGCAGAGATGGTCTTTGTCAGGCAACCTCCGGGTTTTGCCATCAAGGTAGCAGAGCACAGGGTGCTCCGACTATGCAAGGCGCTCTACGGGCTGCGTCAGGCCCCACGAGCATGGAACAACAAGCTTGATGCCATGCTGGGTGAGCTTGGCTTCACACGGTGCGCAATTGAGCACGTGCTCTACACACGGCAATAGGGGAAGGAGGAGCTCGTCGTCAGCGTGTATGTGGACCACTTGATCGTCACCAACGTGTGTGCGGAGGACATCGATAGCTTCAAGCATGAGATGGTGGCTTGTTTTTGAATGAGCGATCTCGGCGCGCTCTCCTACTACATCAGCATCGAGGTGAGACAGGGGAAGGAGGTGCTCAGGCTTGGTCAGAGCGTGTATGCCTCGAAGCTATTGGAGTAGAGCGACATGGTTGAGTGCAAGCCGTGTGTGACTCTGATGGAGGAGCGGCTAAAGCTGACGAAGGCCAGTACCACGGCGAAGGTAGATGCAACACTCTACCGGAGCATCGTCGGTAGTCTGTGCTACCTAGTCCATATGAGGCCGTACATTGCGTTCGTCGTGGGCCACGTCAGCCGCTTCATGGAGGATCCCCGAGAGGATCACTGGGCCATGGTGAAGCGGCTGTTGTGCTATGTCAAGGGGATGGTGGATCAGGGGATCATCTTCCCTAAGACCAACAGAAGTGGGTTGTAGCTTACTGTGTTCAGCGATACAGACATGGCGGGGGACATCAACGGATGGTGGAGCACCTCTGGCATGCTTGTCTTCCTCGGGTCAGCTCCAATCTCATGGCTGTCACTAAAACAGAAGGTAGTGGCGCTGTCCACGTGCGAGGCAGAGTACGTGGCGACGGCCATAGCGGCGTGCCAAGCTATGTGGCTGTGCTGGCTACTGGGTGAGCTGACCGATGTGGAAGCTCACCCACCAGCACTGATGGTGGACAACCAGCCCGCCATCGCCCTCGTGAAGAATTCAGTTATCCACGACCGAAGCAAGCACATCGACATCAAGTTCCACTTCCTCAGGGACTGTGTCGATGGAGGGCAGATCATCATCGAGTTCATCAAAACTAGTCGGCAACTCACGGACGTCCTCACTGTAGCAGAACCGACCAATTTATAAGAGCACAAGTACAATGGCAACCCGCAAGCGGTCGCATTGTCATACTTGAGCCCTTATAAACCCGGTAGTCCGTCGAGTACCACGAAGGGTCTCGATTAACCATCAACATACAACCAAGATTGTACATGATTCAACATACATGTCACACGTTACATAAAGTTCACAAATACAATTCATCCATCAGAGTGCAAATTTAGGTTATTATAAACCAAGTTCAAGTAAAATAGTAGCGAAAGCAAATTAAAAGTTTGAAACCAACATCTGCAACATTGTTTAAATATAGCGCCAACTCACGATCACACTTCCACAAAAGCATAAGGGAGGGATTAATAAGAGATGCCTGCCCAGGGCTTACTCCTCGTCCACGATGGGACAGGAGCAGTTCTTGCAATAGCCATGATAAACTGTACCATCTGTAACAATAGGAATAAAACCCTGAGTACGAGAAGATACTCAGCTAGACTTACCCGTTATAAACCAAAAATAAAGTGACTCCAAGGATTATGCAAGGCTTTATAAGTGGAGCTAGCTTGACAATATTTTGCATAAAAAGCTTACCAATTCAAGTATACAGTTATAATTCGGTCATCAAGTTAATTATAGCTATTCATCTCTAGATTAGCAGCTAACCTATGCCAAACATGCGGTATATCATTTAGTAGCATACAGTAGTATTTGTGCACAACAACTACCAGCGGATATGTATTCGGCTTCGGCGGTTGATAATGCAACACTATTTTGCTTCTTTGATGACCATGAAACAAGTGATCTTCCCAACAATTGACATGTGCCCGAGGTGCTCTTCCTTTCAACCTTGCATCCCGCATAATCCGAGTCGGAGTAACCAACTAGCTCAAACTTTGCTCCTTTGGGATACCACAAACCAATATTTTGTGTATTCTTCAAGTACCTCAATATTCTCTTTGTAGCCTTCAAATGACTTTCTCTTGGCGAGGCTTGAAATCTTGCACACATGCACACACTAAACATGACATCCGGCCTTGATGCGGTCACATAGAGTAGGCTTCCAATCATAGACCGATACAATTTTTGATCCACCATATTTCCACTTGCATCACTATCCAAGTTGCCATTTGGAAATGCTCATGTCATTGGATATTGCAATCTTACCAAGCCCTTTGACCTTGCCTTTGCCATTGTCACCAAATGTGATACTATCATAACCATCACTGCCATTGATGTTGATTGAGTTGAACATTCTTGCATCACTGGTCATGTGTTGAGTGCACCCACTATCAAGAACCCAATGCCTTCCTCCGGCTTTGTAATTGACCTACAAAACAAGATCAATTCCTTTTAGGTACCCAAACTTGCTTGGGTCCTTGAAGATTAGTCACTAAACTCTTTGGTACCCAAATGACTTTCTTCTTTGAGCCCATCCATGGTTTACCAATGAACTTAGCCTTCACACCATTTGTACCCTTAGTAAGTATATAGCATGAATCAAGCTTAAGGGAGGATACATTAGCATTTTTGCTCTTGTTGGTGCATTCATGCTCTTTATGACCCACTTGCTTGCAACTAATGCAAAACCGACCATTGTTCTTCACAAAACTAGTCTTGTGAGGAGCAAAGGCCGTCTTGCCTTTCTTGGGGGTATAGCCCAATCCCTCTTTGTAGAGAGAAGCTCTTTGGCTACCCAAGCACATAAGCAAGCGGTCCTCACCACCATAGGCCTTAGACAAAGTGTGAGTGAGCTTAGTTACCTCCTTCTTGAGATTCTCATTCTCAACCATTAGTGAGGAGTCACAAGTGAGACCATCACTACTAGATGAGGTGGAAGTAGAGGTGCTACAAGAAGAGTTAGTGGGAGGAACAATGATAGGCATAGATAGTGATTCATCAATTATATTGCAAGTTAAACCTACATTGCAAGTTTCAACATGCTTCCTTTTAGTTTGCTCATCAAGCAAAGAGGAATGAGCCTTTTCAAGCTTTTTGTGAGCTTTGCCAAGCTTCTCATGGGCATCCTCTAGCTTCTCATGAGATGCATTGAGCTCATCAAAGGCTTGCTTAAGAGCTTTTATCTCCTTACGCAAGCTTTTGTATTCCCTTCTCTTAATGTCAAAATGTTCTCTAGCATCTTCAATCATGTCAAATAATTCATCTTTAGTGGGTTCATTATTATCACTATCACTATCATTTTCATGATCACTTTCATTATCATGTTCCTCTTCACTTCCATCATCACAAGATTATACCTTTGTGGCCTTAGCCATGAAGCATGATGGAGATTCGAAGAGAGAAGGCTTCTCATTGATTGCAATGCTTGCAAACACCTTCTTCTTGGTGGTCTTGTCATCGTCACTATCATCATCATCACTTGAGGAAGCATCACTATCCCAAGTGACTACATATGAACCACCTTTCTTCTTCTTGAAGGCCATCTTGTCCTTCTTCTCTTTCTTTTCCTTCTTGTCCTTCTTCTTGTTCTTCTTGTTGTCATCATCATTGTCGCTATTATAAGGACATTGAGCAACAAGATGATCTTTGCTTCCACACTTGAAGCACCTTCTTGACTCATCTTTGTTCTTGGATGAAGACTTCTTTCTTCTTGCATGTTGGCCCTTCTTCACCATGAACTTGCCAAACCTCTTGACAAAGAGAGCCATCTTCTCATCGTCGTCATCATCCAATGAATCATCATCTTCACTTAATGTTTCTTGCTTGGCTTTTCCCTTGGATGATGTGGCCTTGAATGCCATGCTCTTCTTCTTCTCATCCTTCTTCTCTTCTTTCTTCTCTCTCTTTTCTTCCTTCTCATCATCATCTCTATAAGCATCATCGGTCATGATATCTCCCAAGATTTGGTTAGGTGTCATTGTGTTCAAACCGGTCCTCACTAGCAAGGTGACCAACATGCCAAATCTTGCGGGCAAACATCTCAAGAACTTATTAGAGAAGTCCTTGTCCTCTATCTTCTCACCAAGTGCCTTGAGATCATTGACAATCACTTCCATCCGATGGAACATGTCCGGCACACTCTCATCTTCTTTCATCTTGAAGCTTACAAACTTTTCTTTGAGAATGTAAGCCTTTGCACCCTTCACAGCTTGAGTCCCTTCAAATGATTCTTCCAATTTCTTCCAAGCCTCATGAGCTATCTCAATATTCTTGATTTGCTCAAATGTTCTTGCATCAATTGCATCATGAATAGCACTAAGAGCAATATCATTGTTTTGGAGAAGAACCTCTTCGGCCGCGGTGGGATTTTCCGGATCATCAATCTCAATTTTGGTTTCTACCACCTTCCACACTTTTCTATTGATTGACTTGATGTGTGTGGTCATCTTTGACTTCCAATAAGAATAATTTGAGCCATCAAATTGGGGTGGCTTTTTGGTGTTGTTGATTTGAGCCATTTTAACACCGTAGGTTGTTAAGCCTCAAATCACGGTGACCTCGGCTCCGATACCACTTGAAAGGTCCTAATGGCTAGAGGGGGGGTGAATAGCCTAATAAAATTTCTACAACAACACTTAACCAAATGGTTAGACAATTATGAGGCGAAGCAAGTGTTGCGCTAGCCTACTCAAAATGAAAGCCACCTACCACAATTCTAGTTTAGATAGTATCTATTCACACAATAGCTATGACACAATCCTATGTTAGTGTGCTCTCAAAGGCTAACTAAAGAGCCACACCAACCAACCAACCAAGCTCTCACAACTAGCTACACTAAAGAGCTTGACAACTAGTTTGCGGTAATGTAAAGAGTAGGTAAGAAGGTTATACCGCCGTGTAGATGTATGAACCAATCAATCACAAGTGTGGAAAACAATGAAGACCAATCACCTCGGAATCAAAGGATGAACACAATGATTTTTTACCGAGGTTCACTTGCTTGCCGGCAAGCTACTCCTCATTGTGGTGATTCACTCACTTGGAGGTTCACGCGCTAATTGGCTTCACACGCCAAACCCTCAAAAGGGTGCCGCACAACCAACACAAGATGAGGATCACACAAGCCACGAGCAATCCACTAGAGTACCTTTTGGCGCTCCGCCGGGAAAAGGTCAAGAACCCCTCACAATCACCACAATCGGGGCCGGAGACAATCACCACCCTCCGCTCAACGATCCTCGCTGCTCCAAGCCATCTAGGTGGCGGCAACCACCAAGAGTAACAAGCGAATCCCGCAGCGAAACACGAACACCAAGTGCCTCTAGATGCAAACACTCAAGCAATGCACTTAGATTCTCTCCCAATCTCACAAAGATGTTTAATCTATGATGGAAAGGAGTGGGAGGGCTTTGGCTAAGCTCACAAGGTTGTTATGTCAATGTAAATGGCCAAGTGTATGAGTTTGGACCGGCCATGGGGCTTAAATAGAAGCCCCCACGAAATAGAGCCGTTGTACCCCTTCACTGGGTAAAACGCGGGGTGACTGGACGCTCCGGTCGGATCGACCGGACGCTGGCCCTCAGCGTCCGGTCACGTGATTCACGCCACGTGTCCCCTGCTTCAAATATTGTTCATCAGATTTCAACGGTCGTCTGTTGACCGGACGCGTCAGTTAGAAAGTGACCGGACGCTGGACCTTAGCATCCGGTCGTTTCCAGTAAGGTTCCAAACGCGATTTTTCCCGAGCGGACGCGTCCGGTCATGCTTGACCGAATTTCTGACCAGCCGTCCGGTCACATAGTGTTACTCAGACGCCTTCTACGCCAACAGATATGTCAAGACCGACCGGACGCACTGCCGGCGCTCGTCATTTGAGCGTCGTCCGGTCATTGGCGAGCGACCAGCGTCCGGTCATTGATTGAAGCGACCAGCGTCCGGTCGCTGAGTGACCCAGCGTCCGGTCATGAGACCGAAACGCACATCCTCTGCTGCCACTGACCGGATGCTCCGGTTCAACCGAGGCCAGCGTCTGGTCACTGACTGTGACCTCTGTCTTTTCTGTCTAGGGCGTCGGTGGCACCATCGGACTATCCGCACTCTACGGGCAGACACTCCACCGGTGGAGTTTCTTACCCTTGCACCTAAACTTCACCACCCTTGATCAAATGTGCCAACCACCAAGTGTATCACCTTGTGCACATGTGTTAGCGTATTTTCACAAACATTTTCAAGGGTGTTAGCACTCTACTAGATCCTTCATGCATATGCAGTGAGTTAGAGCATCTAGTGGCACTTTGATAACCGCATTCCGATACAAGTTTCACCCCTCTTAATAGTACGGCTATCAAACCTAAATGTGATCACACTCTCTAAGTGTCTTGATCACCAAAACAAAATAGCTCCTACAAATTATACCTTTGCCTTGAGCTTTTTGTTTTTCTCTTTCTTCTTTCCAAGTCGAAGCACTTGATCATCACCATGCCATCATCTTTATCATGCTATGATCTTCATTTGCTTCACCACTTGAAGTGTGCTACCTATCTCATGATCACTTGATAAACTAGGTTAGCACTTAGGGTTTCATCAATTCACCAAAACCAAACTAGAGCTTTCAGTATTACTCTTAGAGGTTGCCACCTCCTAGATGGCTTGGTGGTGGTCTCCGTCAAAGCCCGTAAGAAGCTTGTGCGGTGCTCCGGAGAAGAGCTTTGTGAGGGGCATTGTGCTCATCCCGCGGGAGCCGCGAAGAGCAACTCTAGTTGAGCGTGTCATTGAGCTACCCTCACTTTCGGGGTAGGTTCTTGCGGCGCCCGATGTGCGGGCTTGGCAGGTGATGCCAATTAGCCGCCGAACCACCAATTGAGCGGTCGACACAACGGGGACTAGCGTGTTGGCAAGCACAAAACCTCGGGAGAAAAATCACCATGTCAACTTTGTTCTTCCCGTTGGTTTGCATCCTTGTTACACAAGCTTGTAATTACTTTCATATACATTGTGCTTGTGTAGTTGCTCTTGTAATTAGTTTGTTTGTATAGCTCACTAGTTACCTTCTTACTTGTGTAGCATTGAAGTAGCTCCCTTGCGTGACTAATTTAGTTTGTGTAACCTTAATTAGTCACATTGCTTGGCTTATGTAGCTAAGTATTTGCGCTCTCTAATTTGGTATTGGTTGCCTTATTATTGAGCATTGCTAGTGAGCTTAGTTGGCTTTGTGCTTTTGCTTACTAGTATGTGTAGGAGCTCCCCGTTGCTTCAAGTACTAGTGACATAGGTTTGTGTAACCTTGCTTCTAGAATTGATTAGGTGAGCTCTGGCTAGCCCAGCACCTTAGTTACTTAATTAGGATCTTTGTAAGGTGCTAGAGAACTTTGATAGAGGGGTGTAGTCTTGGCTAGACCGAATTGTTTTAATTCTGCATTTATTTCGGTTAGCCGACGCGATTAATTTTAGAAAGAACTGAAACGACCTGATTTCCACGAAGGGAAATCCACAGAGTCGAAGTGTAATAAGACCGTTGAAGATCATATTACCCAAATTCCAGTCGAATATCACATCCATACAACGATAATATCATAGTACAAATAGTGCGGAATTACATAAATTATTACATCGCCGCATTGGCGGAATCAAAGTAGCATTCATTCAGAATAGCTTGAAGATAAGATCGCCAAACTTGAGCGTAGGAACGAACCCCTCAACCGTCAAACTCCTCAGAGCTATACTCCTCAGCAGAACCTGTGTGCCAAAATTTATCAGTACGATTTGTACTGGCTACTCCCACCCTATGAGCATTGCTTTGTGGAAATTGGATGCAAGTTGGATATAATCAAAAGGAACCTATAGGGCTGGGGTTTCCTATGTATTAGCATATCAAGTATATAATAATAGTTGGTCAAGTTTTAACACCATTCTCACACCCATTCCACCCCATTTCCGTCTAGAGCCAGGTTTCGATCCTGGGATCAATATACCACCATCTCCACACCATCACCATACCACATCCATACCATCGCTCAGTCGACAGGCCAACTCCCTCTCGGCACTATCTCAAGGCCCATAGCCCCTAGCTACGTCCGAACACTCACTCCCAGGGGAAGAAGAGAAGGACTCATCTCACTATCTAGTTTAAGCGAAACCCAGAAAAGGTCCATAACCGACAAGTCGGCAAATGTATCGATCGATCAACCATACACTCTGTAGAGGTTTTACATAACCACAAGATCCACCTTCCTCGCTGACCGTCGTCAACTGGGCTGATTCCGGCCACTTGGTAGCCTAGGATAATGCCACTCTACCATTTAGCCCTGGTACACCCCAAGTCTAGTCTGGGGTGGCTGAAACTGTGAGTCATGAGCTGGGTCCACAAGGTCTCCATGAAGTCTCGGAAGGGTGTGGGGGAAATCCCCCGCGCCCCGTACCTCCCTCGCACTGTCCGCTATCAACCTAGCAGTAGTGGCAATATCCTATCAAGTAGTCTGGCCGTCCCGCACCATATAGGGCGAGTGGTACGTATGGCTTCCCGGTGAATCTGAGTACTAGTAAGTCCTTAGGGATGACCAAGCCAGAATGTCTTCATCAGGGTTTCCATTTACCGTGCCACCACAGCACCTCCACCCTGGGCTCCTCCCATCATAGGTTCACACCCAGGGCCACCTTATATACCATTTACCCACCACATGTATCCATTCCAGGGGTGCCTAGGTAGCACCCCACGGCAAGACTTGCCCCAGGCTCATCGTCTACTCCAACTTGGTCGACACAACCCTCACCCTCCACGCACCCAAGTCACACACGCAGCACTCTCCCCATAGTCCAGATAACACCAGTTTCCACCACGCATCAATGTAGTGTAAGCGTAGTAGAAGTAATAAGTAATAAAATATAGTAGCAAGTGTGTGACTAGCCTAACAGCAAGGTGAGCAGGGGTAAGGTTGCGTCAAGGTAAAGGCCATCAAGAAAGCATACTACCATGCAAGTCCTATCATAGTGTGAATCATATCAATAAAGTAAAGCACCTATCATAGTGTGAATCATATCAATCAAGTCAACGGCGGGTCAACGATCAGGGTCACTGACGAGTGGGGCCACGGCTACTGACGTCAGCAGCTGATGTCATCATGACGTCACCTCGGTTGTGTTGCTACTGACAGGTGGGTCCCGCGTGACGTCACCATCTGACATGTGGGGCCAGGTCAACAGTCAACGTTGAACGGTCAACGGTCAATATGGACCGGGTCCAAATTGGGCCGATTGGGCCTGCACACGGGCTGGATTTGGGGCTGGGCTCAGCCCGGACACGTGGCAAGCTACGGCGCTGCCACGTCGTAGCCATGGGCCTCCATTGGGCCGTGGTCCACGGCTCGCGGGCGTGAGCGTGGCTCACGGTAGACCAAGATGCGCTGGTCCATGGACCGTAGGCTGGGTCCTTGGTGGACCGAGTCCACCCCTCTTCTCTCTCTGTGTGGTCCATGTGCACCGGGTGCATGGGCATGTGGGGCGGCGAGGAAGAAATCCTCTGTTTCCTCCCCGACGTGCTCTTGCCGGTGGCGAGCTCGCTGGTGAGCCTCCGCGGCGGCGCTAGTGTCCAATTGAGAAGGGGAAAACTCCCCCATGCCATGGCGACTACGACGGTGGGGTCGGGGCGACGGCTATGGCTTCCTAGGGCTCTAGCCACGGCGAATGGCGGATCGGCGTGGCGGTGCTCGTTGGCGAGTCACGAACAGGGCGAAGTGGTGGCTGGGAGCTTGCTTGGCGGGGCGCATGAGCTTCCCGTGGCTCTAGTGAATAGGGCGGACGAGTCAAGGAAGCTCTAGGCGCTCCCAGCGGTCCTGGCCACGGTGGAGTCGCAGCGGTGGCGGTGCACGGTGGGACTCCGGCCGAGGTCCGGTGCTCATGGCTGGAGCGCTGTGGTCGGCTAACGGGGTCTCGGTCTACACGGCTATCGTCCAGACGTCACGGTGATGCTCTACGGCTACGTCCTAGCCCAGCGAGGTGGCCGGATGCGCGTGCGGTGGCCGCGCCATGACGGCGGCGTTGCGAGCGCGGCGAGCGCGTGCACAGCGATGGTGTCTAGGGGCTAGGAGATGGTCGTGGGTGTGCGCATGAGTGGGCTGTGCTTGTGTACCCAGAGGCCGGGGACGACCTTGGCCTATGCGCTCACGGTGTGGAGCGCCATGGCCGACACAGCGAGGTCCGGCGGCGAGCAGGGGAAAACCGGGGCTCACCGTTGGTGTCGTGGGAGATAGGATGGCGGTGCAGTGGTGGGTCACGGCCGTGTAGCTCCGTAGCAAAGTGCGATGTAGTGCTGGCGTCGCCGCCGCTCGGCGGCGAGCTTCCCCGCCCCCAGCGCCCCCTTCTTCTTCCTCTTCTCCCTCTGCTCTCTTGGCTCGGGTGCGCAGTGGACGGCCACAAAGTGGCAGCGGGGCGTTGAGAGAGCTCAGGGGCTCCCGGGGCTAGGGCTTTTATAGCCGAGCTCGGCCGTGGACCTCGGTGATCGGCGGCTGGAGATTGAGGGGTGATCGGAGGCGTGTGCATCTCATCCAACAGTGGCGTGAGGTGGCGTGAGCGCGGCGCAAGGGGAACAAGGCCATGCCCCGGGCATGACCCCCCTGGCCCGCTCCTGCCACTGTGTCGGCCCCCAGTCGCGTGGGTGGTTGAGGCGTGGGCGCGAGAAAGACGACACTGTGGCTGGGGGGTGGCTGACATGTGGGGCCCGTGGTGGCGTGACAGCAGCGGTTTAACGAAAGCATGGCGTGGGCGTGGCGGCGTCTTTGGGCGGCTCGTGGGCGCGTGGCAAGCACGCTGGGTGGAAGGGCGCGCGGGTTGGCTGGCTCATGGGTTTAGCAGCAGCGAGCTGAAGGCTGCAGCGAGGCTTCCTCTTTTCTTTTCTTTTTCTGTTTTTCTTTTCTTCTCCTTTGTTTGAATTCAAATTTGGTTTTGGGATTTGAATTCAAAATTGGTGTACCCTGTTCATTGGAGTTTTTAGATACTTTATTTAGCTATTTTGTATAACAAAAATAGGTGTACTTTTGTTATACAAAAATAGAAATAGTTTTCTCTTTAAGTATTTATTCTTTGGTTTGATTAATAATTACTTTATGGTTTATTTCTTTAAAGGTGTTGTTAGACATTACATAAAACAAATGAAAATCCAAATCACCCTTTGAGTTGGCAATGTATGCTATGTTTCATTTGTCAGTATTTAAATAAACATGATAACAAATGACATGCCATGCTCATGAAATTGTCTAGTTGGGTTACTTCTAATGCAACACTTAGGATTGGCTCCTACAATGTCACTCATCATCACATGGGGTTTTGAAGAAAATTTTTTGTAGTTGTGATTTTTGGTGTGTAGATTTTTGGGTTGTTACAAGAACTATTCACCCCCCCCTCTAGTCCACCATCTCGACCCTACAGTGTTTCCTGTTGTTCCTCCTCTTCTTCTTCGTTGATGTCTAGAAGAGTTATTCCTTCATACGATCATATATGCATGAGTATGAAATAGAATATCATCGATGCATATATAATGGCATGTATGATATGATATGGTGGGATGAAATGCATCTTTATAAGTGTTTTCAACAGCATTGCATTAAGGTGATAACAAGTTACATCTTATTTTACTAAGTAGGTGCATATTTCTTCTCTAGTAACTTAAACAAACACTTATGTAAATTATTTTCTGGACTACAAGACAGCAGTCACTTGTTTTTATCATAACTGAAGTTATACATATCAAAATAATATGGTTATGGACTTTCTTTAAAGCTTATGAAATTTCCTACAACTTTCTTTTAATAATCTTAATGTAATTCAGCAGCTATCTAGGTCAAACAAATCAATCTTTCAGATCTGTCTAGTGAGTAAGTATTTCTAACAGCATACTTCTAATAGCTATAATTCTTAAACCATAAGGTCTATGACTATGAAAATTTAACATAGGTATATAAGTAAGTTATCTACAACTTTGTTATCAATAGGTTTCGCAGAAAAGGTCATTATCATCATGAAATTATCACCAGAACAGAAACTACACATGCAGTCATCTAGTTGAATTATAAAGCAATAATTAACTAGTTGCATACAACCAATTGCTTCTAAGCCTAACTAATAACATCAACAGATCATATGCATTACAAGCACCACAGAAAACATCATGGTTAAATATAACTAATTTATTTATATTCATTTATTAATTTCCTTAAATAACAAGGTGATTTAAAGGATAAATATTTCTAGTGCTTAATAAATTTTGAGAAAATTACAGTAGTCTACAAATGACCCTAATATTCTACTATATTAATTTCATGTCATTTGGATAAGCATAGCTACCTATACAAAAATGACAAGTTACATATGCTTATTTTAGCAAAAATAGTTTAGCACAGTGAAAAGTGTCAAGCAATAGATTTAATATGTTTTGTACTTTCCTACTAGCATGAGAATACTGTGTAAAAATTTGTATGATCATATGTTATGTATTTTTACCCCAATTAATTTCACTAGAATCTATCAATTAATTAAGATTAAATAGGTAGACCATATTTCAAGCGTGTTCACTATAGGTTTCATATTTTTCCTAGCTAGAGCATGTCAACACAAGACCAGAAAAATTAGAATCATAATTTTATCACCTTCCTCGCTCAAGTTATGCAATTTACAAGCTAGAAACTATTTTAAAAGCACTTATCTTGCTCAATTTAATTATCCTAGAAAAATACCCTAAACAGTAGATTTCATATTTTTATCAAATAGTACACTTCAAGATGAATCCAACAAAATTTCAAATGCTGACTGACAGCTGGGACCCGTGAGTCAATGGGACCCACCCGTCAGTGACGCACAGAGCAGGGGCATGGCTCGATAGGCGAAAAGCTCACCGACGGCGAGGTCACCGGCGGTAGCGTCACCGGCGTCGTGTTCCCCACTCTCTTGCGCACTTACTGGTACCCTAGGTTTGCTCGGAGGGTCACCGGAGCTGCCTCGCCAGCGAGCATGGTGGCTCAGCGGTGGACTCATCGTCTCCGATACGGTGAGCCTAGGCGAGCACTGCTACGGCATCTACAAACCTTAGCGAAGCTCTACGGCATGGATTAGGTCAGGGTGGAGCGGCGACGGAGCTTGGCTGCGTGCATGGCGGCATGGCGGCGCGAGCGCAACGTTGGCACAGCGGCGTTCCGCTCCGACGAGGCCGACATTGGCCTTAGGCTCTTGCCTCGAGTTAGACCTAGCTCTAACCTAACCATAACGTCTAAAAGCGTGAGGAAAAAAACCGGGCATGCACAGCTACGGCGGCGTGCATGGCGGCGGCGCTCTCGGCTCAAGGCGGTGCGGCTCGCGTTTCGGCACCTGCGATGCGGTAGCGGCTCAACGAGCTATGGCTATAGCTTCTAGGACCTACGAAGAAGATGAATCAAGAGAGAGAGAGATGGGAGGAGCGGTGGATAGGGCTGGCCACGGTGAGCTCGGAGCTCAGCGGCGCTCTGTGACCATGGCGGTGACGGCGACGTAAAATGTCACATTACCTGGGCTCTAACTAAGGCAATGGCGGGTCGGCGAGGTAAAGGAGATGATGGTGGAGCTATGTGCGCAAGCAATCACACAATGGCACGGTGGCGGTGGCGTGCGAGCTCGGCGAGGGTGCGACAACGATGGCGACGGCGCTCGGTTCCTCTCGGGCACGGCGAAGGTGAGAGAGAAGCAGAGTGAGGCGAGTGAGGAGGGCAGAGACGTCGCACGGCTTTGTTGCCCGCATCGGCCTGACCGGTGGGGCCGGCACTGGCATACGGCCACCACGCGGCGCGCGCGGCTTGCGCCGGTCGGCCACGACGTGCACGCGCGGCGCCGATTCAGACGCCACTGAATCCAACTGGCATCGCTACTTCGTGCCTCTATAACTCCTAATCCAGTTCGAGTTAGCAAAATCTTCTTTAATAGAAATTATAGAGCTATGTGAGTACTACAACTTTGCTTTAATGATCATGGTCTAATTTGAACTGGTTTTCAAACTATATTGATCCAAAGTAAGGTACTTTGAAATTGAAAACAGTTTCAACACTTAGAAAATTTCTTAAGTCACAAAATATTATTTTGTTGATACTTGTGAGCTCTATTTGATCATGTTAGACACTGAATTAGCTCATGACTCTTAAATAAAGTTTGTTTTCCATAACAAGAACTACAACTTTTATTCAGGTCACACAACCATGCAAATACTCTAAGCTATTGTTCAATTTTGGTCAAACTAGTACCATGAAAAAGGCATTTCAAATAAAACCAACACTTAGAAGCAAATTTGGTCTATGTCATGAATATAAACATTGTTCCATTTATCATTCTAGATGTGTCTAAGGTGTTTTCATGACCTCACAATCATCTCATACATTAGTCATACATGATTGCAAGCATAAGCATATATATAAAATCAACATTTCATGTGGTAAGGTATAAGAATAAGATGAAATTTCTTATGCTCATGTTCATGAATGCTTGGATGATGCTTGTGCTCATGAAATGCAGGTGCCAAATACAAAGCTTAACACTGGGGTGTTACACTCACCAAGCCGCTCGGCCGTCTTCGGTTCACGGAGCTCAAGAAGATGATCGGCATGGTGGTGGTTCTATGGTTAGTAGCAGGATTAGGGGAAGAATTGTAAAGTGAGTTAAATGCATGAGAGGTCCTTGAACTTGTGAGTGGGTGTCACTTAGGTCCATGAACTTGTAAAATGTATTTCTGGATCCATAAACTTGATAAGTGGTGCATCGTAGGTCCAAATTGAACACGTGGGCATTTCATCCAACGTGGCATTGCCACTGTGGCGGTGACAGTGTCTAACGCTTTTTCCTCATCTTTTTTTATTTTTTTATTGAGCTCGTGGAGCTGGACCTGAGTGGCAACAGGCTCGCCGGGCGGCTGCCAGCCTCCCTTGGCGCAATGCCACGGCCCACGGCGGGCCTGCTTTCGTGTCCGTGTGGCGGCGGCGGCAGTACACTACTAGAAAACAGACCTTTCACCCACTTCGATTTTAGCCTTTAATCTCGATATTTTTTGCGTTCGGGGCTAAAGGACTTTTAGTCCCGGTTCGTAATACCAACTGGGACTAAAAGTCATCTTTAGTCCCGGTTGGTGTCACCAACCCGAAGTAAAAGTTCACCAACTTTTAGTCCCGGTTGATAACACCAACCGGGACTAAAGGGTGACCTTTTAGTCCCGGTTGGTGTCTTCAACTGGGACTAAAGGTCTTTTACTCGGGACTAAAGGTCTTTCACGAGTCTATTCAAAAGAAGAGCGCACATGACTCTGTCACAAGTGGTGTGCAGTTGAGTTGGTAATGTACTTACGCGCGAGGAGAGAGGTATTGGGTTCAAATCTCATGTAGAGCAAGCGAGGCCTCGAGGATTTCCTTTATTTTTTTCTTCCGTGGGTGACCTTTAGTCCGGGTTCCGGTTCCCAGACCCGCCTTTAGTCCCGGGAATTTAGTCCCGGTTGGGAAAACCGGGACTAAAGGGCCTTCCCAACCGGGACTAAAACCCGTTTCTCTAGTAGTGGTACTTGCTCGCACGCCCGCATGGCCACAAACAGCGGCGGCTTCGTTCGTGAGCACCTGCGTCGGTCTGTGTCCACGCACGCTACACCGAGTTCCATTGTCAACGCCGACGGGAGGAACGCACGGAAGTCGCGGCCTGTCGGAAGAGCAGGCACAGGAGGGCGAAGTCGGCCGGCTAACCACGCTCGCCAATCAGCGGCTGATCGACGAACGCCCATGCCATCTACCGTCAGGCCGTCACCACGACGCCGGAGTACGTCGAGCTACATGCATGCAGGTGCACGTGTGCTTGCAGATACGTGCTCACGTGCAAGCTAACAAGCCAGGAGGCAGCCACATCTCTGCACACGACGCCAACGTGGAGGAGATCGACGGCACAACGGCACGGATAGTGGCGGCTCCCTGCTCATCTGTTCTTCAGATAGCTCTCTTCTTTCTCTCACCGAACGGGAGCAGGCGCCGCCGTCTCCGTTCTTCGCGCGAGCGCCGCGTGACCCGACGACGTGCTCGTCAACTCGTTCCGTGACCTAGAGCCGAGGGTGAGTGAACACACACCATGTCCGTTGATCTTTCTCAACTCAAAGCTGGAGAAACAGAGGACATGCGATCGACAAGCAAATCTTTCGGCTGGTTGAGCAGGAGGCGTCCAGGCACCCGAACATGACCGCCTCGGCCTCCGCCATGTTGAGCCTGGGTGGCCGCGCCTGGACGCCCGGGGGCAGGTACGTCTCGTCTCCCAGCGCGCCACGGCGGGGCCGGACAGGAAGGGCTCACCGGCGGGGACCTCGGGTTCGCGCTGGACCTGGTGAGGAAGGCCAAGTCGGCGGTCACGTACGACTACCTGCTGTCGGTGGCGGACCTGATGGTGCTCACGGGTCGGCCGCTGTTCGCGCTGTCCAGGACGTACATCGTGTCGGACGTCAGCCACGCCGGGTTCCTCACCAGGTCCAGCGCGAGGTCTGTAGTTTGCAAACCGAACCGAATAATCCCAAAGTCATGTAAACAAACTTGTAGATCGCTTCTAGCTCTACAATTTTTGTTACTACACCTTTCGCTGGATCGGGCTGGTCTGAGAGTTTGAGGGAGCCGAAGATTGAGTTTCAGCTTGTATATTTGAGGTGGTATTGATCAGTTCATTCAGTTCGGAAATTTTGAACGTGGCCGACTGTTCAGAAGCTTGCTGCCGCGTGGCCTCACGCGCTCGGCCGGACGGGAAGGGCTCACCGGCGTCGAGGGTGGCGTCACGCTGCTCCAGCGCATGGGCGTGGGCATGGTGCTCTCCGTCGTGGCCATGCGGTGCCGATGCCTGCAGCCTCACCGATCGACAGCCCCCGCGTTCGCCGAGGTGGAGGTGCTGGGCCACCTCCGGCACCGCTTGATGGGTTCTGCAGAGGGGGCCGTAGGAGAGAGGTGCCGGTGGTGATGGAGGTTGCCGACCAGGCCGCGAGAGGAGGCGACAACAACAATAGTGGTGCTAGAGGCTACCGGGGTGACGGCCTGAGTTTCAGAGAAGAAAGAAGAGGGGAGAAAAAAGAATAAGAAAGGTGAGGGGGTAAATAAAAAGTGTTAGACACTGTCACTACTACAGTGGCACTGCCACGTTGGATGAAATGTCCACGTGTCCGATATGGACCTACGGTGCACCACTTATCAAGTTTATGAATCCAGAAATGCATTTTGCAAGTTCATGGACCTAAGTGACACCCGTTGATAAGTTCATGGACCTCTCATACATTCAACTCTTGTAAAGTAATCTGCTGCTCTCCCATCGTCTGGACGCGCGGCAGGGGCAGGCGCCGAAAGAGCTCCCTGCTACTGCACTGTAGCCGCGACAGGGGCGGACGGCGAAAGGCTCCCCTGCCGCACTGTAGCCACAGCAAGGGCAGGCGCCAAAGTCTACCCTGCTGTCACATCTAGTTACTATAGCAGCATGACAGTCTAGCATGTTTGTGTATTAGGATTAGATGGGTAGAATTGTACATATATCTTGCCACTACAATTCAGTAAAGAGAGCAAGTTCAGTTTTGCCATCTTCTCTGCAGAGCTCCGATCAACGTAGTGTGTGTGGTCGGCAACGACGGTGAACGGTCGACTCACCCGTGCGAGAGATCTCGGGACCAACACACACAACTCTCCGTCTAGCGTTGCCAAGCAGGTCTATTGCCTAGCCTAGAGCCTAGATGGCCCATGCCGAGTCATCCGCAACAAATAGCCGGTGGAGTAAATTGAGCAGAAGGCAAACGTTCGTCAAGCTGAGGTCCTTGACCCCGAGACCGCCATTCTCCCTAGATCAGCAAACTTTCTCCCACGCAACCAGGCTTTGAGCTCCGGATGGAGCATCATATCGTTG
This sequence comes from Miscanthus lutarioriparius, assembly GCA_904845875.1. Lineage (NCBI taxonomy): Eukaryota > Viridiplantae > Streptophyta > Magnoliopsida > Poales > Poaceae > Miscanthus > Miscanthus lutarioriparius. Next base: position 97,332,524 of record CAJGYO010000007.1, on the reverse strand, counting down.
CCACACCAGAGAAAGGATCCGCGACGCTTGTCCATCAGCGCAATGACCCCGCGCGGGAGTTGCAGGGCGCACATTGCATACATAAGCTGGGAATCAAGAACTGAGTTAATCAGAACCGTTCTTCCCATTGCATTAAGCAGGCTGGCTTGCCATCCCGCCAGGTAGCGATCAGTTTTGTCAATGCATGGCATGGCGAGAAGGCTCGAGCTTGTGCACAGAAAGAGGTAACCCCAGGTACGTCTGTGGGAAGCTTTCGCGTCTGCAACCTAAAATGGAGATGCATTGTGCTGCCTTGGCTTCATTCATATGAATTGGAACTGCCGTGGTCTTGTTGTAATTGATTGTCAGTCCCGTAGCAGCAGCAAAATTGTACAGGATTACCTTGAGGCATTGCACATCTTCTGGATCACCACGGAGCACAACAATGCAAGTGTGTCGTCCGCATACTGAACAACGGGGCATGGAACTCCGTCAGCCAAAGGATGTCTCACAGAGTCGGTACTTCCTTGGATCAGCCGTTGTAATACATCTGCAACGATTAAGAATAGGAACGGCCACAGTGGGTCACCCTGACGCAGCCCGCGCCTACAGGTAATCCACGGACCAGGACAGCCGTTGACAAGAATAGCTGAGCGAGTTGAACTGAGCAGGTGTAGAACCCAATCTCGCCACTTGGAGCTAAAACCTCTTGCCTGCAGAACCCGAAGAAGTCCATCCCAGTGAACGGTGTCCAAGGCCTTGGCAAAATCAATCTTTACAGCAATAGATGGCATCTTCCGCTTATGATAATGCTGAGACAATTCTGCCGCATGAATAAAACTTTCTGCGATTGAGCGCCCCCGCATGGCCGCATGTGACAGGTTTTAGAAAAATGATTGTTTTTCTTAGTCCGGTGAAGTTGCTCCAAGGGTTTTGGTCATTTACATCCTCCACTAGTGGGTATCATATCACCTATACTACGTATTTACATCCTCCGGTAATAGGTATCGTAATTAATAGGGAAGAAAAATGTCATTTACATCCTAATACTCTGTCACATGTGCTCAGCTCCAACGTTCTTATATTTGTATCTCCACGCAAAAAACAAATAGGCGAAGAACTGGAGCGCGCTGAGCGCGGCGAGCAGCCAGTAGAAGTAGTCGAGGTGGGCGTGGTTCAAATTATCTGAGAACCAGCTCTGGCCCCTCGCCGCCGTCGCCCGGTGGATGCCTGACACGAGCGCGCTGCTGACGAAGCTTCCGATGCCAAAGATGCTGATGTAGAGCGCCAGGCCAATGCTGCGCAGCCTGTCAGGCACCTGGTCGTAGAAGAACTCCTGCAGGCCGACCATGGCGAACACGTCGGCGGAGCCGAACACGACGTACTGCGGCACCATCCACCACAGGCTCATCGGCAGATGGACCTTGGGCTTGTCGGTCAGCCCGGTGTCACGCGCGACCCGGAGCCGGCGCTCCTCGACGAGCGCCGCGATCACCGTGGACACGATGGAGAGGAACATTCCCGCTCCGATGCGCTGCAGCATGGTGATCCCCGACGGCCGGCCCGTGTACCGGCGCGACAGCGGGACGACCACGCGGTCGTAGACCGGGACGAGCACCATGATGGTGATGCTGATGAAGGCTAGCAACGCCGCCGCCGGCACCTTCACCAGCTCGCCGACGCGTCGATCCAGGGTCGCCGCCTGCTTCGTGAAGAACGTCATGGACTGCGAGTACACCACGGCGTATACCAGCGTCATCGCCCATATCGGGAACAGACGGAGGACGTCCTTGGCTTCGCTGACCACGACGGCTGTGTTCGTCGTTGTCGTCGTCGCTGCCACCTGCGCCTCCTCATCGCTGCTGCTGCTGCACACATCGGCGTTCAGTAAAAGGGCGCATCAGTGACATCCAACGTACACCGTGTGCAGGTAACTACGTACAGTACCTGATGTCCGTGCGAGCTGCAGCCCTGAGCCTTCTGTTCCGCCGGCGCCGCCGCCAGACAGCGAAAGCCTCGGCGGCGTAAGCGAACAGGCTGCGCGTCCCGCTCGTGTCGGTGTACCGGTACGTCCTCGTACCAAGCAGGAACACGACGAGGGTGCAGGACATGACGGCGCACGGGATGGCGAAGGCGAGGCCCCAGCTGAGGTTCTCCTGCACGTAGCTGACGACCAGGAGCGTGGCGGCGGTGCCGGCGCACACGCCGAAGTACCACCAGTTGAAGAAGGAGCCCCTGGAGACGGACTCGCCGGGGTCGCTCTTGCTGAACTGGTCGGCGCCGAACGCGTGCGTGCACGGCTTGTGGCCGCCCTCGCCGATGGCCACCATGTAGAGCGACACGTAGAATAGGGTCACCTGGACGGTGGGCGGCGGCGGGCACATCTCGCTGGCGGTGTTGCAGTGGTGCCCAACCAAGGTTGACACGGCCAGCAGGCCTAAACCCTGCATGCATGCATTTTCCATCCAGCAATTAAATATTAAAATCAAATGATCTTACTAATTGCAAGGACCACACATGTCCCTAGGTAGTCCGTAGTTTTTGGTTACCAGGGTGTACAGGAGCGACGCCAAGATAATGGTGAGATATCTTCCGAGCCACAGGTCGGCAATGGCGCCGCCCAGCAACGGCAGCATCAGCGCCGTGCCGCTCCACGCGTTGGTGGCCGCAGCCGCGGCGGCGATTCCCTCTTGCAGGGGTCCCGTTAGAAAGGTGATCAGATTGGCGGCAACGGCGTAGAAGGCAAAGCGTTCACCGATCTCCGCCACTGCATGCATGCACAGCACCCATGGATCGATCGGATCAGCAGCACTTCATATATGTATTCTTCCATCCGCCATGATCCATGATTCCATGGTGGCTATATATATGTACTATGATGTGATCGACGAGCTGATCGAGGAAACTTTTGACTTGCCTATTATAAAAATGGCTGATCTCCAGCTGCCGGTTCTCATCGTGAGGCATGCAATGCAGGATCCAAGTCGTCGTCGCCGGAGCAGAAGAAGAAACTCACTCGCTCGTCAGATCGATCGGAAGAGAGAGCTGGGACGGACTGTTAGAAGCTGAGCAGATCGGCAGGAGGGTTTGTCTCTTATGGTGTATCTTTAGCCAAGGGGGACCATTATTTTCGCATCATGGCTCTGGCTTCCTACAAATATGGACTGTTACATGCTTACACGTATGGATGTCTCTACTTGCATGTGATCCTCCAACGACATATCTGACCAAGTCTGAACAAATTTTATCGATCCAGCCTAGGAGGATATAACATATATATATACATAATTATATATATGCAGCTAATATATAAGTCGTTACCGATCCAACCACAAACCTTAAAATTGATGAAATCACCACGGGCATCTCATTACCGATGGGCACACGTCGGTTTAGAAAAATATGAGCACCTATATCAAGCCAAGAATTTAAACCGTGCGTACATCATCAATTAATTTGTGATTTATCTGATTCCCATACATAGGTGTACAAAGGTGTGACATCAATTATTAAGTTTGCTCCTATCAGTAAGGTAGCGAATTAGATAGTGAAATGGATGCAAGCTTTGCAAGCATGCAATGTACTTTTTAACAAGCATACACCTAAATAAATCTATAACTAAGTTATACATGATTCAATGAGTATGAAATTTTTACTACAGTTCAAGCATACAATAATTAGCACACCATAAAAATTACACCACAATTAGACCATAGAACTGTAGCTATAAATTAATTACATAAAAGCATATATCTAAAGTTACAGTAAAAATTTTGTACTAAAACATACCATATTATATATTCACTGTGTAGATCTCATGTGGAGTCCAAAAAATTGGATTTTCCATTTTATGATTTTCATATGATTTACTATGATTTTTTTAAAATTCAGCTGAAATAAATAAAAAATAAAAAGACAAAACCGTCTTTGAAAACCACTTATAACCGGTCAGGAAGGTAAAACGAACGGTTTTAAAAATTCAGGAAGGTGGTTTACCTGTTTTAGAGTTCAGGGAGGAAAAGCGGACTTTCACAAAAGTTCAGGAGGTAATGTGAACTTTTCCCAGGCTGGCCTGAGAACATTCTAGAACGGGCCCGACCATGGCCCGTGGCCCGCGTGCAACACCTGATCGAGAAGCTGTCACGTGCACAACACAGATAACGACAAGTTTCTCTTGCCAAGCAGCAATTCAGAGTTCATCCAGACGATCAGTTGGGGGTGTTTGGATAGAGGGACTAAAGTTGAGAAGGTGTCACATCGAGTATCACATCGCATGTCACATTCCATACTAATAATAAAACAAATTACATAAGCCATGACTACTTCGCGAGACGAATCTATTAAGTCTAATTAATCTATTATTTTTTTAGGGACGCTGTTTAGGATTTGCTTTTTCTTTTCTTTTTTTTTTTTTTTTGAGAAACGATGATTAGGATTTGCTGTGTGGCTGAGAGGCTGCCTCCGACTCTCCGAGGCCATGGTTGCAGCAGCGTACGGAGTACTACGGACCTGTAGCTGGACTAGTGCTAGACCACTAAGGCCTCGTTGGTTGTTTCACGGTGAAAATGGGCCCGTTTTTCTTCCTTGACCGGATCTAAGTGGTTCCTTCTGGTTCACTCAAATCTGGTTCGTCCCTATTCCGCACATACGGCGGTTTGTTTCCATTTTGGACCTAGAAGGGGGAAGATAGGCCCGGATTGACCACTTTTCATTCCGGACCGTATCTAACCGAATAACCATTTCTGATCCGACCTGACTTCGGGATGAATCGATCCAGGCGGAACAGGCCGCGTTCCGGCCGTCGAGGCCAAAACAAACGAGGCCTAAATGAGTGGACTAATAAAATATGAGCTAAACAGTAGTTTGGTCGAATTACGTTATTAGTCTTTCTCGGTAGTTCATATATCTAGACAGCATATGACTAAACTTTAATTATCTAAACTTTATTCATCTAGATTTTAATTGGACTAATAACTAGTAGTCCGGAACTCCGGATAATCCAATACCCACTACAACAAAACGGACGCACAGCAGGGTTGGTACTACATGGCTATCATCGAAACGGAATTTCTTTCGTGACACAGCGCAACGATTCTCAACCACACACGACGCAACGATTCTCGATTCAATGACGAATCGTAGTCCAACGGAGTTTCTTTCGGCCACGGACTGGCAGTGAATGATGCACGGGCGTCTCAGGCACCGATGATATAGTCCCTTCCTCCAAAAAGTGGAGCACATATCATTTTCAAAAAGTCAAATAGTTTTAAGCTTAAATAATGGCTTGTTTGTTTTCTCGTTCTAAACTTTAGTCCCTGTCACATCGGATATTTGGACACATACATTAAGTATTAAATATCGATTAATTACGAAACTAAATACACAAATACACAGATTGAGACTAATTTGCGAGACGAATTTTTTAAGTCTAATTAATCCATGATTTGACAATATGGTGCTACAGTAAATATGTGCTAACGATGGATTAATTAGGCTTAATAAATTCATCTCGCGGATTACTGAGGACTTCTGTAATGTGTTTTATTATTACTATCCGAACACTCAATGTGACACCCCATGTGACACGCTAAACTTTAGTCCCTATATTCAAACACCCCAAACTTAGAATTAGTTGACTTCATGAACAACGGTTGAATTTGGGTCTACAATTTGTGCCTAGTAGTGTACCATGAGACATTTTGAACGCGTTTGGTTGCACCAGCCCTCAGCCGGGCTCTCCGCATGCGAGAAGATACGTTTGTTTGGTTCACCTATCTCTGTCAGGCCAGGCTCTGCGAGTGCAAGGAGCCCCCCGCGCCAGCCTCTGGAGAAACATAGAAATCGGCCGTTTCTAGCGGGCCAAGCTCGTGCGGTTCGGGTAATTAGCCATCTAATGGCATTATTAATATAGTATTAGCACAATATTAAATAATATTAACATATTTTGATTAATATTAAGGAGTAATAAGATAAATTAAGAGCTATAAGATAATAGTTGTCCGTAACAAATGTCATGATGATGATTTATATATTTTTATCTCATGCAACCTGTCCTTATGCGAGCAACCAAACAGGTTCTCGGGACAGCCTGGCTCATGCAAACAGACAACCAAACGCCAAGCTCTAGCATGCATTGGGCCTGGCTACCGAGAGCCATGCTCCTCCCATGCGAGCCAGGCTGGGTTCATCCGTGAACCAATCAAGCCCTTGGATTGGTTTTTAGGGTTGGACGGAGGTTGTCCCAAGATGTAGTGGACCTCGACGAGGCTGTCGAATGCTAGTTGAATCCTCCCTTCGGCCATGGATCTAGGGCCTTAGCCATTGGATCTCGCAGCAAAGCGGCGAGGTGCATGAATAAGGTGGGAGGAGGCGCTCATGCCAGCAATGGGTGAGAAAGGGGGCAAGGGTCTTTGGCTCTCTGCCCCTAGACATGAGGTTAGCCTCGCCTATGGTAGACAACGAGAGGAAGGGAGGCTTCGACGAGGCGGGGGGTTGTAGAGGATGCAACGACGGCATGGAAAGGTCGTATTGTATTGGGTTCAAACAATAAATTTTTTAGCACTGCTAGCGCCCAGACGTCTGGATGGACGCTCGTGTCCGGATGCTAGGCCTGCTACATGCTCGCGCCGCTCTCCATGCTTCATGCTTCCCGTGCCCCTCCCCTCCCCACCGCTTCAAGCGCTTCTTTGTTGCGTCGCTCCACCCATGCCTGCTGCGATTGCGCTGCTCCCCTGCTTCCCACGCGCATGCGGGGACTGCCTGCGCCCCTGCTGCCATCTCCCTCCGCTTCCCCGGCACCCGAGCAGCGCTCCATCCCTCCGCTCCTCACGCGCACGCACAACGCCCCAACAACTGCATCGGGAGGTTGTGGCAGGTGGGGCACATTGCAACATGTGGAGCATCCCGATCTACTTTTGAAACATCCAGAAGAAATACTTGCAACATATGTCCAAAACAGCTGAAAACACTTGCAGTAGACGTCTGAAACACTTGCAAAAACACTTAAAAACACGACCTAAACGTTGAGGAACTGCAGTAGCCAGCAAGCTCGGGCCAGAGGGGACGTCGGGAACAACAGCTCAGCATTCACCCAAGCGCAGGCACACCGGCAGCGACCTCCTCCTGATGGCATCGGGGTGGTGGTGGCACGATGAACGTCATAGCCGCGACAGACGAGGTGAGATTGGGGCGTGGTGCGGCATGGGATGGAGCGCAGCGGAGGATGGCCGTGGCGACGAGGCAGAGTGGGTGCGGGCGGATGTTGCGCCATGGCCGCGGTGGACGAATTGCACGGTGGAAGCAGCCACTGTGGACGGACGGCTCGATGGAAGCGGCTGTGACGAACGAGAGTAGGACAATGTTCTGCAGGAGTTGGAAAGCCTAGAGGCCAGTACGCAAGCATAGTAAGCAAAGCGTCTGTCCACCGGACGCCCCGACCCTATCATTATCGTAAAATTTTGGGATGTGTTGATAGGTAAGAGAGGTAATTTGATATATGGGTTAGGTTAGGTTTTAACCTATTAGCAGCCCTAATGGATGCGCTGATTGGTCAGATTGGAGTGGGGTGCAGTGCCACCAATTGCCAGGCGGATCCGGATATCGTGACGAGGATCAGAGGGTGCGTGCTGCGAGGGCCCGACCAAGACGACCATGGTTCCATGATGATTGCGCCTGCATTATCGTAAAGTTTTTCTTTCTGAAGCTTTGTGTACAAGATTTTCTTTATTTTACTCAACTAATAAAAATATATAAAACTGCCAATTCAACATGGCAACATCATCCAATATCTTTCCCACCATTTATAGGCAACGTGACAGATGGCATCAACTTGATGTAAGGCCCAACATTTGGCTGAGACCTCGCCACGTTTAAATTCCATTCCATGTTTGAGAGCAATCACTCATCCAGTCCAATCCAGGGGAATGCTTATCTCATGAATTATTCTTCTGAACTATGCAGGTCCAATGGTTTTTGCAGAGAAGATGGTCTTGGCAGTGTTTGGGGTAAATTCCATTTCTTTGCCAACACATGTTCTACCTTATCTGTGTCATAAATTTTCTCTTCCAAAGATGGTCGTATCATACAGGGTAGCTTTTCTGTAACAGAATGTGTAAACAACTGACTACTTGCTTGTTTGTGACACACTGAAATGGGTAATTTTGGCAGGGTCTGATTGTGCTATGGATGACCAGGAACCTTACAGGTGACATACCAGGGTGGGGAGCTCTCTTCCACAACAATGTCGGAGATGGAACAGTCACCGTAAGTGCACCAGAAAAAAAAAACTATCCAGCTACTCACAAGTCACTCGCAATTCAGATCATGATGGCTACGCTGCTCTTCATAATTCCAAGCCGTAAGAACAAGGGCGAGAAACTGATGGACTGGAACAAGTGTAGGAAGCTCCAGTGGGACATTATCCTCCTCCTGGGGGCAGTGTTCGCCATTGCCGAAGGCTTCAGGTCAAGCGGCCTGACTGATATCCTCTCCGACGGGCTCCGGTTCCTGAAGGGTGCAGAGACGGCGGTCATTGTACCTGTGGCCTGCATCGTCAGTGGTGTCATCACGGAGTTCACGTCTGACGATGCGACCACAACGCTGGTGCTCCCTCTGTTCGCTGAATTAGCGAAGGCGATCAATGTGCACCCAGCGTTGCTTATGGTTTTTGGAGCAGTTGGGGCTCAGCTTTCGTACTTGTTACCTACTGGATCGCCGTCAAACGTAATTGGGTTCAGTACTGGCCACATTACCATCAAGGATCTTGTGATCACAGGACTGCCCCTGAAAGTTGTCGGAATCGCAGCGCTGACAATCTTGATGCCAACTCTAGGTAACAGCTGCACAAATCACGACTAAGAGCTAGTCAGTAAATTCAGAACTGGTTTCTTGTTCTGATACTCTTCTTTCTTGAATGATTATATGCAGGATCACAAGTTTTTAGCACAGACATCAAGTTCTAGGAGTGGAATGCAAATTTTGGACCGTTCATTCCTCCAATCCAGTTGTATATCTGTACAGTACTTTCCTTCTCTCGTATCTATGCCCTAGGCAAGGCTATGTTGTTATACTCTTTGATCTGTACAACGTTAAACAGTGAGATTTGTATGCAATCTCTGTGTGAAAAATAGCTATAGAAATGCACCTTGAGAGCTGAGAGCAATTTAAAATTCAAGATGAACTTGTCAGCCCATCCTAACATGGAAGCTCAATCCTATTCCAAAACTTCAGCACACAAAGGACAATGGATTTAAAAGGGAGGGATTTTCAGATCAAATGTTGGAAATGTCAATATCCTACTAGTTCTTCTTTACACGATATATATGAGTAAATACTTTGTAAAGCTTGCGGGTTTCACACTTTTGTAGCAGCTCCAGGGATATGTAAGTCCTGTCTTAAGCTGAAATTTCTGTATTCTGAAACGTGACTCATGGTGACTGCTGTTGACCTATCAAATCCAGTAGACCATCCTACCGAGATTGTGTTGACATTTGCGGAGATTTTAGTTCTCTCGCCATAAAATTCACCAACACACAAGATGTCCCAAACATCCCATTCATACGTGTTCTTCAGGCTTCAGCCGTGCAAGCAAATGAAAATTGTTTCTCTTCCCTTTTCTGAAGCAAAAGCAAGCAGCAGAAAACTCTATGCAACTTGAGTAAAAATACACTGAGGAGCAGTGGAGTTGGCACTAACACACGAACTGGAGGTGACTCACCGCCGGCCCGCCGGGGCTACTAGTTGAACGACCAATGCGGCGGCTCGGAGATAGAGAATTAGAGATGGCCGGCCGGCACCGTGGCTTGACTCGCACCCTTGACCAGGTCAGGTACGCCCGCCGCGCTGCAACTGCTGCCTTGCATAGCTCGCCAATTGCGAGCACCATCCCGCCTCGATCGTCAAGCGGATGCCAGCGATCCCATCCCACCCACAACGTGACGATTCCACCGGCGGGCGGCGGCCGCCTCGGCGAGATCGGCGACGACTCCCTCGCTTTGCAGTTGCAGGGGAGAAGAAGACGAGGCGTGAGGGTCAGGGACAGAGCATCTGAGCCGTCCACAGAACAACAACCCGAGATGCCAACCGTCCGATCCGACCAACCAAGCACACCGGCTACTTTCCCCGCCGCGACCTCTGCCCAGTGAGAGGCCCACGCGGCGACGCCCCCTCGATCTGCGCGAGAGCCCCAGCGGCTCGCCGGTCGCCGGCGATGATGGTGGGCCCAGGCCGAGCTCATGGCCACAGAAACCGCCTCCGCCGCCTCATCCCGCGGCTCCTCCTCCTCGTCTTCGCAGTCTACGCCGCCTCCTTCGCGATCTACCTCCTCCAGTCCCAGTCCCACCACGAGTCGCCGCCCGACCCCACCCCGAGGACTGAAGCCCGTGACGGCGTCGGGACGCCGCCGTCCTCGCAAAAGCCGTGGCCGCGCCTCCCCTCCTTCCTACCCTGGGTGTCCAGCCGAGCGCCGCCGCCGCACACCTGCGAGGCCTACTTCGGCAACGGCTTCTCCCGCCGTGTGGACGTCCTCCCCGCGGGCCGCGGGGGCGGCGGCGGCTGGTTCCGGTGCCACCACAGCGAGACGCTGGGAAGCTCGATCTGCGAGGGCGCCAGGGTGCGGCTTGACCCGGCGCTCATCGCGATGTCCCGCGGCGGGGAGCCGCTGGAGCAAGTGATGGGCCGCGCCGAGGAGGAGGAACTGCCCAAGTACGAGCCCGGCGCGCTGCAGGTTGAGGGGCCGGCGGCGGGTAGGACGGCGCCCCTGGTGGACGCGGGGTTCCTCAACGACTACGTGCCCACCGGCGGGACCGGGATGCACACTATGAGGGCGCTGCTCGAGTCGGCGCGCGTTGTGCCTCCCGGTGAGCTGCACTGCTCCCAGGTATTCTTTGCCTTGCTATCTACTAGTAGTAGTTGATTTGCTCATTGATGACAAGTAGTTTGTTAATTAATTTCTGAAATCCAATAATTAGGAAGAGTAGAGTCAGCTCAGTTTTTGATATAGGAGTATTTAATGAAAGTCTGTTTGATCCAGCCCTCATGCTGGATATACTGAGCAGTCGTATAAATATTTATTTGTGTAAAGAAGACGAGGAGCAGAAATAGGATCTTCGAATGAAGTCTGCATCCAATTTATATCCAAAATAGAACATCATGGGAGTATAGCACTAGTATATAGATTCTGCTTTTGGTTATTTGGTTTAGTTTGAATTTGTTCAATTAATGCTGTGCAGTTTTCTGATGATTCTATCATATAACTTATGCTTATTATTTCAGTTGCTTTGGAATGAGTTGATTGCAATGTAGCAGTTTCATAATATAATAGATAGATTTCAGTTACTTTGGAATGTGAGTTGATTGCAATGTAGCAGTTTCATAATATAATAGATAGATATATTCTAACTATCATTGAACAAAATGAGTGGCCTTGATTATACCTTTTGGACACTCAAAAGAGTAGCTTTGTTAGGCTCTTATTGGATTAGAGTTTTTTTTTATTCAATTTTGAATCGATGTTTTCTTCTAACATTCCTTTATCACTGGAATTCAGTAGTCCCTTCTTAACTGTATTATCACACTTGTTATTGCAGTGGGTTGAAGAACCGACACTTTTGGTCACTCGTTTTGAATATGCGAACCTTTTCCACACAATTACGGACTGGTACAGTGCATATGTTAGTTCCAGAGTCACAAATTTACCAAACCGTCCTAATGTTATATTCGTGGATGGGCATTGCAAGGTATGTGATGCACTGTGTATTTTGTTATTGGTTCAGTTCATTCTGTTTGTTGCTTGAGTTATGACCAACAAGTCTGTTTCTTCAGCTACTACTGTGGTAAACAACATTAGTCACATTTTTGTATGCTTGATCTTGGTTTGTATCGTGCAATGATAACACACCATGCTGATCTTCCTGTTTTTTCCTCATTTATTCTGCCATGTCTGTTGCTCATGTCTGGAGAACAATTGCAATCAGAGGCAGTTCTCGATTGTATCCCAATCTGTCAGTTTCTTTGTTCTACATTTTAGGCAAATATCACCCATGCTATATTTTTGGTAGCTTGCCCTGATGCCGCATCCAAAACTTTCGCCAGTCGTACCCATGCCTCCATGTATGCCTAGCTTCCAGATTTATATTGTTCCTCAATTATGTCATTTTCTTTCAGATTTAGCATGACTTAATATGACATTCTATTGCTAGGTAGCAACCAACTTATTTGTCTACACAATGATTTATGTTTCTTTTCCCTCTCTTGTGTATTCTTGTCAAGTGACAGATGTGACCTGATTTCCACAGGCACAATTGGAGGAAACATGGGAAGCACTTTTCTCAAGTGTGGCATATGCTAAGAACTTCTCTGGTCCTGTTTGTTTCCGACATGCCATTCTTTCACCATTGGGCTATGAGACTGCCATGTTTAAGGGCCTTAGCGAGAGCTTCAGCTGTGAAGGTGCCTCCGCAGAGTCCCTCCGAGAAAAACCAGACTATGAGAAAACTGCACGGTTATCTGAATTCGGGGAAATGATTGTAGCTTCTTTTGGTCTTCTGCAGGATGACATCATGTCATCCAAAAAATCAAATGGACTCAATGTTCTCTTTGTTCGGCGAGAAGACTACCTGGCCCACCCACGCCACAGTGGTAAGGTTGAATCGAGACTAAGCAATGAGCGGGAGGTGTATGATGCAATTGACAAGTGGGCACAAGGCCTGAAATGCAAAGTGAATGTCGTGAATGGTCTTTTTGCCCACATGAGCATGAAGGAGCAACTCCGTGCTATCCTGGAAGCTTCAGTGGTAATAGGTGCTCATGGGGCCGGTCTAACACACTTAGTTTCAGCAACTCCTGATACAAAGGTTCTTGAGATTATCAGCAGCATGTACCGGCGCCCACATTTTGCACTGATCTCACACTGGAAGTCTTTAGAGTACCATGCCATAAATCTCCCTGGGTCATATGCAAGGATCACAGATGTCATCAGTGAGTTGAAAAAAATACTGGAAGGTCTCGGATGCTGACACCACAAGCCATGCAGAATGGATAACGTGTCTACTTCATCATACATACCTGGTTACATTAACTTCAGCGATGCATATGAGTTTTAATTCGAGGGGAGTGTTTCACAGATTATTTCGACCACTGTGCCAATAACCGAATCATTCCCAGTTCCCAGCCAAGAATTTTATTATGCTGCCAAATGCAGAAAGCCAAGAAAGCAATCCGCTCTCTGGTTTCTGACAGCAAATGTTAACACGTAATCCAACCTTAGGTTGTCCACTCTATTCTTGGACATGATTCTAGGACCACAATCTTGACCAAACTGTATTCTTTTCTGGTTTATAGATTAGCATATCTTTTGTATGTTACGTGTTGAGTACTTTCGCATTGTTCAGCTGTTGAGAACTGCCTGATAGAAATAGGTTCTTCCTTTGTGCATGCTGTATGATTTACTCAGTTTTGTGAACCCACGGAAGCGAGGTCGCCAAGTCCAAGGGCAGCAACATTATGCCGCCGGCCTGATCATTCTGTAACATGAATGAAATAGTAGTGGAGGGGGAAAATGAAATGAAATGCCGCGTGCACTTTGCACTAGCGTACTATGCATCTTTTGTCTCCTATATATGAGTATTACCGTACGTAGCCATAATAACTATGTTTCTTTTGTCTCTTATACATGGGAAGTAATGAAGTATTACCGTAGCCATATAACACTTTGACGTGCAACAGATCAAACTTCGTACATATGGCAATGATGCGAAAGGGAGAAAACAAACTGTCATCAGTCTCTCAACACAACAGGGTGCGAACACTTCGACGTGTTACAGTTATAGATCAAACTTTGTACATATGGCTCGCCTACTGCGCTGAATAATTGTGCTTCCAGCTAAGCACACACATCACAACAACGCCTATGATGCGAAAGGAAGAAAACAAATTGTCATCTGCCTCTATAAAGAGAGGCATCAGAGGGCGTGAACTTCGATGTGCTATAGATCAATATTTGTATATATGGCTCACCGAGTGGCTACTGCGCTGAGTCATTCCGCTTCCAGCTAAGCGCACACATCACAACAGGTTTATGTTGCGAAAGTAGGAAAGCAATTTGTCATCAGTCTATGAACAGAGGCATCAGAAGTCTATTTACTTTGACCTTTTCCTACCAAAACTTGAACGGCAAAGGTAACCTAATGCTTTTTCCGTTTCCTCGAACTCGATTCTGGTTCCATCTCATTCTGAATATCCTGCGCAATAAAGTTTTCTATAAGTACATTGTTCTCAGAAGTTAACATTATTCTCAAAAGTGATAGCACATCACGATTTAACTTTATTGCAGACACAACTTCATCTATGGATGGACGCTCATTAGGGTCCCCTCTGATGCATCTATCTGAGAGAAGAGTTCTAGCGCACTTTGTCGGGCTCCACCGATCCTTTTCTCTTAGCACTAGTTGTCTCAGGATGTTTCCAAAACAGAAAACATCGAACTTCTCCTTCGCATCCTCTGTTGTTGCATAATCCATTTATTATTAATGATAAAACGATTTGGGCAAACTGAAGGTAAAAAGAAAAGAAAAGAATGTACTTGGAGATAGGCGTACGTGGAAGCATGGGTAATCAAACTAGCGTGGCGGGGTACGGTGCCAAATGGTCATAGAAAACCATCCTGAGGTGGTTTGTATACGTTTATGTAGACTTAGTTGTGCTGCCTAATGCAGGCAAATACTAGTGCAAGTAACCAAAGGAATAGGACTATACTATTTTGGGATAACTGGAAGGAAAAAAAACTACTACGCCAAGAAAGATCAACAACCTGTCTGGTAAATTAGCTAAAGATTCTAGACCCTGCATTCTTCTAAACCATCTTATCTTCATGATTAAATGAAAGCTTTTCAGGGTATTAAAAGTTTTTTTAAAAAAAAAAATGCATCCAGCTTACCAGTATCATCGGGATTGAAGACACCATGCCTTCTATCATTAAAGAACTTCATTTTCTCATTCCTTTTCGTTGCCAGACCAAAATCTGCAATTTGTACAGTACCATCCTAAAATTGAAGATGAATTGCGAGATAACACAAACATTCCATTGGCCCCTTAGGCAGAATATATAGCACATACATACACATGGTCAGAGATACTAACTCCTAACTAATGCCTAATCAACAGGAACTATCCTAAAGAATTTTTTTGCGAAACAACTATCCTAAAGAATTGGTACAACAGAAGACCAGAAATGCAGTTAAAGGCAAGTGACTGACTATATGCTAACAGAAATTAATACAATTTGTTACTCAAAGGAAAACACATGTGGTTGTTTAATATATTTATTATAAAAGAAAGATTCATAAATACAAATTGAAGTACCAACCTTCATTAGAAGTATATTCCTCGGCTGAATATCCCAGTGGATGAATTTTGCCGAGTGTATTGCTCTTAATCCACGTGCAAGCCCAAGAAGGAGGTTATCTAGTTCAACTTTATTGGGAGCTGTTCAAATAAAAAATATCAATATAGTCAATATAAAAAAATGGTTAGGCTCTCAATGAAAAAAGATAGATTGAAAACAGATTTACAAAACATAAGATATACATAAAAGAAGTTTACGTTTGTATCCTTCCAGATCTTGTTGAACTCTTTCATAAACCAATGCAAAGTATTCATCAGCATATGCATAGCCCCCCAATTTTATGACATTTTGATGTGAAATTCTGCTCAGTGCACTGATCTCTTGCTGCAATGAAAAATATGGCACAATTCATTGTTAATACTTTATCAAGTGAAAAAATTGAATCGAGGTTGTCCCCATTTTCATTACCACCAACAGAAATATAATTAGAAAAACAGATATAGAGATGATGGGGAACAACACAAAACGAGAGAAAAAATACCACCACTTCCCTACAGTAATCACACCTAAGATGTTTCATGACCAACACAAAATCAAGTTTCTTATTATCAAATATGATGCTCCAGTATCAGTTTCCAGAATCTATCTACTTGTTTATTTTGTTCAAGAAACTGAGTTTAATACTAAGATGTTGCAAGTGTAATACATTAACACATGACATCACAGGGCCTTGAGTCCGGCAATTGATAACATGTAAACTAGCATATATCAACTTATTACTTCCATGCAGAAAAAAATATCTATGATCAGCTGATGAATCACTACACCCCTTCATATCAAGATGATATTTAGATGTTTACACAATATGTTCGAACACCACTTTCAAAGTTTATCTTCCATAATCTAATATGGCTATCCATTTTCAGATTAATTAGTGTTATAATGTAAACATTAACTAGGTTTATTATTAACTCCAACATTCGATGCATATAGCCATTCTTTCCTTTGAAATTTTTACTGCAACTTTCATTGGGCAGTTTGGAAACTTGCCCTCTTTAATTCTTTCCTTAGACCTGTCAAAAGGCTCTTTCTTCTCCGATGGCTCTTTTTTCTAAAAACCTTTGTTGAACTCGCTAATCTCTTCATGGTTCAAAACAATTAACTCTCCCATCTTAAATCAAAAGCAAACAAGCACATATAAGTTCGAGGTAGGTCAAAGGAACACAAAATAAGCCATGTCATACTCCTAATTTACTATAATGTAACATGAAGTATTGAGAAATACAAGAAAGAACTTACCCCAACCTAATTTGTTCTAAGCCTTGCTCCTAGGGAGAGTGTTTAAGCTGAAAGTATATGTAATTAAGTACCTGCTACCCGTTTCTCCTAACGACGTTTAAGTTTTTTTTCCTGTTAGCGCTATTACTCCACTCTCATGCTATTCTGCCATTATACCATTACCTTGCTATAGATTTGACGGACACGTGCTCAATTTCACACCGGGAAAGATTGGTCTAGTGGTGATCATGATCAAAAGGTGTTTGACACAATGTCTGCCAGCGCATTACGTGCTAATAGGTTTGAGAAAGCGTTTGGTTATGGGCCAGCTTCATTTCATAATTGCAGCATGCTATCAAATACCAGGGCCGTATAGGCTGCAGAATCTAGATGACCACTGCATAGTACTCACTGATGGCACCAATCTCATAGTACCTATAGCCTGGGCACTGCTTGTATGAATGGATGTTCATGGAGTATGATCATTTTTGCCTATTGCTCGATATAACTGATGATGTTCACTGTTATCTATTCTACAACAAATTATGAGAATTTTGAGTTAGTGACTATTATAGAAAGGATGTTCATGGAGTATGATCATTTTTGTCTATTGCTCGATATAACTGATGATGTTCACTGTTATCTATTCTACAACAAACTATGAGAGTTTTGAGTTAGTGACAGTTATAGAAAAGTTTGGGGATGAAACTTGTTGGTTTAACCAACAAAAGAGGGGCGAAGAGTAAGAGGGGGCGAAGAGTGAGAGAGAGAGAGGTGATCTAGTGATTCGGCCAAAGGGTGCCTCTCCACCTCCCCCTCTCCTCCTTTTATAGGGGAGGTGGGAAAGAAGATTCTCTTTATGCCCCCTGGTGGGGTTTGTATTTACATAAACGCCACTGGGGCTACAAATGGACCTGGTGCGGTTTGTATTTACAAAAATAACACTAAAGGTCACAAATAGCCCCCAAATATTATTTTGTGAGCCCTAAGCTATATAATTGGGCCCTAAACATGATAGTGGGGGTCCCCAACATATAATGTACCCCCAATAGTAGCCCCACAACTATTCGGTTTTGATTAAAAGTTCAAAACCCAATAACTGAATATAACAAGGTGTGGTCTTAATTACAACTCAGATTCAATACACAATTTTCATCTATACATAGATAGTCTAGGGACTAGCTAGTCTTTGATTGTGCGCCTTGCTCGCACCTCCGTGGCTAGGTCTTCGGCGGCTTGCTCCTCGCAATGTAGTTGAAGAAGGCGAAGCGGCTGACGCAAGCAAAATAGTCGTAGATGACCACGACATGTCTTCAAATCTCCACTCACGGGCGCGAGGCAAAGCTTCTGTCTTCGGGCAGATTGCTTGTCCAATGCTCTCCGCGCCAACCCATCTTGGCTGGCACTCGTGAGAAGTTCTTTCGAAGATGGCAATGGCAATCGCTTCGCTCCAACTTACATAGATGAAATGGCTCCATTTGTTCTGTGCTGAAAGGTGATCCTGCAATGGTAAGCAATCTATCTAGTCCATAAAAAAAAAGAAACAGATGTAGAAACCTCGCCTCTTATACCACATCACCAGTTTACATTGTCTCGCTCTAGCTTACATGACCTGCTGATCCAAATCATAGCACCTCCCAGTTTGTTCTCTAAACAAAAGTGTAAGTAGGTTCCTATGCATGCGTGGGCACATCATTAGGCTGTTACTCTCTATGAGAATTTTGATCTATGCCGTATTTACAGCATCGCATGGATGGATTTTTTCAGTTATCTTCTTTTCTTGGCGCAGTTTCTCCGTAGCGGAGAAGCCACATAGCATATACTCACACAAATTGACAAGCTTGGTCTTGACGGGTATAAATGTATTGCTGTTGGGCGTTCTATTAACTGTCGTTTGGACATCGTTGGTCTTCTACCTTTCATAGATGAACTCAGAAGTGATAGCGAAAAAGCTGTTGATAATCTTATTGATATGGGTCAAAAGCTGTTGATAATCTTATTGATGTCTGAGTGTAATAGTACTCACAGGTGATCTCAGTCATCACCCCCTTCCTCCCATCTAGTTTGATTTTCATATCAACTTTTTTTTTAAAGAACGGCAAAAGCTTTGCCGCATTTTGTATTAGACGATGAAAAGGAAAAAAAAAACTGTACAAAACGATTTACAGATAAAGCAGTCCAAAAAGAAATACCGAAAGTCCTCATGTTTGATAATTGATCAACTCGGCCCCCACGTCGCCCCCATGCAGGCGACACGGGAGGCGAACCCAAACCCTAGCGTCTCTCTTCCTTCCCTCCCTCTCTCCAGCCGCGCCGTCGCCGGAGCGGGCCGCCGGCATGGCCGTGCGGCTTGCCGGGAGGGTGGCGGCGAGGCTCTTCTTCGCGGTGGGAGATGCGACGGTCGAGGACGAGCTCGCGTGCGGCTTCCTGGGGCTCGGCGAGGTCGCTGAGGCTGGGGGCGGCGGCGGCGGTCTCCTCGCGTCGGCGACCGGATCCGCGCGGATCTCCGGCAGGCAGCGCCTGGGCAGGCGCTAGGCGTCGGTGGCGGCGGCTCCTGTCCATGGCATCGCTATTGTCGCCGGATCCATGGGGTCGGGCGCTTTGCACCTAAAGCGCTGTGCGGTGGCGGCTGCGTCGGCTGGGGCGGCCTCTTCTCTTCCTCGCGCTTCGGCGTGTTGGCGGCATGCATCAGAATGGCGGGCGGCGGGCGTGCCCTCACGCGAGCGAGCGCGTGGGGCTTGGCGGGCAACCTGCTGCCGCGGCTGGCGGCGGCGGCGCCGATGCTCGCGGCAGCGGCGGGCGGTGGCGGGACTCCTTTCCTCCTCCGCTTCCCCTTTCCTCCTCGACCTTGGCGTGGGCGGCGGCGCTTCTTTGGGGACACTGGATCTGGCGCCAAGGCCACATCCGGTGCCCCGGGCGGCGGCATCCGTGGTGGGGGCACGCGCCGACGGTGGTCGGGCGGAGGTCGGCGGCGTCGGCGGCGGTGTGTGCTTGGCTTTGGCGACGGTGGCGGCGGGCAACCGGCGTCTTGGCGAGGTGACACACGTGGCGAGGTAAGTCCATTACGCATGTTGCCCGATCGAGGGGGTGGCGGCCGACGGTGTCAGGCGTTCTTTGTGAGCAGCCGGCGCGTTGATGCCCCTCTAGAGAAGCTTCGCGGGATGGATGGCGATGGCGACGGCGGTGGCGATAAAGCTACGGTCCAGCATCTTGGCTCGACGTATGTGCTAAGGGCACCTCGGCGAAAAGCCTTGGCGCGGCGGCGCTTTGTGGGCGCCGTTTTTCCTGTTGGGGCGTCGTGTTCTGTGCCCTGACCATGTCTTCCATGGGTGAAAACCGGTCCTTTCCTAGACAAGCGACGGCGACGCATTCGGCGTCGTACCCTTCCTAAAGGCGTCGCTGTGGAAATTCGTCTCGACCGTGATGTCTCCTTCGGCGGATGTGCTCCGCCTCTCGGCGCCCGGTTGATGCGAGACGGCGAGTTCTGCATCGCGAAGTCGGAGCTGCTGCATCAGGGGATGTAGCTCGGCAACGATGACGCGTGTCGAACCCTCCTTCTCCAACGGCTGGGTTTTCAGCTTTAGAGGCTCGGCAATCGCCGCGGGCGGGGGCGTGGGATCATGGCAGGAAGTCGGAGCTGCTCTTCGCGGGGCTGTTGAGCTCAGCAACGATGACCTGCTGCAGCCTACTACTTCGGCCCGTTGGTCTGACATCTTATGATGGGTTGTCGGTGTTTTGCCATGGGAAGTCGGAGCTGCTAGCTGCTTTACAACTATGTTCGGCAACAATAACTCATGGTAGTGTGTACTCTGTCGCGTTGCGTGGGTGGGTAACTTTTCGTGGTGTTTGGCGCCACGCTTGGCTACATTTTGCTTGTATATAAACTTCATTCGTCTTAATTAAAAGACAGAGCTCCTGCCATTGTTTAAAAAAAAACCGAAGCCCCCCCCCTGGCAATTACAAAGCACTTATGTAGAAGACTTGGGAAACTGGGATCGAATATGTTACATGCCAATTCGATGCGTGAATTGGTGCGCAACAAAAATGAGACTTTCTTGAATATCAATGGGATTTCCAATCTCTTCATAGGTATGCTTCTTGTCTTGAGAGCTATGTCATAGGTGCTGTGTGTGTCTCATGCAGGGATATCTTTTTGTAAATTGTTTGCTTATTACTGAGTTTCTCTTTCACTTTATTATTTCAGAGCGCAATCGTCATGTCATAAACAGTCTCAGAAACAAGTTTGGGCGTCGTTGTGCAATGGTTGGGTATGAATTCTTGGATGGTGAGTCTATCTGTGAAAGCAACATTGGAATTTCAGTCGCTGATGCCACTGATAGCACCAAAAGTGAATCTGATCTTGTTTTGACTGAGCATGGCTTGCTGTCTCTTTCTTCTGCTGTTCAAATCTGTCTTGAAATTTGCCAGATGATGAAAGGATGCATGGTAAGTCGTGCTTGGCCATTAACAATTCCCGTCCCCTGAGATTTCCAGGTTGTGCATGGGGCTAATCTGTTCATCTATTGCAGATTTATGTTGTTTCATCTACTCTCCATACTGTGAGTAGAAATTCAGTTTTCTTTTTTCCACACAGTTTGTTTTAATCTTTTGATACTAATAAATCAGTTTATCTGTTGGAGTTTGCTGACCGTCTTATTTTACTTCTACGGAGAGTGGAGTTATCCTGTTTTGCAGTGCTGGTGATTGCTGCTTCACTACTGTGAGTTTGTAGCTTGGTAATGTTGTTGTAGCCTTAGCTTTTCAACTTCTCAATATGTTATACTCCATTCCAAACTGTAAGTCGTTGTGGCTTTTCTAGTTACATAGCTTTTGCTATGTACCTAGATTACATTATATCTAGATACATAGTAAAAACATATATCTAAAAAAGCCAGAACGACTTATAATTTAGAATGGAGGGAGTACTCCATTACAGTTTCATGATTTACTATCTTCCTTTTTTTTAATTCCCAGGCACATCAATTGTGATATTGTTTGAAGGGGCTAAATCATCCAAGTCACCGAATAGCTTGAAAGCAAAAAAGATTATAGCAATTGGTGCTGCTTCTGGAAGCTATAAGGCCCTGAGAACAATTATTTTTTTTATAATCTCAACTAGGACCGACCTCATACCTGTGAGTACTTGTTGCCTTGAACTTTTAGTTGTGATTTTCTAGCACCAAATCTAATTGTAAGTATTTGACAGCACATATTCAAAGTACGGTCGCTGATGAGCCATGACGAGGAGATGAAATCTGCCCTGTTCCTTCAAATGAGCATGGTTAACCATCAGCCTGTTCGCTTGGTAAACGATCGTGGATTATAAGTCAGAATAGTATTTTTCTCTCACACCAAACCAGCCAGCAGTAATAATTCACGATCGTTAAAGCCGAAACAAACAGTCTGCATGCTATTGGACTTTTTGCACGTTCATTTGATGGCCACTTAATAGATTGCCCTGGATCTCTTGTAACGACTTCTTTTGTTGTATCTCAACTGGTCTGTTTCTGCCGCTCTGTTATATGCATAGTTTTCTTCTGCATCATTTTCATTATATAAACAGTGATTTTCGTGTTGATCCTCAATCTCAAGTATAGGCATGTAATACTTTTGTTGTCCATGGCCGCAGTCCTAAATCATAATGGTGGTATTTGGATTGTGGGATATGGAGGTCAGGACATGGATATGAGATAGGGTTGAAATCATATTCTCTGTTTGGATTGTGGGCAAGAGAAATTGATAGGGAAGAGGATAGGGAAATGCGGACCTCATCTGCCCGTGTGTTTGGATGGGGATGGGGACGGGGATGAGGATAGGGATAGGAGATATTCAATCCTAACCATCCATTCTTAAATCTCATTTAATCCTAGTCATTCGTTCATTTCCATATCCCAATATCCAACCGCCTGTAGAGATCCTATCCCATCGAGAGAGGTGAGTTATGACCTGGATAGAAGCTTGCGCCGCCGCCGATGCCGTCGCGGGCCTCTAGGAGCTGCAGCGCGGCTCCCCTCGGTGGGACTAGGAGCCACCGCTCGCCTCAGTAGCACGGTCGCTGACAGCCGCCTCATCGCAGGCCTCCAGGAGCTGCTGCTCGCCTCGCCGCGCGGGCCTGCAGAGCCTCCCTCGCCTCGTTGCGCCTGCAGAGCCGCCGCTGAAGGCGCAACTCGCATCGCACCTAGAGAAGGCTGAGCGGAGCTTGTCCCGCCGCCGTGCCCAAGCCACGGGCCTCTGCTCGGCCCGGCCGCCCGCACAAGTGCCTACTTGCGTGCTGCTCCGGTGAAGCAGATCTGAAGCTACGGTGGACTACTCGTTCAAGATCGATTTGGATTTTGGAACTAGCGTATTCCATTTTAAGCGAGATTGAGCACACGGTGGCAAGCAAGCAAGCAAGCAGCAGATGGGAGCATAAAATGTGCTCGGGGCACGCGATTGCAGTGGATGACGAGTAGCATTGATGTGTCAGTGGGATCTCCACCAATTGGTCTGGTCAATTGGGTTATTGGGTTCTTGATCAACGTTCTGATCAGGGACGTCCAACCACTTCATGGTTAGTGGGCCTCCATCCCACAGCATTATAAAGAGAGGTGGGGATTATGGCTCTAATTACGAGGTTGACCTGACCTGTCATGACCCACCAACAGCTAAATCTAACCCGATCTAAAGAGAGTGCTGCCAGCGACGGGAAGACCCACTGACTTCGCCGTCACCACCGGACCGCGGCACCTTGCGTCACCGTCGCCTCTGCATCGCCACCACTACGCTGGACTCCACCGCGCCGAGCTCCCACGACACCGGCGTCCACGCGGCTGCGGCGCAACTACGCCAGGGCGAAGTAGAGGAATCAGTTTCTCCATCTAAGTAAGATGTTTATCCCCTGATCTACGTTTAAGAGGTACTCTGTTCCATCAATGGTATCAAAGCCGGGTTGCCAGTGTGTAGATCTAGTATGGGGTAGAGAATTAAAAAGAAATCGAAGAGTAACAGAGGGTTCGATCCGGTTCGGATTGAAACTCTACCCCTAACCGGAGAAAAGAAAATAAAAAGAGATCGGGGGTGGCGGGCGTCACTTAACTGCCGGTCACCACCGCCACTACGCGGGGAAAGGTGTCGCACCGCCGTCTTCGCCGACGCACGGCAGGAAAAGAGAAAAACGAATCGGGTTAATCCTGACCCTAGCGAAACCCTAACCCTAACTGAGTGAAGGAAATGAGTAAGAAAAGGGACTCGGCTTCAAGAAGAATCCGAATCCGAGCTCAAACCCACGAAGAACTCGATGGGAAAGATGAACAGTGACTCCAGTGAGTCAAACCCTAACCCTAACTTGACGTAACCTTAACCCTAATCCCCAATCGGATGGAATCCGAGAAGAACAGAGAAGAAGATCCAAAAATAGATGAAGAAAAGGAGAAAGGGGAAAAAGGGGAAGGGGCCTACCTCGCCGTTCATCGCGCTACCGCCTCGCCAGCGCGCAGGAAGACGGCCGAGCCGTGCAAGCTCCGGCCAAGGGCACCACCGCTAGTCCGCTCGATGGCGGCGCGCTCACCCGTTGGGGAGCGCCCACGCCGGCGAGGGGGCCGGCGACGGTGCCATACTCCACTGCGCTCTCGCTCTCGGTCGCTGCACGCTGAAGTGAGAGAAGGGGAGGGAGGAGAGTGAGGCTAGGGTTAAAGGGGGTCGGCCGCGCGAGGGGAGCGAGGTCTCGCCGCCATGAACGACGGCGCCATGTCTCTCTCTCGGCTCCGGTCTCTCACACTGCGCTCTGCTCTCCATCGCGACGGTCAGAGAGGAAAGGGGAGGGAGTGAGATTGAGCTAGGGTTTTGGGGGAGCCTGCTGCAACCGTTGTTTTTGTTCGTGCGAAAAAGAAGCTGAGCCGTCGATCTTGATCGAGCGGCTGCGAACGGTCGGGCCGGCTTTTGGCCTAGGCGGGCGCGAGTGTTGGGCCACTTTCTTGGCCCGGGCCCAGGTTGCGGCCTGGGCGCGGGGGAGCGCAAGGGAGAGCGCGCGCGCGGTCGTGGGCCGTGGGCCGCTTTGCCGGTTGGGCCGAAGACACTAAAAGAAATGAGTCAGTTTTTTTCTTTTCCTTTTCCGGTACAAGTTTTATTTCCTGAAAAATGGATAAATGACTCAAAGAAAATAGAAAAGAGATTTTTCCTATGGGCAAAATTCATTAAATTGAATTAGTTTTTCCGCTGCTAAAGAAATAGTTTATTCTCCAATTATTTTGAACCAACATGATATTTAATTGGAGAAAAAGAGATTTTAACATGATTATGATGTTATTTTCTGACCAACGTTGTTAATATCAATATCATAATTTTAATGATTTTATGCATTATTTTTATTTCTGCCCAACGGTGATGTAGATTTAATGTATAAATAGTTGTATGTTTTAATTTTGACCAACGTTGGAATCAAGGCAAGCAATTGTTGTTATTATTTATGTTATCACTCTATATAAATTATGTTTTAAGGCGGATACAACTTGATGGGTTGTATCAAAGAGATCTCTACTCTCAAAGGTGACAACTACACGGAGTGGTAGAAAAAGATTGATCTGGCCTTCATCTTGGCTGAGGTGGACTAGGTAGTCACCTCACCGTGTCCCACTGAGCCTGTGGCACCGGTGAGGGAGACAAACGAGGCTGATGCCGCTTGGGCAACTAAAGAGAGGGATTTTGAATCTCAAAAGACGTCCTATGACCTTGAGCATGGGAAGTGGGTCACTGTCAATAAGAAATGTTTGGCTATGATAAAGAACACGATTGAGCCTGTAATTGTGGGCTCAATCCCAGAGTGTGACACGGTCACCGAGTACCTCGATAGAATAAAGAGTCAGTTCACTGGCTCTTCAAAGACATATGCTACCCAGCTGATAAAACAACTGGTGACAGAGAGGTACTTCGAAAATGGTGGCATAAGAGAGCACATACTATTTGTTATCATTATGTGACGATGTGAATGTTGTATGTGATGATGGAAACGTTGCGTGCGACAATAAGAATGTATCCTCGTCTGCGGATGTAAACAGAAAACGAAAGAGAACTCACGATGCGTTGTTGAAATTATGGCTCTGTTGTTTAGGCCATATTTCGAGGGGAAGAATAGAAAGACTAGTTAAGAATGATATTCTTTCTCCATTAGAGTTATCAGATTTAGAACAATACAAAGAATGCATAAAAGGAAAGTATGTAAAGAAAATTAAGAAAGATACCAAACGAAGCGCAGGAATTTTATAGATTATTCACATAGACATCTGTGGTTCGTTTTCTTTAAAGAGTGTGGATGGTTATGATTCGTTCATAACATTCACAGATGATTACTCCCGTTATGGCTACATTTATCCAATCAAAGAAAGAAGAGAAGCATTGGATAAATTTAAGATATTTAAGGCAGAAGTTGAAAACCAACACAATTTAAAGATTAAGATAGTCAGGTCCGACCGTGGGGGGGAGTACTATGGTTGGCATACCCCATATGGCCAAGTTCCTGGACCTTTTGCAAGGTTCTTATAGGAGAATGACATAGTAGCCCAGTATTCTACACCGGGCGAACCTCAGCAAAATGGAGTAGCTGAAAGACACAATCGTACCCTGATGGATATGGTGCGCAGTATGATAAGTTACTCCACCTTACCGTTAAGCCTATGGATGGAGGCGTTAAAAACCGCCATTCATATTCTCAATAGAGTACCAAGTAAGTCGGTGCTCAAAACATCGTATGAGTTGTGGACAGAAAGAGTACCCTCACTAAACCACTTACGTGTGTGGGGGAGTCCTGCTGAGGCTAAAGTATTTAACCTAAACATTGGGAAGTTAGATCCCAAAATATTAAGTTGCCATTTCATTGGCTACCTAGAAAAGTCAAAAGGTTTTGTTTCTACTGTAGGCTGTAAATGGTCTACAAAATAAAACTTGACTCTCAAGGGAATATAGAGAAATATAAAGCGCGACTTGTGGTAAAAGGCTTTACGCAAAGAGAAGGGATTGATTACAATGAGACATTTTCTCCAGTCTCATGTAAGGATTCCTTCAGAATCATAATGACATTAGTGGCACATTACGATTTAGAATTACATCAGATGGATGTAAAGACGACATTTCTCAACGGGGACTTGGAGGAAAATGTTTACATGACACAACCGAAAGGTTTTGTCATGGAAGAAAAAGAACGAATGGGATGCCGCCTAAAGAAATCCATTTATGGATTAAAACAAACTTCAAGACAGTGGTACTTGAAGTTTGATCAGACAATAAGGAATTTTGGGTTTAAAGAGAATGTATAGGACAATTGTGTCTATGCAAAGTTTAAGAATGGGAAGTTTATCTTCTTTGTCCTGTATGTGGATGATATCTTACTTGCTAATAGTGATGTCAGTCTACTACTGGAGGCAAAGAAGTTTTTGTCCTCAAAATTTAATATGAAAGATCTTGCTGAAGCTTCATTTGTTCTAGGGATCGAGGTTCACCGAGATAGAAGTAAAGGGGTATTAGGACTATCACAAAAGGCATACTTAGAAAAAGTTTTAAAGAAATATAGTATGCAAAATTGTAAGTCTTCACCTGCTCCTATAGTCAAGGGCGACAGATATGGGGATTTTCAATGCCCTAGGAATCAGTATGAGATCGATCAAATGAAAACGGTTCCATATGCTTCAGCTGTCGGAAGCTTGCAATATGCTCAAGTATGTACGCGCCCTAACTTGGCATTTATTACCGGGTTACTTGGCAGATTCTAGAGCAATCCTGGAACAAAACACTGGAAATTAGTAAAGAAAGTCTTGCGTTATTTATAAGGAACGAAAAGCCTCATGATGACGTATAGAAGATCAGATTCACTCCATATAGTGAGATATTCAGATTCTGATTATGCGGGAGATGATAGAAAATCCACGTCTGGATATGTATTCACTCTCGCAAGGGGAGTTATTTCATGGAAAAGCTCAAAACAAACCGCACTACATCGTCCACAATGTATGCCGAGTTTGTATCGTGTTATGAGGCAACGGGGTAGGTGAACTGGCTAAAGAAGTTCATACCCGGTTTGAAGGTGGTTGACGACATCTATAGACCACTTAAGTTATACTGCGATAATAATCCTGCAGTACAGTATGCTCACAACAATAAATTAAGTGGTGCTGCCAAACATATTGACATAAAGTATTATGTTGTGAAAGATAAAGTCCAGGATCATGTCATAAGCCTTGAGCATATAAGTACCGAAAAGATGCTCGCGGATCCGCTTACAAAAGGCTTACCACCTAACGTGTTCAGAGAACATGTAGCTGGCATGTGTTTAAGGGAAAGCCTATAATTCCTGAATAAAAGAAGGCCCAAAGTTAAGTATCTATTTCAGAACAGAGTGGTGTGTTGTAGTTGTTAAATCTATCGGCAATTGATCGTGACGATGAAATATGCTCTATGCGCTAATCTGTAATGGAATGAACAAAAGCAAATGATATGAAATTGAAAGATGGTGTGAGATTAAGGGGGAGAATGTTAGTTTGATCTCCACCAATTGGCCCAACGGCCAATTGGGCCCTTGGATCAACGCTCTGATCGGGGGCGTCCAACAACTCCATGGTTGGTGGGCCCCCGTCGCACAGCACTATAAAGAGAGGTAGGGACCAGAGCTCTAACTACGAGGTTGACCTGAGCCGCCGTGACCCACCAACAGCTAAACCTAACCCGATCTAAAGAGAGTGCTGCCAGCGACGGGAAGACCCACTGACTTCGCCGTCACCACCGGACCGCGGCACCTCGCGTCACCGTCGCCTCTGCATCGCCATCACTACACTGGACTCCACCGCGCCGAGCTCCCACGACACCGGCGTCCACGCGTCTGCGGCGCAACTGCGCCAGGGCAAAGAAAAGGAATCAATTTCTTCATCTAAGTAAGATGTTTATCCTCTGATCTACGTTTAAGAGGTACTCTGTTCCATCGGGATGAGCAAAGAGAAATATGCTCTGTTTTGTTTTCTTCTCTCTTTTTTTGACATATCCCAAACCAAGTGTCCAAACATGGGAATGGGATAAAAACTCTATAACCCTAACCCAAACCTACCCCATCATAACCCATCTCATTTCCATAGCCCAAACCGAGCAGCTATCCAAACGCCACCAATAGGATATTGAAAGTTGTATTCTATTAAACTTCTGATGTTTGTGCTTGTTGTTAATGTCTCAGACTTATATCATAATAATGTTGCGATGTTTTGGACATTAGATTGAATATTTAAGTCTTCTGTAATTAAAACCTACTGAGAGTCATTGTTACTGGGCCGGTGGCAGCCCTTGTTTTTTATGCATATGAACAAATGACCAATACTCTTTTGCCCTGTTTGCTTGTCTTATAATTCGTACTTTTCAGCTTGTTTTTTTATCTGGAACAATATTTTTCTCTCACAACAAATTAGCCGGAACAGTGTTTCGGTTTATTTTTTCAGCGAAGCGAACGGGGCCACGTACAAAGCCAGTAAGTTATCATATCAAGTATAAATTTTAAGTTCAGTGCATGCATGGCTTACAACTTGTACTTCTTTTCAGGCAGCAACAGGAGTTGTTGTTTATGGTGACATGAATGCCGCTCTAAGGGGCATAGGTTGGGGTTGGGCTGGGTTCACCTGGCTCTACAACGTTATGCTTCTTTTTGCCCTTGCATTGATCTGTAAGTATTGGAGGGTCCATTTATTAATTTTTCTTCCTTCTCTTTTTGATTAGGTGCATCACTGCGTAAAGCTATGGAGCCAACTATTTGGCTTTCATGTTACTCCCTGTGCATTTGACAACTTCAGTGTTTTCCTGTACAGTAGTTTCCACTTGGCCCTCAAACGTGCTCACTTTTTACAATCACAATTCTGAAACATATAAAAGATGCACTTAAGATACTCGGCCAATCTAGCATAGCATTAGTAAGAAGAAATAGACATCCAATTTGAATATGGAGATGCATTTGTCAACTGAGCTAGGCTCATTAAGAGATGCATTTTTCAGAGTTTAATCAGCACTATCTGATTAACTTTTGTTCTTTGGCAGGTGACTGTTCCAACCTTGCAAAGTTCATTTCACCTGAGACAACCTGCAAGAGGCTGTTCGCTACTTGGACGAGTGGATGGAGAGGTGCAGAATGCTGCTCAACCGGTGTAAAATGTGGATGGAGATGTCCATGGTTTCTGCTATCTCATTCCTGGTTCTTATCTGGGATTCAGCAGCAGTAGGTCCGAGGCAGCCTTGGGATTCAGCACTAATTTAGTTGTATATACTATATAGCATCTAGCAATATGTCTGGGATTAGCAGCTAAGCAAATGTATTTATTACTAATCTCCAATGTAAAAACGGGGACAAACCTGTTTTTTTCGTCGATGTGCTCCCTCTGTTCAATGTCCCTACCGAATCAGAGAAACTTTTGTTGCGGTGTTGGGTGCTTTTGCCTTTGCTCTCCTTGATATTTAGTAGTGGTAACATCTACTGGCTATCTTCAGGTCTCAATTTAGTGGCTAACCGCTAACTAGTGATATATCTTTTTAACATGTACAGTGAATTTCGAACCAGTCACTTTTTTTTCCCATGTTCATCCTCTGCTCACTTTTTTTCCCATGTTCATCCTCTGCTCAGTTCTTCTTATTATATTCAGAGAATCTCAGTTCTCCTTATTAGATTCAGAAAAGAATCCTTTTATTTGTTGAGTGTTGTATTTTTACCCGTTTGAGCTGTTGTAAACTGCCTCATGAAACACGGTTTATTCTCCTTTTTTTTTTCTTTGGTCATGATGCCTAAGCCAGTTCATGATTCCTAGGTACAAGGGTACTTGTTCATTGCCTGTTGTCACTGTAGACCTTATATTATTGATGTACTTCCTGTCCTAAAAAATGCATATCTCAAAATGACTAGACTTATAAAAAATAGTATTAATATTGGTGTCGGATACCGCAAAAAGGGGTACCCTAAGCAAAAGCCGAAAAAACTCATAATCCGAGGCCGGCTCGGCCGAATCCGGTCTCGGACCAAATCTCCGCCTCGCCCGAGGCCCCCGGTCAGGGTCTCGGAGGTCCCGATCCCGCTCCGCCTCGCCCGAGGCCGGGCTCGTCCCGTGTCCTCACCGCCTCCGCCTCGACCGTCCCTCTAGCAGGCTGTCCCATCCATTTAATGCCCTGCGAGCACCCGCTGCGTCAGCCACGACCGGCAGGGTATAGCAACAGGGGCGATAGGACAACGGTCAAATCTCCTTTTTACCATCCCTTACTGACGGTGCAGGGGTTACCATGCCCTATGGACACACGTCCCGCACTATTCCACCTAAACCGAGTACGACGCTGACCGCCGAGGCCCCCGTATCGCACGCAGGGCACGTCCAAGGCCTCGGATGGATAACTAGCTTTCCACCTCGCCAGTGGCCTCAGAGGCCTCGGACAGGAAACCGATTCTCCGATTCGTCCGAGACCCCGCCCAAAAGGCCTCGGGCGAGTTACCAACGCTCCACCTCATTCAAGACGGGCTCGGCAAACCACCCCATCGCCTCCGCCTCGACCAACCACTCCCACGACGTCATCCGGATGACAGCTAGGAGTGGCCGACGAGACGCAAATCACATCGGCACCATGCCGCCCGACACAAGACAAGGCAGGAGTTACCGGCCACTGTGCGCAGCACTGTGCCCACGACTAAATGTCCATGCCCCACTGTGCTGCCTAACTCT
The DNA here is from genome assembly GCA_904845875.1 of Miscanthus lutarioriparius. NCBI lineage: Eukaryota > Viridiplantae > Streptophyta > Magnoliopsida > Poales > Poaceae > Miscanthus > Miscanthus lutarioriparius. The sequence continues at coordinate 97,301,231 of CAJGYO010000007.1, read as the reverse complement.
AACTACTCCGAGGACGACGCGGCACGGGGAGTTAAGCTCGGATCCCTGTAGCCTCGGAATCAGTGTGCAGGGTCAGTCGCTCCACCCACGCCTCGACAATTTACCTCAGGGTCTCGACAACCTTGGGGTTCACACCTGCCGAGCCCCCCCCCCACGATGGCTCGGCCTCGGCACCGGCTAAGCCTCGGCACTTCGTGCGGACAACGCACTATGACCGGCACGTCGCTCGTCAGGCCCTACATCAAGCTATTACGTCGCACAGGATCGGATGTGACCGGTGCGCTGCTCCGGCCAGGGGCAGAACCACTCCATCGACTATTCCGCCACAGCAACAGGCTACAGGTCTCGGATAGGCCGCCTCTGTTCACACAACGCCACGTAACTAGCGCATGTATCACCCCCATCCCCCCTTCTACTATAAAAGGGAGGGACCGGGGCTGTTTCTAGGGACGAGGGACACGTGCATGAACTGGAACACACTTAGGCACATACGGACTCACGAGGAAGACGAACACAGGCCGTAGCACCCACACTTAGATCAGCGTCTCAAGCAATTCGTCCCGTTCATCATAGAGACTTGGGGCTAGCTCCCTCTCTCGCCCTGCTTGTAACCCCCTACTACGAGCACTTCGGTGCAAGGAATACAAGATCGATCTCCTAGACTGGACATAGGGCACTGATTGCCTGAACCAGTATAAACCTTGTGTCTCTTTGCATCATCATCCGGGATTAGGGGCACGCAGTACAAATTTACTAGTTGGTTGAGGACCCCTCGGTCCGAAACACCGACAGTTGGCGCGCCAGGTAGGGGACTCTGCGTGTCAACTTCATCATCCCAACAAGTCCTGGATGGCAGACCCCGTACGACCACTGCATCTCGGCACGGTGATCTGGTTCGGGAGCCTAGAGTTCATGTCTCTAGGACGTGAGTACGATATGGTGCTCCTCACGCCCTGAGCCGATGTCGGCATCACGCACTCGCAGCCCAGGCGCAGACGGCGCCCGGGCGGCCGCTCTCATCGCGCTCGCCAGACATGATGCGAGCGAGGCCACGCCGACACCACGCGAGCTCATGGTGACGCACTGCGTTCTGCCGGTGCCCCATGTCCAACTGTTGGCGCAAGATCCCTGATTGGGGACCTGACTTGCCTGAGCCTGGACGCGGGCGAAGCGCCGGCGGCATGCGGCGACGCCCCGTCATCCAGCTCTGCCCTACCGCCTCCTGAGGGATCGACTTCGGCAGAGCATAGCCTGGCAAAGGCACCATCCCCGTACCCCTTCGGGTTGAGAAACGCCGCCGCCACCTATGCTTCCAACTACGCCTCTGCTCACGCAGAGCCCTCAGAACGCCACCAATGCTTTGCCCTCGATTTTGACACCACGACTTCAAGCCACTCCCACGCTGACTCCTCGGAGGAGGACGAGGCGTGGGCCGGGGCAGACTTCTCCGGACTACGAGACCCCGAATCCATGCGCCGCTTCCTAGCCGCGAGCGACTACTATTTTGGCTACTCTGACTCTGACGACGAGGGCGCCTACGACCCCACTTGTGAGTGCTTCCACATCGAACTCGGGATGCCGAGGACGGGCGATGAGGGCGAGGGGACGAGCAACCGTTCCCCGCCTCGCCGGGGAACAGGCGACACCACACCTCCACGCGTTGTCCCGTCGACAGCACGGAACGACAATCCTGACCCCGCACAACTTCGACGCCCAGACCTGGAGCAACTCCATGAACTTCAGGCCAAGGTCAAACAGGACCGACTCCTCCTGCAACAGCTTCGAGACACCCTTGAGCAGGAGCAGCAAGGTCGCGGTGATGGCGGAGGAGCCCGGCGGAGGGCCCGCAATGTTCACCACCGCATCAACGATGATGACGGGGGTGAGCAGCCCCCAATCTTTAATCGCGCTAGCCAGAACGTCGCGGCTGCGACGATGCTAGTCCGAACAATGCCCGAGCCCTCTACCACAGAGGGGCGACAGGTCCGCGGTGAGCTCCAGGATCTCCTCGAGACCGCCGCGGTGCAGCAGGCTAAAAGTTCCGCCTCTCGACGGCGCGGTGGCTCCTTGGAACTTCTCACAGCACCGCCTCGGTAGGATAGGGAGGCCTCGGTTCATCCCGAGCCTGCTCAGGCGTCGGCACTCAATAGGGTCCCCTTGCTACGCAACCGACGCGAGGCGCAGGACGAGCATGAGGTAGCCGGCAGGCGACGGCTCCATGATAGCGAGGGGCCCGCCCGAGGCTACCATGTGCACCGAGGTGGCCGCTACGCCAGCAAGGAGGACCGCAGTCCTTCTCCTGAGCCACCCGGCCCCCGAGTCTTAAGTAGAGCTATCCGTGTCGCCCATTTCCCAGCCCGGTTTCGGCAACCGGCCAACCTCACGAAATACAGCGGTGAAACCAATCCCGAACTTTGGTTGGCCGACTATCGCCTGGCTTGTCAGCTAGGTGGCGCGGACGATGACCGGCTCATCATCCGCAACCTCCCGTTGTTCCTGTCAGACTCGGCGCGAGCTTGGCTCGAACACCTCCCTGCCTCGCAGATCCACGACTGGCGCGACTTGGTCAGGGTCTTTGTCGGGAATTTTTAGGGCACATACGTGCGCCCAGGGAACTCCTAGGACCTCAAAAGTTGTCGCCAGGCGCCGGATGAGTCTCTCCGAGACTTCATCCGACGCTTTTCCAAGAAATGCACCGAGCTGCCAAGCATCGGTGACTCAGAAATTGTCCAAGCCTTCCTTTCTGGTACCACCTGCCGAGACCTGGTCCGAGAGTTGGGCCGAAACGTGCTAACCTCGGCTGCCGTACTGCTCGACGTCGCCACCAACTTCGCCTCAGGTGAAGAGGTCGTTGGGGCCATCTTCCGCGACAACGACACCAAGGGGAAGCGGAAGGACGAGGCCCCCGGGGCCTCGGCTTCCCACCTCCCCAAGAAGAAGAAGAAGAAGAAGGACCGTCAGGGGAACCAGGGGGTCCCCGGGGCCGGTCTGGTCACGGCCGCAGAACGCAAGAATCCCCGAGGCCCTAGGGGCCCCGGGCTTTTCGACGACATGCTTAAGAAACCTTGCCCATACCACCAGTTCCCGGTGAAGCATGCCCTCGAAGAGTGCACCATGCTCCGGCGCTACTACGCCAAGCTCGAGCTCCCTGACGATGACGCCAAGAGAAAGGGTGCCAACGACAGGGATGATGACAAGGACGATGGGTTCCCCGAGGTGCGCAACGCCTTCATGATCTTCGGCGGGCCTTCGGTGTGTCTCTCAGCACGCCAACGAAAGAGGGAGCGCCAGGAGGTCTTCTCGGTAAAGGTGGCCACTCCCCGGTACCTTAAGTGGTCTCGGGAGGCGATCACCTTCGACCGGGACGACCATCCCGATTATGTCCCGAACCCTAGACAATACCCGCTTGTCGTCGACCCCATCATCGGTAACACCCGGCTCACCAAAGTACTGATGGACGGGGGCAGCGGCCTCAACATCCTATACGCCAACACCCTGGAGCTCTAGGAGCTCGACCAGTCGTAGCTCCGGGGTGATGCCGCGCCTTTCCACGGCATTGTGCTAGGAAAGCTGACGCGGCCCCTCGGGCGCATCGACCTGCCTGTCTGCTTCGGTACTCCCTCCAACTACCGCAAGGAGGTGCTCACCTTCGAGGTGGTTGGGTTCAAGGGAACCTACCACGCCATCTTGGGGTGGCCATGCTCTGCCAAGTTCATGGCGGTCCCCAACTACACATACCTCAAGCTCAAGATGCCGGGCCCCAACGGCGTCATCACTATCGAGTTGACGTACGAACATGCATACGACTGCGACATCGAGTGCATCGAGTACGCCGAGGCTATCGTAGAGGCCAAGACCCTCATCATCAACCTCGACCAACTCGGTAGCGAGGTACCCGACTCCAAGCGTCATGCCGGGACTTTCGAGCCCACGGAGGCCGTCAAACTCATACCAGTCGACCCAGCCTGCCCTGACGACCGGGCGCTGAGGATCAGCGCCACCCTCGACATCAAATAGGAAGCCGTGCTCATCGACTTTCTTCGCGCAAATGCTGACGTATTCGTGTGGAGCCCCTCGGACATGCCGGGCATACCGAGGGAGGTCGTCGAGCACACCTTAGACGTCCGGGCCGGCTCCAGGCCGGTGAAACAGCGCCTGCGTAGATTCGACGAGGAAAAGCGCAGAGCCATCGGCGAGGAGGTGCAGAAGCTTTTGGCGGCTGGGTTCATCAAAGAAGTGTCCCATCCAGAGTGGTTAGCTAATCCTGTATTAGTTAGGAAGAAAAATGGGAAATGGAGAATGTGTGTAGACTACACCGGTCTGAACAAAGGATGTCCAAAAGTCCCTTTCCCATTACCCCAAATCGACCAAATCGTTGACTCCACTGCAGGATGTGAGACCCTATCCTTCCTTGATGCGTACTCCGGTTACCATCAGATCAAGATGAAAGAGTCCGACCAGCTTGCGACCTCTTTCATCACACCATTCGGCATGTACTGCTACGTGACGATGCCGTTTGGCCTCAGAAATGCAGGGGCCACATACCAGCGATGCATGACCCATGTGTTTGGCAAGCACATCGGGCAGACCGTCGAGGCCTACATAGACGACATCGTGGTCAAGTCCAGGAAGGCCAGTGATCTCGTTAGCGACTTGGAAATAGCCTTTGGGTGCCTCAGAGAAAAGAGCATGAGGCTCAATCCTAAGAAGTGTGTCTTCGGGTCTTCGGGGTCCCCCGAGGCATGCTCTTAGGATTCATAGTTTCGGAATGCGGCATCGAAGCCAATCCGGAAAAGGTCTCGGCCGTAACCAACATGGGGCCAATCCGAGACCTCAAGAGTGTACAGAAGGTTATGGGATGCCTTGCGGCTCTGAGCCGCTTCATCTCGTGCCTTGGCGAAAAAGGCTTGCCCCTGTACCGCCTCTTGAGGGAATCGGAACGCTTTTCTTGGTCCCCCAAGGCCGAAGAAGCCCTCGCCAAGCTCAAAGCACTGCTCACCCATCCTCCTATCCTAGTACCGCCAGCCGGGGACGAGGCCCTCTTGCTCTACGTCGTCGCAACGACCCAGGTGGTCAGCGTAGCCGTGGTAGTGGAGAGGAAGGAAGAGGGGCACGCTCTACCCATCCAACGACCTGTTTACTTCATCAGCGAAGTACTTTCTGAGACCAAAATGCGCTACCCCCACATCCAGAAGCTGATCTACGCCATCGTCCTGGCTCGGTGCAAGCTGCGCCACTACTTCGAGTCCCACCCGGTAACCGTGGTGTCATCTTTTCCCTTGGGAGAAATAATCCATAACCGGGAGGCCTTGGGTAGGATAGCCAAGTGGGCCGTCGAACTCATGGGGGAAGCCTTGACTTTCTCGCCTAGGAAGGCGATCAAGTCTCAGGTCTTGGCCGATTTTATGGCTGAGTGGACCGACACCCAACTGTCGCCCGCTCAAATTCAGACGGACTGCTGGACCATGTACTTCGACGGGTCTCTGATGAAGACCGGGGCAGGCGTGGGTCTGCTCTTCATCTCCCCCCTTGGGGTACACATGCGCTACATGGTTCGGCTCCACTTCCTCGCCTCCAACGACGCAGCCGAGTACGAAGCTCTCGTCAACGGCTTGCAAATCGCCATCGAACTTGGAGCACGACGTCTCGACATCCAGGGCGATTCGTAGCTCGTCGTCGATCAAGTCATGAAGGAGTCAAACTGCCTCGACCCCAAAATGGAGGCGTACTGCAAACTGGTACGTCACCTAGAAGACAAGTTCGACGGTCTCGAACTCAACCACGTCGCGCGTAAATTCAACGAGGCCGCGGACGAACTGGCAAAGATGGCGTCGGCACGGGCCTCGGTCCCCCTGAACGTCTTTGCCAGAGACCTCCACAAGCCTTCCATCAACCACGCCTCGGTAGCAGAAGAGGGCCCACCGGTCAAGCCCGCCGCAGGGCTCGAGGCCCCCTCTATCGCCGAGGCTCATTCGGCCGAGCCCGAGGTCATGGAAGTCAACCCGGAACCTCCCAAGGCCAACCAGGACGTGGATTGGCGAGTCCCGTTCCTTGATTGCCTCATTCGAGGACAGCTTCCCGCTGACAGGACCAAAGCCCGACGGCTTGCTCGGCGAGCCAAGACTTATGTTCTCAGCGACGGCGAGTTATACAAGCGAAGCCCATCTGGCATCCTCCAACGATGCATCACCACCGAGGCAGGTCAAGCCCTACTCTGGGACTTGCACGCGGGAGCCTACGGTCACCACGCTGCACCTCGGACGCTCGTTGGAAACGCCTTCCGCCAAGGGTTCTACTGGCCAATAGCGGTTGCTGACGCCACTAAGCTCGTACGCTCCTATGAGGGATGCCAGTACTATGCACGGCAGACGCACCTCCCAGCCCAAGCCCTCCAAACCATCCCTATCACATGGCTGTTTGCCGTATGGGGGCTCGACATGGTCGGGCCTCTACAGAAGGCCCCCGGGGGCTACACCCATCTGCTGGTGGCGATCGATAAGTTCTCCAAATGGATCGAGGCTCGCCCGATCAATCAAATCAAATCCGTGCAAGCGGTGCTGTTCTTCACGGACATCGTCCACAGGTTCAGGGTTCCAAACACCATCATCACCGACAACGGGACACAGTTCACCGGTCGTAAATTCTTGACATTTTGCGATGACCACCACATCTGTGTGCCCTGGTCAGCCGTAAGACACCCAAGGACAAACGGCCAAGTAGAACGTGCTAACGGCATGATCCTACAAGGCCTCAAGCCAAGAATTTACAACCGGTTGAAGAAGTTTGGCAAGAAATGGCTCGCCGAACTCCCGTCGGTCATCTGGAGCCTGAGGAACACCCCAAGCCGAGCCACGGGGTTCACACCTTTCTTCTTGGTCTATGGAACTGAGGCTATCCTCCCCACTAACTTGGAATATGGTTCCCCGAGGCTACAGGCCTACAACGAGCAAAGCAACCGCACCACCCGCGAGGACGCCCTCGACCAATTGGAGGAAGCCCGAGATGTGGCGCTACTACATTCGGCCAAGAACCAGCAAGCCCTACGGCGCTTTTAGGCCCGGCGCATTCGAAGTCGAGACCTGAAGGTAGGCAACCTAGTGTTGAGGCTGAGGCAGAACAACAAGGGCCGCCACAAGCTGACCCCGCCATGGGAAGGACCGTACATCGTCGCCAAGGTGCTCAAGCCCGGGACCTACAAGCTGGCCAACGAGAAGGGCGAAATCCTCAACAACGCTTGGAACATAGAACAACTACGTCATTTCTACCCTTAGAATTTCCAAGCATTGTATACATTGTTTCTCGGAATACAATTAAGAAGCGTTCTTTAGTTGTTCTAAATTTTCTAGAAACCCGCCGAGCCCATCGTGGGCCTCGGCATTACGATAACACCATAAGGAAGGCTCTGCTCTGTCTCTGTAGAACCGAGCCTCCCTTGGGGGCTAGAAGGAGGGACTCCCCCCTAAGTCCCACGCACCGTTCTTTAGTCATTTTTCGAAAAAATTCCTACGCCAAACTCTCTAGCGTGCTCTAACAAATCGATTGTGAAAAAACCTAAGGACCAAAAGACTATCTCAAGGTTAGAAGGCCGGCTGAGTGACGAGACGGCCTACGCCTCCGGGCTATGGCACTCCCTCACCACCTTCTGCCCAAGGGGCAGATTAGGCTCCGAGGAAGTTTTTTGCAAGAGATACGTTCAGAAACAAGACAGAGGGCAGAGGCTCGGAAATACAATAAGGAAAAACGATTAAAAAAGCGTCGGCGTACAATCACTTTAAAAAAGGCCTCAACGGCCACCAACGTTATGGTAGGGCAATATGTCCCTAATCCAATTACACGGCCTCTTGGGCCCAGGTCACGGCGCAGGGTCTCCAGCATCGGCAGACGGCGGAGGAGGGACAACCTCCTCTTCGAACAGCCCAGCCAGCGCCGTGCCGGGACCCTCCGCCCCTCCATCAGCTTCGTCACCGCCTTGTCGGCCTCCTCATCATCATCGGGCAGGACATAGCCATTGTTGATGGCTTGGAGGTCAACGCCGACGTAGTACGAGGCGATGACGGCCAGTGCGCGCTTGACGCCCGTATGCAGCGCCCCTCAGAGTCGCTCGCGCACTTGGCCGCTCAACGCAACCAGGTGGCTCCCGAGAGAGCTTCCTGACCGGACCCCCTCGACTTCCAGGGCCTCGTAGGTGGTATGGGCGGCGCTCTTCAGCGCATCATGCTCCTCGATCTCGGTTTCAAGCACCGCCTGCACTGCGGCGAAGGCCTCGGCTGCCTGGGTGACCTCTTTCTCCAGCTCTGCGCCAAACGCAACAGAACAAGGTTGAGCGTAAAGGAGTACAAGCCAGAGCAAGGGCGGAAGTCTACGGAACTCACCCTCGGCCTTCTGCCCCCAGCGTCGGGCCTCGACCTGAGAGGCCTCAGCTTTCTCCTTCCAACACTGGGCCTCGACCCGAGATGCCTCGGCCTTCTCCTTCAGGTGCTGGGCCTCGACCCAAGCAGACTCGGCCGCCCTAGAAGCCTCCCCCGCCAGCTCTGTATCGCACCAAGGAGTTAGGGGCCGAACACAAGAAAAACGAATTAAATAAAGGGAACAGGACTCACCTTCGGCCTTTCCCCTCCAGATCATAGCCTCGGTCCGAGAGGCCTCAGCCACCATAAGGGCCTCATCTAGGGCGCCTTTCGTCAGCTGGTGCGCACTCTGCTCCACCCCCAGCTGCCTAGAAAGGACTTTGCCCGAGGCCATGGTTTCTCCAACCCGGGACCTGAAGGCATCCCGCTCACCGGCCATGTGGATCAGCTCCTCCTCCAACTCCTTGACCCACGCCACCAGAGGGGCGACCTGCACCCGGGCCGTGACCGCCTCGACCTTCGCATCGGCATAACGAAGGCGGAGGTCCTCCACCTCTACGCTCCACGCCGACAGGAGCTCGTTGGCGCCGGCAAGAAGACCCTTTTGCCGCTGAAGCTGGTCCCAGACGTCCCTCTCCCACCGAAGAAAGACCGACTTCCCGAGGGACCGAGCCTCGAGCTCCTGAGGGAAACACAACAGGGGTCAATCCCTACAAAGAAAACTCAGAAAAGACCACCGCGTGAGGAAAGAAAGTGCGAACCTGGGCGACTCCGGGTAGATCGTCGGCCATCACGGATAGCGCCGTCCGAAGTGACCGCTCCGCCAGCTGGCGGTACTGCTCGAACATGTCCCAGCGCCCGCCCTCGGCCTTGTCCTCGAGGGCAAACAGAGGCTCTGCCTTAGGGTCATCCCGGCTCTGCCACAGCACACGTGGGTGGTCCCACCCGCGGGGCTCGGGTCATACCCGCGTGAGGGCCGAGCTTCCCTCACCCAGGGTCGGAACCGGCTATTCCACGGCACCGGCCACCTCGCCGTCGGCCATCTCCCACTCCCGGGAAACATCATCGGAGGAGATCGGAAGGACCTCTACCTCCCGGGCGCTCTCCCGCAACGACGGCGGGCCTTGAACTAGGGGTGCCACCGAGGCTTCCGCCGCCTTCATCTCCACTTCCTAGGCCGATGGCCTCGCCGCCACTATGCTGGCCTCGGTGGTCCTGGGGGCTTCGGCCCCCGCCATCACGGCCTCGATGGCCGCGGGGGCTTCGACCTCTGCTGCTGCGGCCTCAGCGGTTGCCTCGGCCTCAGAGACCCCGAGGGCCTCGACCTCGGTGGCCTCGACAACTGAGGACACCTCGGCCCCATCCAACTGACAGCCCTCGCCTTCGTGGGGCAGAGGCGCCCCATCCCCCGTCGGTGTCAGGGTAGCCTCGATAGCCCCTCCTTGGGGGACCGACTCCGTCGGGGCGGCTCTCGCTGATGCCGCGCCGCGTCATATGGCGGCTTGTGCCCCCGCCACCTAGTGGGCGGTGGAGCCAGGGGTCACCTTGAGCACTTTAAGGGGCGCCAAGGAAGGCACCTCCGTAGGTCGCTTACGGCAAAAGAACAAAATACTTATAGGGTCAGCACGAGACGAAGGAACGAATAAAAAACATTGCGGCGCCACCTAAAGTACGCTTACCTCGACCGGGGCAGCAACTGCTTCGGCACGGCGACCCTCATCTGCAAAGGCGGCGGTGGCGGCTGAAGCATGGCCTCTGTATCCATCGGCGCAGGTCGGTCCTCGACGGACCCCGGCGCCCCCTCGGTGCTCTGCGGGAGCAGTTGCGTCAGCTGCGTCGCCACTTGCACCACCACTACCGCCGAGCCCACTGGGCTGACGGCACGCTTGCCCAACGCCCGCTCTTTGGGCGTATTGGCCTCAGCCCCAAGGCAGGCAATCGCCGACCCCAGGTCAGCTCCTCCTCCTAGGAGCGCCGGGCTACTTGCCAACGCCCCGGGCGCCGTCTCCTCAACATCGGGGAGATGGTCCAGGGGACCCCGCCCCATCTCGCCTTTGTCATCTCCGTCCGAGGCATCCGTCGATAGCGACGGCGACGGGGACTCCTCCAATGGGAGGTCGTCCTTCGTTTGTTGCCGATGACGCTCGTCTAGTTTCTCGCGTGCAAGAATCTGCTTCTTGCGCTTCGCCCCCTTGGCATCCTTCCATTTTTTCTGCGCCTCGGCATGTGCCCGATTGATCGCCCGCCACCTCGCGTCCTCGGGAATGGGCGGCGGGGAGGCTCGCACATCCCTCATCCCCTGCAGGAACGGCGAATGCGCATAAGGGAACGAGAAATAATGAGAAACGGAGAGGGCTCGGGGGCTGCAGCGGCGCGCGACTTACGAGCGACAGGTACCCCCGCGACGGACGCATCGCGAGGGTGGTTAGACCACCGCTCCATAGCTTCGCGTCCACCGCCTCCCTCACCCGACGAAGAATTTCCTCGTCAGAAAGGGCAGAGGCAGATAGCCGGATGCCCGCGATCGGCTCGTCCAGCCTCATCTCGAACAGGCACCGCCGTCGAGCCATCAGCGGCAGCACCCTCCGGCTGTGGAAGGTGGCCACGACCACAGCCGTAGTAAGGTGGCGATCCCGCAGCCTCTGCGGCCCCTCTAGGAGCGGCTACAGCTTGGGCTGATCCTCCCTCGGGACGCCATACTTCCACCTCTCCGGGCAGCTCCCCACAATCCACCCAGTGTAGGGGGGAAGTCCGCCGTCATCGTTGCGAAGATAGAACCAGCTCGTGTACCATCGACGGTTGGTTGACGCGAGCTAGGCCAGGATATAGAGGTGCTGGCGGTCCTCGCGCACTTGGAGAGTGCAGCCGCCGGCCCTCACCGCCTTCCTCGTGCCCGACGTGCCCGCCGGCTTGGTGGTATGCCCCGTCCGGAAGAGATGGAGACACAACTCCTAGTGGGGAGCAATCCCCAAATACCCCTCGCAGACAGCGACGAAGATGGCCGCCTACACGATAGAATTGGGGTTGAAGTTTTGGAGCTCCACGCCATAGTAGTGTGGGAGCGCCCACATGAATCGGTCCGCCAAGACGCCGAGGCTGCGCTCGTGAAAGGACACGAAGCTCATGATGTAACCGTCGTGAGGCCTCGGCTCCAGCTCGCCCGACGGAGCGATCCACTCCGGCCTGTTGGGGTCGGTCACCGGACGAAGGAGCCCGCCGTCGATGAGCGACTGAAGCATCTCCACGGTGACGTCGGATGGATCCCAAGGGTCTGCCTCGATGACAACAATGTCGTCGGCCATGAGTGCGCTGGAGGGCTCGACTACGGCGGTGAGTCTCTCTCTCTCTCTCTCGCCTCGCCTCTTTCCCTTCTTCCTCCTGGGGCTCTCTGCTCTAGCGATGGCTCAAAGACGGCAAAGCTAATGTGGGCAAGGTAAGGAGGGGAGGAGCGAGGAATGTTGCGTATTTATGCAGGGTGAAGGCGAAATGGACGGGCGATGAAATCGGGGAAGTTTCCCTCAGATCCGACGCGGTTAATCCTGATCCGATTTTACCGCCCGTATGTCCACCTTTTTCTCATTAATAGCAGGAATAGTTACGTCCCATCCACTGACGCCACATCACGACCCGACCGCTGCAGCAGCAGGCGTCGTTCTGCCTCCCCGAGGAAATCACCTCAAAAGGCGCGCCGGCCGTTGTTGAACCGATGGGGGAGATATCGCCCCCACCCTATTCCTTTCAGGTGAAGGAACCAGGCGCTGAGCCCATTACGGTCCAGGGGTTCAAAGGCTGGGCCCCTAAGGGTTTTGACAGCCGCCCCAGGGAAACAGAGTCAGGGGCGACCGCAGGCGAGCCCATACGGGGCCGAGACCCAAGCAAGCGAAACGCTTGGGACGCCCAAAGACACATCCGAGACCGGCAGGGAAGTCTCCGAATGGGATCCCACCGTAGGGAGGCACCGAGCCACCGGGGCTTAGCGAATAGCCCTGGCACCCACTAGAGAAACCCTCTGGTACTCTTGGAGTGCGTCCATGGACTGCTAGCCGACCCCTAACGAACGAGGTTTGGGCCTCCACTCGGACTTACCCGATAACAGCTCACCGGAAATGCCATCACTCGTGCCCATCGAGGGTAGCCTGGCATATTCCACCCCTCCTTCCGAACGAAAAGGAAGCGCGAGGGTCGCATAAAAAAGCCAGGGGAACCCCTGACGGACCTCTCGCAGAGGCTAAGGGGCTCTCCCTGCAACTTTGCCGAGACCCAGCGACCCAGGTTCACACTCGAGGGGCCTCGGCAAACAAACCCCTCCTTCCGAACAAAAAGGTTGCGCGAGGGTCATACAAAAAGCCAGGGGAACTCCTGACGGCCCTCTTGCACCGGGTAGAGGCTAGGGAGCTCTTCCTGCAGATATGCTGAGACCCCGTAACCCAGGCTCGCTCCCGAGGGGGTCTCAGCAAACAAACCCTCACGTGCGAGGGGCGTATAAAAAGCCAGGAAAGCACCTGACGGCCCTCTCGCTCCGTGCAGAGGCTAGGGGGCTCTTCCTGCAAGTTTGTTGAGACCCCGCGACCCAGGTTCGCACACGAGTGGGCTCGACAAACAACCCCTCCGTCTGAACGAAAAGGATGTGCGAGGGTTGAACAAAAAAGTCAGGGGGACCCCTGACCACCCTCTCGCTCCATGCGAAGGCTCGGGGCTCCTCCAGCACCCAAGACGAGGACAAGCGACCCAAGACCGCACCTGAAGACTCAAAAAAACACGATAAAAGGGCACCGAGCCCGTTACGGTATAGGGGTTCGAAGGCTGGGCCCCTAGGGCAACAAAGTCTGGGACGACAATGGGCGAGCCCGCGCTTGGCCGAGACCCGAGTAGGCGACTGCTCGGGACGCTCTAAGTCGTGTCCGAGACCAGCACGGAGGTCTCCGAATGGGATCCCACCGTAGGGAGGCACCGAGCCACCGGGGCTTAGCGAATAGCCCTGGCACCCACTAGAGAAACCCTCTGGTACTCTTGGAGTGCGTCCATGGACTGCTAGCCGACCCCTAACGAACGAGGTTTGGGCCTCCACTCGGACTTACCCGATAACAGCTCACCGGAAATGCCATCACTCGTGCCCATCGAGGGTAGCCTGGCATATTCCACCCCTCCTTCCGAACGAAAAGGAAGCGCGAGGGTCGCATAAAAAAGCCAGGGGAACCCCTGACGGACCTCTCGCAGAGGCTAAGGGGCTCTCCCTGCAACTTTGCCGAGACCCAGCGACCTAGGCTCGCACTCGAGGGGCCTCAGCAAAGCAAACCCCTCCCTCCGAATGGAACGGGTGCGTGAGGGCCATGCAAGAAGACAGGGAAACCCCTGGTAGTCCTCTTGCTCCGAGCAGAGGCTCGGGGGTTCTTCCTACAACTAAACCGAGGCTCAGCAACCCAAACTCGGCTAGCGCAATAAAAATCCGTCGCACGACGTAAGGAAAGCCCCTGGAGGAGTCAAATCCACTCCTCCAGGGCCTCGGGGGCTACACCCGGCGGGTGCGCTCGCACGCACCCACCGAGGCCTCGAGTACGAAATGCAAATCTCGATAAGAGCCGCCGCAAGCCGAGTCTCAAACCCCCGAGAGAGCTCACACACTCTCTCAGAGGCGCGGGGGCTACTGTCGGGTACCACAAAAAGGGGGTACCCTAAGCAAAAGCCGAAAAAACTCATAATCCGAGGCCGGCTCGGCCGAATCCGGTCTCGGACCAAATCTACGCCTCGCCCGAGGCCCCCGGTCAGGGTCTCGGAGGTCCCGATCCCGCTCTGCCTCGCTAGAGGCCAGGCTCGTCCCGTGTCCTCGCCGCCTCCGCCTCGACCGTCCCTCTAGCAGGCTATCCCATCCATTTAATGCCCCTGTGAGCACCCACTGCGTCAGCCATGACCGGTAGGGTACAGCAACAGGGGCGATAGGACAACGATCAAATCTCCTTTTTACCGTCCCTTACTGACGGTGCAGGGGTTACCATGCCCTGTGGACACACGTCCCGCACTATTCCACCTAAACCGAGTACGACGCTGACCGCCGAGGCCCCCGTATCGCACGCAGGGCACGTCCAAGGCCTCAGATGGATAACTAGCTCTCCGCCTCGCCAGTGGCCTCAGAGGCCTCGGACAGGAAACAAATTCTCCGATTCGCCCGAGACCCCGCCCAAAAGGCCTCGGGCGAGTTACCAACGCTCCACCTCATTCAAGACGGGCTCGGCAAACCACCCCATCGCCTCCGCCTCGACCAACCACTCCCACGACGTCATCCGGATGACAGCTAGGAGTGGCCAACGAGACGCATATCACATCGGCACCATGCCGCCCGACACAAGACAAGGCAGGAGTTACCGGCCACTGTGCGCAGCACTGTGCCCACGACTAAATGTCCATGCTGCACTGTGCTGCCTAACTCTAACTACTCTGAGGATGATGCGGCACGGGGAGTTAAGCTCGGATCCCTGTAGCCTCATAATCAGTGTGCAGGGTCAGCCGCTCCACCCATGCCTCGACAATTTACCTCAGGGTCTCGACAACCTTGGGGTTCACACCTGCCGAGCACCCCCCACGATGACTCGGCCTCGGCACCGGCTAAGCCTCGGCACTTCGTGCGGACAACGCACTACGACCGGCACGTCGCTCGTCAGGCCCTACATCAAGCTATTACGTCGCACAGGATCGGATGTGACCGATGCACTGCTCCGGCCAGGGGCAGAACCACTCCATCGACTATTCCGCCATAGCAACAGGCTATAGGTCTCGGACAGGCCATCTCTGTTCACACGACGCCACGTAACTAGCGCATGTATCACCCCCATCCCCCCTTCTACTATAAAAGGGGGGGGGGACCGGGGCTGTTTCTAGGGACGAGGGACACGAGCATGAACTGGAACACACTTAGGCACATACGGACTCACGAGGAAGACGAACACAGGCCGTAGCACCCACACTTAGATCAGCGTCTCGAGCAATTCGTCCCGTTCATCATAGAGACTTGGGGCTAGCTCCCTCTCCCGCCCTGCTTGTAACCCCCTACTACGAGCACTTCGGTGCAATGAATACAAAATCGATCTCCTAGACTGGACGTAGGGCACTGATTGCCTGAACCAGTATAAACCTTATGTCTCTTTGCATCACCATCCGGGATTAGGGGCACGCAGTACAAATTTACTAGTTGGTTGAGGACCCCCCGTCCGAAACACCGACAATTGGATCTCAAAATATATTTATAACAAAAATATGTATCGTAATTAATAATATGATAATATTTATTATGTATCACAAATATTAGTACTTATATATATATATTATCAGCTTTTTTATTAAGAAAATAGATTATCTCATAAAGTAAGATATATTTTCTTTTTGAAGCGGAGTCAGATTGTAGCTTATTTTTTTGTCGGTGTAGTTTGTTGTGGGGAATATAATTGAGGCTTTTACATGTATGCCATTAAAAAAGTTTGTAATTACACACAAGCTATTAAAAAAATTGACCGCACACGAGTGCTATCATTCTGAACTTCTTTGCTCTCCAAGCCATTCCGTCGGTGTTCCATTCGTTTTCACCGTTTGGGAGTCCTGACAGGTGGGTCCGGTCAGTCAAAACATCCATAATACCCCTCTCATCCCTATCCTTTCTCTCTCAAACTCTCTCTCTCTCTCCCTCATCCACGTCTCCTACATCCGCGTCTCCCACCTTCGGCAGCAAATCGCACAAAACCAAAAATTCGGCCGAAGCGAGCCAACTGATTCGAACAAACGAGCGCCGAGAAAACAGGAGGAGATAAGCAGAAGCAGAGGAGCGCCATGGCAACAAGCAGGTCATCGGCGCCGGTGGACGTCGCGCCCGCACGCCGTCGGCGCGCGCGTGCCGGGCGTGGTGGTGTCGCCGCCACCGCCGCGCGAAGCTCTCGCGTGTTTCTTAGCGGGTCAAGTCCGCGCCCGGGGACGGCGGCGGCTGAGCACCTACGGCGCGAGGGGGGCATCCTGTGAGCTCCGGTCCCTGCACGTCGTCCCCTGCCTGGGCGTCCGCGCCGCGCCTGACGGGGGCTGCCAGCTACTCCTCGAGTTCGCGCCGGGGGGCTCGCTCGTGGACGTGGCCACCAATTTGGACACCGAAGACGCCGTGCACGGCTGCGAAGTCGTCCGCCGTGAAGTTGGGCGCGAAGACGCAGCCCAGCACGCTCATGCGCCGCGGCGGCCTATCCTCTCCGTCAGCGGCGGCGTCCACGCCCGGCCTCGCGCTCGCGCTCGCGGCCGCCATCCCCTCCGGCAGCGGCGTCCTTGTCCACGCCCGGCTTCCCCTCGCGCTTGCGGCCGGCAGAGCCCCGCTCGACGGAGCTCGAGCTCTAGCTCGCGGCGGCCATCCCCTCCGTCAGCGCTCGTGCTCGCGGCCGTGGGCGTGCCCGCCACGCTGTGCCGCCGCATGCGCCGTGCCCGGGCGAGGTGCAAGCGCGCCTCCCGCGCCGCCGCGGCCAAGAAGGAGATGGCGGTGCTGCTGATGGTGGCCGCTCTGGCCACGGCCATCCTCAAGGTGACCGCCTCGGCGCCGCTGCTCCTGGCGGCCGCCCAGCCTAGCCCCAGCCGCCGCGAGCGCGGGCGTGGGCGCGCGCGAGCTCCGCCCCGGCCGCACACACGAGAAGAGAGAGAGAGAGGATAGAGACAAGAGGGGTATTATGGACGTTTTAACTTACCGGACCCATCTGTCAGGACTCTCAAACGGTGAAAAACGAACAGAACACCGACGGAATGGCTTGGAGAGCAGAGAAGTTCAGAACGATGGCACTCGTGTGCGGTTAATTTTTTTAATGACTTATATGTAATTACAAACTTTTTTAATGGCATACACGTAAAAGCCTCAGTATAATTCGCTGTGGTTCAATGTGTGAATGGCTCACCATCTAGTACTGCGCCTGCATCCTGGATTCCTGGAGAGGAGGAACAAAGCTTTGAATGTATTGGGCCGTGTTGTTCATGGGCCCTCCTGTTTATGGGCGTGAGAATGGGCATGGCTGAAAGCAGCTCTCTCTCCCTTCACTCAAAAAAAAAAAATGAAAGCAGCGCTCCCGGCTGATTGGTTGAGACCGCCACTAGGAACTTCGGTGGCATTATATTTTGAGTCCTTTTACCATTCTTAGAACAGGAGCTTGCAAGATTTCACAGTAAATAAATAATTGAAATCACAAACGAATTATTATCTGGTCCACTGCGCTAGTACCATTATGGATTTATGGTCTTATTTGGATATAATCGTATTCGCATCACTCCATATATGGTGGGGTGGACTGGAGTAGAATTTAAACTAAATTTTATCTCAATCCACATTAACCCATGTGAATTAAGGTGAATCCGACAACATCCAAACAAGGCCTATAAATCCCCGTCGCACATTGTAAACTTTTGGCCAGCACATTAATAATTGCTGTCTTTTGTGGTTTTGCCTCACCAAGTTGGCCTAGTGTATCATGCCCTCAGCGTTTAGTTGTGGGGAATGTAGAGCAAATTAGAGGAGGCGTATTTGCTTTGTGAATACATAGACATGTGCCTCAGAAATGTATATAAACACTGAAAATTCAATTAGGGACTCAGTGTCATTGTTATACATATTTAAGAGGTGCACTTGCACCTCTAAGAGCATCTCCAGCAGTATCTAATACCTCTCTATATCTCCATAAAACCGTCATATTAGAGATAACTAAATTTTTTTCTTGCTCTGACAATTTATTTCCGGCAACTCTTCCTTTTATTGGTGGCCACCAATATTTCCTACATCTCGCCTCAAATAAAGGGGGAGTTGTATCTCCTCCAATAACACGGGATCATCCAACTACCACTTTTTAGCCATCTTTTCTTCTACATATATAATGAAAATGGATTATTGAAAAATTGGTGGAGATGCTCTAACTAATATATAGCTTTATCTCGTGGTGTCGACATGTTAATTGGTTTGGGTCATTGGGCCCAGTTTGCTTTTTTTTTTGCGAATTATACAAGTACGGATGTAGACGCTCAACACGCACGCACACTCATCCGGTACGAACACACACATGCTATCCATATAAGCACATTTAAAAGACTGAATTGATAAATCTATAAAATTGACAAAATTACTATAGGAGTTTTGTCCTCGACGGCATGTCACGACGTTACAAACGAGACATGCATGTCACGACGTGCACTAGGAAGGCCAGGTGGTCGGGTACTCGGGTGAACATGGCATGAATGAACCTTTTGCAGACCAGAAGAAACTATAGGAACTGTAGTTTGATGAACTGACTGATAACCTGACTGAAGCTGTTTTGTTGTGAGAGAAAAATATTATAGATTCTAACTGATAAGCCGCCTGATAAATTCAAACGAACAGACCCTAACCGGTAGTATGAAACTTTTGCAGACTAGGAACGATAGATGCTCACCTCACAACAGACTTGAAGCGGTACACCCTGACCATGAGACAAGACAAGGAGTCTCAACCCTGAGCTTGAAGCGCGGCAACCGGCGAGTAAGCTGCTGCAACTGCAATGCATTCCCCACGCACACGAATTCAATTCTGGGATCAGTCGGTACTGTAGAGAAATTGTAGTTTGATGAAGCAAATTATTTAATATTCCCTCTATATTCGTTTTATACGAGGCGCGATAATTTAACAATCGCACCACTATTTATTAATTTTATATTTTAATTAAACATTTAATTATAAACCTAACTATATCAAGTTTTTATTACAATAATAAAAATTGTTAGCTAAATTATTAGTAAAAGATTTTAAAATTTGAATCTTAATATGTCGTGTGCGCCTTATGAACCGAAAGAGTAGGAGAGGAATTAATAAACATGCCAAAAAAGGGCAGCTGACAGGCCCACTTGTAGTGAGTTTGAGAGACTGAGAGAGGCTTAAACGAACTGTTTAATTTATTTGTACTCCCTCTATTGGATCAGTGTTTTTTTGTCGTTTCTATCATAAATTGAACTTCTCTAATTTTGTTCAAGTCTACAGAAACAATGTACAAACATACAAGAAAACTGGGCATTTTTTATGGCAAATAATTGTTGTAATTGGGTTAAAATCAGTGGTTGGTGTTCATAGAGGATTTCTTCTTCCTCTCTTATCCTCCTCTTTCCCCATTGCTTCCAATAAAAATCTTGAACGGAAGGAGGGCTAGAGCCCCAGTGCCCTCCCCCTATATATATATTTTTTTTGAATGCCTCGATACTTTAAGTAGAAGATGTAGTATCTGAACTTAAGCACATACTCACACCACACACTACACGCACACACCCTGTGTGTAAGCTAGAACTACACCTATACTTAAAGATACACACAGGGCCGAGAGGTACTTGAAAATCATCAGACTCCAAGCATGACGGGCACGACATCTTGACCATTGTGGAGCATCAGCACTTGAGGCTGCAATTCCTATAATGAAACTAGAGAAAAACCCCGGTGCGAAAACCCACGTCGAGCGGTGCTCGAACACCCACCCCTAGATATTGGTGTGGCAATAAAAGTTAACCAACTTATATGTGGCAACACTATTTGTGGCAATATAATGTAACTGGCAATTTTTTGAATCATGGTAATATCACCTATTTACCGTAACAATTTATATGTTGTTGCAATACATCATGTTATAAAAGCTTTTTTATGGTTTCATTAAAATTCTCGTGAAATATATCTTGATAATGTATATTTATTTAGTAATTATCTATAGATGTTAATATAGTTTTATAAGACAGTTAAAATTATTTTTATGAAGTTAACTTAGGAAAAAAAACCTAAAACGGCCTTGCATTCTCTCTCATGCATGGGCTTCTATATAAAAGTTATTATTATAAATGCCATCGCCGTCCAGTCTGCCTCTTGTCCTGCCGCGCAACCACAACACTATGTGTGCATCACGTCACCAGTGCCTTGTTCTCTGGCCACTATTCCCAATTCAATGGCTTCACTGTTTCGAGTTTATGATTATACCTTGAACCCACTCTGTCTGCCCGGACATCCATCCTCTACCATGCATGTGTGTGTATATCCTTTTGTACCTTCTAAAATATATATCAGACCACGTACAACGCCCAATGTCCACACCACACCTTCTCTTGGCACTCCCATATCACCGAGTTATTATTACAATGATTATGTGGACTGTCTCACTAGCATGTGGGTCCACCAATGACAAACGATCATTTGGACGACATTGCTTTCAGTGGAAACAAAATGATAAGGCCTGCTATTGAATGCTTAGAAAGATTTCTAGAAGGCATATATATATATATATATATATATATACTCTCAGGGAGTAGTTATTCCTACGTGTATATCTCTAGATTTAGGACGTATACGGTCCGACGAAGTGTACGTAGATAGAGTATATTATCATACTAGACCATCAAGAGTACTATGTATGACAAGTATGTATGTATACTTAGAATATATGGTTATACTTATTTTATATGCTACTATCATAGTATTATAAAATATATTAAAAATATGTGCTCTTTTGAAAAAAAAAATCATATAGTAAAGATCTGGAGTATCTTAATATTAGTTTGTCAACATACTCAAACTGATATATAAGTATGTACATATACACAACATGATTTATTGATTATGAGAGTAACTACTCCTGGGAGTATATAAAATGCACCATATATATATATATATATATATATATATATATATATATATATACTATTATGCAGCTGGTCATAGAATTACTTATTCCGTGGTCACTTTGAGTTATGATAATTACCATGCTAATTTACGAAATTACAGTAAATCCTTACTAAGTGATTTACTGTAACATTATCGTAAATATCACCGTGAGTTGTAATAACACGAGTATCGTAAATGCATATTCATGTTATCGTAAATTAGTACAAATATTATCGTAAATCAAGGTGGCTATAGAATAAGTTATTCTATAGCCAGCTGCAGAATAGCCTTACCCTATATATATATATATATATATATATATATTCTTTTGCACCCAAATCTAGGCCAAGATTAAAGGACTCAAATATTCATATTATTTTTAAAGTACTAGCCACAAATAAATGATGTTCTGGAGTTATTAATTTAAGTCAGTAGTTCATAACTCGGATTACATGTGCTTTTGATGCATGCATCAATTAGTTTGGATCTGGTTTTCCAAAATTAACTGGATAAAAAGGTTTTGCCTCGTTTTTTTTTCTCCAAAAAAGAGGTGTTATGCCACGATATATCAATATGATTCAGGTAGGGGTGATAGTTAAAAAACAAATCACATTTTTATTATGTTTCACAAATATTTGATAACAAATGCACATCATTAATGTCTAAAATTGCACTTCATCCGTTGAAAATAAGTTTTGTTCTCGCTTCCCGAGGAGTCAAACATTTTTAATTTTGACCAAATATATACAAGAAAATATTAATATTTATAGTACATAATTAGTATCATTAGTTAGATTGTTGAATCTATTTTTATAATAAACTTATTTGGATATACAAATATTCCTAATATTTCCTTTAAAACTAGTCAAACTTAACAAAGTTTGACCGGCACGAAAATCATAGCGACACTTATTTTGGGATGGAGGAAATAGTTGCAACTGAGGGCATGTACAACCCACAGACGGAGGTCGTCTGCAACGCCCTCGAATCTAGCAAACAGACAGTAAAAAAGACAGGTCGTACAATGGAGAGTCTGTTGCACTGTCTGCAAAGCTGTTTAATGCTTTGCATGTAGCTAGATCAACCATGAACACTATTTTGTATACCATTGTGTTGCTATTTGATAGAAACGGATCAAAAATAAATTAGATGAACATGATTATAATATTTATTTTAAAACCATCAATATAAATTAATATAAATCATATATTAAAAAAATGGAACACTATGTAAGCCTGCACACTAGTTTCAGAAATCAACATGACAGCTCCATACAACTTAGCTCCATACATCATGAGAGGAAACAAAATCATATGGCAACTCAGCTAATTTAAAAGAAAAAAAATGATAGCATGCAACAGGCTGATATGATCTCAGTCCTTGTCCAATTTCACAAAAGTAGCTCGCAACACTAATAGAGCTTGGTAAAAATTAGTAACAGCAGCAACATACTCAGATTTTCAGGTAGAAGCGTTGGTCAACTATGAGGTTCATTCACAACAAAAAAAAATAGAAAGCATATATAACAATTTCATGTAGCAGCTTCATGAAAGGACAAAGGGCAGTCCTAACTTGCTATTCAGAGTTTCAGTAACTTGATGAGATCACAGAATTGATTGAATCACCTACTCTGACCAAGCATTTCATTTCTTCACCGAGTTAGCAAGCATCAGTTTCCATCGAGCAGCCAAAGCACAACAAAGCCAACATTTCTCTAAGCTAGTAGCAGCACACCTATCCCAAATCTCTCTCTCTTAGCTTCCATGAAAATTTCACTTGAAAGATCCACACAACATCATCATGGCCCCGGGTCAGCCAAAAACAGCTACTATTTCACATTATGAAAACAGCACTGTGACAATGTTTTCCATGTATAAAAAAAACTAATGCTGGACTGCTCCGGCAGCTAGCAGATAATACTTCAGACAGTAGTTGAGACAGATAGATCAACATGACAGCTCCATCATCATAGCTCTACACAAGAAAGTTGTTATTCAGTCCGAGATTATCATAGCTTTCTAAAAAATAAGCTAGTTCAGCCATAACAAATTCATGCTATTTTCAGAAGTGAATGTAGTTTTCAGAACAGAAAGCACTTGATAGCATCCAATTTTCAGAAAGGAAGATACACATACAGGTACTATCTTCTAGGAGTAATGTAGGAATCATCAGTTAACCTCCTTCAAGAACTCATCAGTTTTGTCAATACTCAATAGAATGAGCTAGCAGCATTCAGTTTTCTAAAAAAGGCCTGATCATGATTCTTCAGAACTGACAGTAGAAATGAATTAATAGCAGCAGCTAGCTCATAGTTACAAAGGCAATTCTATCATCAAGAACTGAGTTCCTGCTTTTGCCCAAGCCAGCTGAAGCTACACTGAACACAGCACACACTATTTCGCTAGCGAGCAAGCGATTTACTCTACAAGCGAACCCACGCAAATCTCAGGACACCACACGCACTCCAGATCCACCGAGCACCTTGTCCCTGTGAAATTACTGGTAGCAGGCTACCTAGCAACAGGCTCACGGCGGCCGGGCGGAGCTCGCCAGTGCGCAGCCCGTGGTGAGAAGGAGCTGGCCCGCGCGTCTCGCGGCGGCAGGGCAGAGGTCGTCACGCGCAGCTTACAGCGTGGGCCGCGGCGGAGGTCACCACGTGAAGCTCGTGGCGCGGCAGATGTTGCCGCGCGCAGCCCACGGCACGGCGGAGCTCGACCGCCCTACTCGCGGCAGCCAGGGCGCGCAACATACTCCCAAGCGCGCGAATACCAGATTCCGCGTGGGATCCGCATCCATCGTCGAATCGAGAAGACAACTCCTATAGCGCTGCTTCAGCCGACGATTCAGCCTCGGAGCACGAGCCCTCGCCGTCGCCTCGTGAGGCGACAGGGCATCCGTCTGCAAGCCGAACGAGGGTGTATTTTGCAAAAACGGTAACAAAGAGACGGGGGAAGAGACGCCGTTGTACGTGCCCTGAAGTGGGTAGTAGGCTTGTCCCTAGCACGACGGCATATTAGGATCTCTGTTGGCTGGACCACCGGTGCGGCCTGCTAGCTAAGAGCAAGGCTGCCCTGTTCGCTTGAACTACTTTAGCAGCATTTTTCAGCGAACGAATAATGTTTTTTTCTCACGATAAATCAGCATAAGCATCAGGATAAGTTAAATTTTAGTGAACGAACATTGTTTTTCTCTCATGACAAATCAGCATAAACTTATCTTTGTAGCCCACGCATATAATAGTTAGCTCTTCACTATTAATGTGTGGTCCACTTGTCTCTCTCATAAAGTTTCTTGGTTCTTATGTCTAAACCGACTGTAAGCTTATAGTCCGCTTCTCCTCTCTCATCCTCTATCTGCTCCACCTCAGCATACAACGTCCACTTACGGTCCCTCACTATACTTGCTCTAAGTACTCCACCTTTGTCTCAAAATGATGTGAAAATGTTAAGCAGTGTACTCCCTCTACCCATAAAAAAATGCAATTCTCACTTTTTGAGTCAAACGATTTAAAGTTTGATCAAAGCTATATAAAAATACTAATATTTATTATTCAAGATAAGTATCATTAAATTTATTATGAAATATATTTTCACAATAAATAACCTAGTTGGAGATATAAATGTTAATATCATCTATTGTAAACATGGTTAAAGTTAAACTACTTTAACGGGCACAAATCTCATAGTTACAACCTTTTATGAATGGATGGAATAGTAGAAATCCGGTCGGTGGTAGATTTTAACTACTTCCTATGTTTCAAATTATAGTGTGTATTTAAGTGCATAATAAAAACTATGTATCTAGAAAAGTCAAAACATCTTATAATTTGAAAGAAGATAGTACTATTTTATCATATAACAAAGGCCCGCTACGTGGCCGAGCCGAGATTTGTTGGTGAGTTGAGCCCTCCCCCCTCCCGTCGGTGGCCACTCCGGCCCCGGCGTCCACCACAGCCGCCGCTGTCGGTCCCTCTGACGATGCCGTCCACCCTAGCCATCGCCGTTGGTTCTTCTGACCATGCCAACCACCCTAGCCTGGAGCGTGGCTCCTGCTCCTGTCGTTCTTGGGTGGACGAGGTCGAGCAGGAGGAGGCCGCCCATAGCACGGGTAGATCTGCCTTCCAGCGCCTCCCCCCGCTGGCCGTGGCTGCACATGCCAGCCTCGTCCTTCGCGTGAGCTCCCTGGACCCCGACGCAGAGCCTTTCGTCGCTTCTCTAGGAGGGTCCGAGAGGAGGGTACACTTCACCGACTCGGAGGAGTCATTCGGGGACTCCGTTGATGCGCCCTCCTCCGGCCGTGGGAAGGTCGTTCTTTGTTCGAGGCAGCATTGCTGTCGCCCTGCTCAATGTGGGAGCTTCATGGGTGACGCCTGGCGTGTGGATGCGCGGGAGTCGCCCCCATCGATGAGGCTCGCCTCTGTCATTGTGCAAACGCCGCGCATGTCGATCGAGCCGAATGTTGATGGGTTCAGGCAGGTCCAGAGTAGGCGGCGTGTCACTGTTCCTCGGCGTCCGGTGCCTTCCTTCCTGGAAGGTAAATGCTTCAACTACCTCACCATTGATCATGTCAGGGCGGCCTGCACCTTCCCCTCCAAGTGCTTCAACTGTGAGCAGGTCGGGCACTAGGCGCAGGATTGCCCCCCTGCCACCGGTTCATGGGCGCGCTGTGGGCAAACGTGGACATTCATCGGCGCGAACCTTGGGTCAGTGCCAAGGTGCCCCTCATCATCGCTCATCCCCTAGTCGTGATTCATCACCTGAGGGCTTTGTCTCTGCGCGCTCGGCCTCCACTGGGCGGGAGTCATCCATCTCGCCGGTGTGTGACCCATCGACCCCGGAGCCGAACACTGTGCCCCTCGATAGTGAGACTGCGGCGGGGCCATCATCAGGACAGCCACACCAGGGCGACACGGTGAGCAACGATGATGTCATCGACAAGGCCGCTGGCATGGGTCATGATCGCCCGCCGGTGTCGCCGGAGCGCCCGCGTCGCTACCCGCGCTCCCTTCTACGGAGGGTGGAGGAACCACTGGCGTTGCCAAGGACGTGTGCTAGGACACTGCTACTAGAGCTCGTCGTGGTGCCACGGACACCCACGCTGCAAGCGACGGAGGATGCACTGTGGCTTGCCTTGCTCGCCCTGGTCGTGGGCACCAGGCCGTCGATTTCTTCGACGATGATGCTCACTCATCTTTGGGAGTACTTTGGCATCACGGAGGACCGGGCTTTTGTGTGTCATACCACCCCGGATGATTTCATTGTGCGATTCAGTAGTAGTGAGGACCTAGAGCGGGTTCTTAGGGCTCCGTCGGCGGCGAGGGCCCCCTTTGTCCTACAGTGGCATAGGTGGAACCGCCTCATCAATGGCTCGGCGAGCGCGTTGCGCTATTGTGTCCTTGTGGGCATGAAGGGGATTCCATCGCAAGCATGCTTGTCGGAGACAGCGTAGGCCATTCTCGGCTCCTCCAGCGCCAAGGTCGACATTGCTGATCCTAAGGCCCTGTTTGATCCGGATGATGAGCGGGAGCTCTTTGTTGTGGCTTGGTGTGCTCACCCTGACCTAATCCCTGATGAGAAGATAATGGCATTTCCCGAGCCGGAGGAGGAGCATGACGACGGGTCGCCACTGTACCTCAGGCCGCATGAGATCATCCAAGGTGAGGTCCCCGCGCTGAGATACTTTGTCCGCCTACGGATCGTTGAGTTCCAGGATGGGCACACACTGCCGACGTCGTTCGCTGAGTGGATGGGCGCCGGAGACAGTGATGACAGCAGCGATAGTAATTACAACGGGTACCACCCGGGCTTCGGCGGTGGCGGTGGCCGCGCGTGGCCGTGGATGACTAGGTTCGAGCCTACTTTTCAGTCATGAGAATCGAGGCAGTCCATTGTTGTGGGCGACGTGCTCTGTCCACTGCGGGTGCCGTGCAGCACCATGTCCTATCTTGGGTGCGTCAGCGTGAAACCCGCCACACTTGAGACGCGTGTCGAGGCGCGGGAGGCCCACGGACTTTGCCCCTTCGCCATACTGCTCACCCACTCCTGTCAAGTCGACAATGGGAGACCCAATGCTCGTCGAGATGCTACTGTGCACGCCTAAGCCGGATGTTAGGATAGGCACCTACGCCACGGCTATGGCTGTCCACTCCATCGATGTTTGCCCGCGCGGCGGGTGTGCGTCGCTCAGTCGTCACCGCGGATTTGTGGGGGCCGCCCTAGATTCACAGTTTGAGCTCCTCTCGGGACACAACATATTTGTTGCTGACAGACCTTGTGATGGGCCAGAATTCATGTTTGGAGCCTATGGCAGAACCGTCCGAAATAACACACCCTCGGAGACGCTTGTCTTCCACTAGACACTAAGCACCCCGAAAGTGAACTACATCGAGCGGATTCCGTCGAGCACACCCTACGGGAGAACTCGAATAACCCATATTTTTCTTCTAGGATCCAATAATGAGAACGAGTTTACAATACTTAGTCCATTTCATACAACCAGAGTTCTTAGAAATACATTATTACAGTACCAAGTTCAAAGTGCGGAATTTAAACAGCGGAATTAAAATGAACGTCTATCGGTAATATATGAGGATCCGTCTGTGTCCACTAGAAAAATCCTTCACACAACAGCTACTCCTCAAGCTGTACCTGCAACAGGGGTAAATAAACCCTGAGTACACAATGTACTCGCAAGACTTATCCGACTAGTGGGAATAATTTCCTGACACCAAAGGATATAAGCTTTATGGGTTGCTGGGTTTCCTTTTTGCGAAAAGCAGTACTAGCAGTGAATCCTTATGTATGTTTCTTATTAGAAGTCATGACTAGTTCATTTTCTAACCATTCTCGGTAAGCACATATTCTACTTTCAAGCAAGAGTTGAGCAAACAGATCCATTTCACCATCTTTCATCTTTCAGTTCTTACTATGGTGCTAGATTGTAGACAAGCCATAGCAGATTACCCAGCGATTCGTGAATCAATGTGCCTAGCTAGGTACCCCAAAACACACGCCTCGCTTGTATCCTAGGCAAAAGCAGGACCAACCCACCACTCTCCTGTCAAGGGGTCCAATTCCCCATCCAAACTTGGACTCCAAGCCCCCACACATG
This sequence comes from Miscanthus lutarioriparius, assembly GCA_904845875.1. Classification (NCBI taxonomy): domain Eukaryota; kingdom Viridiplantae; phylum Streptophyta; class Magnoliopsida; order Poales; family Poaceae; genus Miscanthus; species Miscanthus lutarioriparius. The sequence continues at coordinate 97,273,112 of CAJGYO010000007.1, read as the reverse complement.
AGTCCCGGACTCAGTGCGGTGCTTTGACCTCTACTATCCCCGCCTCCAATCAGTCGGTCTGGAAAGAGCCGGAACCCATGACAAGAGAGCAACGAGCCTTCTCTGCTCCCATAAACAAGTATATTCTTAGGATAATAAGTCTGTGACTTGCCTAGAACCCAATATAACGACTGGTTCTTAACTGACACGGATAGGAAAAATAGTGTAACCAAACTATGCCCCATTGGCTGCGGGATATAACCTCTTACACCCACCAATACCCGTACCATATCCCTGTCCGATCTCTATTTTTCCTTTCACTATTTTATCATAAGGGTGATAATAATAATCATCTATTGTGAGTAACGGTAGGTTACTCACGCTACGGAAAATCCTAAGCATAGCAGCTACTCGCACCTATACTAGTAGGACTCATAGGATAAATATATTTATGCAGGTGGTTTCTATAGAATGCCTGTAACATAAGTGCACCTCACATATATATATATATATATATATATATATATATATATATATATATATATATATATATATATATATTAGTGCTTATTCAAAATAGGGGTTATGCACCGGGGCTTGCCTTGGGCAGGCGGGGTGTCAGCAAAGTCAGCAGCTAGCGGCTTTGGGGTTCCCTCCTAGACGAGGATCTCCTCCTTGTACTCCTTGATTATCTCCTCGTACTCCGGCTCGCCCGCGGTCACAAACTCTACCAACTCGTTATCTACATGCGTGAAATGATGATGCAACACTTAGTAATACGACAATAACTCTTAAAATAAGAATACATCTATCGAGCTACTAAGCTAGCTCTATTGACTAAGACGCTAAGTTACATATTATTCCCACTAAACAGGTATGAAACATTTCACGTATTATCTTAGCAACTAAAGGCATCCTTATTCTCATTACCTATTTAATATATATACTAAAACAAGGAGTACTTAGCTACCCCATTTCTCAACCTATTCTATGGCTATAAAAATTTCAGTGAGTACATAATAATACAATGAACCTACTGTAAAAATTTCATGGTCAAAGCTATTACCAATTTGCCACAAAAATTCCTACAAATGTTAATCTAAATAATGCTAAGCTTTCCTAAATGAATTAATGAACCTAACATTCTCATAGATAACTGTAAACTAACTACACCAACAAACAAATCAAATTTTTGTGAACCTAACAAATTTTGTTTCACTATTTTTGGATACCTATAGAATTTACCATAATTTTCCAAAGATCAGCTCAAAACTAAATTAGAAAAACCTTTGCTAATTCGCTGGAAAAAGAAAACCGATTCTCACGCGTCCCATCCGCGCGGCCCACACGCGCGACCCGCAGGCGCGGCCCATGCGGGACGCGGCCTATCCGTGCAGAAACGGCCCGTGGCGGGGAGGCCCGCACATGCCAAAACTTTTGCGAAAGCGCCCCACTCTATCTGCTATTCACACGACTCCTATGCGGCCTATTCCTACAGTCGACACTTAAGCAAAATAGCCCTCAGAGCAACTCTTCTTTTCAACGGCCAGGTCCTCGAGCCACCCCCGCGCACACCGGCGTGGTGGCAATGGCACTGGACAGCCACGCCAACCATCCAGGCCCCTCCCCGCCCCCTCTAAGGGACCGATGCTCACCTAGGTGCGGACGCGAATCGATGGGCGGTGAAGAGATGAGCGGGGACACGTCCAGGAGCTCCCTCCACGGCGGCGGACACCCTACGGCGGCGGTAGCCGTGTTCCAGAGAGCCTAATCACAACAAAGGTGATAGAACCAATGGGTGGGCATTAGCAACTCACCCCACAGCTACCTGTGGGGGTGGCTTGACCCGAGATGGATCAGGCGCGTCTAGCCACGCGCACATGGCAAGTCCTGTGATGGACTGTGGTGGCGCGGTCGCGTTAGCGGCGCCGAGAAAGTAGTGGCGGTGCAAGTGGGTGCACGGGGTGACTTGGAGGGGAATACGAAGCTAATGGTGCGGCTGCCTGGCTCAATTGATACTTGGGATCAGGTCGGTCATCCGCCTCGACCGAAGGTGGCCTTAACGGCTTGGCTGCGAGGGAAACGGCCAAATGGGAGTTTGGCCGAGCTCAATTGAAGGCCGGAGAGGACTGGGTGGTAGCAGGACTCCAGTACTTGCACCTGGCGTGAGTAATTGCGTTGAAAATGACCAGGTGCTGCGAATTTTGCTTTGGAGCGGCTCAGTCCCACCTGCCTGTCCCTAGCAGCCACAACAGCGCGCGCGGGAGAGATGCCGAGAAGGGATAGCACGATGCGTCGTGTAGCCATTCATCAGAAAAGAACAAGGCAAGAGGACGGCACTCCACGTGCGGCGCAGGGCGAGGCCAGTAGCGGCTTGGCACGATGTGCCGCGCACTGGAGCTCCGCGCCACTTTGACAGGCACGGTTGACCCCAAGTGGGGACAGGCGCGCGTGCGAAAGGCAGCGGCCTCGATCTCATACTAACGCAATGCCACCAGAGCAGCGAGAGAGGCAGGCGCCATCGTGGCACCGATGTGTGAGGCGGTGCGCCCGTAGCGGCACAACAGCGATGGTGGCTGGTGGAGCAGAGCCGAGCAACAGAGCGAATGTGGACGGCCGTAGGGGCACCAACAGTGGCGCCAGCGGTAGCGCGCATCGTGGCAGTGAGGAGGGACTGCTGCACGCCAGGGCTGTCGGCCACAGTGGCTAGCCAAGCATGGCTAGACACACGCGTGTGCGCGCGGCCGGCGCGCCGACGACGGCTAAGGAGCGCGGTGACCGTGCTTACGCGAGGAACTCGACCCAGAACATGCCATGCACGCTTTTTAAAGCGTCCAATTCACTCAATCGGTTGACCCAACATCCAAACCAGCATTGCTATACCTAAGAGGGCATATGAGGCTACTAAAACAAGCCATAATGTAACTCCACTCCTGTCGATGTTTTACCACCGATAGCCTGCCACGGGGTTACCCGGGACAGTATGTTCGGGCTTTAGCGTATGCGGAACTCGATGGTGAACGCAAGAGACAGTCGATTTATCCTGGTTCGGGCCCTCGACTGTAGTTGAGTAATAGCCCTATGTCCAGTCGGCGTTAGCCTTTGCGTTGGATTGATTGTGTGTTGTTGTGTTGTAGAAGTCGCGATTTCCTGTCTCTAGGAACCATGACCTCCTTTATATAGTCAAGAGGTCAAAATCCTAGTCGGTTTACAATGAGAGTTCCTAGTAGGATTACAGAATAATACTACTACTAAGATTACATTGAGAGAATCCTAGTTAGACTAGATCTTCTCTCTTCCTTGCAGGGTATCCTGTGGGTCCCACACTGACAAGCCCCTGAGCACTTCATGGTTGAGCTCTGGAAGCCTCATCTTGTTCTTTTAGGTCTTGTCGAGCAGGAACAAGCGTCGTCCGAGTGCTTTCTTGAGCGAAACCGTGTAGCGCTCTGTGAGATTTTTGCGTGGTGTGTACCTTTTTGAAGAAAAAAGTACTCCCCTTTGGGTGTAGCCTCCGAGCCTCTTGCTATTTGGTACAAGGAGCAGGAGGGTCTTGTCTTGAAATTGCTCTGATCCTTCGTTGAAATGTTCCCGAGCATGTACCCGGGTTCTTTATCAAAAAGAACTCGGATATAGCTCAGTCTGGCTTCTTTTTGTCATGAGTCCTTGAAGTAGTTTTGTCTTGAAGAAGTCTTCTTGGTGACGTGCGCTATTTCAAAGAAAAAAGTGCACTCACTAAGTGTAGCCCCCGAGCCTCTTGCTATTTGGAACAAGGAGCTGGAGGGTCTTGAATCTTATGTTGTTTGAAAATTGCTGTCTTGAGGAAGCCTTTCGAGTGATGTGCGCTTTTTTGAAGAAAAAGGGCACTCATTGAGTGTAGCCCCCGAGCCTCTTACTGTTTGGAACAAAGAGTTGGAGGGTCTCGAGTCTTATTTGTTTGAGGAACTAAAATCTTCCCCTGTTGCAGCCTCTGAGCATTTATCCGGGTTCTTTGATTCAAAAAGAACTCGGATGCATTGTCTTGGCGTATTCTCTAGTAGTCTGTTGTTTGTCAGGTGTAGTTGTATGGTGGTGGTTGAGTGTAAATGTTGCCTGTTCACGGGTTGTACAACATTGGCATATTCTTCCGAATATGCTCGTCTTCGAGTACTGTTCCTTCTCGCCTGAGTCTTCCATTATTGAGTCCTGCCTTTTCACTATGTCCTTTGTTAGGCTTGTTTCGTTGGTACTCCTAGTCCATATGCGCCGCTCCTTCGATCTATAAATACCCTCCCGGAGTGCTTGTTTTCATCCATTGAACATTTTGTTGAAGCCTTCATAGTCATGAATGTGGTAGTTTGTGAAGTAGAGCAGCCCTCGGGCGTATTTTGTAGTTCCTGTGCGTCTTGTTGTAGCTGGAGGAAGTCTTGTGATAGGGATTAGAGGTAGACTAATCCCACAGCATCATTGTACTTAAAAGTATGTGGTGGTAGTTGGAGGAAGTCTTGTGATGTGGGATGTGTTTCCTTCATCCAGCAGTTCTGGGTTGATCTTCCTTGCCTGCCCTGTGACTGTCCGGTGCAGATCAACACCTGATCCTGCATCACGTCGGGCTTGGGTAGAAAGATGCCTGCCGACTTCCCCTGGTCTAAGTTGTCCTGCTGTGCTACTGATTTCTGCCTTGGATGTACTGCGTCCGTCCTTTGAAGAAAACAGTGTAGCCGAGTGTGGTTTATTCTACCGAGTAGCAATTTGGGACACGTAGTCATTCCAGAGCCTAGCTGTGTCCGGGTTCCTCTTTGCTACCTTGCTTGTTGTAGTACCGAGTTCATTGGGTCTTGTAAGATGTGTAATCTTCAATTTCTTGAAACCATTTGTAATGAAAAGAATCTTGTCTTCTGAGTTGTCATTCTTTATTCTGTTGATGTCCCGGTTGTTCATGAGTGTCCCGAGTTCTTTTTTAAGGATCGGGTTGTTATGTTCCTTGTGAGGTAACCCTCCATTGCCTCATGGTTGATGAGTTCTTTTTGCAGCAATATGGTAACTCTGCCGTTTTCCTGGATGGATAAGTCTAAAATCTGCCCGTTAAACTGTACCGTTGTGTGGATTTGTGCCTTCCGTCATTTTAGCTGTGTTTGTAAATGGACCGTTGCGTTCTCACACCATGCTTTAACGGGCCTGGTGGGTCATTTTTATTGCTATAAAATCTATTTAAAGACCTTGCATCTTCTTTTTCTTTACTGCCCTGCTCTTGCCTTCAAACCCTAGTTTTCAGAAATCCGCCGCCGCCATTGTCACCATCATCTGAGCACCGTCATCTTAGCCTCGTCTTTCCCTAGTGCCCTTTTGCTTCCACTAGTACATGGGTTGGAAGAAAGCCGCAAGCAAGTCCCAGGCTGCCTTCGTGGACGAGGAGTCATCCCTTTCCGTGATCGAAAACCAGGAGTTCGTGGCCATGAGGGCTGCCCAGAAGGCTTGGCCGGCTCCGACAACGACCGAAGACCAGCTTCATGAGCTTGTTGGCAATGGTCTGATCCAGAGCAAGGACATTGCTGAATGGAGGGCTCCAGGCAAGCATCGGGTTCCTGCTCCGGGTCCTAGTGAGATCGTTCTTTTCGTCTCTTTCATCCGTGCTGGTCTTTGCCTTCCTGCTTCCGCCTTCCTTCATCGGTTTCTCAATTACTTTGGGGTTAGCTTGAACCATGTTGCTCCCAATGTTGTCCTCCATCTTTTTGTTTTCGTTCATCTTTGCGAAACTTTCTTTGGAATTCCCCCTTCTCTTTCTCTCTTTCGCTACTTCTTTCGTCTGAAACCCCAACCCCGCCGCGAAGACACCAGTGTTCTTGGTGGCTGCGGGATTCAGTTTCGCTAGGGTCTTAAGAACAAGTTCTTTGACTATGACCTGGTTGATTCTGTGAGGGATTGGCGTACCGACTGGTTTTATGCCGCCAATTTGATTCCTCGTCTTGCTGTTCACTCTAGATCTGGTCCCTTGGTTAATGACCGATGGGATAAAAACCCTGTGACGACGGCTGAGGTTCAGGCGATCCAGCCATTTCTTGATAGGATAAGTACTCTGAAACAGCAGGACTTGACCGGCTTCGATATTGTCTCGAGCTTTCTTCGTCGTCGTGTTCAGCCTCTGAAGGAGCGAGAGAACTTTGGCTTTGAGTACTCTGGGGCTGAGGATCCTTCACGCATGGTCCCAGCCCTTGAGTTGACCGACGAGGAGGTACTCGAGCGTCTCCAGGAGATGCTGAAAGGAACAAGCGTTGTCCCGCTTACTGTCTCTGAGTACTCTACAAACAACCCGCCTCCAACTGTAAGTTATTTTCTCTTCGTGCGGGTACTTTCTGTATTTCTTTTGTTGTATCCATTTTTGCTTAATTTTCCTTGTCTTGTTGTTTTATTCTTTTCATAGGAATTGGGGCGCAACTTTGTTGACCCGATCCCCCTTGATGTACTCCCTGCCATGGTGAATACTGGGGACAACCTTGCTAGGGCTTCGGTAACCAGTAAGTTCCAAATCACCATAGTGTTTCCTAGAGTTTCTTCTGGAGTTGTTGATGTATATGAAGAATATGTTCCTCGTCCAGTCCCTCGAGGTCCTCGTAGTGTCTCGAAGAGGGGGTGAGCGGATGGTTCTTCATCTGGCTTACCTGTTTCCAAGAAGTCTCGCCAGCCGAGTACTCATCCAGGTACTCCAGTTATAGGTAGCGTGCTCCTAGGTGAGCATATTAATATGTTTTGGTCTTTTTGTTATTTATTTGTGCCTTTGACCGAGTTCTTTTCTCTCTCTTTTTTTCAGATGGTGTTGTAGTTGTCTTGCTGGAGACTGAGGAAGATGAGGACGATGATGTGCCCCTCATTACGCGTCGGTGAGTTGTTTACTTGTCTTTCTTTTTGTTGAGTTCTTCTTCTTGTTCTGACTTCGTCCTTGCTCTTTTTTGTAGCAAGCGGTCATTGGGCTCGAGTTCTTTTGGGGTTCTAGTATCGACCACGCCACCCCCATCATAGGGTAGTGGTGATGTTTCTGCTGCCGTTGTTCCCCCTGCGAGGTCTTCTTTTTGTTTTACGAAGAAGAAGATAGCTGGGTGAGTGAATTCTGGTTTCGTCTCTTTGCCTCTGTTCTCCTTTTCTCTTGTTCTTATTGGCGAGTTTCTTTATCAACTTTTAGGCCTTCGTCTTCTCTCGACCCTCCGTCAACTTCTTGAAAGTCCTCTGGTGTGCCACCAAGTACCGAGCCTCAGGATTCGGAGCGCACGGTCGGTGAAGTGGTTGTGGGGGAGACAAGGTTTTCTGGTGATGCTGCTGCTGCTGGCTTGGTTGCCCCGGAGGTGACCGTGGCCATGGTGGTGGATTCATCTAGGGAGGTAGCCGGGACTTCCCATGATGTGTCCCTGATCTTGCCTTCTCCGCATCGGCCGTCTTCTCCCTCCGCTCCTCTTTCTACGGAAGATGTGGTGCATCAATTTGATGCCACTCATCGGTTGTCAGAGTTGACCGCTTCTTGGGGAGACTTTGCGACCTTTGCAACTTCTTTTGGAGAAAAACTCCAAGTAAGTTTTCTGAAGTTCTTTCTTTGGATGTTCATCTTTCTCCTGTTCTTATGTCTTTTTTCTCTCTTTTTGTTCAGTCCTTCTCTCGGGACCATACCGGCTTCTTTTTCTCGTCGAAAACCGAGAAGAAGTTGTCTTCTGAGTTGAGTGCCCTGAAGACAGAGCTTGGTCTCTGCTAGGCCGAGATGGAGGCTGAGCGTCAAACGCATCAGATGGAGGAAAAAACTCTTCATGCCCGGGTTGTTGAGGCCGAGAAGCAGAGGGATGCTGCTATCCAGGAGGCCTTAAAGAATTTGGAGGCCATGAAGAACTTGGAGGCCACGAGGAAAGAGTGCAATGGTATTGCGGGTTCTTTTTGTTTCCTTCTGTATTCAAACTCTCCTTTCTGCTGACTTGTTGTTTGGTGCCTTGTCTAGCTCTCCGAGTTGAAAGGCAGAAGCTCACGGAGGGTTTTGATGAGATGAAGACTCTTGTTCGTTCTAGTCACAACAAGGCTGAGGAGGTAATTACTCATGCTGAGGAAGAACTCGCGCTTGCTAAGCTGATTAGGCGTGGAGCTGATAGAGATCTTGTGCAGGCCCAAAAAACTACTGAAGACTTGTCTGGCAAGTTGGCGACGGCTACTGAAAACTAGAAGGCTTTGTGGAAATCCTTTCGTTCAGTAGCCGATGTTCTCCGAACTCCAGCGGATGATGGGCAATCTTGGGCTCAGTTAATTCCTCGAATTCCGACTCGTTTCCAAGAGTTCGTGAAGAGGTGCGCCCAACTGTGTACCAAGAATGTCCTGGCCCAGGTCCAGGTTCTTGCTCCAAAGGTGCCTTTGTCCAAGATAGCAGAGGAAGTCGATAGTCAAGAATACATTGATACCGTTGAGAGGATGGAGCCTGAGGTCGAAGACTTAGCCGGCAGAGTTGTAGATAATCTTAATATTGTTATCTCTTCTCCTAATGATGATGCTTGATGTAATTGACCTTTATGCTCTAGCCTTTGTAACATGACACCATACTTCTTTTGGAATGAAGATTCTTTATGTTTTGTTGATGTCTTCTTTGTCTGGATGTCCAATCCTTCCTTATTCTTTAAATGAGTTGTCCAGGTAGTTAGAATTTTCTCCGAGTAGTTGTTTGCTCTGGCTTTCATCTGTGTTGTATAAACCACTCGGTGTATGTAGATCGTTGTCTTGTCAAACTTTCTTGATCTGTTGAATGTTTGTCTGGCTCTTGTCTGCGCCGCGTAAACGACTCGGTACAGATTGTTGCCTTGACAAACTTTCTTGATCTATTGAGTGTTTGTCTGGCTCTTGTCTGCACCGCGTAAACGACTCGGTATAGATTGTTGCCTTGACAAACTTTCTTGATCTGTTGAGTGCTTGCCTGGCTCTTGTCTGCGTCGCGTAAACAACTCGGTGTAGACCGTTGTCTTGACAGACTTTGTGTTCTCAAGTGTCTTCAGTGTAGCCCCCGAGCCTCTTGCTATTTGGAACAAGGAGCTGGAGGGTCTTGACTTGAAATTGTCCTGATCCATGCTCAGGCTTAGTCGTTTTGCTTTTTGGTCCGGGTGTTAGCTTGTTAGCTACCCTCATCGGCGGGCTCAAGCATCTTTTCAGACATTTTGCTCTCGGTCGGTATGCTCAGGCGTATTTTCAGCCATTTTGCTTTTTGGTTCAGGTGTTAGCTTGTTAGCTACCCTCATCGGTGGGCTCAAGCATCTTTTCAGCTATTTTGCTCTCGGCCGGTAGGCTCAGGCATGTTTCAGCCATTTTGCTCTTTGGTTCGGGTGTTAGCTTATTAGCTACCCTCATTGGCGGGCTCAAGCAACTTTTCAGCTATTTTGCTCTCAGCCGGTAGGCTCAGGCATGTTTTAGCCATTTTGCTCTTTGGTTCGGGTGTTAGCTTATTAGCTACCCTCATCGGCGGGCTCAAGCATCTTTTCAGCTATTTTGCTCTCGGCCGGTAGGCTCAGGCATGTTTCAACCATTTTGCTCTTAGGTTCGGGTGTTATCTTTCTAGCTACCCTCATCGGCGAGCTCAAGCATCTTTTCAGCTATTTTGCTCTCGGCCGGGATGCTCAGGCGTATTTTCAGTCATTTTGCTTTTTGGAAACAACTCAGGGATAGCCATCATAAGGCATATGTTGCTGGCAAACCATCTTTATTGATCATGATCGTTTGACAAGCCATAATACATAAGTTGTCGAGGAACACCATCTTTATTGGTCGTGAACGTTGATCTCTTGTGGTATGTACATGTATTCTTCCTTGAGTTGTTTTTATGCGTAGAATCTTCTTAGTTGGCTGATGTGCCATGTATTGCTGACTTCTTTCCCATCTTCAGTTATTAGCTTGTACGTGCCTAGTCCAGTGACTTTTGAGACAATAAAAGGACCTTCCCATGGACTGAGTAGTTTATGGCGTCCGTCAGTTTTCTGTATTCTTCTTAGCACTAGGTCTCCGACTTGTAGTGATCGAGGCTGGGTATTCTTGTTGTAGTGGCGTCTTAATCCTTAGAGGTATCTTGCTGATTGAAGGGTAGCGTTTACTCTGACTTCTTCTGTACTGTTGAGTTCTAATCTTCTGGTGTGTTCTGCTTCTCCTTCGTCATACTGTTCTATCCTTGGTGACATCCAAATCAAGTCAGCAGGTAGTACGGCTTCTGATCCATAAACTAGGAAGAAAGGCGAGTATCCGGTGGTTTTGCTTATTTGAGTTCGTAGCCCCCATACTACTTTGGGTAATTCTTCAATCCATTTTGATCCATAGTCTGCTAGCTCTTCATACAGCCTTGGTTTTAATCCGGCTAGTATGAGTCCATTGGCCCTTTCTACCTGTTCGTTGGCTTCTGGATGTGCGACTGATGCGTAATCTATGTCGAAGCCACAATCCCGTGCCCAACTTTTGAATTCCATGGCTGTGAAGGGAGAACCTAAATCTGTGATGATTCGATTGGGCATTCCGAAGCGGTGCATAATGTCTTGGATGAACTCGACTATTTTGGCTGTGCTGTATTTTACGAGTGGTTTGTATTCGATCCACTTGGTGAACTTGTCAATTGCTTCGAAGATGTACTCGAAACCTCCCTTTGCTTTCTTGAGAGGTCCTACTTGATCCAGCCCCCAGCAGGAGAAAGGCCAAGCGGGTGGGATGCAGATGAGATTGTGGGCTAGCACATGAGCTTGTCTTATGAACATTTGACAGCCTTTGCATTTTCTGACAAGTTCTTCTGCGTCTTTCAGAGTTGTTGGCCAGTAGAATCCGATGCGGAAAGCTTTGCCGACTAGTGTTCTTGAAGCGGCATGATTTCCGTAGCAACCTGAGTGTATTTCATCTAAGATCTCTTTGCCTTCTTCAAACGAGACACATTTTAGGAGTAATCCTGACAATGCAGCTCTTCTATAGAGCTTGTCCCCTACTAGGACGTAGTTTTTGCTTCTGCGGACAACTCAGGTAGTTTCCTCTTTATCTGCTGGCAACTTATTCTCTTTGATATAATCAATAAAAGCCTGTGTCCATGAAGTGTTGATTACCAGAATCTGGTTGCCTTTGGCTATGAGTTCTGGGCTTGTCTCACCGGGTTGTTTGATAGAAGGAGCTGATAACTCCTCTATGAATACGCCGGGTGGGACCTTTGCCCTGTCTGATCCGAGCTTGGCAAGGACATCTGCTGCAATGTTGGAATCACGTAGGACATGTAGAATTTCTAATCCTTGGAAATATTTTTCGAGTTTTCGGATTTCAGCGCAATAAGCACCCATGTTTTCTTTGGTGCAGTCCCAATCTTTGTTGACTTGGTTGATGACTACTGCAAAATCGCTGTATACGAGTAATCGCTTGATTCCGAGGGTAATTGCCACTCGTAGCCCATGGATGAGAGCTTCGTACTCTGCTTCATTGTTGGTAGCTTGCTATAATATCTGAAGGACATACTTGAGTTGTTTTCCGTCTGGAGAAATTAGGAACGCCCGCATTGGCTCCGCCTAGCTTGAGTGATCCATCAAAGTACATCTTCTAGTGGTCAAGGATTGTATTTGACATAGGTTGTCGAATCTCTGTCCACTTGGCAACAAAATCGGCAAGGGCTTGAGATTTGATTGCTTTCCACAGGGTGAAATCGATGTTGAGAGCACCGAGTTCAACTGCCCACTTTGATATGCGCCCTGTTGCGTCTCTGTTGTGTAAGATGTCTCCGAGTGGGAAATATGTCACCACAGTAATCTTGTGGCTTTCAAAATAGTGGCGAAGCTTGCGTGAAGTGATCAATAGGGCGTAGAGTAGTTTTTGCACATGCGGGTACCGGATTTTTGATTCTGACAGTACTTCGCTGATGTAGTATATGGGTCGTTGTACTTTATACACGCGCCCTTCATCTTTTTTTTCTACGACTATCGCCATGCTGACCATAGTAGAAGTTTCCAAAATGTATATCATCATGTCTTCGTCTTTCTTTGGAGGTGTGAGAACTGGTGAGGAGGTGAGGTATGCCTTAAGTTTCTTGAAAGCTTCATTGGCTTCTTCCGTCCACTCGAACTTGTCTGTCTTCTTTAGTAGTTTAAAGAAAGGTAACCCTTTTTCGTCGAGCCTTGAAATGAAACGATTGAGTGCTGCCATGCAGCCTATTAGTTTTTGCACATCTTTGACGCTTCGAGGTGGGCCCATCTCTATTATGGCTCGAATTTGCTTGGCGCTTGCTTCGATTCCGCAATGACTGACCAAGAATCCGAGTAGTTGTCCTGAAGGAACTCCGAATACACACTTGTTTGGGTTCAATTTCCACCTCCACCTTTTCAGGTTCCCGAAGGTTTGTTTTAAGTCTTCAATCAGTGTATCCGGATTCTTTGTTTTTACAACCACGTCATCCACGTATGCTTCTACATTTTCGCTGATCTGATCACCAAGGCACGTTTGGATAGCTCTTTGGTAAGTGGCTCCAGCATTCTTGAGTCCAAATAACATGGTCTTGTAGCAGTAGGCACCGAACGGAGTGATCAAAGATGTCTTGCTCTGGTCTTGTTCTTTTAATGCGATCTGGTGATACCTTAAATAGCAATCAAGAAAGGACAATAGGGCGGATCCTACTGTTGAATCAACTATTTGATCAATGCATGGCAGCCCGAACGAATCTTTTGGGCAGTGCTTGTTGAGATCTGTGTAGTCGACACACATGTGCCATTCGTCCATGTTCTTTTTCTGTACTAGAACTGGGTTTGCTAGCCAATCTAGATGAAGGATTTCTCTGATGAATCCGGCCGCCATTAGCTTTGTGATTTCTTTTTTAATCGCTGCCTTCTTGTCAGGTGAGAATCATCGTAGCCGTTGCTTTATAGGCTTGAAGCCTTCATTGATATCAATCCTGTGCTCAGCCAACTCTCTTGGGACACTTGGCATGTCGGACGGCTTCCAAGCGAAGATATCTTTGTTGTCCCGAAGAAAATTGGTGACCGCGAGTTCCTATTTTGCCGAGAGGTGGGCGCTGATGGTTGCTGTCTTGGAGGGATCGCCAGTGCCTAGGTCAATTTGCTTGACGTCGGCTTCTTTTGGTGGTGCGAGGATGCTGGGCTTTTTAGCCGGTATCTCTAGTTCTTCTTGGCTTATTTCTGCAGCAATAGTGGCTATTTATTTTCTACCATTGTCGGCTTGTGCTTTGGCTGTGATTTGGATTGCCTGAATGTCGCAGTCAAAAGCGCGCTTCAAATCACTTCGAAGAGAAAGGACACCGTTAGGTCCTGGCATCTTAAGCAGTAGGTACGGATAATGCGGTATTGCCATGAATTTTGCTAGTGCTGGGCGCCCGAGAATTGCATGGTATGATGAATCAAAGTCCGCAACCTCAAACTTGATGAACTCTGTATGGTAGTTCGAGGGAGTTCCAAAAGTAACTGGTAGAGTAATTTGTCCAAGTGGCATGGCTACCTTGCTGGGCACTATGCCATAAAAAGGTGTACTTGTTGGTGTAATCATCCCGGCAAATTGTAGTCCCATCTTCCTTAGCGTTCGAAAAGATGATGTTGAGTTCGGCTCCCCTGTCGATTAGTACTTTGGTGACAGTCATACCGGCAATAGTTGGATCTAGAACCAATGGGTAATGGCATGTGTTTCCTACTCTAGTCTATTGGTCTTCTCTTGAAAATTGGATTGGATACTGTGACCAATTGAGATATCTTGGAGTAGCCGTTTCCGCTGCCATGATAGTTCGTAGTGCTAATTTTTCTTGACGTTTGCTTCTAGAATTTGGGGCCCCGAAGAAGATCACTGCTACCGTCCCCCTGGATTTTTGGAATCCCTTGTCTTCGTGGTTGTCCTCATCTTTTTTCTGATTGTCTTCTTTGGTGTTCTCCTTACTATCTTTTCTTGTGTACCGATCTTTGAAGGTGTAGCAATTACTGATGGTGTGCTTTCCATTAGGGTGTAAGATGCAATGCATATTTTCAATGTCGTCATATCTTCTGGGTTTGTAAAACTTCTTTGATTTGTCTGCCATTGCCACGGTGTTGTCTGGCCTATGTTTTCTTTCCTGATGTCTGCTATTTCGATGATTTTGTTTCTCCGGGTTGTCTCGGTTGCTTCTATCCGGGAACCTTTCTCGTGTCTTCTCTTCTGCAGTAATCATCTTTTCTACTGTTCGTTTGAATTCTTCATTGTTTCTCGGATTTTCTTTGCAGAAGTCTTGAAATTGCCACCTAGTCATGATTCCGTGAGAGAAAGCTTCAATTACTTCTCGTTCGGTGATGTCATGTACTTGAGCTCGTAGTTCGCCGAATCGTCGATATTAATCTCTGAGACTTTCACCTCCCTTCTGCTTGAGTCCTTTTAACTCTGCGTGGGTGATTGGGTGTGTAATGATCCCTGCGAAATTTTCACAGAAAGCTCTTTGCAAGTCCTCCCAATTTCTGATTGATCCTAGATTCAATTTGTTGAACCATTGGAGAGGCATGGTTTCTAGGGCCATGGGAAAGAACAGGGTCTTGATATCGTCGTCTCCTCCAGCTAGTTCAATCGATTGTGAATATATCATGAGCCACTGCCTTGGTTCAGTCTTGCCATCATATTTAGAGTGGTTGGACGGTTTGAATTTGTGAGGTAGTCGTATTGACGCAAGTCTATTTGCAAAACAGGGGAATCTATCGTGCGTTCCGGCTTCTTTGAATTCTGATTCGGCACCTCCTTCTGGCCAACTGTTGTTTTGATGAGAGTAATCCTGCGAGGCTGTCTGGGCAGGCGCCCTGCTTCTGGTCTTTCTTGGTTGTTCAACTCGGTGGCTCTGACTATGGTCCCTTCTACTTTCTCTGTTATGACTTCCACTTGGTCCAAGTCTCTCGAAAGCGGACTTTCTTTGATTTTGATCTTCTTGCCTATGGGTCATTGATCTGGCGGGTAGTCTTGAGTGGGTCCTTTCTTTGTGCGTCCTCAGGGCTGCTGACCGGAGAAAATTCCGGAGCTGTTCTTGTTTTCACTGGGATGTGAGGTCGCTCTGAGTTCTTCTAATGATTCTCGGATCTTATCGTAGGGTGTATTTGCCGTGCGTCTTTCTTCGACTTCTCGTTGTGATTTTCTTCTGTCGTGCTCGGCCAACTCTGACTCATATCTGATCCAAGCTTCCTTGCGCTGCCTAGCACGGTGTTGGCATCCTTGCTTCAACTTATTTTTTCTTTCTCTAGCTTGTTTCTGATTCTCGGTCTCACCATCGTAGCCCTGGGCAAAGGGTGATATGTTGGATTCTGATTCATTCGATGACCTGACATCGGGCGCTTCTGGGGGGACTAATGGTGATCGAGGATGGCGAACCATGAGTACTTCCCGTGCGTGAATTGTTCTGTTGTTGGCGTTAGTTTCCACACTGTCAGAATTGCTGATAACTTTAGTGGAGGCCTCGAGGTCGTAGATCGAGTCTCCTTCTTGGTAGGGTAGAATTGTAGTTGTCATCGTGTCGACCAGTCGGGTACTGCTATCCTCAGGAACAGAGCCTGGCCAGTGGACGATGCAGTCTTGAGATGTTATAGTTAGTACGAGACCTTCCTGAGCTCCCTTCAGTGGCATTCAAAGCACCGGATCGAGGAATCCTTCGGGCCGTGTCTGATAAGATGTTGCCATGTTGTGGAGTCCAAACGGAAAAGGATCTGGCTTCTTGAAAAGATTCTGCGTGTACTCCGAGTTGTATTCTTGATAGGTTAGGACCGCGTTCTTAAGCCCCATCGAAAAAGAACTCGGTTTCCCAAAAGAACTCGGATAAGACTCTATCTCGTGTGTAGAGCCTGAGTTTGAGTTGGATACGCAAAACCGCGAAACCTGAGTGGAATCGGACATCACGAGCTGCGTGAATCTTCCGGTGATTTGATCTGTCGTAGTGGCCGAAATTGAATAGCCTTCATGGTGATTCAAATCTTCTAGAAGACGGCTTTGGAGCTTGCCATTGTCGTCCGCCACGCAGATCCATGAGCCAAAGATGAAAGTTCATCCCGTCGAGAAGGTCATGCTGTCGAGGTCCATCGAGCTCTCGGATGCAAATTCGCCGAAAGCCCCTACCTGGCGCGCCAGCTGTCGATGTTTTACCACCGATAGCCTGCCACGGGGTTACCTGAGACAGTATGTTCGGGCTACAGCGTATGCGGAACTCGATGGTGAACGCAAGAGACAGTCGATTTATCCTGGTTCGGGCCCTCGACTGTAGTCGAGTAATAGCCCTACGTCCAGTCGGCGTTAGCCTTTGCATTGGATTGATTGTGTGTTGTTGTGTTGTAGAAGTCGTGATTTCCCGTCTCTAGGAACCCTGACCTCCTTTATATAGTTAGGAGGTCAGAGTCCTAGTCGGTTTACAATGAGAGTTCCTAGTAGGATTACAGAATAATACTACTACTAAGATTACATAGGGAGAATCCTACTTAGACTAGATCTTCTCTCTTTCTTGCGGGGTATCCTGTGGGTCCCGCACCGACAACTCCTTAACCCAATTTCTCTACAAAAATCACCAAACAGAGCTTTGTCAACCTGTTTTTTGACTTAAGAAATCGACTAAGTCTTGGGTTGGATTTGCTTCAAATTCGATTTCCAAGCTATTAGAAATGTTAGCTAGTGATATCATTTTTCGACCGCAGGTATTTCATCGTCATCTACAAAGTTTGTACTTCAAACTTTATTCAAGTATCGCATACATGTTCTATATCATTTTTGCTTAATAAAAATGGTTTTAAACCCTAAGTGATATAACATGACTATGGAATTTAACTTTCGTTTCGCGCATCCGTTGATCGTTTTAAGTTACGGAAATTGATCTACATTTTTTATTACATGCATTAACACGTAAACATGATGTTCATGACATGTTTAGTAAATGATTTACGGTGTAACACCGAGGGTGTTATAGCATGATGGCAAAGCGGGCAGGGAGCCCTCTAGAGGGCTTGTTGAGGCCGTCGACCTGTGCCTCTCTGGGTCGGACGACTACAACATGAGCCGCGCCTCACCCACGCTCAACAACACTTCCTTCTTGGCCCAAGACTTACAGGGCATGCCGGATGATGAACAGGTCCTCCCGTCGTCCCCTGTTGTCGACAATGAGGCCGAGCCTCTTACCCCTGCGTCGCAACCGCTGAAGCCCGATGAGTTCATCAACATCTTCAAGAAAAACCTGCCGCAGCCGCTTCTCTCGGCGCCGCGGCACCCACACGTCACCAGGGCGGCGAGGGCGAGGGAGGGCCATCGTGACGATGAGGAGCTCACCCAAAGAGAAGTGCCCGTCTAGCGGCGAAGAGCAAGAACAGGGCACAGAAATCGGAGGCTCAAGCACGCAAGGTCATGATGAAACGCCTTGGCACGGAGGTGGAGACGCAGCTACCTGATGAAGCTTCTTTCGAGGAGTTCCAGACGGCCTTCAGGATGCCGCTATCACCATCGACTAGGGAGGACATGGAGGTTCTCTTCCCCAGCAGGAAGCTGCGGGCCTGCCGGGCCGTTCGCGCCGCCTAGATTAGCTGTCCTAAGTCGTTTCTGTCCTAGCTTAACATGGTCGCAAAGATCGTTCCCTATGTAATATCGGCTATGTAATTCCAGTAGTTAGGTGTCTTGATCGACGTCTGATGGCCGCTCGCCACCATTCGTGATCAAGGTTGTTTGTTATTCAAAAAACTTCCTTTTAATGAAATACAGGCACAAAGTCCGATCGAGAAAAAAATATCATATAATATGAAAACATATTGTATAAAATAGTATCAACATTTATAACTCTAAATAACTGTATACACCATATATGAATTGTATGATAAAGCTAATTATATATATTTAGTAACATAAATATTTGTGTCGGTTTATATAAATTTAGTTCAATTTATCCGAGTTCGATTTAATACCATTCGAGAATTGCATCCCCTCTGGACGTACGGAGGGACGGAGGCGGTAATGAATTGAAACAATGGGCGGTTGGTCGTCCGATCAGGCCGGCCACTACGGTGCACTGTGCAAGTGAACAGTAGCATAGGTCTTGTTTAGTTTGGTTCGAATCGGTATTTGTACAGTATTGGATGTGACGGTAACATTGTAGCAATTTTATTTGTATTTGTGAATTATTTTTCAAACATTGACTAATTAGGCTCAAAAGATTCGTCTCGCAAAGTTCAACCAAACTGTACAATTAGTTTTTGATTTTATCTACATTTAGTACTACATACATGTACCGTAAATCTGATATAATGAGGAATTTTTTTTTACATAGTACCAAAGTTGAAAGTTTGGGAACTAAACACCGCCATACTTGATTTGAACGCCCCCGGAGGGCCTTCACCTGTGCCGAAATGGGCAGCCAACAAGGCATGCACGCACAGTGCACGACTTCAATGCTGTCTAACCACACATTGCTACTTGCATCGCATGCTAGGGTACTACTACTGCATACGCATAGCTCGCCCCTCTGCGTCATTTTCTCGTCAGGCGTAGGTCCATGAATGAGTGTACAGTATGTGTGCATCACGTAGTTGCATTGCTCGATCGACACTGAAAGCAAAGTCGATCCAAGCAAGCACGGTGAAAAACTACAGTGACGACAGCCTTCAAAATATACATTAGCCGTATGTGTATGTGTCTTCTGCACCTAACTGACACTGTCAAAATATACATCAGTTAGGTATACAAATTTTCAAAACCTACTGTCAATATGCATGGGTTTTGAGGTTTTAGTTATTTGTCTTTTTTTTAAAGTAGCTAGGTTTAGTTATATATGCATGATCTCACGGTTGTAGACTGCCTTAATAAGATATACTTATGTAAGCAAGTGTGACCTTAGAAAAAAGACAGACAGGTTTCCTATACCTGACCTCTCTGCATATGTGACGGCATGCATCTATGTACGCAGTTTCGACCGTGCGGTCTGTTCGCTGGTTGTTTTCTGAGCTGGTTTGAGCTGGCTGGTGCTAGTTTGTTGTGAGAGAAAAATATTATTGGCTGACTAGTTTGGACTGACTGAAACCAACAAATGAACAGACCGACGCGTTGCAGCCAACATATATTGCATGCATGAATGAAGTAGATTTTCTAAGCCTGCAGGCTGCAACTACCAGTGGAAATGCTTAGGTAACCACAGTCACATACAGAGGACGTACTGCAGGATGTCTGCTGCTAGCTATAGTGTTACATCAATGTGTTGTTTGCCTTGCCTTCTGCCTGCATTGCATTGACGCACTTGTTTAGGCCTGTTTAGTTTCCAAAAAATTTTGTGTAGTATCCATCACATCGAATCTTGCGGCACATGTATAGAGTATTAAATGTAGACGAAAAAAAAACTAATTACACAGTTAGGTGAGAAATCTCGAGACGAAACTTGCGAACCTAATTAGTCCATAATTAGACACTAATTATCAAATACAAACGAAAGTGCTACAGTAGCCAAAACCTAAAATTTTTTGCATCTAAACACGCCCTAAGTTCTACTAAAGGCCCGTTCAGTTGCCAAAAAATTTTGCATAGTAACTGTCACATCGAATCTTGCGGTACATGCATGTAGTACTAAATGTAGATGAAAAAAAAAACTAATTACACAGTTGGTCGAGAAATCGCGAGACGAAACTTTTGAACCTAATTAGTCCATAATTAGACACTAATTACCAAATACAAACGAAATGCTACAGTGAGCCAAAATCCAAAATTTTTTGGAACTAAACGCACCCTAACTTTGCACCTCCAAAGTTTGCACAGTGCAAGATTCTCCATCACATCACATCACATTAAATCTTTGGACACATGCATTGAGTATTAAATGTAGATAAAAAAATAACTAATTACACAGTTTGGTTGTACTTCGCGAGACGAACGTTTTAAGCCTAATTAGTCAATGGTTGGACAATTATTACCAAATACAAACGAAATGCTACAGTACCGCTATAGTGCACAGTGTTTTTTTGGATGTGCAAAGTTTCCGCAACTAAACGCACCCGACACCTCCACGTATACTGCTTCAGATCTAGAAAAGAATCGACATGATACACACTGTGATCGATGGTGCATGAACCCCAGATTACAAGAGGCCGACCGGACTTCATTGCCCGCCGAAGCATTCACCGGTTCATGACTTCATGATGTAAGCAGGCGTCCTTGTTCAACAATGTCACCACACACACCATGACACACACACTTCTTTGAGAAATTACAATGTCGTCTGCATCCTGACATGCTTGCTGTCCATGCAGAAACACCAAGCATTTGAGCACCTCATGTGCAACCGGAAAACTCGTTTGGATTTTGGTAATTAAATGAAAATATCGGTGGACTAATATGTCCCATATTAGATGAAAAGATAAGTATTAGTCCACAAACACGGTTGAGCTACATGGAGCCATGGAGTGTCACTAAGTCAGATCTAACATTGCATACTCATTAGATCGAGAGAAGTGGTAAGGTGGAAGAGAAAACCTTTGAATATATTTTGAGAATGAAGATAACTCGGTGCTAAAGGTGATGTCGACCATAGGGAGACCTATTAGAGTTAGCTATTTGAAAAGGCTTAAAAAGATGTGCTTGGTGGAGGGTTTTTACCTCCACCAGAGGCCAGAGAGGGCACTCATCGGACTTTAGGGTCCAGGATTCGGAGTGGTCCGATCCGATAGTCTGATTAGGTTTTTCAGAGCGGCCTAAATGTCACCGGAGCTTAGAACACATAGCCACAGTGGTTTTGAGTCGAAGCAAACCTTGCCTTCTGGTGGTCATCGGATCTTGGTTCTGAAGGCAGACAGGTGTGCGAGAATTTCAAAAGGGACACTGGAGAGGTCCGGTGGTGTCACTAGAGCTTAGCACCAAAGTCCACTTCTAGAGATGGTGTTTTGTGCGCGCACAGAGCTAGAACTCACCAAAATTGTTTGGTGATCACTATAGTGCTAGCATTGGGGCTTAGAGCCCCTAAACAGCTAGTTTTTGACAGTCACTTGTTAGTGGCCATTGCGAGCATTCTAGTGGTAAGCTCTAGTGAGGCCACTATAGGTTTCTGGTGGTGTCACAGCTTGCCCAATGAGTGGGTAATGGCTAGTTTATTTCTTGAGGGAGGCTATAAATAGAGTGTGTGACTGCGCAAGTAAGTTCTCTTGGAACCTTTAACATATATCCATTCACATTAGAGTTCAAGGAACCTCTCCACTCGCATTCCCTTGCTTGAGGCTGTGTTTAATGTGAGTTTGGAGCGTTTGCATTGGGAGATACCATAGCGCTAAAGGATCGTGCAGCTGCTGGATTTCTTGTTACTCTTGGTGTGGTTGCCACCACCTAAATAGCTTGGAGCAACAGTGACTCCATTGAGCACTTAATTGAACACTGCAAGGGGCTCTGAAGGTGATTTGTGAGGGGCTATTATGCTTATCTTTGCCGGAGTTGGCAAATAGCTAACAACTTTAGTGGAATCGATGAGGCTTGGTAAGCGTATTGTGATTGAGCTGGCCTAGAGATCAAGCCCTCAAATGGAGGAGGTGACCTTGCGGGGTTGACTCTTGATAGAGAGGCAACAATCCATGAGCTTGCCGCAACGTGGACGTAAGTGAATGACAAGTCACCAAACCACATAGATATTTCGGTGTGTCATCCTCTTGTGTGGTTTGCTCACTCTCCGTTTGTGCTTCACTTTGTGCTCTTCAATTATTCATAGTGCAGAGACAGTAGGACTTGTCATCCTATAGTCCTTACCTAGTTATATTAAGAATTCTAGTAACCTAGCTTACTTTCTTTACTTGTATATATCTAGTTATCTCCTAAAAATTTAGTTTATTTCGTTAACATTTTAAGGTGTGAAAATGATTTTTTTAATTCTAGGATCTAGCTTTCGACCTAGGGTCTACTTATATATCTAGTTACACATGTATACACTTAAAGTCGTGGACAATCATATCGTACTCGTATGTAACATTTTTAATCAATTTTGCTAAAATTTTAAATTCTAGGATCTAGCTTTTGACATAGAATTAATAGGTACTTATAATAGTTTTGTTATTGTTGGATCATATTGAGTGAATTTTAAACTTAAGAGCAATTGGATTGAACATTAATCATTTTTGTATTAGAACAGGTTTGGACCTATATGTTTTTTCCTAAACATTTAATTCTATGACTCATATAGAGCTGGTAAGAGTTTTATCTCATGGAACTCATTTCTTCTCTCTTTTCATAAAAACATTGTCATGTCATAAAAAATACCTATGTGATAGGCAATTGAATGCAAATAAACTCTTATAAAACTTTCACTCAGTGCTCACAGATTTATATTTTTTAGCACTTTTGATAAGCTCCACAGAATTCTTAGAGCCTGCCCCTAGATCGCATGCATTTTTTTTTTTACCTAAACTAGTCAGGGGAGGTCTGACGCTTTGACTCGGAGAGCAGGGAGCCAAGGACCACTGCTCCTAATTCCAACGAAAGCCCGATGCAAGCAAGCGCACGGGCGGTTGGCACCCCCCGAAATCCCGCTTCCAACGCAGCATTCCTGATTCCACCACCTCCAGAACAAGCTGCTGCACCCACGCACGCACGGCACCGCCGCGGACGATGAGACCCGGTGTGAAAAGCGGGCGTGATTGCGGGCCGGCCGGCCGTCTTGGCGCGGGATTAGCAGCAGCAGACTGCAAACTATGAGGCAACGGGTAGGCAGCGGCGCAGGGCGGCAAATTCCTAGAACAAACCAGAGGAAGGAGCGGAAGCCCCTGCCGCGGGCGACGGGGGCAGAGGCAGACGTCGTCGTCTCCGCGCACGCGCGTGCGCCGGTCGTCGTCGCTACATGCGCCCGTGCGCCGTGCGCCCCCGGACACGATCGAGCCCCGCTGCCTTCGGGATGGGGAGCCCCCGGCGGTGGCGGAGGGGAGCAGAGCCCGACCGGGCGCCGCGCGTCCCGAGGCGGGTGCCGGTGGAAGCCCCGGCCTGCGCCTCCGGCCCCGAGCAGATCACGCGCTCGGCCGGCCGGCCTGTCGCCGCGCGCGGCGCACGAAGCAGATCGCACACCGCGCCTCGTGCCGGCCGTAGTAGGCCGTAAACAAACGCGGCACACGGGGGTAGATACGGATTCCGGAGCGGGCCGATCGATCATCAACCATGTAATGTCTGGATGGGAAAAGGCGTGGATTTGTTTAGTGCTGCATGCATGCGTGTGTTGGGCTGTTGGCTTGCCTCGGGTCGGGTCGGGTCGGCAGTTCGTTCCCTTCTGCATGCGCGCCTGCCGCCTGTTGTCACTTCCTTTGAGCCGTTTCTGGGATGGTTCGTAGTCCTGGCCTCGCCTGGCCTGCTCGGCAACCAAGCACATGTGGACACGCATGCAAGAGTGTACTCCATGCTGTTTGGCACCAGCTACAGGTCAACGCCCCCATGGGAATGTCAGAATACTCCCTCAGTCTCTAAATAAATCAACTTCTCAAATTGTCCTAAGTCAAAAAAAATTAAGTTTAACCGAATTTTGTAGAAAAAGGCCAATATTTATGACACAAGCTCAATTTTTCTAAGTTTATCCGAATTTTATAAATAAAAAAAAACTCAACCCGCGGGGGTAAGACAGTCCCAAGTATTGTGCTTAAGAAAAAGATATTTTCACGCATCCAGAAAACCCCAAAAGACTAAAACCTCGGGAGCATGATTTCTTCATCACGGGTTCCATATTTAATGTTCTATATATGTTTTTTCGATCGCCTCGACGAGAGGAACGTAATGATATAGTCCATTATGCATTTTGGCAATTTCAAAATTGGCCTAGGCTGGTTTTCTACCGGCAAGTCAAGGATTGCCACTTTGATAATTTTGGATGTCAAAACCTACATAAAGCCTTGCTTTCCTCAACTGTGATTGTGGTTTTTTTGTGTTTAGAGATTTCTCCACTCTGCCACTCACGGTTTTGCACCCACCAGTTTTAAAGCAAAGAAACAAAGAGGAGAAAAATAAGTACATCTATTTCCTACCCACATCCTTCTTGATTATGCATCGTTACCACCGTTACAAGCAAAGATGAAATCATCAAAGAAACTCGTATGAATTAGATCTATTTCTTAGTCACGTTGATGTTACACGGTATGGAGCCTCTAAGCTTGGTCAGCCATCAAAGAGACTCATCTGGCCATAAAACCTCAATGAGCCAGATAGAGGTTTTGTTCTGGCAAATGATTGAGTTTAGACATTTTCTATGGGAATCTCATCCTTTGGTTTACTAGCTATTCTACCAACAAGGCTCTACGGTCTCCTTCATATTTGTTTGCACCATGTAAGGTCCTGTGACCAGCCAAGAGGGGGATGAATTGGGCTTTAAATTAAACCTAGGACCCAATTTAAACTAGCATTAAAAAACAGATTTGCTAAACAACATCCGGTTGTTTCTGGCTGTCTCAACAACCAGATTTGGCATCGTTGGATTTGGCTCCTGATAGTGGCGGATGCAGAACATGATTGAAGGGGGGCTGGTCTCTTCTTCTTCCTCTCTCTCCATTTTTCTTCTTTCCTCCACCTCTTCTTCTCCCTCACCCTCCCCATATTTTCATTGATGCACCAGCTGTAGGGGGCTGGAGCCCCCCCAGCCCCCCTGTAGATCCACCCCTGGCTCCTGGAGTGTGTTGGGGCGTCTGATCTCCCTCTCTACTTTCTTATCTCTCTGGCCGTCTGTCGCCGTCTTTGCCTGCGGATCGAAGCTGCTACTACGAGCCGCCGCTGCCGCCGCTCCATTCGAAGGTCCATGTCCTCGGCGCGTGGGCCTCTTCCTCTGACGGAGTGCCGCCTCTCCCTCCTAGGGCGCGTGCGCATGCGTCCCCAACACCCCCGCCGCCCTAGGCCGACCTGCGGCGCCGCCCCCGACGCTCCCAGGCGGCCCTCCGCCGCCATGCCCGCCCCCTCCGCGCCGCCCGTCCCCATGCCGGCCATCCGCCGCTGCCCCCACGCAGCCCTCAGGCCCCTGCTCTGTGTTCTTCTCTGCTACGTGTTCTTCCATTTGTAAATTTGTAAGTTTGTGAACAATTGGATGATATTTGTGAATAATTTGATATATATTTCTCTGGTATCTGGAATCCGTAGAAAATTTTTGTAATTTTTTTTGAAAAATTTGGCATATATTTGTTTAATTTCCAAATTACATCACTCTATCTAATAAATTATATTGAATAATCAATGTAAATATAGTAATAAGGCGGTGTAAATATTACGACAGTGTAAGTGTATGGAAAAAATCTGGTTGTGGGAAATGATTAAAACAACCGGTTGTTGGCTAGATAGATTCTAAAAAAATCATAAACTAGTCTAGTAAGATGCGCTCTTCAGATTTTTCCAACTTACCCTTTAACCCACAATGAGTTTTGCAATCTAGACCCAATCTTACCAAGTCGCCTAAAGCTAATCTAGAAAGCTAAAGGTCACATAAGCAAAGTACGTGCGAAAGTAATACACGTGGTAAGTAAAGAGCTATGGATAGAGAGGGAAAACTCTCATAGATGCAGTGATGTATCTCATGGTATCAATTCTTAAATCGTAACCCGACCCCTTGTTCATGTTGGAGCTCCACCAAGACACGCTCCCGGATAGCAAGACTCTTCTGGTGATAGTGTTGGATTTGCGACACAAGGCTTCAACCAACCAAAGGCTAGCGCATGAGTCACACAATCTTAGCACTACTACTGACTCTTCCGATCACCTTGACGCCGTGTCCACTATGGAGTTTCTCCACACAAGGGAGGGGGTCTCTTCATCCCTCGTACACCGACACAATGCTGCTCCACACCATGAACAAATGGTCGCCACCTCGAAGGCCGCCATGCCTTCACCAGAAGGTCACAAAGACCTCAAGCGCTCCGGATTGCCAAAATACAAGGGCGCAACAGTCCAAACACTCAAAGCTCTGAAGCCTAAATTAAACCCCATAAGGATGCATTATAGTGTCTATCCTAGCCTTGGATGTGATCTTGAATGGCTTGACGGGGTGGATTGAGTGTAGAAAACACTTGTTCTAACTTGTACCAATCTTGGAGCACTCCAGAACACTCGTTCAAGAGAGGCAAGTTCATCTTTATAGCCTCAACCCCCCCCTCTCAAAGAGCTGTTGGAAAAGGTCTAACAGATTTTCTGCACACCAACGGATGATCCACTTAGTTCTACATACTGTATCTGATCATTGGTATTTACTATCGCCATGGCTCTCATCTTCACAGAATGATCCATCGGGTTGCTCCTATGCTACGCCATATCATCTGGTAGCCTTGATCTTCTAGGTCTTCAACTGTACTAGCTTTCTAATGTGCACAAAATAATCCTTGGGTGATTCTTTTCTTCACTGTATAAGCTTGTGAGCATTGTCTTCTTGATTGACTTACTGGACTCCACTGTATGATCCAGCGGGCCTAATCATGTGATCTAGGGGGCATGCTCCAGCAGTAGGGAATCTTCGTTGTTTCTTCTCCGTTTCAACTCGGATCTTGATCAAACTTTAACCTTGCATTCCTAGGACCTGTTATAACATGTAACACATATTTAGCAAACATATTAGTTCTAGGCTTGTGTTGTCATCTCAATCACAAAAAACTAAAATATATGATCATGGACACATGATGCTTACATGCTCAAACTGCTCCTCTACTTCCCCAACAAGTAATTGTCAATCCACCTAGAAATTTAGGAGGAACGAATCAAAGATGGAAAAGGTAGGAAGGTGCTTCGAACGTTTTCGAGGAGATCGTTATTACCTTTTTATTTCCCTGCTGTGTAGACTTGTAGTTAAGTAGTGTCGTTGGTTCGACATTTTGGTCGATGTTTGTTTACCATGCTAGTCCATGTCCAAATGTGACTAAGTGAATGGCTAAAGAAATTCAAGGAAAGGCAATTACAACAAAGAATTTGCTAGCAAATATGGTCTTGCCTTCATCGCATCCTGTGAATTTTCTCTTGGGCTTTTGAGTCCTATTCCATAGACTACTGGGTGCATGAGGCTAAGGATCTACACAATACGAAGTCGCTCATCGATATGCCATGGAGAAGCTAAATTGTTTTTTCGAGAACGTGCATAGCACGTGTTTCATTAAGAAGTTAGAAGTTTTACACGCCCAACATCACATTACGGCGAGATGCCATGAGTGATGGGGTTGAACACGAACACAAGGCACCGCCAGGCGGTGGAGCGCACTCTGTTGTAACTAACTAAGAAACTAATGTGCGACCGAAGAGCTTGCGACGTTGAGCGAACCCTTGCTCAAGGCGCCGGCGTCGCCGCCCTCCTCCCGCGAGCACCAGCCATGGGGAAGAGCTCCTGCATTGCCGCGCGCTTGGACGACGACAGCAGCACTTGGAACGTCTTGTCGAACCGAGTGGCGATGGTCGCGTCAGGCATCGCCGGCGCCGACCGTGTGGCGCTCGCCGATGGCTGTTATTTGCCAAGCAAGACCCGCTTGGCCTTCTTCTCCGGGTTCGGGTCGCGGTAGGCGGACTTGGCAGCAAGTCTATCGCTGCGGCGCGGTACCTCGATCCGCACGCGCGAAACACAAAGGCCCGGTGGCGACTGGAGCAACGGCTTCTCGAGCGGCAGCTTTAGACCGGCGATGAAGTCCTCGACAGACGTGGGTTGGACCGAAGGCGAGGCAGCAACAGAGGTGGGAGGGGGGTCCGTTGATGGGCCGTCGTCGGTGGGCTAAGGGGGCTGCCCATCGTGGGTGTCGTTGGAGTCCCCGAAGGAGAGCTGCTGATGCAGCGCTTGCTCGTCAGCCACCAGCCCCGATGCCTAGGACCCCTGCGGAGGGCTACTTTGCAGCCCCATGTCCGGCACCAAGACCGAAAGCAGGTGCTCGGAGGCCACTAACTTTGGTTGGGCGCGAACCGCGGCATCCAAGTCAGAGTCACAAAGCATCGGGTCCATCCATGGGAGCGGTGGTTGAGGCCGCGACAGAATTTGAATTTCAAATTCTTGGGAGGCCTCGGGCGACTTGTAGGGGGGAGTCGACACCGGACGTGATGAGGGCCGGACTGGAATATGCTAAGACAAAGTTCTAGGAGTCACTTGTCTAAGTCCATGCTACCAACAAAGAAAAGTTACAAGTGGAAATCCGAGAGATTGTGCAACAACAAAAGTTACTCAATCAGTTAATACTATATGTTACTCCATCTATTTAAAATTATAAGACGTTTTGACTTTTCTAGATGCATTAATTTAACTATGTATCGAAATATAGGGTATGTTTAGATCCCAAAATTTTTCACCCCAAAGTGTCACATCGAATTTTGCGGCACATGCATGGAGTACTAAATGTAGACGAAAAAAAAACTAATTACACAGTTCTCAGTAAAATCGCGAGACGAATCTTTTAAGCCTAATTAGTCCATGAAAAGCCTTAAATGCTACAGTAACTTGCATGTGCTAATGACCGATTAATTAGTATCATTAGATTCGTCTCGCAGTTTTCTGATGGGTTCTGTAATTTGTTTTTTTATTAGTATGCAAAAACCCCTCCGACATTCTTCCGACACATCCGATGTGACACCTAAAAATTTTCACCTCACCAACTAAACACCCCCATAGTGTATATCTTAAGTACATAACAAAGGTTATCTATCTAGAAAAGTGAAAACGCCTTACGATTTGGAACGGAGGAAGCATGTAATACTATAACATCATAATTATAAATAAATATTTTTAATATGCATGATTCCACTAACTACAACTAGAATGCTACTCCCTCCATCCTAAATTGTAAGACGTTTGACTTTTTTGGCTCTAAATTTGACTACTCGTCTTATTCAAAAAATTTGTGTAAATATAGTCAAATTTAAGTCATTCTTGAAGAATTTTTATTAATAAACCAAACCACGACGAAAGAAGTGATATTTTACACAAATTTTTGAATAAGACGAGTGGTCAAACTTGGTGTCAAAAAAGTCAAACGTCTTACAATTTGAGATGGATTGAGTACATCAAAAGTTATGTATGCTAATTTCCTCTGTACCCAGCAAGGGAAAGGAAACGTGTCATAATTTTGAACAGAGAATGAAGGAGTATCAATCACTGATCACTGACCGCACCGTGGCCTGACCATTATACTCGCGTTGCAAATTTGCAGCTCATCAAACCTCGGCTTGGCTCCCCTGCCAGAAAATATATACAACCGTCAGAAGAAGAACGCTGCTACTCCACATAATTTAACCCGTGCTCCTCTGCCCGCTGTCTCCCTCTCGCACTATAACTACCCCTTGCCAACCACGGCATCCTCGCCCCAAAGCAAGCAGTAGCCAAGAACAGAAGCAAAGCTCGCTGCAGGGAGAACGAGTCTCCTACAGCAAGAAACCACCCCCATTCCTTCCATCCATGGAAGATCCCTACACGAGCTGCTTCAAGAACAGCTACTACTACTACGCCTCCTCCTACCCAGCTGCTCCAGCTCCACACCATCTCCCTCCTCCCCTTCCACCGTACACCACCCTCTACCCCGCCTCCGCGGCGCCGCAGTACCACCCTGCCTGCTTCTTCCAGCCACCACCGACGACGCTGCCGCCTCTCCATGACAGCCCGCCGTCACCGCCGCTACGGGAGGCGCTGCCCCTCCTGTCCCAGTCGCCTACGCGCGCCGTCTCCCGGGTCCAGCCGCGCCCGCACGTGGCGGTGGACTCCGACTCCGACGATGACTTCGTCCTACGGGAGGCCGTCGGCAGCTCCGTGACTCCATCGACGCGCGCGCCGCTCTTCGCCGACCTCAACTGCATGCCCTCCTGCTGCGACGACGACGGCGACCCGATGGACCTGGAGGCCGCGGCGCCCACGGACGACGACGCCGCGGTCGCGCTGCGCATCGGCCTGCCACCGGCTCCTGCCAACGGCTGCGGTGGCGCGGAGTCTGACCTCCTGTCCGGGCTCTCCGGCAGGGGGGCCTGCGGTGGCATGGAGCCCGAGGAGGATGAGGACGAGTGCAAGGTGGACACCGGCGGCGACGACGGCGACGAGGTGGTGCCGTTAGGGTTCGCGTCGACGCCCATCGGGAGGCTCAACAAGGGGCAGTACTGGATCCCGACGCCGGCGCAGATCCTCATCGGTCCTACGCAATTCTCGTGCCCCGTCTGCTACAAGACCTTCAACCGGTACAACAACATGCAGGTCAGATCAGTGCCATGGCCATGCTCGCTCACCCATACATAACATACCTTTTTTTTTTGTCTTGCCTCGCTGTTTTCTATCTTGTTCTTCTTCTTGAGCTAGCTAGGTAGTTTGGTTCTTGGATTATTGATTGGTCATCAATCATGCATGTTCTCTGGCCGGCAAGGTAGCTAGCTTTGGAGCTAGTTGCATGCCATGAAACAGACTCAAGCCCAGATGCTGATGCACAGTGGCTGCTGCCTTTTGCGTGATTGAACTAGACTGGCATGCCAGGGGCAGCCATGCATGGAGCCATGCATCTTTATGCTTTCCTTGGGTGAGTGCTTGCCTTTTGAAGATTCACATATGAGCTAGTGTGGTGTGGGAGCAGTGGGGATCCCGAGAAGATTTCACCTTTGCTTATCTCTCTACTCTATCTTACTAGCTCTGACCCATCATCTTTTTTTTTTTGTTTTCTTTTGGAGTGGGAGTAGTATTATCCATCTGGTTACTAGCTAGCCCAGGTCACTAGCAGCACCCGGTGCTGATCTGATCACTCACAAGTCATGGCTCATGAGATTTGGGCAACAGATACACACAGGTTGTTTCAGGGCAGGCTTTGATGGTTTGGAAAGCATAAGATTGTGTGGCACCATGACCTGAGGCATGGCAGTCTTGAGTCTCCTCCTTCATGCACTCCTCCCAAGAACACAAAGAGATCTGCAGTGTTCTTCCTGTAGCCGGCCACAGTCACTCTGGCTGCTCTCTTAAAGGAGCAACACCAAAACACGTACAAAACACACACAAAGCAAAGGCTAGCTTGAGTTGCCAGAGACTCTCAAAAGATCACCGCACCTATCCTCACAAGTCACACATGCACCTTCTCTGGTTGCAACTGATTACCACTGCTGCATGAAAAAAGTCACACAGTGCTGGGTAGGTTCAGTCAGGTCACCTTTGGACTTTGGTCATTCATCGTACAACTCCAACTCAAGCTATCTAGCTTGGAGGAGGCTGGTCATGCACAATGTGTCAAACATGCTCTTCTTCTAACACACATCAGTGGCCGGCTCAGTGCATTAATAGCTAGCTAGTAGATTCGCATGATTATTATGCCACCAAACACTGCATATATATACACAAAAGAAGAAGAAGAAACAGCATGTGATATGATACGTATTCAATTTGCCTCCATACATTTCCCACATTGACATCAATGTCATCGATCTTTTATCATAGTCATAGATATATAGGATCAGTGATAGATGAACTTGTTAAGAAAGACGAAGATGTAACAGCAAATAAAATGTTGCGTTAATTCTTTCATTTCTGTACTAACAAGCAAATATATATGACAATGGCAGATGCACATGTGGGGGCACGGGTCTCAGTACCGCAAGGGCCCGGAGTCGCTCCGCGGCGTGCAGCCGACGGCGATGCTCCGGCTGCCGTGCTACTGCTGCGCGCCGGGTTGCCGCAACAACATCGACCACCCGCGGGCGCGGCCGCTCAAGGACTTCCGGACGCTGCAGACGCACTACAAGCGCAAGCACGGGCTGAAGCCCTTCCTGTGCCGCAAGTGCGGCAAGGCGTTCGCCGTCAAGGGCGACTGGCGCACGCACGAGAAGAACTGCGGCAAGCTCTGGTACTGCCTCTGCGGCTCCGAGTTCAAGCACAAGCGCTCGCTCAAGGACCACGCGCGCGCCTTCGGCCACGGCCACGGGGCCTTCGGCTGCAACCTCGACGGCGGCAGCGGCGCCGACGGTCTCGACGACGACGATGACGGCGCCGTCTCCGAGATCGAGCACGACTTGAGCGCCGCCGCCTGCAGCAGCAGGCCCGCCGCCGCCGCGCGGTGATCATGCATCTCTACGCTACGTGGTGTGGTGACACACGTATAGCTAGCGCTAGCTCTAGTAGTAGTGCTACCCGGGTGGCCGGCCGTGTTGTTGTTCTTGCATTGTTAGTTGCTGCTGTGTTGCTGTCGGCGCCGGCCGGCCCGTCGTTGTCTGCCTTTGCTCCATCGAGTAGTTTGTTAATTAGGGTCGTGGAGGTCGTCGGTCGTGTCATCTCGTCATGATGATCTATATCCATCTCTAAGCTAGAGCTACCTGAAGGTTAGTTTGTGATCCTGTGTCCGTTCGTACCGATCGATCTTGTTTAGATGATGGCTGTGAATCAGTATTCGACATTGTACCACTTTCGTTTGTATTTGATAATTATTGTCCAATCATGGCCTAACTAGGCTCAAAAGATTCGTCTCGTAATTTACAATCAAACTGTGTAATTAGTTATTTTTTTTATTTACATTTAATACTCCATGCATGTGTCCAAAGATTTGATGTGATGGAGAGAGAGTGAAAAAACTTGGAATCTAAACAAGGCGCTAGAAGACTCCACTGTTATCATTAGCTAGTAGTAGAATGCTAGCTGCAGCTGCAGGATTGCTGTTGGGTGCATGATGATCTCGACAGATCATCATGCCATACCATATTAAGTCATGATGGAAAAACAGCTTCCTCCTCAATATGATTTCATGTTTGGCATTTCTTAAACTTCAATTTTTCTCGAGTTCGAATCATATATTATCAACTGCTGCTAAAATTTCTCTATTTAGCTAGCTCTAGTCACAGTTAACTACTGCTGCTGCTATAGTACTGTACATGAGAAATTTGTGAATACTGCCGATCGATCGATATGCATGGTGTCAGTGGCAGGGGATCGAGATGCATGAATGATTACGTCGATGGATGGATGCTGTTTGTTGCAAACCAAAACGGGAAACTTTTCCCCATTCAGCTAACCTACTCATCAGCTGCATCATGTACAAGTATAACGTTGTAGGACAGTAATGGAGAGCGACCACTGGGATCTCCATCTTCCACCTCGGCATTGACGACGCACGCATATCCACCAGATGGGTCGTCGTCGCCATTGACATCACCGCTATAGCTAGCTAGCTCGTCGCTGCATGTGGAAAAACTGGGCCCATCATCTCTCCACTGTCGCAGTCAAGTTTCTACTATTGATCGACATGCCCCTTTCTGTGCAAACACATAGACCAACCTAACCTAACCTAACCATGTTTTTATAGCCTGCCTGGCCTCCAGGTCCCTGCAGTAGCTAGTAGGACACACACAGTCCAGACTCCACGTTCCAGGTTTGTATGCCCTGCAAGGAGAAAGCAGAAAAGGCGATGATAGGGACTGAGCTGTAGAGATAGGAATAGGATATGTACTACTACTACTTACTGCAGGCCCCTAGCTATTTAGCTAACATATACTAGCACCTCTTTTTTTGTAAATTAATAAATTGTTCAGACAATGTATATTCCTGTGTAGTATTCCCAAGCTAACAGGGATGCACGTTTTTGTCTTCTCTAGCTGATATTAGGTCAGCTCAAAACTCATGTAACTGAACTAATCCAAATTTTAAACGAAGAAATGAGAAGGATGCAAATAAGCTAATAATTAAGGCAGTCTGGCAGTGATCCATGACTACAGCTCTACAGCGACTTCATGAGACACTGTTCGTTTTCAAAACTTGAAATCAAGTCCTCTGGAAGTAATAGGGGAAAAAATATGCAGGTGCTCCGACCAGATGTGGTCGTTTGCAAACTGCGCTGCTGCTTTCCGCGAGAGGATCAACTTTTTGGGCGCACTTGAGAGATTGTGGGGGCATGCATATGGGCATGGCCGACCAAAGTATGCATAGCCAAAGTTTGATGGATGGAACATCTCATACATACCATGAGAAGTTCGTGTCAAATGATGTGCTTTTTCTCACATCGGCTGGATAGAAAGAACAAAGAAGGATAGGGATGCACAGGTACAAGGAGCTCACCACACCACACCACACACCTTTTTATTTCTTAGAAAAAAAAATTTAAATATTCTGAATTGTACTTCCTTTCTGAGTTAAATTAAATTAAAGTGGGCTATATATACTGCATATACCGCCTTAACGGCTGCAAACATGGGGGATATATAGCCTTTCTCTGTCTTATCGGAATATTGGGAAAAAATTGTTAGCAATTAATATACTACTACTAGTACAGTGCTCTCCCCGTCCCTAGATAAACTAATTTCTATAGTTGTCCTAAGTTAATTAATCTGACTAAAATTGTAAAGAAGAGCGCTAAGATTTATAAAACCAAATTGATATTATTAGATGCACCATAAACTATATTTTTTAAAACATAAATATTTGCGGTTTTTTTCTATATAAACTTGATCAAATATATATAGATAAGTTTGACTTATTAAGATGGAGATCTAGTAGTTGATTTATTCATGGACAAAGACAGTAGTTCTATATAACATGTAACCAGATTTATTGCTTTAAGTCAAAGCTGCATAGTATATATGCCAAGCAAACTCTAGGTTTTTATTACTGACGGTTGGCCACACAGGGCCAGGGGGTGAAGGTATTGCAGGAACATGCCATCGGAAAACAATGAATTCTGATGTCTCCGACAGTAGGTGTTTTGTTTTTGTTACCTGAAGTTATTTCATTGCAGGTCTGTCTCATGACATCACAATAAATCCATCATTGTAGCAAACCTTTGCTCATAGCTAGACTGTTTTGTAGTGGATTTTAGCCATTCAACCCACGTGTTTTTCCCGTACAAGTGTATTCTCGTTTGGACAGGGGTATCACGCTATTGCAACAACAAATTTAGCCGGCGCCTAAATGACATTAATTTTCTATCTACTCCCTCCGTTCCCGAATGAATCAATTTCTAGAGTCATCTTAAGATAAACTTTTTTAATGTTTGACCAAATTTATATAGAAGAGCACCAATGTTTATGGCATCAAAGTAATATCATTAGATATACTATGAAATGTATTTTCATAATTTGTTCATTTGGTGTCACAAGTGTATTTTTCTATAAATTTAGTTAAATTTAAAAATTTTGACTTAAGACAATTCTAGAAATTGATTTATTCGTCCCTAAGTTAGGAGGCTTTCATACCATGCATGCATCCCACTAAAGAGTTGTTGCTAATAATATAGCAATAGGATAACTGTTCCTTTTAATTTAAACCTTGTCATGAACCAAATTATAGTGGCACTTCCTCACATGATAGGAACCACCACTACTCCACTAGTAGTAGTATTTTCAAAGGTGGTTCTTTATGTGAACCACATCTGAAAGTTGTTGGAAAATAATCCTTTCTATTTTTAATTAAGTTGAGCTTGTTGTGGAGCATATATCTAACTGAGCGCTAGCACTGCTTGTTATAACTTGTCAAAACTTATTAATTGGGGCTTTATATCTGTCGTCAAAAAATTGAGCAGAAATCTGCTCTTGCTCCGAAAAGGAAGAACCAATCCTGCAGGCTGTTAACACTGGATTTTGGTTGACTTCGGAAGATGACAGGTGGACCCGCATACAGGAAGAAGGACATTCGGCAAACAAAACGAGCGGTCGGCTAAATGCTTGTGCGGTCGGTTACTTCAGAAGGTGGTGACTCCATTCGGGAAAGCAGAAGATGGCAAGCAAAGCCGATCGAAAAGATGAAAGTCGTAATAATAAAGGACTCTGAGAGTTTAGGGCAAGGAATCGTAGTTTCCAAGTTTGTTTAAGAGTTTCTTTGTAAGTCGTAGTCTTTTAGGACTCGTGTTTTGTCTAGGGTATAAATATTGACCCTCGACCATTGTAATAGGGGTTCACAACCAAATCAATACAACCGGCCCTGTGCCAACTTTCGAGTCCTTTTGTCGTGTCGTCGAGTTCTTCGAGAGGAGTCATCGATCCGTCGACCTCCGTAAGTTCCGACAACCTTGTTATCATGTTTAGTATCATGCGGTGGATTTAGACGTGATGCAAGTAGTCTTGTTTGTTTTTAATGATCGTGCGGCGGATCTTTGTTTGACAAGCAAGAAGTCTTTGCTTATGCTTTGTTTATAAGTAGATACCGTGCGGCAGGCATTTGCTCAATATGCTTAGTGAAGGCAAGACAGTTATCGGCTCTATTAGATACGGCAAAATCTAAATAGATTCATTAAGTTATCCTGTGTTGCATGTTTCAAATATTTTATATATTTGTAACACACTTCTGCCCAATCTAGATTGATATTGCTCGGCCCTCTCTTATGGTTTTATTCGTGCTTCAATGATCATTACTTTCGTATTACCTTTGCAAATAGATAACATGCTCGTAATGGCTGAATTATTTTAATCTAGATTGTCACATGTTGTGGGTTCATGCATGTTAATTACGTTTAAGCTTTGACGAAACTAGGTGTCGTGCGGCAGATGCAGGTTTTAGACTAGTTTAATCGTGTTTATTTGCACGTTCCTTCTTCATGGACCCCAACTCGGCTGAATTGCTGAGCTTGGTTATGCATTAACTCATGATTAATTTCACTTGTTCAAACATGTCTTCCCATGCACATGCATTCGGCAATCGGATCTTTATGTATGCTCATCTTACGATTAGCCGAATGGTTTATAAACTTGCTGGCAGATAGCTTCCTATAGCTGTATGTCGTTGTAAGTGGCTTCAGGGCCATATATATGGAACTATCTGGTCTCACCCGACATGTTCCGGTTTGGCATTTAACTGTTTTATCCCTTGTTAGTTTTTTCAGGTCAAACTGACTGGCACGTTTCCGGATCACGAAGCACCCGGGCACCCAATTGAAGCTACGCTTTCCGGCTTGCTGTGTGTGGGGCACAGTGCGTCACATTTTGTGTCAACACACTTTTTGGCACGCCCGGTGGGACAATCTGTTAGTTCAAGATGGCGTTTGAGATCAACAATGATCATGTTCTGGATGTGAGCATGGCAGAATTGCCAGATAATTACAGGGATTTAGTGCTACAAGCACGTGAGCAATACCAACGGAAGTGTTTGATGTCTTTTTCTAAAAACAAGAGCAATAAAGTGTTTCAAAAGCAGTCAATGTCAAGGGTTCTTCTTCCACATCAAACTGATTACACTGAAGAGGAGGATGCTCAGAAGATGGCAACCCTGGTTTATAAAGCTATGGGAGAAACCATGACAAACCATCACACAGCTTTTCTGAATACCTTTCGGGCAATCATGATCAGTACTTTTGGTCCAATGGTTGATAAGTACTTTGAAGAAAATATTGGCCCAGTCAGTGGACCGACACTTTTCAATGTTCCAAAGCATCAAGAGAAGCTTGCTGGAAAAGAAGGACCATCGATTGCAAATATAGGTGGATTGACTCACACTGGAAAGCAATCACATCCCACCTATGGCCAGGTAACATTTGGTACCACGGAGAAGTGCCACCTTGACTTATAGAGTTTCTCCAAACATCAAAGCATTGAAGAAGAATATGTATGGAGATGGGTATCAAGAATTTACTGATTACAATGCTATCAATGCTGTGCCAAATCCAGGGTATAGGAGTGTTTCAGGATTGCCTTTTGGAGTACAAGTACAAGGAAATCAGGATTCAGGCATTGATGTTCGATGCACAGGGATGGGCGATATGATGATGAGAATCAGTTCGGCTTGAAGCCAAAAAATCAATCCTATTCATACAAGTCTCCTTACCCAGAGTGGTACAATAGAGTGGCGTTACCTCCAAGGGTGAAGCCTCCAACAGATTTAACCAAGTTTTCTGGTCAAGATGATACTAGTACCATAGAGCACGTCAGTCGGTACTTAATGCAGCTTGGAGAAGCTGCTTCAGATGAAGCTTGGAGGATTCGATATTTTCCTTTGTCTCTTACAGGACCAGCTTTCACGTGGTTCACGTCTTTACCAAACTCATTCCATTGGTACGTAAGCGAGCTAGAGCGTAAGTTTCATTCATATTTCTACACGGGTACTAATGAGAAGAAGTTGGTTGATCTCATGAGTCTGAGGATGAGAACAAATGAGACACCATTGAAATATCTTCGCAGATTTAGGGAGACCAAGAATATGTGTTATTCTTTGAATTTACCAGATGATCAACTACCTAGAATAGCTATAGCAGGAATGTTGCCGAATATCAAGGAGAAGTTGTTCGGCATGGAGTTTGATGATCTTGGCCAACTTGCACAGCGTTTAGCAGCTATGAGTAATCAGGCCCAAGGATTCAGGAGAGATAATCGTTTTCAGAAGAACAATGCCACTAATGAGGTGTATCAAGGTTTTCTGGAGGAAGCGACTGAGTATATTGATGAAGATGAGATAGCTGCAGCTGAGTTGAATTGGGCAAAGGAGCCTACTCAAATTAGTCAATGCTGGTTGAAACAACAAAAGGGAACCTATGATTTTGATGTTACTAAGGCAGACAGGCTTTTTGCATTATTGATGAAGGAAGGACGCATCAAGTTGCCAGAAGGACATCCCATGCTACGTCCTAAGGGAGTGAAAGACAAAAAGTATTGTGGTTTCCATAACACTAATTCTCACTCTATCAATGATTGCCGAGTGTTCAGAATACGAATCCAGAAAGCTATCCAAGAGGGACATTTGAGGTTTGATGGCAAGATGAAAATTGATGATCAGCCTTTTCCACAAAATATGATTTCTTTCTCTGTGAATATGGTCTCTACCAATGATCTCAAAGGTAAAGGCAAGATGAAGGTGTTGACTTCTAATAGAGCAAAGAAAAATGGTGCTGTTGACTCGGATCGGCAAGTCACCAGTAGAGAGTTGCAGCAACGAGTTCGGTTTCAGAATAGCCGAACCGAGAAAGGTCAAACTTTCAAACCCAGAGTTACATCACGTATTTTGCTAAACAAGTGGCAGAGAGAACAAGAGAAGGAATACTATAAGAAGCAATGGTTTATGGAAGAATGCCGGAGGTATGAGGAAGAGGTATACCGAAGGGAGCAAGAAGAATACATGACAGAACAGGAGCAGTCTCATTGGGGTTGTTCATTCTTTAGGCATTGTTGGAATGAAGGCTTGAGGTTACCTGCTAGAAATAATTGTCCGCAGTGTAGTGCTCAGTACTCCGAGTATAGGCAATCTCGAGTCAACCGCCGTCTCGTCTATGAAAGACTTGGAACGAAGGTTCCTGAAGATGATCGGCGCTTAAAAACAGATGATTTTGAGAATCAGCAAAGGAAGAGATTTGCAGGTCAAGGTTGGATTCATGATAGAGTGCATGATGAAGAAGCTGATTCCTATAGATACGTATGGCAAAAAGGACAGTGGTGTCCTCCAGGCCTGAGGAAAAGTCAGAAAAGAAGAGTTCAACGGTTGAGGAATAGGGAGTTGAAACAGGAAGTTACCGAAACAAAGCAAATATGGCGTCCTAAGAAGAAGCCTGATGAATGTGGTCCTTCGGTTGATGCTTGCATGGCTTTCTTCCTCCCATCAGAGTTTATAGCTCCCGAAAGCCAGGATGTCCAAGAAGAGGTGTACTCTGATTTTGATGAAAGTGAATGTCAGGATTTAATGGCCCAGCTTGTATTAACACAGCAGGCTGTTTTTGACAAACCAATCAAGAATCGTCACTTGAGACCACTCTATTTAAAGGGATATGTCAATGGCAAGCCTTTAACTAAGATGTTTGTTGATGAAGGGGCTGCTATCAATATCATGCCTTATACTACCTTCCAAAAGCTTGGGATGACTAATGAAGAATTGTTGAAAACTGACATGGTGCTTAGGGACTTTGCTGGCAACCCTTCCGATACCCGAGGTGCTATCCATGTCGAGCTGACTATTGGGTCGAAAACTCTGATTACTACCTTTTTTGTCATTGATGGCAAGGGGCATATAGTCTCTACTCTGGGCAAGAGATTGGATCCATGCTAATTGCTGCATTCCTTCAACCATGCATCAAATTCTCATTCAATGGATTGGAGATGACGTTGAAGTTGTACATGCTGATGATTCGGTAAGTGTTGCTGCCGCAGAATCTACCTATTGGGAATATGAAGGCGTCGATTGTTTCTCTAGAAAAGTGTGGAAAGAAGGTCCTGTAAATGTTTTCAGCGAGGCCCAACAGCCGATCCAAGCAGTCGGCTCTCATAGTAATTTTTAATGGGAAATCCTGTCGATGGCAACAAAGGAAAGTTGGGACGTGGTTTTATGTCGGCTGATAAGTTGGAAGAAATTGATGTTGGTGATGGTTCTAAGCCAAGGCCGATGTATATTAGTGCAAAGTTAGACCCGAATATAAATCAAAGTTGATAGATCTGTTGAAAGAGTTTAAAGATTGTTTTGCTTGGGATTTACGGAAATGCCTGGATTGGATCGTTCCATTGTTGAGCATCGATTACCCATTAAACCTGGATTTCGTCCTTATAAACAACCTCCACGGAAGATATACAAAGAGGAGGTATTGGCCGATGTGAAGAAGGAGGTTGAAAGATTAATAGAAGCAAACTTCATTTTACCCCCGCAAGTATGCAAGAGTGGATTTCAAATATAGTACCGGTATATAAGAAAAATGGAAAAATGAGGGTTTGCATAGATTTCAGAAATCTTAATAAGGCCACTCCCATGGATGGTTACCCAATGCCAGTTGCTGATTTACTAGTAGATGCAAAGAAGACGAGTTATGAAGTTATTAGTTTTATGGATGGTAATGTTGGCTATAATCAAATTTTTATGGCAATAGAAGATATTTCAAAAACATGACCTTGAGATGTCCTGGTCATATTGGTTTGTTTGAATGGATAGTCATGACATTTGGGTTAAAGAATGCCGGTGCAACTTATCAAAGAGCTATGAATTATATTTTCACGGTGATCGGCAAGATTGTAGAGATCTACATCGATGATGTAGTGGTCAAGTCTAGAAATCATGAAGGACATTTAGCCGACTTAAGAAAGACTCGAGTGCACAAGAAAGCATGGCTTGAAGATGAATCCAAACAAATGTGCCTTTGGAGTTTTAATTTGGTGAGTTTTTGGGATTTTTAGTTCATAAAGGAGGAATTGAAGTTGGGAAAAAGAGCATGGAAGCAATAGACAAAGTTGTGCCGCCAACCAATCTCACAGAATTACAATCATTGTTAGGCAAAATCAACTTTGTAAGAAGATTCATATCCAATCTATCAGAGAGAGTTTTACCCTTTTCTCCTTTATTAAAGCTCAAGAAGGATCAAAAATTTGTATGGGGTGACATGCAACAAAAGGCTTTTGATGAGATCAAGCAATATATGAAGGCACCACCTGTGCTGGTACCTCCACAACTTGACAAGCCTTTTAAATTGTATGTGGCGGCCGATAGCCTAACGATAGGATCGGCCCTTATGCAAGAATTTGAAGGAAAAGAAAGAGTCATAGCTTATCTTAGCCGAAAGCTGCTAGACCCGGAAACAAGGTATTCGGCTACAGAAAAACTTTGCTTGTGTGTGTATTACTCATGTACCAAATTTCGGCACTATTTGTTGAATGCCGAATGCGTGGTAGTTTCTAGTTTTGATGTAATCAAACATATGCTATCAATGCCAATTTTGAATGGAAGAATTGGCAAATGAATTTTAGCATTGTCAGAATTTAATTTAAGGTACGAATCGGCAAAGGCGGTAAAGGGTCAAATTATTGCCGATTTTATTACCCAACATCGGGATCTTTCTGTTGAGGCGATAAGCATTGTGCCTTGGGCCTTGTTCTTCGATGGATCATCTTGTAGCAAAGGTGGTGGTGCTGGTATTCTCTTGATTTCCCCACAAGGAAAAACTTTTGAGTGTGCGGTTCCTATTGAATTTCATGTTACTAATAATCAGGCAGAGTATGAAGCGTTGCTTAGAGGGCTTCAGCTTCTTATAGAAGTAAAGG
Source organism: Miscanthus lutarioriparius (assembly GCA_904845875.1). Taxonomy (NCBI): domain Eukaryota; kingdom Viridiplantae; phylum Streptophyta; class Magnoliopsida; order Poales; family Poaceae; genus Miscanthus; species Miscanthus lutarioriparius. The sequence continues at coordinate 97,231,367 of CAJGYO010000007.1, read as the reverse complement.
CCGTTGTTGTTGAAATCTTTGGGGATTCTGAGTTGGTGATTAATCAACTGAGTGGTCAGTATGAATGCAAGAACAATGTGTTAAGAGAATATTATGAGGAGTGTAGAGAACTTTTGAAGAATTTTCTGGTAGTAACCTTGCATCATATCCCTAGAGAGTATAATGAAGAAGCAAATAAGTTAGCTCAAAGTCATACGGATATCGAGAGAGTCGGGAAGTTTTTGCTATAGAAGAAGGTGTTTTAAATATTGATCAAGTAGATGGTGATTGGAGACACGAAATTACCAATTATCCTGAAAGGTTCATCTCAAAAGTTTCGAAACTCAGATACAAAGCTCTCAAATTTGTGTTCCTTGATGATCGGTTATATTACAAGTCCATCGATGGAGTATTGCTCAAATGTTTAAGTCAAGAAGAGGCCAAGAAAGTGATGTATGAGGTTCACGAAGGATCGTGTGTGGTGCACCGATCACGACTTATCGATGAAGTGGATAATTAGGAGAACTGGTTATTTTTGGCCGACTATGTTGGAGGATTGTTTTGAATATTACAAAGGGTGTCACAATTGTCAAAAATTCGCAATATTCAAAAGTTCCAAAGATCATCGTTATGAATCCCATAATCAAGCCTTGGCCGTTCAGAGGATGGGGTATAGATTTAATTGGTCAGATCAATCCTCCTTCTAGTAAGGGACACAAATTTGTACTCTTGGCCACGGATTATTTCACCAAGTGGGTTGAGGCTATCCCTTTGAAAAAGGTAACGTCAGAAAATATGATCAGTTTTGTTAAGGAACATATAATTCATAGATTCGGGATTCCTCAAACTATAACAACTGATCAAGGAACTCAGTTTACTTCTTCAGAATTCTGTGATTTTGCCAAAGATATGAGAATTAAGTTGTATAATTCTTCTCCTTATTATGCACAAGCTAATGGCCAGGCAGAAGCATCAAATAAGGTTATGATTAAAATCATCTAGAAGAAGATTGATGAAAAACCAAGGAGATGGCACTTAGTTCTTAATGAAGCATTGTGGGCTTACCGAATGGCTTGTCATGGGTCCACTCAAACGACTCCCTATGAATTGGTTTATGGGCATCATGCTGTATTACCATGGGAATTACAGTCAGGTTCAAGGCGAGTTGTGTTACAGAAAGAATTAGTAGAAGAAGATTATAAGAGTCTGATGATGGATGAATTGGAAGATTTACATTTGATTCGTCTCAAGGCATTGGAAAATATTGAGAAAAATAAAATACGCGTTGCCAAGTATTATAACAAAAGGGTTAGGCTGAAGCAATTCGTAGAAGGAGACTTGGTTTGGAAAACTATATTGCCAGTTGGAACAAAGGATAGAGCGTTCGGCAAATGGTCTCCAAATTGGGAAGGTCCTTTCCAAATAGTAGAATGTGTACCTGGCAATGCATACATATTGAAGACTTTATTTGGGGAGGAGTTTACCAGAGCCATCAATGGAAGGTTTCTTAAGAAATATTACCCCAGTGTTGAGGTTGGTTCATGAACGTAGATCAGAAAAGCCGATAAAAGGAAAATCGCCTTTAGCCTAAAAAGTAAAACTGAGAATAGCCGATATTGTTCATATCGCCTTTAGCACAAAATAGCCGATGCAGTTTGCATCGCCTCTAGCACAAGAATGTTTATGCAAGACTGGGGTGTTTTCAGCATTTTTCTGACAATCGCAGGCAGAATTTTACCGAAAAGAATCAAAGAAATAAGCATTCTTCCAAAAGACAAGTTTATTCATAGAAGTCCATCCTAATACAAACTACTCATCAAATAACCTGTTCAGGACGGACTGGGGATTTGTGGACTCGGCAAGGGTGACGGCATGATCATCGTAGACCTCCAGACGCTCATCGATGTCGTCGATTTCGTCCGGGCGTCCTCCAGTGAAGCCGACTGGCTGGAAGGAGTAGTCTTCGTTGGTTCAGGAGGTCATTGCCGCCAGCCCGAGAGAAACACCAAGGTGCACACCTTGGATGATGGCCTGATCAACACGGCCGTCCACAGCATCAAGGCGTGCCTCGGATGTATCCCCCTGGGCATTCACCTTGTCGGCAACCTTGTTCGCCGCCGCCTTCAGGCGATCGTTCTCCGCAGAAAGAGCTGGGCAGAAAAGAAAAAAAAAGGTGGGTCAACAAGCAGGGGAAGCCAGAATGATAAAACCAAATGAAGATATCAAACCGGTGATGGCGTCGCAGAGTTGCTTCCGCTGGTCCTCCCATTCGGCTTGCTCGATGCCGAATTTCTTGGAGACGTCGCCTAGCTCCTCCCGGGCCTCGTCCCTCTCCTGGCGAAACTTGAGCGCTTCCTCGTGAGAATATGGATGGTGTGCATCTGCTGGTTCCGCCGAGCCCCAAGGATTGGGATGATAGAAGCTTGAAGAGCTGGAGGATCCGGAGGAGCTGGATGATGGAGTTCCCGGTTGAGCTGCTGTCGCCGGAGGGAGGAGATGATATTGGCTAGAGCTGATGACCCTTATCCTGATGAATGAGGAAGGAAAATCGAAACTAAGAGATGAACAAATTGCAAGGGGGCAAAACGCCGATTCGTACCCACGGCGCCGGCAGCACGATGCTCTGCTTCCTTCCGCCTCTCCGTCGGCAGGTCGCTTGCCACGATCGTCACTGTTCGCCATTTGCTTTGGTGGAGGTTAGGGTTTTCTTCTGGAATGAATCGAACAAAGGAAGTGGAGGAGACGGATATGAGAACGCTAAAACGGAGATAACGATGAAGGCTAACGGAGGGGGTCTATTTATAAGCCGAAGCAAAGAATCGTGGCGAATTCCACGGAGTCGTGGGGCGGGAATGCCAAACGATGGAGTAGGGTTTTTCCTTTCAGCTGGGCCACTACTGGGCTGGGCCAGGCATGGATTAAGTCGGGCGTCGTTCGACTATATCCTTGATTTGTTGGAGCCAGTATTGTTCGGCTATACCCTCACAACATTTAAATTAGGATTCGTTCGGCTATCGGAAGAATGGAAACAATCGGCTACATTCTAATCGAGAAATTTAAAGGAAAATGGCCGATTGCTTTTTCAAACGAATAAAATATGCAAACATAAAGTTGATTGATCAAGGGACAGAGGATATCACACTTAAGTTTATTACAAGCTCAATGTCTACTTGTTCAGAAGTTGATTGATTGCCTCTATGGCTTCAGTCCTGATTCGGCTAACATTATCTAGCACTTTCTGGTCCTCATCTTCAGAACTCTGGATGCTGGATAACTTAGTTTTGATTTGCTGGTCTTCTTTGATGGCCGAAGTTATCTTTAGTGAAGCTGCTTCTATGTTCTTCGGCAAATTAGCTATATGGGCCCTGTGAGACTGAATTTTGGTATTCAGTTCGGCTAGTTGAGCTTCTAGTCTGCTTTTTTCATCTTCCATGGCTTTCAGTTCAGGCTCCAAGGTTGTCAAGGAATTTCTTGTAGTCTGGATATGAGAGTGAAGATCTTTAATCTCTAGTTTCTTCAAAGATCTATCTTTCTGCAAAGCAGCCCTCGAAGATATGTTCTTGGTTGCCCTTCTCACCATGGCAAAGTGGTCATCAAGATGGCTGCAGATTCTAAGGGGGCCTTGAGGGCAGGAGGGATATCTTCATCAATGAGTTCAAGGAGGTCTCTTATCTGATCTGCATCCTGAACCAGACTAATGGTATCCTTGTTCAGCAGAATGATCACCTCTTTTAGCCGAGCCTGATTTTCCAACGATAAGTTTTGTTGAGAAGTAATCTCTTCACCTTTCTCAATGATGTAGTCCTCAATAGAGAAGGAGTAGCTGGTGGTCGGTTTAGTAATGTTCTTCTAAAAGAAAAGAGAAGAAAGGAGGTGTTAGTCGATTGGGTGAATTTGCTAGAATATAGTGTAAAACAAGGCATTACCTGCTGAACTGATTGATCATCAGGATGGGTTATACCCTGGCTTGCTGGAAGACTTGGCTGAATGTTCAGAAGGGACGGGTTTGGAGCTTGATCAGGAGAAGTTTCCCTTGCCAGTTCGTCTAAGATTTCATCTATAAAGTAAATGATAATGAGCATAAAGGATAGATGTTATTTAAAAAGAAAAAGAAGAAAAAAGAGAATTGGTTGAACGATGTTACCTATAGTCTCATCAGATTTATGAGCCTTTGAACCTTCAGCTTCATGAGTCTCTGAAGCTTCACTGTCATGGATTTCTTCATTTTCGGTAGAAACTTCAGGAGTTGGTTTTACAGCTGCTGAGGTGCTGCCTAGTCTGGGAATTTTGACTTGTGGCTGCAATGGAAGTAATGAATATAGAGGTGGTCAGGTTTATTGCTAAGTGGGGTTGTTAACCTGATAGAGGATAAAAGGTTCATACCTTAAGAGATGATTTGGCTTTCTTGGTCCTTGGTTTCTTGGGTAAGGGAAAACTTTCAGGTGTTTTCCTTTTGCTTTTTCCTCTTGAAGATGCAGCAGCTGAAGTAGCAGGAGTTCTCATGAGTACCTTTAGAGGTACTGAATCCAAAGTTGCAGGAATTTTCATGAATTCCTTTAATTTTGGAGCATCAAACCCCAGAGCAGGCTTGGGACCAGCCGAATAGTACTGGATTGCTTTGGCAGGGGGAGTAGATTCAAGATCCTGTGCATAACTAGATGTTAAAATAAGAAGTGAATTCAAGAGCAGGAAATGGTGAGCCTAATGAAATTACCTCACCATCAGAAGCAAAATCGGGCTGCAAGTTTTTGCATAAAGGATGAACTGATATATTGAAGATATGAGTATGCCATTCTTGCCACCAAGAGACAAAGAAGGGATGGGCAACATCTATTAGCCCAAATGGAGATGGTTCGTATGTTGGCAATTCCCATCCTAATTCAAAGATTTTCTTGGCTTCCATTCTTTCTGTTATTACTTCCCTTGGCTTTATGATTGTTGAGAAGAGGAATCTTGGGGGCAGCTGGCCACATCCTAATTGTCTGGCCACCATATTTGGATAGTAGAATTCATAGGTGGACTGCACTAACCTCCCATGATGAAATTTGGCTGGCAGAGTGCAAGGTTTGATAAAGGAGTTGAAGATCTCCGTGGATTCTTGACCTGAACAACCAATTAGCTAAACTTGCAGGGCAAAGTCAAATTTTCATTTTCTCTGTAAGGGAACCAGAGCACATTACCGAATCCTTTGAAAAACAGCTTGAAGAAATGACCAATGTCTATGTCAATGCTGATAGATGATGCTGCTTCCCCATAAGTCTGACAAGCCTTAACCTTTGCTGTGTTGCCTTCAGCATAGTTAACTGAAGGAAAACTTAGATTGGATAGGTTCACAGAGGTTATCTGATGCATGTATAGCTGGAGCCACATCTGAATTAGCCACCAGGGACCATTCACACAAGAGATCTCTCCACCTTGGCGCATCTGAAGAGTAATCTGATGCATCATATGATAAACAGACCCCAAAAGATATTTGCCTAGTGGGATCTGAGTGTCTGCAGCCAGATCTTCAGCCATCACCATATGATTCAGAGTTGGTTCATTGGATTTTCCACAGAAGATGAATCTGCATAGCCACATGTTCATGAAGGCTTTCAACTCTTTGTCAGAAATGATGCCAGATGCATTCATGTAGTTCTGGATGTATTTGACCCATCCACATTCAGAGCTGACGGCTCTTTGATTACTTTTGCTCTTGTACTTATGAGGGTATACTGGTAGTGACACGTTCAAGCCAGTCATCATGAACACGTCGGCTAGAGTGATGGTCATCATACCATGGCCAAAGATGAAGGCATTAATGGTGTCGGACCAAAAATGGGAAGCTGCTATCAAAAGAGAATCGTTTCTGGGTGTTTCTGCTAAGGATAATTCCAGACAATGACTGATGTCTTAACTTTCCCAGTGGCTACTGCTTTTTTCCAGCATTCTCCTGTACCAATTCCGCCATCCAGCGATTGAGGGAAATGGCCAATTCTTGAACGTGTTTGGCCATCGGTTTGGTAAGGTGATCCCAGATTTGAAAGGGATTCTTTGGGTTTCCTTCTCGATAATTTCAAAAGAGTCAGGATTTCCCATTGGGCCGAGGAAATAGGAATCAGGGTTGGCAGCATAAGGGATCAAAATCTGATTCTTGTATTCCTGTAAAGGATGATTGAAATCAAAGAGGAATAAGCCAAAAGAAGAACGGGAAGATCAAGTGGAAATTGCTGAATATAAGTGAAGTTTACCTTTGGAATTTCATCCTGGGTCGCCATTGAAGATTCAAAATGGGTCCGAGGTTCTTATTTGAAAGCTTGAATTTTTGGGACAATGTGCGGTGTTGAACGGTGCTTGACCTAGGAGGAGAAGGAGCTTGTGGTCAATTTGAGAATAAAACAACTTTTATCCCGAAATTGAGGGGGCATGTGTTAACACTGGATTTTGGTTGACTTCGGAAGATGACAGGTGGACCCGCATACAGGAAGAAGGACATTCGGCAAACAAAAGAAAGCAAATCGGCTAAATGCTTTGCGGTCGGTTACTTGAGGAAGGTGGTGACTCCATTCGGGAAAGCGAAGATGGCAAGCAAAGCCGATCGAAAAGATGAAAGTCGTAATAATAAAGGACTCGAGAGTTTAGGGCAAGGAATCGTAGTTTCCAAGTTTGTTTAAGAGTTCCTTTGTAAGTCGTAGTCTTTTAGGACTCGTGTTTTGTCTAGGGTATAAATATTGACCCTCGACCATTGTAATAGGGGTTCACAACCAAATCAATACAACCGCCCCGTGCCAACTTTCGAGTCCTTTTGTCGGTCGTCGAGTTCTTGAGAGGAGTCATCGATCCGTCGACCTCCGTAAGTTCCGACAACCTTGTTATCATGTTTAGTATCATGCGGTGGATTTAGGCGTGATGCAAGTAGTCGTGTTTGTTTTCAATGATCGTCTTGGCGGATCTTTGTTTGACAAGCAAGAAGTCTTTGCTTATGCTTTGTTTATAAGTAGATACCGTCTGCGGTGAGCGTTTGCTCAATATGCTTAGTGAAGGCAAAGCAGGTTATCGGCTCTATTAGATACGGCAAAATCTAAATAGATTCATTAAGTTATCTGTGTTGCATGTTTCAAATATTTTATATATTTGTAACACACTTACGCTTAATCTAGATTGATATTGCTCGGCCCTCTCTTATGGTTTTATTCGTGCTTCAATGATCATTACTTTCAGTATTACCTTTGCAAATAGATAACATGCTCGTAATGGCTGAATTATTTTAATCTAGATTGTCACATGTTGTGGGTTCATGCATGTTAATTACGTTTAAGCTTTGACGAAACTAGGTGTCGTGTGGCAGATGCAGGTTTTAGACTAGTTTAATCGTGTTTATTTGCACGTTCCTTCTTCATGGACCCCAACTCGGCTGAATTGCTGAGCTTGGTTATGCATTAACTCATGATTAATTTCACTTGTTCAAACATGTCTTCCCATGCACATGCATTCGGCAATCGGATCTTTACGTATGCTCATCTTACGATTAGCCGAATGGTTTATAAAATTTGCTGCCAGATAGCTTCCTATATAGTGTGTATGTCGTTGTAAGTGGCTTCAGGCCGCCGTATATATGGGCTATCGGTCTCACCCGATATGTTCCGGTTTGACATTTAACTGTTTTATCCCTTGTTAGTTTTTTCAGGTCAAACTGACTGGCACGTTTCCGGATCACGAAGCACCCGGGCACCCAATTGAAGCTACGCTTTCCGGCTTGCTGTGTGTGGGGCACAGTGCGTCACATTTTGTGTCAACAAAGGCTTAATATTTTTCCTTATAGAGAGTATCATTCTAGGTTTGAATTATGTCAAGAATTCTTTAAATGTAACTAAGTTTATAAAAAAAATATCAATATTTCTATCTCCAAATAGATTTATTATGAAAACACACCCATTATTCATCTAATATATACTTATTATGCCTCATAAATAGTAACATATTTTGTATATGTTTAATTAAATTTAAGATTTATTGACTTTTTGAAGAAAAAAACGAGAATGTCAAAAAAAATACTACTAAGGGAGTAAAAAATAAGGTACTAGCTTCACCATTCACCAACAAGCCTAGTACATACTTACATGAGTATTATACCTATCCGGCTATACTACGTGCATGGTGATCAGGAGGGGCATTTGGATTCCCAACGCACAAACTAGGCAGGGAAAAGTGGCGACACATCTGCAGCAGCGATCACCTCGAAACTGGCTGAGATTACACACTTGATCATGTGGATTAATCAGTGAATAATGAAGCTACTAGTGCCCTGAAAAGATCCTGCCCTTTCCCTTATCTCCCCCACATGCCTGCAGAGAGAGTCAAACCTTTTCTGCACAGCAGATGCCTCGAAGCTGCGATGTGCACGCATGCATGCATTGCACGCACGCATGTCGAGGTGCACGCGCGCGTCGCATACCATGTTCCATGCTCGTACGAGAGATCGACCACCCTTCCAACACACATCCCTTTCTTAAATTCTCTGATCTTGTATAGATTAGTGGCCATCGACCGGGTTTAATTAGTCCTTACACGCTAGCTAACATCCATCTGGGAGACCAGGAGAAGCAGAGCAGGAATAAACAAGCGACGCGCTGTCTGTTCCTCGCACGCCCCATCAGCAGGCCCAGCAGCGCAGGAAACAGCACTGTCTTCAGTCTTCACCCCCGATCAGGTCACTTCCAACTTGGATCTGCGATTCGCTCTCCTCCGACTCACCTTCGTTCTCGTCGTATCAGGCGCCTATCCACCTCTTCCAGACAACAGGTCCGCAGCAGCAACTTGCTACAGAGATTAGTAATTTTTCTTGTCGATCGATGTTCATGTCTGTCCGCTTTTTTTAAATTTATTTAGGAACAAACAGTATTCCAGCCTCCCATTCCACGTCCACGCGTGAATGAATCTAGCCGTTTGTTACAACATTTAGACCAAAGACCGCTAAGCGCGCAGAACATTAAAAAAGTTCAAACAATACAACTAAGAACCGTAAAAAAAAGCAAAGCTGAACGTAGTTCCTCAATCCTTCTTTGGCGGCTCCAACCCATCTTCCAAAAGACTTCAATCACCATAATTCCCTCCGCCTTACTCTTTCTTTCTCTTTAGACAACTGAGACCAAAACCTGATCTAGTATTACGACCAAAATTATTCGGAACCTCTGACTCCTCTCCATTGAGCCAATCTTGGAAATATTCCTCACCCAATCTTGCCCATTGACAAATAAGTTGTGGGAAAATTAGGTCCAATCTCCCGCTTGCTTCGGGTCCTTCCATCGTCGTCTACCTCCGGACTCCTCCTCTTGTCCCCATCAAATAGCACCTTCCTGATCTCCATTGTCAAGTCGAGCCTTCTCCAGTTCCTTACCCCAACCTCGAAATTGCGGCGCACTCCTCCCCTTAAGTCTCTCTCCCTCCAGTTCCTTATTCATCATTATGCGACCCTTTTGATTTAGATTGAGACTTTAATCACCCTTGCTCTGATCCCCATTAAGACTATCCACTGCACTGCTTTCCCCCCTTTGAGTAATTGTGCCACTGGAAGGCAAATTCAACCAATCCCCTGTATGAGCTCTCCCAAAATCATGTCCTGAGGACGAAGTTACAGCCGATTGGTTCATCTTCTCCAACAAGGATCAGCAGCGGCCAACGATGGCGAAGCAACCGGAAAAAACCTCCGACGACCTCCTCCTACCTCTGAGAAAACCAAGCAATCGAAAAAACCACACACGCGGACAACCACACCGGAGAAAACTACACTGAAACACCACGAAAACAGCCACAACGACAAAATTGCCGGTGAACTCCCCCAACCACCTAGAAAACCAACCACGAAAAGACACGGAGAACTCCCTGCCACCTTGACGAGACCATAAAACCACGGTCAAAAGGGAGCTGAGCTCGCCAAGAAACTTTTCTCCTACCTGGGAGGGACTGACTCCGATGAGGTCCGCCCTTGGAGCACACACACACCACCCCCCGGCACGTAAGTGATCAGCCTGTTCGCTTGTTGGTTTCAGCCAGACTAAACCAACCAGTCAACAGTGTTTTCTTCTCACAAAAAACCAGCACCAGCCAGTCCAAACCAGCACTAGCACCAATCGAACAGGCCCGATATCTCTAGCTATTTAATAGTGAGTTATGAATATAACGTAATGATCAATTCTTCCTACAGTAGTCTAGTACTAGTATTTGCAAACGAGCTTTAAACTTTTTTAAAAAAACAAGACTTGTGCAGCTGTGATCAGTCACATAATAAGCATCATTAGATTAATTATTGAATATATTTTTATACTAAATTATTTATTTAGAGATACAAATGTTACTAATATTTTTTATTAATCTAGTCGTCAAACTTAAGAAAATCCAAAGCTACATTTATTCTAGAATGGAAGGAGCATGTAAATATATCTCGTGTCAATTTGGCGTGTGTGCCGTTGTGTGTACAGGGGAGGGAAACTTGGGGCACTGCAAACTGGCTGTTTTGAAGGGTCACCTCACAGGAACAATCCATCCATCTGTCAATCAATCTAGTATCACCTGTTGGGAGATACTAGCTGGCTGGCTGACCTGCTGATGATCGAGCAGGTGGCCGAGTGTGAATGGACTGTGGGTCGGCTTAGCAGACAGCCCAGCAGCGTGACTTAGACTCCACGCTTCCGGATCTTGCACTGTCCTTTTCTCCAAGAACGGTGCCTTCCCTTCACCCTTCTGTCCATGTCGGCCTCCTTCTCTCTCTCCCTCTGACTATAGCCTAGCTAGCCTCTAGGCTCTAGCTACCCACTTGCATATTATTTCATGCATTCACCATCCGACTTGGAGTACTAATCCAGGGATTGTCGTGAAAAAGTCGAGCAGAAAGCCAGAAAGGTTCTTGCTCCAACAAGATCAATCGATCTACTCCTGATAAACCAGATCAGGAGTACTGGAAACTGAGCTTCATTCACCAACAAGGCTAGTACACGCAGGCAGGCAGGCAGGCGAGGAGGCGGGACAGGCCATGGATTCCCAACGCACAAACCACAAGCGAAACTCCCTGATGAGCGAGGTAGATTATGCATGGATAACCCGTGCGGTGCTGATGGGGCCATAAATGGTTTAGAATTAAATTACACAATTTATTTTTACTCGCATGAAGGAATAAACTACTAGTATGCATTAATTTTAGATTTTAGACTTGAAATAAAATGAGACGTCTTATATTTACTCGCATAAAGGAATAAACTATTACCCCCCTTCATCTAGAAAAACTACAATTCTAGCACGGTGCTAATTTAAAGTATATCTTAAATTTGATTGGCTATATATAGGTATATAAAAATAATATTCATGATATCAAATAAGTATCATCAGTTTTTTCATGAGATATATTTTTATATTATACCTATTTGGTGTCAAACATTAATACTTTTATCTATATATTGTATTTGGTTAAACTTTAGATGTTTTAACAAAGAATGCACCTAAAATTGTATTGTTCTTTTGGACGGAGGTATTATAAATGATTTTTTAGGATGGTGCGGTATGATTACGTAGATAAACAAATGCATATTAATAGATAATATGGTTTGTTGACGTAGATAGCTTGCATGATTAGATAGGTACCATAATAATTGTATGTGCTAGTTGTGTTGCTGATGTGGATGGCTTTCATTATTGAGACGACATGATTCTAATCGAATTTAAGACAATAAGATATATAGATATAGATATAGATATAGATATAGATATAGATATAGATATAGATATAGATATATGTCTAAATCTGCTTAATCTTACTTATAGCAAGTACAATAATGGTCCTATAGCCAAGCAAATTTTGATGTGGAGAAGAGAAGAGAGGAGAGATGATGAGAGCTTGGCTCTCATGCAAGCAACAAGCTAGGCACGGGAGCCTATACAGGGGTGGGCTCATACATCAAGTGAATATGAGAAAGATTAGGGAAGAGAAGGTTGACATGGGTAAAAGTAACAATAAAAAAGTTTCTTATAGACAAATAAGAGACCACTGTTGTATAGCTTGGCTCTTGTCTAATAGCCAAACACTTGGCTCTATTATTGTGGTTGCTCTTAGAGCAATTTCAAAAGACTCTTTAATTATATTCTCCCTAATTTATAGGTATAGAGATTTTTGTTAAAAAAAATATCCTCTAACCGTCTCTTTAATTGATATCCTAATGTAGACATCCTCTATTCCGGATTTCTCGCTAGCCAAAGATATATGAGGAGCGAGGATGGCTCTCTAGAGCATACATAAGACATAGAAAAGCTGTTAGAGAGGGTACAAAGATATAAAAACAAATTTTTAAACTCGAGCGTTTCTCCAAAAAATGATGATTTAGAGACTTAGTTTTAGAAACTCTTGAAGATGCTTTTAGTACGCAGTCATGCATGTATACTGCTCTGCAAAGGGCATGCATGTTCCGTCCTTTCCCTAATCTCCCTCCACTCCACATGCCTGCAGAGAGCGTCGTGCCGTCGTCAAACCTTTCTGCGCGCGCGCGCACACACAAACAAGCTTTAAGCCATGAATCCATGATGATATCCTTCTGCCGGCAAATGCCTCGAAGCTAGTAGCTGAGACATGCACGCACGTACGCAGGCACGCAATGCCGAAATTCCCGCGCGCGGATGCACCACCCGCTGTATACCACCACCAGGTTAAATTAGTGGCGATCTATGGGTTTAATTAGTCGCTAACCACATCTGGGAGCTAGCCTAGCTAGGACTGGCTGGGAGACCAGGAGAAGCAGAGGAGGAATAAGCGCGTGTTTAGTTAATCTCAAAAAGTGCTATAGTACCTGTCACGTCGAATGTTTACGGCTTATGTATGGAGCATTAAATGTAGACGAAAAAAAAACTAATTGCACAGTTTGGTGGAAAATTGCGAGACGAACGTTTTGAGCCTAATTAATCCATATTTGAACAATATTTACCAAATAAAAACGAACGTGCTACAGTAGACCCAAATTCCAACTTCCTACAACTAAACACAAACACAGCCTAAACAAGCGACGCGCTGTTCCCTTGCACGTCCCAGGCATAGCTAGAGCTAGCTAGCTAGTGCAGGAACAGCTCTGTTCCCTTCTGTTCTGCTGTGTCGTCTCCCCGGCCCGATCATGTCCACGAGGCACTTTTCAGACACCTACCCAGATCTATCTAGGTAGCCCTAACCCCCAGGTCGTCGTCAACGTCACTCCCAGGTCCCCAACACCATGCAACTTGCATCGTCGCATGCGAACGCTAAACCCTAGTAGCTAATTAAACGGATCGAGTAAGTTGCTGTGCTTAGTAGTGGTACTGAATGAATGATGAATGGATGAATGCAAGCATGCACTGCTCCGACAGATCGATGGCGATGGACAGGAGATAGATGATAGTTCGATGGGCATGGGTCGAAATTCATGCATGGCCGCCGGATCAGTAGAAGACGATCGACGACGGAACACGCACGCCGCCCGTACGTATGTACACGGCGCTTCACCGGCCGGCATCGACATAGTAGGCTGATGGCACTAAGGATGAAAACGGAACGGAAATATCCCGAATCGAACCGTATCGTTTTTTATATTTAATCCGATCGAATCTATATTTTCTTTTCCGACTTTACCGTTTTCGTTTTCGCATTTGAGATGTTTCGTATTTCAAATGTAAAAGTAGAAAACGGTTTACACATTTTTTGACCGTTTTCTACTTTTCTACTTTTAATTTGAAATATTCTGAATTCAAAATTCGAGTTATCGCACAGTCATACTGCCCAATTATGATGCTGCTCACCACCTTGTTGCATTGCGTTTTTCTCTTGGTGGCTAGCTGCCTTCTCTTATAGACGGCGTCCAGCCTCATCTCTCTTATTATGTATTTGGTCGTGCACTTGTTTAATGCTATGCACTTGAACTAGATCATGCACTTGTTAGTTGTGAACTTGGTATGTATTTGGTCGTGCACTTGTTTAATGCTATGCACTGTGGGTCGGTATTTCGTATTGAATTTTCGCATACCGACCGTGTTCGACATAATTCCGCTCGAATTGGTTCGTTTCCGAAATTCTAGATATTCCATAAGTTCGTGTTCGTTTTCGTGTCCGGCTTGTCCGCTTTCGCTTTTGTTTTCGTATTTCAAATGTAAAAGTAGAAAACGGCTCAAGATTTTTTCCACCGACCGTTTTTAGATGGCACGCACGGTATGGGGGTAATGGGAGGGGGGAGGCAGATGAGGTGGAGTAAATGCGCGTACGTCTGGGGCCCTCGGCAAAGAGGGTGGTAGCAGTCGCACCGGTTGTACTGGAACAGTGACAGTCCAGTAGCTGCCGCAGCTAGCTTAGCTAAGGAAGGAAGGAAAGTCGTCCTCTCCTCGAGGGGGCACAACACAGCACAGCACAGGGAGGGCACTGCATCTGCATCTCCATCTGCATCCGCATGCAGAGAGAACGAACGAGCGAGCGAGACCGGCGCGCGCGCAGGCAGTAGTCAGGGACGGATGGAGGAGAAAGACGGATCGGAGTCGGAGGAGTAAATGCCGCCACTTACCCCGCCTGTGTCCCTCGGCCAGAGCCGGCCAGCAGACACAGCCGGGGCGCGCGCGGCTGGACCTGGAGAGGTCGCGTTCGCGTGGTCATCCATCCGTGGTGGCACTGGATGGGCGCTGCCATGGCAGATTGCGCCAACAGGCTGGGCTGGTCGTCAGGTCAGGTACGTCGCCACTGTAGCGACAAGAACGAAGCAAAAGAAACTACGAGTAGTTGCGGCATGCGAATTAATGGCTACTGGCGGCCGGCAGACGGCGAGTAGACGATCCGTATCCGTCCATGGTGCAGTGTGCAGCAGATCGGCGACGACGAGCAGAGCAAGCAAGAGGAGGTCTCGTCCGGGCCGGGCCGGGAGATCGAAGAGAAAAAGCTGACGGCAACCATCTCAGCCTCAGCACCATCGGAGTGGCGTGTGCGTGAGAGAGCATGCAAGGAAGCGTGTGCATGCGCTGCAGGCCCAGGCCGGGCACTGCGGACTGCTCCCGCTGGTGGCCGGCCGGCCGGCTGCTTCAATTCGCTCCCTGGCCAGAATCCAGATCGCATCGCAGATTTTGGGGCTGGCGCATTATATGGGATACTCTCTGCTAACTAACTGCAGTTCTAATTCACTGATACGACCGATCGAGTAGATCTTAGGACCACCATGGCCACCGCCCATGCGTGATCATCCATCCGGCCAGGCTGCCGCCGCCCGCCTAGCTCGCTCGTTTATTCTACACTAATAAATGCACTTGCTGTTTCTTAATGCTCGATCGCTCATCATCACAGGACAGTAGGACATGGCACTGTAAGCAAACAGTTTGGAGTGTCGCATGCAGCAGCTCGATCGATCGCAGGAATTATTGTTCATCCGTTTATTATGCTGTTTGCAGCAGCTAGCTAGCCAGGCAGATCGCAATCTTGTGAAATTCTCGGGCTGGGTGCAGTCATGCTGTGAGAGTCGCTTTCAGATTACCGTGAGATGAGTTTGAGAATTGTGATTGCATCTCCAGATATATATATAATTCTTGTGTGGAAGCCGGCCTGTTGCGCAGCGGCGGCGCATATGCTGCACTGGGCTGGATAAGCCCAAGTTAGAAGCCCATCCAAATAAGGGCTTCATTTAGCCCAGGAGCCCAAACGCTGTACTGTCACTGGCCGGTGTGATTTCAAAATCAATCTCGCCTACAATGCTCCTGGAACGATATAACCATAACCGTTATTTATCAAGAAAAAAATCAGATAAAATAGATTGACTCTTAGTTTCTCTTAAAGAATGTTGTCATTTGCCAACATAAGAATAGAGGAAATGCATGATATATAGTTTTTTTGAAGACAAACAGATAATTAGCTGTAGCTCTACGTATACACAGTTACACACAACAGCACTAAGAGCACTAATGAGTAATGACATTTTGCTACTATTTTTTTTCCTAAGCATTACCTGACGAAGAAACGAACTCATCCCACTAGGTCTAGCTGCACTGTGATAAGGCTTTCGTGGGTTGTAGCATTCCGATTCGTATTCGGTGAAGGTACGAAAACTTCGCCCTCTCTAAGCGGGTTTGGGCTTGGCCCTTGTCGTGGCCCAAGAAATCCTCTGAGTTTCTCGGCCCAAACTTTCATCCGCCGGCCAGCGACCTAGCAGCCCAGTAAACACAAGCAAGACAGGCAACCAGCGAAGGTGCTGGAGGCCTTCACAGGTTCGCCTCTGCGGTTGCCGGCGCTAGCAAATCGAGCGGCGGCGCGGCGAATCGACCCGGGAGGCGGGCAAAATCGAGCGCCACCGCGCCGGCAAACCAAAGCGCCGTGTTCTCGTGCTGTCGTGCGGCTGCCTCCTGTCGGTCGGCGTTGCCCAGGCGGACAGGCAACAACGACCAGCGGGAGTCCGGCGGTCTGGGCGCCTGGCAGGAGCAGCACAGCAGGTATTTGGCATCTGAGGAATCGAGTACCATTTCGCATTGGCTTTTATTTAAACTTCAAATTGCTGCCCAGTCCTTAATTTCTAGTGCGTTTGTCGTCTATATCTGTATGTATGTAACCTGCGGATGATTTACACGCGTAAATAGTGGACCTACGCGGAGAAATTCGCCAGCTCCGCCAACCGCGCATTAGATTTTCACCTTGCTGCAATAGATTTGCAGTTACAGCATAGCTTATCATCCTTTTTTTAAGGACTTTGACGCTGGGAGAAGGGGATATCATACCATATTACCATCCTGATCCACCAATAGTTTGTAGCCACAAATTGCAGTCCTGACAGAGAGACTTTCATGCTGTTAAGGCATTGAAAAAATGGCGTTTTCTTGCTGAATCTCGGGACGCCAGAGACTATTGACGATGTGCATCCTTTATTGTTCAATCTTGTTGCAGATCTAGTTACTTAACTGCTTACTAAGGGCAAACCCACGATTTGTTAAGACTAATTAATACATCAGGTTGTGATGCATATTCATGTTCAAAATTAATCTGTTGTGCTGTCTTAGGAGTTGTGTTGTGACAATAGTTCGAGATAAGTTGTGTTGTGCTTGTAGCCCTGTTCGCTTCTCTTATAATCCGTCTTTTTCAGCTTGTTTTTTCAGCCGGAACAGTGTTTTTCTCTCACAACAAATCAGCCGGAACAGTGTTTTGGCTTGTTTTTTCAGCGTAGCCCCGTTCGCTGCGCTGAAAAAACAAGCCAAAACACTGTTCCAGCTGATTTGTTGTGAGAGAAAAACACTGTTCCGGCTGAAAAAACGGATTATAAGAGACAAATTGAGGAACTAATTTGAGATAAATATGTGTTTGACCTGAAGCTTCTGAGCTCTAGACTGGTGCTCCTATTTTTAGCAGAGGCTACTTATGTTAGCTTCTCTTTCTCTAATGAAGGTGCTAGCTAGTTTGCATTTGCCTTGCATATGATTGCTTCCATTTGATCTGACATGAACACGCGTGCCTAAGTGGCAAGTCTTCCTTGTCAATTGTGTTGGCCAATTAGTAGGTTTCCCTTGTGACATGGTTAACTTTTTTATTTAAAAAAAAAGCAATTTGACATGTTATTGCTCAGTTACAGGCTTGGCAGGCCTTATATTATAAGAATGAATCACTATAATGAACATGTTCAGTTTAGTTCCTTCTGCCTTGTAATGTAAACCACAGTACTTTCTTGCATTCAATTGTAATTTTCTAATGGTTCCTCTAATTTCGTGTTGAACTTTCTTGTGTTGTTATTTCTTCTGATCTAGGCGGTGACTTCCACTGGACCTCAAGCTGCCATCTTGCCACGTGACCTGATTGCGGCCTTGTGGACACAGCACGGGAGCAGGGTTGCGCCACCTCTCTGAGTGCCATAGGCTGGTGCATAGGTATACACACACACAGGTGGCTATGGCATCGCGTAAGCTTCTCATGGGCCTCACAACCGGGAGGCGACTACAATCCCGCACTCAGCAACTATTCTGGGCCACCAGTCTCCCTGAAGCTACCACCTCTCGGTCCCTCGTGGTGGCTGCTGCAACGGCGCAGCTATCCGGCAGGTCTCCATCCGCTCTTCTCTTCTCTTCAAGGACCGTCTCGTCGACTCAGCCCGTTACACAGTCCGCAGGAGATGTGTCTGGCTCCGGCCCATCTGCAGTGGATCACAAGTTTGTTTCTCGATCTTGCAGTCTTAGCACGTTGATCCATTAATGCATTCTTGTGTAATTTGGATTGCTTACAAGTATGAATGAGAGCAATGGAGAAATTAAACAGAGCATACGTGTAGGATGTTTGATAGAGCAATTTTTGTTGAGATTTGAGTCATTTGACATTCTCTACAAATCCCAACTTGCTTGG
This sequence comes from Miscanthus lutarioriparius, assembly GCA_904845875.1. Taxonomy (NCBI): domain Eukaryota; kingdom Viridiplantae; phylum Streptophyta; class Magnoliopsida; order Poales; family Poaceae; genus Miscanthus; species Miscanthus lutarioriparius. The sequence goes on along the minus strand of CAJGYO010000007.1, from coordinate 97,213,060 downwards.
GACTAAGAATCTTTGTTGTTATATTTGTCCTCTCCACCTGTGTCAATCAGGTAACCCTAAATTAGGTACTCTGAACATTCTCTATTTTGCCAAATAGTGACAATGGATAATAGGTCATTAGAGGAGACTACAGTTGCTTGAATCAACAAACTGAAATGTAGAAAGTTGGGCTAGTTCCTTTTATTAGTTGATTGCAACAATGTAATCTTCAGTATGTTTAACTGTTTTTACTTTATAGTTTGGTTATTTGAACTTTTGTTATTATATTTTTTTTTGCCGCATGGGATAGTTGGTGATTATGATTGCGTACATTGAACAGGTTGGCAATGCAAGAGGACGAGTTTCACAAATTAGCAGATGAGACGATTCATGATTTGCTTGAAAAACTTGAGGTAGTGAATCCTCTTTGTTATGGCCTTCAGATATCTCAAACAACATGTTTAGTCAGCATACCTCTGACTAATACTATTCTTCATGTCTTTTTTAGGAGTATGGTGACTCCATTCAGATGGATGGTTTCGACATAGAGTATGGGGTTAGTTGCAACACACGATGGAGAATCATGCAATCCTTTCTAGTATGTGTTTTCTTTTTCATGTATTTGATTATTGATGCATCCTTCTTTTCTTGGACATTTTAGAATCAGGTTTTGACATTGAGGCTTGGGGATCTGGGGACATATGTTATAAACAAGCAAACGCCAAACAAACAAATCTGGCTATCTTCACCTGTGAGGTACAGTAAATGCTATCTTAGTACCTCAGTTGTTGTTTGTTTCATTATATGTAATAGACACCTGAATTTGATTGCCATCGTCTTGTCTGCCATGTTGTATTATCATCCTTTCTCAAGGTTGATGCATATTGTATTACACTAATAATTAATTTTACTAGTATCGTGAACCTGTCATGTGCGGACGCGTGTACTCCAGTAGCCTTGGCGCTTGCATGACGCACTGTAGAGTGACGAACGCTTATTTGCTCGCCGCGCAAGCAGCACGGCCACTTGAGGTTTCAAAGAGCCTGCGCTGCGTGGCTAGAGGAGAGCTCAGATTTAGAAAGTAATCAAGTTATTCTCCTTGATATTAGCATCTTTTTGTTACCTAAAATTAGGAGGTTTGTTTCCTTTGATAGCGACCAGATAGGCTATAAATATTTGTAAGTGGCACTTGAGAAATTAAGCAAGAATATTATCTCTTCCTATCTCATCTACAAGCTGCGGAGGGGTATAACCTCACCGGAGAAGGCGGCCGGCGGCCACGAGTTTGCGTGGCCGAGGCCGGTTGCGTCGAGGGTTCGGACGACCTTGATGACTGGTATCGGTAGTCACCGCTCATCTTCTCGCGCTCCCAATCGGCCAGGCCCGGCTCCCATCGCAGCCACCACCGCCGCCACCCATTTAACGCCCACCCACCGCGCCCGATCGCGACCACCACCCATGGTCGAGCCGACCATCGCCGACCTCCTCAAGGAGATGATGGCCGTGTCCATGAGCTCTCTCCACCTCGAAGGCCGGCGTCGCCTCCATCAAGGCGAAGACGTCCACGACTGAGAGCAGCGACAGCCGTCACGACAGCCCGCGCGAACTCGAGTTCCACCCGAAGCACAAGAAGTGGGATTTTCCCCACTACGATGGCACGTCCGACCCCATGTTGTTTCTCAACAAGTGTGAGGCGTACTTCCGGCAACATCGCACCATGACGGAAGAGCGAGTGCGCATGGCGTCCTACCACCTGGACGACGCCGCGCAGCTGTGGTTCATCCAGCTGCAGGATGACGAGGGATCGCCGTCGTGGGGGAATTTCAAGGACCTCCTGAATCTGCGGTTCGGACCTCCCCTGCGATCCGCCCCCTTGTTTGAGTTGGCGCAGTGCCGTCGCGACGGCGCCGTGGAAGAGTACGCCAACCGGTTCCAGGCCCTCCTACCTCGCGCCGGCCGGCTCGACGAGGCGCAGCTGAGTCAGCTCTTCACCGGCGGCCTCGGGCCTCCGCTTCGGCAATGCCCGTCGCATCCACCACCGAACTCCCTCGCCGCCGCCATGAGCACAGCCCGCCAGTTGAATTGATGGAGCTGGAACGACTGCACCACCTCCTCTCTCCGCCAGCTTGCGCGGACCTCCACCTACCGCGGCCCGTGCGCCGCCTCGCTGCCCCCGCCGCCGCCCATCTGCACTTTCGGCACCGGCGGGCGGCCGCAGCAATGGGGGCGGACCGAGGCGCCAGCGCCGCCTCACGCCAGATGAGATGGCGAACGCCGTCGCTGGTGCGTGCTTTAATCGCAACGAGCGGTACACCGTGGCCATAACCGCTTGCAGCGTATATTCTTCGTCGAAGGGTCGAATCGAAGGCAAGACGCCGACGGGGCGGCCGTGGACGACGCAGGGGCGCCCTGTTTCTCCCTCCAGGCGTTGGCCGGGGTGCCGATGGCAGGCACCATGCAAATCGGGGTGACCCTGGGCCCCCAAGCGCTCGTGGCTCTCCTCGACTCCGGCAGCACGCATAACTACATATCGGAGGACGCGGCGCGACGCTCTGGACTTCCCTCCACCGGCGACCCGCCTCGCTGCGTTGGTGGCCATGGGGAAGCGCGCCACACGTCTTGCGGCGTCCTCCGCGCTGGGCGCTTTTGCCGTCGATGGTGAGAGCGTTCGGCCGACCTCTTCGTCATGCCGTTGGCGGGTACGACATCGTCCTCGGCACCATTGGCTGGGCTTTTCGGGGCCATCGTGCGGGACTTGTGCCACCGGCAAGATGTCCTTCCGGTAGCGCATGAAAGCGCACCATCACTGGACCGGCGTCGCCCGCCATCGACTCCGGCTCTCGCGCGACGCTTTCGACACCGACTCACTCCTCGAGGCGCCCAGCAGACGGGGTCTTCGCCGACCAAACAGCTCGCCCAGACGCGCGCGCACGACCACCGCATCACGCTCAAGCCCGACGCCCATCCGGTCGCCGTGCGCCCCTACCGGTACCCGGCGGCGCACAAGGATGAATTGGAGCGACAGTGCGCCGCCATGATGGAGCAAGGCATCGTCCGTCGAAGTGACTCGCCGTTCTCGTCACCCGTCCTCCTCGTCAAGAAGCCGGACGGCTCGTGGCGTTTCTGCGTCGACTACCGGGCGCTGAACGCGCTAACGGTCAAGGACGCCTTCCCGATCCCGGTGGTCGATGAGCTCCTCGACGAGCTCCATGGCGCCCAGTTCTTTACCAAGCTGGACCTGCGCTCGGGCTATCACCAAGTGCGCATGCGTCCGGAGGACGTCCACAAGACGGCCTTCCGCACCCATGATGGCTTGTACGAGTTCCTGGTGATGGCGTTCGGTCTATGCAACGCCCCTGCAACGTTTCAAGCACTGATGAATGACGTGCTCCGGCCGTTCCTCCGCCGCTTCGTCTTGGTATTTTTTGATGACATTTTGATCTCTGTTCGTCATGGGCGGACCACCACGCCACCTCCGGACCGTCCTCGACACGATACGCCGCCACTGACTCTACATCAAGCGGTCCAAGTGCTCTTTTGGGGCGCCCTCCGTCGCCTACCTCGGCCACATCATCTCCTCCGCCGGGGTGGCCATGGACCCCGCCAAGGTCCAGGCGATCGTCGACTGGCCCACACCTCGCTCCCCTCGGGCGGTTCGAGGCTTCCTCGGTCTCGCGGGTTACTACCGCAAGTTCGTCCCAGAAATCTGGGACGATCGCCGCGCCAGCGACGGGCTTGCTCAAGAAAGAGGGCTTCTCGTGGGACGACTCTGCAACCACGGCTTTCGCGGCACTCAAGACCGCCGTGACGACGCCCCGGTGCTCGCCATGCCCGACTTCGCCTAAGCCGTTCATCGTCGAGTCGCGGCGCGCCCACGTCGAGCTTTGGCGCCGTGCTTTCGCCAGAGGAGGCCACCCGTCGCGTTCTTGGCAAGAAGCCGGTGGCGCACCGCCACTCTTCGCTTCGCCAGCGTATGAACGCTTGGTGATCGGGCTGGTCAAGCGGTCAAGACCGGCGGCGACACACTGTGGGGCGGCGCCGTCGTCAAGACCGATCATTATAGCCTCAAGTACCTTCTCGACGGCGCCCGCCACGATTCCGCGAACATCATTGGGTCGGCAAGCTCCTCGACCCGATTTTCGGTGGAATACGGTCGGGCGCCACGAACGTCGTCGCCGACGCCTTGTCGCGCCGCGACCGAGATCTTCGCAGGGCGCCGCCGCCATCTCGGCGCCCGTTTGACTTCATCGAGCGGCCCGCCACGCCCGAAGCCACGGACCCGGCCTGGTCGCCTACACGACGAAAGCTCGCTCCGGTGCCGCGTGATCGCGCCGTGGGCCGGTGGACGGATTGGTCGCCTTCACTGTGGTGCTGTACATCCCACCGGCCTCACCGCGCCATGCGAGAGATCGTGGTCTTTGTCCACGCCGACGGCCACGAGGGAATCCACCGCACCCTCCATAGGCTCGGCGACTTTCATTTTCCCAACATGCGTGCTTTGGTGCAGGACTTTGTGAAGGCTTGCGTCACCTGCCAGCAGTACAAGGCCGATCATCTGCAGCCGGCCGGGCCTCTGCGATCCCCTCCGGTGCGTGCGTCCATGATGCGGGTGACCTCGGCATCGACTTCATTGAGGCGCTCCCCAAGGTCCAGGGCAAGACGGTGATTCTCTCCGTGGTTGATCGCTTCAGCAAGTACTGCCATTTTATTCCCTTGGCGCATCCCTACACCGCCGAGTCCGTCGCCAACGCCTTCTTCGCCGACATCGTCCGCCTCCATGGCGTTCCGCAGTCCATTACATCGGACCGCGACCCGGTGTTCACCTCGGCGTTCTGGCAGGAGCTCATGAGGCTCACGGGGACGAAGCTCTACATGTCCTCCGCCTTCCACCCGCAAACGGACGGCCAAACGGAGGCCGCCAACCGGGTCATCGTCATGTACTTGAGATGCTTCACCGGCGATCGCCCCCGGCAGTGGATCCGGTGGCTACCATGGGCGGAGTACACCTACAACACCGCCTTCCAGTCCTCCCTGCGCGACACTCCCTTTCGTGTGGTTTATGGCAGGGACCCGCCAACCATCCGGTCCTATGAGCAGGGCGAAGCCCGTGTCGCTGCGGTCGCCCAGGAGATGGAGGATCGGGCGGCGTCCACGTGGGCGTCCTCAAGAAGTTTGTGGGAACTCCGCCGGCTGCTCCACCGGCGCTGCCGACCCTCTGCAACGGTGCTGTCGTGCCAACGCCTTCGCGGGTGTCCCAGGGCCGCCTGGCTCGCGGTGTCCGCCAGGTCCTCGTCGAATGGGAAGGTCAAGACCCCGCCTCCGCTTCCTGGGAAGATTGGGACGATTTCCGTGCTCGGTTTCCTTCCTTTCAGCTCGAGGACGAGCTGGCCTTCGAGGCGGGGAGAGATGTCATGTGCGGACGCGTGTACTCCAGGCGCAGGCGCGCCCGCGACGTACGCAGGGCGGCCGAACGCGCTGCTCGCCAGGCGCAAGCCGCGCCCACGGAGGCCCAGCAGCCACTGCGTGGCTAGAGGAGCTCAGATTTAGAAAGTAATCAAGTTATTCTCCTTGATATTAGCATCTTTTTGTTACCTAAAATTAGGAGGTTTGTTTCCCTTTGATAGCAGCCGCATAGGCTATAAATATTTGTAAGTGGCACTTGAGAAATTAAGCAAGAATATTATCTCTTCCTATCTCATCTACAAGCCTGCGGTAGAGGGGTATAACCTCACCGGAGAAGACGGCCGACGGCTACGAGTTGCGTAGCCGAGGCCCGGCGCGTCGAGGGTTCGACGACCTTGACAGAACCTGTCCCTGTGTAAGGACTTAGGAGTACTGAGTACATGTCATTTTTCGAATATTGTTTATGGCCACCCTTTGTGATATGTTGTTCAGTTTATTCGATATGGTTATTTGTCTTATGATGTTGCTGCGAAACTTATTAATACTTTTATTTCCAATCAAACAGACCCACGCTTGGGTATTTTGTATAATACCCAAAAGCGCTTTGCTGAACTTGTATGTCATTTTTATCTTATATAAAGATGCTATCTGGATATGAATGCAGTGGGCCTTCTAGGTTTGATTGGGATGCAACAACCAATGGTTGGATATACAAGAGGACTGGAGTGAACGTTGTGCAGCTTCTGGAGAGGGAGATTGGTGAGCTCTGTGGTACTCCAGTAGAACTTTCATAAAGTACAGGAAATGCCACACAGCTAGGTTGGATGGAGAGTAGTGCACTTGAGGGAATGAGACACTCGTGTAATATGGTTTATCACAAAACTTTTTTTTTTGTTCTATGTATTTGCACACAGTTTGGAATAAATAACTTCCCCTCGCTGGTAACAGGACACAGTATTATTCATCAGGCACATCTTTTTTTGATATGCCCTAGAGATGAAGTGGTCTTACATGTAGAAACTGCAAAGTGAATGCTCGTTGCACTTTGTAGTCCAATTTTCAGCTTGTGTTAATATCATAATCTGAGCAATGTCAGCCTGTGCATATTAATATTTCTGAATGCAATACCACATTGGAGTTGAACTAGCAAAATGACAAAATATCACTATATTCTGTTGTACCAAGTAACAAGGATCAAACTACATCAATGCTGAAACATCCTGTGTGCCTCTTCTTCCATCAGCTCAGGGCTCAGTCTGACCATGAGGATGCAGAACTCCATCTGATCCAGCGCCCCGTCCCCGTCCAGGTCGCCTTCCTTCATCATCTCCAGGAGCTCATCGTCCCGGAGCTGGCCAAGCCCGAGCCTGGTCACGTTCTGCTTCAGGCTCCGGAAGGTGATCTTTCCTGCCCTGGGCTCCATGAGCAGCTGGAACCCCTTGCAGAGCTCCTGGATCAGGCCCTCCACGCCGAGCTTCCTCGCCATCAATGGCAGGAAGTCCTGGAACTGCACGGAGGCGCCCTTGTCTGAGTCCATGCCGGAGTTATCCCGCGAGATCATGGCAAAGACTGAAGACCTCGCAATGGTTGGCAAGATTTATGCGCGGGGTTTTGGACTTGTGGTTCGTGGTGGGTTATGGAGAAGGTAGGTGTTTGTTTATATAAGGGGAATGAAGGGAGGATGGTGGCAGGAGAGGGAGGAGTCCATGAGGTTCTTGGAATTGGGAGCAGTCTCCCCATCATGAGGGGACCCCATGCATGCCAACCGAAGTGCAGGGCATTGCAGGCATGCTCTCCTTGCTCCTGCCTGTCTCAAGACAGGGTGTTTGCTGCGTCCGGCAGTTTGTTTCTGCGAAATAGCACAAAGGGCTGGCTTCTGCTGGATCTCAAAGACTGGTTGCTTGGACAGGTCTGGCTTCTTCCCTTTCATTTTCGCAGTAGACTTTGGAACGAGGGGCTTGACTACATAAGAAAATGGATAAGGGCAGTGATTGGAAGTGCTTGTATGAACACAAGAACTAGAGTTGATTATTAAGAGCCTGGTGGCGTTGGTTTCTCGACATCTTGTGATTGCACCAAGAGTCCAAGATATTTATTGGACGGCTCCTGGGCCCAATACGTCAGCCTTCCCGGTGTGCTGTGCACAGGAAGCATCTGTGCTGGATATTTGTTCTTGCTGCCTAAGACAAGTTTAGTTGAACGATTCAACGTGGCAAGTATGAACCGTTGAGGCTGCATTCTGCATAGGTCTTCGGGACGTGATCCGCAGGAAATTTCGTCCCAGGTTCCAGCCTTACGTTCGACTCGGGATTTCGCTTGCCATTCCATGTGAATTGCAGCACATTTGCCTTGCACGTAAGAAACGTAGAGAGCTGACGCTAAGAGCGTCTCCAAGAGTTCCTTGAATCAATTCCCTTTTTTTTTTGTCGCCGGTTAAAAACAACTTACCAACGCTACAATCAGTTTTATTTTTAAATGGGCTATATCAAATCAATTTTTTATTTGAAAGGACTATAAAAAGTTGTCAACCTCCAGGTTCTAGACTAAACGAAATAAGGGCCTGTTTGTTTCACGCCGCCGTGCGTCACAACTTGCCGCGCCGCAACCGTGGCGTGCCGCCGCGGGATTTGGTCGGCGCTGCACTTTTGGCATGCCGCAGCTGCGCCATAAGCCCAGGCTATTTCGGTCGCCAAGCCATGCCAAAGCTACGGCAAGGCGTGTTTTGACGGCGGCCAAACAGGTTAGCTACTGAAATAACCAATAAATAATTTAACAGCGCTATTATTTAAGATATGGAGAAAGGGTTAAAAAATAAGGATGAGTGATAAAATTATACAATTTATGCATATATATCAAAGCCACTAGTCCGGCCAAGTGACTATTTGGAACGCAACAATTTTACATGGAATTGTGCCAAAGCAATTCCCCCGTGGAATTTGAACAAGCCTTAGTTCACCACCACTAAGTAAGCAAACAGATAGCATGTGTCCATGGCGGCGCCGGCGCGGAATTTGAACAAGTCACATAACCGTGCAATTTATAAGAGCACAAGTGCAAACGTGCAATGAAAACTACCGAGACAGTCACACTCTCATACTTGAGCACATATAAATCCGGTAGTCCGTCGAGTACCACGAAAGGCCTCGAAATACGAGACGCATACAACCAAGATCGTACATGATTCAGCATATACACATCACATGTTACATAAAGTTCACAAATAGTCGACATACATCAAAGTTCAAATATAATTATTACAACACAAGGTTCAAATTTAGTAGCGGAAGCGACATAGTTTTGAAACAGCATACACACACTTAGTTCAAATACATGCCAGTTTAATGATCAAGTCCAACAAAAGCAACATAGATAAGTTACCAAAGAAGGCCTTGCCCGCGGCCTCACTCCTCGTCCACAGCTGGAGAGAAGCAGTTCTTGCAGTAATCATTGTACATTACACCATCTGCAACAATGGGGAATAAACTTTGAGTACGAGAATATACTCAGCTAGACTTACCCGTCATAAACCAAAAATAAATTGACACCAAGGAGTATGCAAGCTTTTCATAGTGGGGCTAGCTTGACAACATTTTGCATAAAAGCTTACTAAATTAAATCCTCCAATTTAATTATTTTAGCATCAAGTTAAAGAGAGGTATTTATTTATACATTTGCAACTATTCTGTGGCAAACAATTTATTTAGGACATCATCATCACATTAGTAACCATATCAAATTAATTGGGAAACCACATAACCATCGTATTCCATTATATTACTACGAATGTTGGAAGCTTATTCAAGTTTCTCACTATCCGGGAGAGACGGCGATTCGAATCGGTTATATTACTACAAATGTTGGAAGCTCATTCAAGTTTCTCACTATCCGGGAGAGACGGCGATTCGAATTGGTTGCAACCAGCTGGACAAAAATTCATAACACAAACCTAGACCCACCAGCCACGGTAGCTTTAGGTCACTTTTGTTACAATTTGGGATACCGTGGGTTTGAGCTGAGCCGCACACTCGGGGGACAGTCGGATGCCAGGTAGCTCAGGCCAAGCCTGTCCACAGTCAATCATTGTCCCGTCGCACGCCTTACTTCCTCCAGTGTGCGCGCCATACATCTCAAATTTTCAGTCCAAATTGAGTTGCTCGGCTTCGCGGTCGGAACGACTTATCTGGCCAGCTAAGTGAAAGGCGACGTTCAATCTCGAACAAGGTCCAACAACGGTATGGTCCTTAACCGATACAGACGGGATCAACATAGCCAAACCTAACACCATTTGCATATAAAATCCTGTCCGGTCTCCATTTATATAACACCACATGGTTATTTTCCACGATAGCAAATATAGCCAACCGTGACCAAGTATCCACCTATAGCTCGCAGGTGATAGAAAATCACCCGACTTCTATCGGTCTAAGCATGACTAAGCATATACTTTGATCATGGACCTAAAAGAGGTAATAAGATATATTTCTGGATAAGGAAAAGATATATGCATGAACAGTTCCAAACAACTCCTATAACTTAATGCATCAAACATAAAGGACTCAAGATATTTTTAATAAATCATGGGAGGCTTAATATGCTCCGGGGCTTGAATTTGAGAAAGCTAGCGGGAACGTGCTCCAGACACTCTGGCAGCTCCTGGACCCTCCTGGACCTCCGGTGGAACCTCCTCTCCCACGGTCTCGATCTTCATCAGCGTCACTCCTTTCGACGATCCTATATGCATGAATACATGTATATATATATATATATATATATATATATATATATATAAAGAATGAACAGGAGATGCAATAAAAGGATGATATGATGTAAAACAAAGATGTCACATGAAGCCCTAGTGCATAAAAGTAAGCTTAGATTAAGCATTTTCTGAACTACAATACAACAGTCACTTGTTTTAACTATAGCTGGAGTTTTAAGCATCCAACAACACATGTTCTTTAACTTTCTGGAAAGCTTATGAAATTGTCTAAAACTTTATTATTATCATCTTAAGAAGATTCAATAGTTAACAAGGTCAAATAATGCCATGTTTCAGAACTGCACAGAACGCAACCAAAACCTAATTGAGAATTTATAAAATCTAAAACTCCCAAACCTGCTGGCCTAAAATCATGAAATTTTAGGACAAGACAGATGAACAAGTTATCTACAACTTTGTTATTATCAATATTTACAACAAACCTCATTTTCACCATGAAAACACCACGACAACAGAGACTACACATGCAACCATTTTCAGCACATAAATAAAAGGTTCACCACTTGTTTAGTTAAACAAGATAGCACACACATAAGTTATTCTAATAGCTTCAATCATCACTACCCTAGCTCAGCAACATTTTATCTTAGTCATAAGTAAAAGATGAACAAAAGGATCATGCATACATATTAAGCTTCTCACATAAAACTAAGAGTTACACTAGCAAACACTTGAATAGCAAGCAAAAAGAGAAACTACATCAAAATGGAATCATGCATGCTCACAGAAATTACAGTAGCTCATATACACATTTTCACCACCTAAAGAAAATCTAAAACTTGTAGCTAACAACTTATCCTAATTAGAGTAAGCAAGCATTTAACAAGCATCAAGCTCTCATGCGGCAAACAATTTCAGAAAAGCTAGATACTTGCCAACTATACCAACATATTATATACATCGCAAACATGCTAGAAAGTATAATGGTTAAGCCCAAACAAATTATTTACATGCCTTTATTGATTTCCTTAGGTGGCAAGGTGAAATAGAGAACTGCTATTTCTAGTGCACAGTAAATTCTGTAAAAATTACAGTAGCTTAAGAGTGCATTCAATAGACCACTGCAGGAATTTTATAATTTTCGAGCAAGTAAAACAGCCTCTACAAAAATCACAAGCAGATCAGGCTTTCATCAACTTAAACAAGCATTAAACAAGGTTAATTCATAACACCACAGTAAAAGCATGTAAACTGCTGGTTTAATATTCTTTTTTGCAAGCATATGATAAAACAAGACTAGCAAAATTGGAATCACATTTTTAGCACACTCCCAACTCTAATTTCACATTTTACAAGTTTTAAATGGCACTTTGCATATAAAAAGTCACCAAAAAGCAAACTTTATACTTCTATCAGATAGAGCATTTCATAACGAAGCTAACAAAACTGGTTTCACTCAAATCGGATCATTCAGGCTCTAGATATGAATTTTACAAGATCATCACATAATCTGGAAAAGATTAAAACGAAAAACAACTAAACCCTAGAAACTGCTACGCGCACATAGCTCAGTGCACCCCGAGGGGCTGACGGCTGGGGCCTATGGTCAACCTGACCCCACACGTCACAGGTACAGAGGCAGGGGCGGCGCTTTGACCGGCGATAGCTCGCCGGCGGCGAACTTTCCGGCGATGGGACTATCACCAACGGACTCCTCTCATCGAGACGCATCTATCAGGATAGGTTAGCGAATGATTTTCGACTTCCGTGCCGACGACAGCGGAAGGGACGGCTCGACGGCACTGCACGGCAGCGTGCTCGCCGCTGCTGGCCACGATGGCGCTGGTGAGACCTCGGCAGAGCTTCTACATACTACTGCGGACTCCCAGCATGCACAAGGAAGAAGAGAGACGGCCTAAGATGGCACGGCCACGTGGAGCTCGAGCTCGGCGGCTGCAATGGCGGCCATGGCAGCAGCTTCGGCCCGAGGGCCCTCACCTTGGCTCAAACGATGACGAAGCTAGGTTGGGGATGTAGCAAAGGCCATGTTGGTGTTGTGGCTGCGATGAATTGGAGCGAGGTGCGGTGGCTGCGGCGGATTTTGCGGCGGCGGCGGCGGCTGCTTGGCTCGTCGTTCCTGGCGAGAAGAACAGCGAGTGAGAGCGAGCGAGAGGGAAAGAAGGGAACGGAGAGGTCGCGCTCTGCTTCACATCGCGTGCCCTGTCGCGGCGTGGGCCCAACCCCGGCGTACGAATGCCACGAGGGGGCCAAGGGCTGCGGCCGGTCGGCCACTGCTCCAGTTCGAAAACAGCTAAAGAGCTGACAATACCACCTCAAAATTACAACTGAATCTTCATTTTCCACCCTTCATATCTCTCAAACCGGTTAGTGATTGGTTCAACCAATTGCACCGTGTGATATATCTACACGATTACAACAACTTTGCTTAAATAAGAATGGTCAAATTCCAACTGGTTTGCGAGATATAATTCTCTAAATTAGGGTCCCTCGAAACTGAAAATTCAGTTTCAGTCCATTGAGGACAGCCAAATTTCGAGCTGCTGAAACAGCACTGCATTCACTTTTGGAGACTCTGTTAGACTAAATTAGAAACCAAACTAGCTCTTGACCCTTAAACAAAGTTTTTTCTACTAAAGCAGAACTGCAACTTTTATTTAAGGTCCAACTCCATGCAAGCAATCTAAGCAATAGGTCAACACAGGTCAAAACAGCATCTTGAAAAAGGCATTTTTTTGTCACACACACATAGAAGCAATTTCAGATTAAATCATGAATATAAACATGGTTTCATTTTTCATCCTATGTGTGCCTAGGTTGGTTTAGTGACCAAACAACAATCACTTACATTAACAAGCATTGTCATCAAGCATACATATGGCTAATCTAAGCATTTTAGGGAAATAAACATAACAAGAAAATACATCACCACATGCTCATGATTATGAATGGATGGATGATGCTTATGCTCATGCAATGCAAGTGCAAGATGCAAGCTTAACACCTTAGGGTGTTAAAAGGAGGAGGTGCCGCCGGTCCCAAAGGAGCTCCGCGAGCCAGGAGGCGGCCGCTGGGTCAAGGTGTACGCACAGAAACAGTCACGAGCGAGAGAGGCCACCGCCGGGTCAAGCCATCCGTATTTGGGGGTGGGGGGGGGGAGGGGACTGACAGCTGGGCCCCGCTGCCAGCGTGTCTTTTGCTGCCAGGTTGGACTGCCACATGGGCAAAACGGGGCGCCTATTCGCTGACCGGTGGCAGGATGACGTCCGCCGGGCCCTGCAGAAATAATTTTTCCTACGTGCGCATCATCAAGTTAGGCCAATTTAGTTTTGTTACTGGGCCTTCAGGTCACATATACCAGGGAATACAAAAGGATAGCACAGAGTACAAGTATGCATGTGAAACAAATTTGTTGACATCATCTATGTGCAGTGTTTGAAAGTTAAAAAAGTTATATTTTCTAAACAGAGTTTCAAAATTAAATTTCGATTATGTCACTATGCTTTTACAATAAATCATTCAAGTCAAGATCCCACTTGGGTATCTATAGAATTTTTTTTACATATATACTACCGAATATTATAAATACATTATAGAACATCACATTAAAACTACACGAACATCATAAAATATAGCATAGAACATCATATGTAAACTACGTGAACATCACATATATCATAAAATATAAAAAATAAAATTAGTAAAGTAATTAATTAGAGTCAAATAAAAAGAAGAAAAATAGTACCAAACATAATAAAAATATATCTTAGAACATCAATGTATACTACCGAACATCACAAATACATCGTAGAACATCACATTAGCACTACACGAACGTCACAAAATATAGCATAGAACATCATATGTATACTGTGTGAACAACACATATATCAGGAAATGTAAAAATAAAATTAGTGAAGTAATTAATTAGAGTCAAATAAAAAGAAGAAAAATACTACCGAACATCACAAAATATATCCTAGAACATCAATCTATACTGAACATTACAAAAATATCGTAGAACATCATATTTGTACTCGCAAACATCACAAAATATAGCATAGAACATCACATGTCTACTACATAAACATCACATCTATCATGAAATGTAAAAAATTAAATTAGTATATTAATTAATTAGACTCAAATAACACAGAAGAAAAGATGCAAAATAAAAAAATGAATAACAAAATAAAAATATAAATGAAAACCAAACTTTAACAAAATCTGTATGAACCATAAAAGAGAAAAACGAAGTAAATAGAAGAAAACAAAGAAAAATAAAAAACAAAGAAGAATAAAAGGCGGCATAATAAAAGAAAAAGGAAAAGGGAAAATAAATGAACGAAAGGAAAAAAAGAAAAGCAAAAACGCACAAAGAAAATAAAAAGGAAAATTAAAAATAAAAAGAAGAATAAAACAATACAGAGAAAAAGGAAAAGGAAAAAGAAATAAAAGAAAAGAAAAACTCACCTACCGAACCACCTACACGGATCGACAACGGCACGGCGTGCTCTGCTGGGTCGTGTCCTAGGCAATATAAGAATACAAGTGTAGCAACATAAGTACAAGATGATAGAAAGATTTATCCCGTGGTTCAGCTCGCCACCAAGGCTTACCTAAGTCCACGTTGTTGAGGTATACCACTAAAGCTTAGAGCTTTGCAACCCTACCTCGTTCTCAAGTCAAGAGAGTGAACTCTAGAGATAAGGGGTGATTTTACTCGCTGCAAGAGGTGGTTACAAACCTCCGGGGCTGCCACATAAGCTGGCAAGCTCCACGGGCGACGCTCTAGCTGGCTAGGAGCCAATCTTCAAGAGTAACAAACACAACTGTCAGCTAAAACGTGAACCAAGTGCTCTTTAGAGTTTGGAAATCAATGGAGCTACTCTCTAATCGAGTTTTGGACCCTTTTTCCTCAAGGATTGATGAAAAAATCAATGGATTTGCTTGGGGGCTTGAGGTTAATAATGGAGTGAGAGAGAGAGCTCCTGCTCTATTTTGGACATGCTGAAGTGAAGAAAAAGAGAGCAGATGGCCGTTGGGGAGAAAAGGGAGAGGTATATATACCCCCCAGCCCCCAACAGTAACATTGGCATCTCGCGTTCACGTGATTTTGTTAAGCAACATGATCGGGTCCCAAAATAAAAGTTGGAGTATACATGATGGATATGAGCATGTATAATGATGGCACTCGTGTGACTTCGTTTGGACCATCAATTTGGATTTTTGTTCATCGCTGTCAACGCGCTGACACTATCACTTTGGATCCTAATTACTCACTGATCCAGAGCTCTAATGACTATGGTCTCTAAATGAAAAATGAAGACCAGTTCGCGGGCTTCAAACTTCGTTTTCGGCCCAATGTCCAATTCGCAGCTAAGACGGCCCAAATCGGCTCCCCACCTCACCTTCACCGTCGCCCGCCGTGTGTTCGTCAGAATGTCTTCGTGGTGGCCATGCACCGAGCGCGCCCCCACCATGGCCGACGTGCCTCCGACCTCCATGCCACGCGCCGCCTCGCGCCCTGCTGCTCCAAAACCGAGCGCTCGAGCGTCTCCACGCCTCCCTCCCTCGCTCTCGCCCTCTCTGGCGCTCTTTCTCTGCGCACGCTCATGCTAGAGCACGGCCGCCATGGTTGCCCGAGCTGCTGCGCTGCTCCTCCTCCACAGCGTGCCTCCTCTAACTCCTCCAACCTCTTCCGATCCCAATCATGTGGCGGCCACGCTGCTCCTCCGCCGCCGTCTCTTCTCCGGCCGAAGTCACCGCCATGCTTGCCGTCGCCGAAGACGCGGCTGCCGGCAGTGCCATCCTTAAGCGGCTCAGTTGTTGCGCTGCTGCTGCCTACTGCTTGGCTGGCCAAGGTCAGGCGCAGCCACATCTGGCCGTGGCCAAGCCCTAGCGCGGCCTCTCCTTGTCGTCGCCGGCCGTTTCCCCGCTGGCCGAGCTGGCTCCGCTGCAGTCCCGTGGCATATAGATGACGAGGGACCTCGCGCTTGAATTAAGGAAAAGGTAAGGGGTTAAGTGAAGAACCGTAGACTCATTTAAATAGTGCCTGAAGGACCTGTTCGCTGAATTTAATTTATGTTTTCTGTAGAGACCCCGATGCAAGATTTACATTGCTTTTCTTTGATTTTGGCAAATTTGAATGATAAACTTTGAAAATTCATAGTAATTAGTATAAAAATCGTAAAATAGTAAATGGGGACTTTTTGGAATCCTTGTGGAATTGTCTATGCAGTAGATCTATAATATTTTATGTTTTAGTTTAAAGTTTTAGCTGCAAAAATAGATTTGTGCAGTAAGGTTGTAATGCTAGTTGAATTTGTTATTTTCCATAACTACAGATATATGGCTCCAAATGAAGTGAAATTTTTGTGGCATACTACTCATGTGATTATTGTTGTCTGGTAAAAATTTCATGAGTTTAGGATTTATATTTTAAGAGTTATAAAAATAACAAATGCCCTGTAATGCTTTGCTCCTACTCTGAATAGTTCTGCATGTTTGAATTAATTGGCTCAGTTAAGTTATGAATCATGACTTAATGAAAATACATGAGTTATAGTACTTTTCTTAAGCTTTCCAAAAAGTTAAATATCATGATTCTTGGCTAAGTAGATATTGAGTTATACTTGCTTAAATCTATGTGGCTGTTTCTTCCCAAACCCAGACAGGGTTTCATTGTTCTTACTGTGAGGCCTTCTTAATAGTATAATTAGCTTTAGGTGTTTACAACAAAGTTGTTTAGAATTTGCTAAGCTTTCTAAAAAGTCTAGAATCACATTTATAGTACATGTATAACTCCATTTATAGCGGTTTAAAGTGGCATGTCAGTTTCTGTCTATGTTTTGGACAGAGATGCAATTATTGGATTAGTTGACCCTTCTAACTATAAAATCATCTTAATATGAGAATAACAAAGTTGTAGATAATTCATGTATCTAGCTTCTATTAAAATTTGGTGGTATTTGGCCTTGTGGTTTGTGAGTTATGGTTGTTTAAAGTTGGGTTTCGGAAATGACTGATTTCTATCAATTGTGGACCAGTTTCTGTAAATGGATATATTTGACTTAGTTAACTTGAGAATCATGCTAAGATGATTAAAGATGAATTGTAGAAAATTTCATAAGCTTTCCAGATTATCTTGTTGCATGTCTTTTGGATTAGTACAACTCCTGTTATGAGTAAAATTAGATGCTGCTGTTTGCAGCCTTGACTCTATGATTGCCGTGAATAACTGGTTTGTCTTGAATGCTTATGTGATGCATCTTGTGTTACCATTCATCACATTTATACACATGCATCTTGCATCTCATCTAGGTGCGCTAGATGAACCACGTGAAGAACGTGATGTTGGAGCCGAACCCGAAGACGGTGTATGGAGGATCTATCCCGAAGATGGAAGGACTAAGCGAGTGCTAGGACCTGAGACGTCACCAGGACGGTGCAAGCTAACGGAACTGACTTGTGTCGGATCCCAGGTAAGCCCCGGAGCATTATAAGTCTTCTAATTTATAAAAGCAATTCTTTCTATATATATGAGTTTATATATTGTTGCATTAAGTTGTAAGAGTTGATTGAAACCGTTGATGCATTTATTACTATCCTTGCCTACCTTATTACCTTTTACCCTGTTAGGTCAGGATCAAATAACTGCTTAGCCTTGCTTAGACCGGTAGCGATCGGTGATATCCGGTCACCTACATTATAGGTGGTTACTGGAAGAATTTAGCTATGGAAAGAATGATATCCTGGAAGTAACTATGTGTGATGGATAATTGGAGACCGGACGAAAAAGTTGGAGGCTGAAAGGTCCTTGTTGGTTTTGGTAATTGAGTGACAACCTAGGTGGACTAATTGTGTTTATGTGAGATACACAGGTGATTAGTCCACAGGTACATATGTATGAGCAACATATGCCATGGAGGTGAAAATGGCTTGGAGATGTTGCAAAGCTCACACATGTGATGATGAAGGAGCTTAACGCACATGAGACATGACATTGAGTCATGTGATCAAGGTGGAGAAGATCAAGACAAGACTTGGCTTGATGGACCGGTTGCAAGCGTGAAGGGCAAGTCGAAGGCTTTGAGTGATGAACAAGCGTGGCGGTGAAGCTTGAGCAAGACTTGGCGCCGATGGACGATGGCAACGGTGAAGGGCAAGTGAAGTCAAGATCGATGAACCAATATGATCACGTGATGATATGAAGTGGATCATATCATTGTTGATAGTGTTGGTGCATGTGTTGCATCGACATTGGAGGAGATGGTATGGAATGCACAAGGCAAAGGTATAACCTAGGGCATTTCATTTCACCGGTCATAGGTGTGTAGAGAAGTTTATGACCGGGTTTAGGA
This sequence comes from Miscanthus lutarioriparius, assembly GCA_904845875.1. Classification (NCBI taxonomy): domain Eukaryota; kingdom Viridiplantae; phylum Streptophyta; class Magnoliopsida; order Poales; family Poaceae; genus Miscanthus; species Miscanthus lutarioriparius. The sequence continues at coordinate 97,194,577 of CAJGYO010000007.1, read as the reverse complement.
TAGATGGCCGTATTATCAAGAGGGCAAACTTGTTTGCATATCGGTCATCTAGTGCCACTCTCGAGTGATCTAACTTTGCATTGTCGCTAGGATCGAGTGGCGTGGCAAGTTGAGTGGCTAACATCCTTTGGGAAATGATTGTGAAAATGCTAACACACATACACATGGTGGTGTACACTTGGTGGTGTTGGCACATTTACAAAGGAGGTGATGTTTGCATGGAGTGAGATGGGTTTGGGTCCTCTCTCCTCTCCCCCATAAGCTTCGGCGGGATTGGCGCTTTCGGAAAATAGAATGCCTATTTTCTATTGCGCCGGATGCAAGTTCTTGTGGTTAGCACATTGGAGCAAGGGTGATGAAGTTAGAAGTGAAAACGAAAGTTAGTCGCGAAGATCTTTGGCGTCGGTCAACTAACCGGGATTTGGATTCAATGCACCGGCACCGAACAAGGACCTTTGGCAGCTTGCGTCCGGTCGGTGACCGGTCTGATGATGATGACACAAGTAAGCCGGAGTGTGACCGGGCAAGTGCGATCCGTCCGATCAGTGTGACCGGACATATCATTGTTGTAGTGGTGCGTCCGATCATGGAATGTGCGGACGCATTTCGTCCGGTCGAGGTCGGTACGGGTTTAGGATAGATTCATCTAGTGACTCGAGTGACTAACCGGACAAGTGGCGGCAAGTTGTGGCGTCCTTTGGGGTCGGTTCATCATACACATGGAGCGTCCGATCGATGTTTGCAGATGACCGTTGAGATCCGGTGATTGCGCCTTGATGCAAGCGTTTGAAGGAGGGGACACGTGAAAACGAGTTAGTCGCGGCATGGAGATGCAAGACGCAACTCGCCGGATTCGAATGCACCGGACGCGGGCAGTCGGCCCGACGAGGTCCGGACAGTGTGACACGGCCGTCGGTGTGTCGACGTCGATCGACGCCGGGCGTCCGCCGGGGCTCATGCCGGAGCGTCCGTGATGACCGTTGAGATCCCGTTGCTTGATGAGGGGAACGGGGTAACGGCTAGTTTAGCCCTTGGGGCTATAAATAGAAGTGGCCCTCGGCCATGGTGGGCTGAGCACCTCAAGGGACTTAGTGTCCATGCTTGTGAGTGCTTGGGAGCCTCCATCACACATATACTTGATAGTGATCATTCGATTGTGTGAGTGAGCGATTCTAGTGCGATTGCATCGTGAGGTTGCATCGAGTGGCACTAGGTGATCGAAAGGCGAGCCGGTGGTGCTTGTTACTCTTGGAGGTTGCCACCTCCTAGACGGCTTGGTGGTGGTCTCCGTCGAAGCTGCGCAAGAAGCTTGTGCGGCGCCCCGGAGAAGTGCTTGTGAGGGGCATTGTGCTCGCCTGCTGAGGAGTCGCTGAAGAGCAACCTTAGTAAAGCGTGTCATTGAGCTACCCTCACTCAAGGGGTAGGTTCTTGCGGTGCCCGACGTGTGGGCTTAGCGGGTGATGCTAATTAGCCGCCCGAACCACCAAGTGAGCGGTGTCGACAATAACGGGACTAGCGTGTTGGCAAACACGTGAACCTCGGGAGAAAAATCATCGTGTCAACCTTGTTCTTCCCGTTGGTTTGCATCCCCATTACACAAGCTTGCAATTACTTATATATATATCTTAAGCTTGTGTAGTTGCTCTTGTAATTAGATAGCTTGTGTAGCTAGCTAATTACCTTCTTGCTTGTGTAGCATAGAAGTAGCTTCCTTGCGTGGCTAATTTGGTTTTAGTAACCTTGTTAGTCACATTGCTTAGTTTGTGTAGCTAAGTATTTGCGCTCTCTAATTAGGCGTTGCTTGCCTTGTTATTGAGCATTGCTAGTGAGCTTAGTTAGCTTTGTGCTTTTGCTTACTAGCATGTGTAGGAGCTCCCTTGTTACTTAAAGTATTAGTGGCATAGGTTTGTGTGACCTTGCTCCTAGAATTGTTTAGGAGAGCTCTAGCTAGCCCGGCACCTTAGTTGCTTTATTAGTATCTTTGCAAGGTACTAGTGAACATATATAGAGGGGTGTAGTCTTGGCTAGACCGATTGTTTTAATTCCGCATTTATATCGGTTAGCCGACGCGATTAATTTTAGAAAAGACTATTCACCCCCCCTCTAGTCCGCCATCTCGACCCTTCAGAGGCAACCAGACAGGGTTCTAGGGTGCTGTTAGTTTCCGTCTGTGTCGATTAAGGACCGACCGTTGTTGGGCCTCGAGTCATGTTGAACGCATGCCTTACATTTAGCTAGCCGAATAACGTACCTTTCGACCGCGAAGCTGGGAGATTATTCGGACCGAGTGGATTGCCCGCAGCGCACTGTACCGGAGCAGGCGTGGTAGGACACGGGGGCGCGATGATAAGATCGAAAGGCAGTCGGTCGGCCCCCGGGTACATGTGGTTCCTGACAAACTCGAGATTTTTCCTGGATAGTTGACTCGGTGACCGATACCTTACTTTAGCGGGTGAGTGAGGTTTGTGTAAGGAATAAATTACCAGCGATTCGAATCGCCATCGTTCACTGGATAGTGAACACTTGACTTGAGTTACTTCATCGTAGTAATTATTATGGAACAATGATGGTTATCTGGATGGTATGGGATATGCTAAATCTAAATTGGTAACTGGATGTTATTGGTTAATCAAGTGATTGCTATAGTACAGGTGCTTACCTAGATGGATAGGCTATAATAAAGATGATGCAAAGTACTTAAAATGGTTTCGTCATGATAGCTTATGCTTTTCGCAAACAAGTCAGCTAGCCCACTAAAGAGAGCCTTGCATAATCCTTGGTGTCGTTTTATTTCTGGTTTATGACGGGTAAGTCTAGCTGAGTACATTCGAGTACTCAGTGTTTATCTCACCATGTTGCAGGTGAAGTTCTTTGCCTGCGGAAGATGGTGGCTAACCGTCGGTGGGCTCGGTGACTCTATATTTACTTCTCACCTATATGCTTTTATCTGAGGATGTCACTTATGCTAGCAATGTATTTGGAACTTATATTCATGTAATCATTTGAAAGCTATGTTGTTTTCTCTAATCGGTTTTAAAACCTAAACTTGTACTATTATTTGTGAACCCAATTGTAATATTATTTCCGCTGCAACTCTGCGTATGTGATGTGTATTTACTTAATCACGCGATCTTGGTTGTGATGTTGATTTACCGACGTCCCCCGTGACACTCGGCGGACTACCGGGTTTGTATAAGTGAAAGTATGCGCGTGTCAACGTGTTAGCGAGGACAGCCGTACTTGATCTTGTATAAATTGGGCGGTTCTGTCACATTAGCCAGATGGGTTCTTGTACGGATCTGGTGTTGACTAGAACAGGCGTCAACACGCGCCAGGAAAAATTTAAATTTCTGTATACTCCTCTTCCTCTGCAAAGAGACTGAGGAACTGGGAGATAAATCAAAAGCGCTATGGACTTTAGATATGACCACTTCTATTAAGGCCTCCATTCCTTGGTGCATACTCACTCCATATTAAAAAAATGAAGTCGTTTTGGACAGTGATACGGTCTCTAAAGCATAACTTTGACTACTTATTTTTATAAAGATATTTATCAAAAAGTGATATATGTAACTTTTTGTGAAAGTATTTTTCAAGACAAATCTATACATATGATTTTCACATTTCCAAATTCAAAAACTTAAAAATTATTCATGATTTATATTTGCAATGTTTGATCCAAGCCTTGTCCAAAACGACTTCATTTTTTTTTAGTATGGAGGGAGTAAGTACTAAACACATGTCAACTGCGCACAAATTCCACTAAAACGAAGTGTGAATGGTCTACTCAACATGAGCATGCCTAAGTTCGTTAAGCCCATCGATCAGCTGGAGGTCATCATCCTCTTTCTCTCATGTCGAACTCCAGTAAACCTCTGAAAGCATTAGAATGCCTCTCCTAGAAGCAGTCACCTCGATGAAAGAACCCTGTGGAATTATAAATTGTTCAGTAGCCGCGGATGAAAAATTGTTAAATATCTGGAACTACATATTATGATTAACATTTGCCAATAGACCCAAAGGTCATGTTCGCTTATGCTCAAATTTGGCTTATGTTGATGCTTATGTTGAAATATTGTAAGAGGAAAACAATGTTTCATGGCTGAAAAGTAGCTCAAGCGAACAGAGCCAAAAAGTTTACATATATTCTAAATTCTCAAAAGGCAATCAGAAAATATTTGAGTTTTTCCTAACTGATGGTTCCATACTACTAGGTTATTTTTAAGGACAAGAATAGATTTTATATTGTGTTACATGGTGATTTATCGTGAAGAAGTTTAGGGCTCGTTTGGTTTAAGGCCCATGTGTGCCACCAAAATATTGGTGCTTGACTTCATTGGCAAAATCTGTTCGGGACGACTAGCGTCCGGACGTCCGAACGCTGCTCCCACACCCAGGGCCGACGCACGCAACTCCCTTCGCCCTACGCCAAATCCTGCTCTGGAGGTAGCATCCGTCCAGATGGAGCTCCACGCCTGCACCCGACACCCACATCGGGCGCTAGCGTCTGGAACGGCGCCCCCGCGCCCACACATGAACCACAGCGTCGCCCTGGCAGCAGCACCAGGCCTATCGCACCCATCCCACGCCCGCACATGAACCACGGCGGCGCCCCAGCAGCAGCACCAGGCGGGTTGTAGCAGGCCACTGTCCGCCAGCCACCAGCGCGCATTGCAACATGTGCAACACCCATTTTTTGAAACATAAAGATGAAACATTTGCAACATTCTCTTGAAACATGTGTGTATAGCCATAAGAATATATGCAACATCTAGATCCACTTTTGCAACATAAGTCTGAAATATCTGAAACACATGAAACCAAACACTTGAAACATGTGTGTGCAGCTAAAACAACATATGCAAACATCCAGATGAAAACAACATACGTCTCAAACAATCCAGATCCACTTTTGCAACATAAGTTTGAAACATCTGAAACACATGAAAACAAACACTTGAAACATGTATGTGCAGCCATAACAACTTATGCAACATCCAGATGAAAACACTTGAAACATGCATTTGAAACAACTAAAACACTTTGAACATAGGCTTACAACATATGTATTTTGTCATTGCAAACATCCCAGATATACTGTTACAACATCCAAATGAAACACCTGAAACAAAAGCCTGAAACGCCAGAAACAATTGAGGCCACTGCCAACCTGGTGGGGAAACCGCGGTAGATCAACGAGGAATACAGTGAGTGGATGGAGGCCACCCTCGGGGCGCTGGAGTGGCAACAGCGAGCTCCAGCCGAGCAGGGAGGCCATGGCAGGCCGCCGCCCAAAGGGGCCCCACGAGGAAAGCCATCTCTCACGGCCGCACCAATGATTGGATACAATCCAAACAGATTTCGATAATTCTCTAACACGAGCGTCCGTGAGTCCGTCCTTATCTGGACGTCGCGCGCCCACACACCCGCCTCGCTGCTGTTTTTCCCCATAGCTCGCTCCTACCCGCTGGCGACGCGTGGCTCCCTGTTCCCACGCTATGCTCCATCCTACGCCACGCCTCACGCCGCATCTCCTCCCCCACCCCCACCCACCCACCCACACACCGCCACGTTTGTTCCCCCATGTCGTCGCTGCTCGGCCAGCCAGCTTCGATGGGGTATGTGTTGTTGGCGATGGCGAAGGTGCTGGAGCAACCCACGGTGCCGGGGGTGGCCCCATGTCTGCACTAGTTGGTTTCCACACCCACATGATAGCGAGATGAGGGCGGGCGAATGCTCCACCATTTTATTTTATTTTTTGGCTCACCCTCAATTTGGCAGGGCAGATACAGGGGAAACCAAACGGCCCCTTGGTAAAAAAATTACAAATGGCCCTACTAACAAAACAAACCAAGGGCACATTTGTTTACAACATCTCCATCCTCTATCCCAAGAACTATCCCAGCTTTTTTTATGATTTAAAAGGAGATTAAGTAGCTGTAGCCATGACAAGTATCAAGTGTAGATTCCATCTCATCTCTACCATTGAGCACAATCTACAATGGTTGCAGATATGCAATAGAGGTGCACCTGCTATATGGTGACAGGGATCACCCCTGCTACGGTTGGAAACATAATTAAGCCGTCCATCCAAAGAATCTCGCGCCGCCAGGTACGTGCGGTAGAAACAATTAACCCTCGTGTAGTGACCCATATTTCCGAGTCGTTCGCCCCTCCCTATCTTGGAGCTACTGTAGTTGCTAATGGAAGCTTTTGTTTCCGTTGGGGTGGCAATGACATGTTAAGTCCCTTATTCTGCTCCGCTCACCCCTGATGTTTACAGTGCTGGCACTTAATTTATAGAGACCTCACCTTATGATGACGGAAAGCTCCTGTCCAACAAGCAAAGCTCCTGATGTAGCTCAGTTCAGATATCATAACATATCGCAGTTCACAACTAGGAAAGCTCCTGTCCAACTGATTTAGCTCAGTTTCAGATATCAAACTGAATGAAAGCACTACACCACGCCACTACAGTCAGCATAAGAAAGATCCATGCAGGACTCAACTAAAAAGAAGAAACTCTAGTCTTCCTCTGAGATGGAAAGAGGGCAAACACAAAACAGTTAATTCAAAAAAGAAAGAAAGAAAGAAACACAAGACAGGCATATAGGTCATAATAATTAAATGCAGGGACAGCTCATAACAAGGTTCTCAATTTCTGAAGCACATAAACGTTCCACAATCTTAACAAAGCACTCTATTCAGACCAAAAAACAAAAGCTCAGATGAGTTCTTGTTGGAAACATCAGTGCATTCGCCATACTCCCTTCAATAGAAGAAACCTAGAACCTTGCCTCCAACATTCTTCCTACGGGCCTCCTCATGATCCATAATGCCAGCAGACGTCGTCAGCACGATGTAGCCAAACTACACATCCAAGTAAAAGAAAAGCACAATTAGCACTTGAAGAGTCGAGCGTACAAACAACTACAAGTAGTTTGTGTGCAGGAAAATAATGCAACAGACTAACCTGACGTGATGGGAGCAGCCTGGCAGTCCATCCTTCGATCTCCTTTACGCCAACATCAAAGCGAGGGCTAATAACACCACATTTGTTTAGCCTTCCATTCAGTTCCACCACAATCTTCCCAGCACGGTGGTCATCCACGTATTCGAACTCACCAATGTAGCCTACATAATAGAACAGTAATCACCAGACATATCCACAGAATGAAGCAATTGAAATGGGGCACAAGATTCAGAACTAACCATGACGCTGCATGACAGTCAAGAACTTGATGATGACCTTGGATGACGGCCTGATCATGACTTGCCTTTTCCCCCTCTTCTCAGCATTGTACATGGACTTGAGCGCATCGTTGAGCACACTGATCCTCACCATGCTGACCTTAACTGAAGAAAAAGATACAATTGTAAGGGTCCCATGCCAGAGAGAATAGCATAGGAAACAGCCATTTACATCAATGAATCACGATCAAAAAGTAACAGCAGCACAAATAATTATGCTACAACATCAATGCAAAATGATGTACAGGTAGCATTCATCTAACAAAAGAAAAAAAATGCATCCAGTGCTATATTGAAATAATGTAAAGAAATGAATTGCTATTGCTATAGGAGATAACAAGCTTAACCACATGATCCATACTGTTGAAAGTTGAAACTCATAAGATAACAAAATGATAGCTATAAAGCCAACCCAACATATAACAAGTTAAAAACATGTTACAATATCAGCAAATTAACCATGATATCGGCTCTAGTGGTTGTAAAATAACTACTCATCACATGTGCTTTAGCTTGTTCCATCAATCAGATTGTAGAGGATAAACCTATGGTTCATAAACAACAGACCATCAAATTAACACAAGTACTACTCCACGCCGACATCATCTAATCTAATTACCAGAACTCAACTGATGACACAGCTGATGAGAAAGCACCAAAAAGTTACCCACTGCAGTTAAATTTTTGACCTTAAGATCACCCACAAAGTAAGGGATCTCTCAGCACCAATACCTTCTGCCTGATGTGCTTATTCGCTAACTACTTAAACAGCCTACCTGGGCCAGAACCAACACTACATTGCATCACTCCAGCATACCAGAATAGAATTATAAACTAAACTTCACTGATCATGCACAAGCAAAAGACAGCAATAAGAGACGGACGCTTCACGGATCATGAAAAAACGGAACACCCGATAGGCCGATACCCAGTACAGTCATGGTCTAAATGGGAACGCACAAGAGCATCAGGAATCGATACAGACAATCATGCGCATCAAAAGCAACTGCTAGTCCCGGGACTCCTGCGAAGATGAAGCTACCAGGCAGAGACACGATTGTGGGGAAAAATGTGAAGCCTAGTTCCTGGTTGAGCGCACACAGCGCACCGATAAATCACGAGGCCGACGAGGCGCAGGCGCACGCGCGCGCGCACACACACACACACAACGCCACCGCCCTCCTCCGCAAGCCCGATCCGCAGCACCTGACCAGCTCTACCACCTCATCGCGAAACCAAGTCAAAGCTCCGGAGGACGAGGACGGAGGGAATGGGACGTGGAGACTAACCTCACCTCGACGGACGGCGTGGCCGAGAGAAGGGCGAAGCGGCGCGGTGGAGAGGAGTGGCGGCTAGGGTTTGGCCCAGCGCACGGGAGTGCTGGCTATAAAGGCAGCTGAGGGGGTTTTCTCGCCGTCGGATCTTGTGTGCAGCCGCAGAGGCGGACGGCGTAGGTGGGCAGGGCGCGGACGGTGCAAGCAGGCCGTCGAAGGATGGGCCTCGTGCAAGCATAGACACATGATGGATCGTGGAGAAGCTGAGAGCGCGGTGGGCCGGTGGCGATGGATCGTGGAGAAGCTGAGAGCGCATGATTTTGGATAGGAAACTAATGGATTGTAATCTAATCCGATTTTTTATTATTTTCTATCTGATTCCATACTCTTTTGCTAAAAAAAATCTGATTCCATATTCTTATTATTGTTTAGACGATTTCATATTCCTATTCGAGAAAACCATGGAATGCCCAATTGTTATCCATATCCACGAAAAATATGCGCAGGCTAAAACCATTTGAACGTTATTTTTATGATAACTAGATGTAGCGGCGGAGTGGCCCATGAATTAGAGGGGGCTAAATTGCTCACTTCATCATCAAAACATGGTGAGATATTAAACAAACATGTAGTTTAGTCTTGTAGGGATTTATATGGTCATTAAATTTTGTTAAACAAGGGGGGCGGAGGCCCAGTTTAGCCTCCACTACCCTCTGCCCCTAACTAGAAGATACCCCGCGCGTTGCTGCATGAATTTTATAGACATTTTGTAGTAGGAGAATTCATGGAGTAAGAAATATAGGGCTTTGTGTAAGAAAATCATGTTATAGATATGGTTGTGCCATCTTGCTAAACTCGTAGAACAACAAAAAAATGATTATTTAAAGAACTTTTGTGGACAAAAACTACCTCAAAAAGTATCGTCCATGCACAAACCATGGTTGTACTTATGCCTCAAAACTACTAATTAGTAGGTTACATCAAAAGATGTTAAACGAAGTTGTTTGGTATGACACTGTGAAATGAAAAAATAGAAATAATGAAATCAAGGGGACATATGACGTCAAGGTATCTGGTGAACGGATCAAAGATCTTTAGAGTCGCTGTGCAATTAAGTAAAAATGCTGAGAGATTGTCCAGCTCCACACAACTAAAGATGGACCTTCAATAGAAGCAAAAGGAGTAGTAGGGTACAGAACCTGCGCTGCGACACCCACACAGCACTTCCAAATAAAAACGCGCTGGCGCACTGTTGATCATTGGAGAAGCACAGCACGAACCGATGAGGCACTGATTCTTGCTGTAGGTCGATGGAACTGCATATCGGAAGTCATGGCTGCCCAAATGAACACGAATTCAGATGCAGATGAGCCTTCAGGCACCGGATCTTAGCAGGGACTCTCTAGCCCTAGGAACAACTAATCTCCCGCATGTGTTGTAGCTGCGCTCCGGCTTCCGGCTCATGCACCAGCATAACCACACATCGGCTCCGAGACACCATGGCACTGCCGCACCTGCACCGCAACACTTCCAGGCCACCATGCACCTCCAGACGCGTCCCACCTGCAGGACTGTCCTAGCCGCTCGTCGCTTCCGATCTACCGCTCCCTTTTATAGAGCCAAGTGCTTTCGATGAAGCAGAATACTGCAGGACACAATGACTGTCCAGTTTACAGAAAGTTGAACACGATGCCATGGCTGTTCAGTTTGCAGCTTTGGAAACAGAAAGTAGTGCCGCCGCCTGAGTTGTGAATACTGATGGGAAGGGATGGTTCGGCTGCTGTATAAGGACTCGTAGTGGTGGGACCCTCAGATGTCGTGGCTTCACGAAATCACATGAAAATATGCTAATGGGGTTCTCCTATTTAAGTATAGTAGATAACTAATTATGTATCCATTGAAACTATTTAAAAGTTCTCTATAACAATTTATTAATGACAAATGATACTAATTTTGATATTGGTATATATAAATATTAAGTATGAATTAATTAATTTTCTTTCCATTTAGTTTGAGCTTTTGTATTTGTTGGTGTAGATTATATCTAAATATTTGATTTTATTTTATTCTATTTGTTTTGTGGACATATATTATTTTTGTATAATTTGATTTATTTATTCTGTTATAAATATGATTATTTATACATTTAATTATTAAAATATTTATGGGCTATCTTTTTTTAGACTTACATAGTTCAACGCAGACACCCACAACACGCACGCACACTCAACCCTATGAACACACGTACACAAACCATACCCCTATGAGCACCTCCGAAGGACTGAGTATCTCGAAATTCACGAAGTCACCACTGGCGCCTCGCTGTCGGCGAGGACGTCGCCTACCACAAAAAGCGTAGCGTCGTTAAATCCTCGAATAAATCCAGAAAAATACGAGCACCCGTGCCAAGTCGATGACTTAAACCTGGATGGGCAGGTTCCACCACAAAAAAAACCTAGTGTTATGTACACGAGTTATCATATACCACATCAATTTGCCATCTACGTATGCTCGGTTGGCACCAATGATCATAGCAAAAATCTTCATAATTAAGTTCTAGTGAGAACTCGTTGGAACCGGACCTACATTACACAAACAACAATCTTCACTCTTCGTTTAAACCAAAATCGAGCTAACAAACTACATCACAACCCTAGGAAACACCATTTCCCAACAACAATATCAAAGATTGAGTACTCAACTAAATCCAAACCCTAAATTTGCACATATTGCTTATACATTACACCACAGGGGGAAATCCTATAGCACCCAAATGATTAGGTCACAGCCAAACTCACCGTACTTCGGCGGCGGTTCTCCTTCCCTACGAAACCTAGGGGCCGTGCTTTTGGGTCCCTAGACGACGCGCCTTCATCCGCGCACGCCACCTCCTGCCGCACACCTCGTCACCTTCCTCGACTCCGCCACCTCCGCAACGCGTGTGAGGTCATAATGGTGAGAAATAATCATGAACAGTGCACAGGGGCTCCTCAAATATTTTCCAAACTCTCACACGAGCCCAACAGATAGGATGGTAGTCCTTGCTAACGAAACAAGCTACCGAGATCCGTATTGGACCTCTAATTATATACTCCCTCTGTTCCCATATACGTGGCGTGCGCTGATTTTTTAGAATGACCGTTTTATCTAGCGCAACACCGTAGCATGCGTTGCAATTAAAACGCCAACACTTACCAAACATCTTTATAGGCAAGGCACTCTTCTTACTGCTTGCATGCAAAATTGATTCGCTATTCAGTTTGAGTCGTTTGACCATTCCTCCCGCCTTCAATTCATGCATGCAAAAAATTGATGGTGACTTTAGGAAAGGGGAGCTGGATTAAGGCCCCGTTTGGCACGGCTCCACTTCACCTATGAAGCTCTTTTTTGGGGTTTCAGCTCCATGAACAGCTCTATGGGTGGAGCTGTAGCTGTTTTGATAAATCGTTTGGCAAAACAGCTTCACATATAGTTTTTCTTAAAATATGCTCTCAGAGAACACCATATAGAATGAGGTAAAGCCGAGAGAAGCCACTATTTTTGGCTCCTTCCCACCCCAAAGCTCTGTGAGAGCATGTTTTTAGGGGCTTCATCGGTGGAGCCGTTTTATTTTATCCCGTTTTGGCAGAAAACGGCTCTAAGCGGCTCCTGGAGCCGCTAGAGAAGCCCTACCAAACGGGACCTAAATAGTTCTAGTATTTGGAATACCTGTGTTGGCGCCAGATAAAACGGAATGGAGGGAGTATTTATTAAGTTTATAGGCCTGAAATTCATGTGTTTCATAGTTTATATACCTGCTTGGAAATACGGGACAAGTTTAGAGACGCTAGTGGATTCTACCTTTTTTCTTTCATCCCTCCTGCTTCCATGCGGCGCCGCGAAAGGACAAACACCAACGGAACGGACTTGACCAAGTCCCCCAGACCGTCCACCAGCTAGCTTCCCCGATCCCCAACAGACGAGCGGAGTAGGTGGTCTCCCTCTCCCTCCCTCCACTCCCGCTCCAGCGTTCTCTCCCTCCCCCTGCCCCGACCGATGCTACATTCCCGCGGCGAGCCGCTCGCCTGCCTCCCCGGGCCCTGGGCTACCCACCCCATCGCCGAGCCGCCTCGCGCCCTCGCCCGGCCCCCCTCCATTTTAACCCGACTCTCGTGCCTCGGAGGGAGGGAGGGGAGAGGGGAGTCGTCGTCATCCTGCCCCCGGCGCTCGGGTTATTGACTCGAGGGATCGCGGTGGATTTGGGGCCCGGGGTGGACTGATTGCTGATGGTATTCTCCGATGGAGGAGGCCGGGAGAGAGCGGGACAGGGCCGTGCCGGCGGAGGATCTCGGCGTCGCCACTAAGGTCAGGTCGAATGTATCTCTGCCCCTGCCAATCTACTGTTTCTCCGTTCATGTTTCTGAGGAGATTGCTGATGGGGATTTGGGGGAGTAATTAGTTATTATGCCCCTGGCCTCTGATTCTGTTTCGGCGTTTTTGCAGTTCCTCTGATAACTAGCTAGTAATACCACTACCATACCCCACCCGCGCTAGCATCCTGCTAATTGCTCTAACGAGATGTGTGAAAGGATTGAATAAATTTGTTGAATCGTAGTTGGAGTTCCCTCAAGAATTACTCTGCATTTTTAGATTGTCCATGCTCCACATAGACTTCCATGTTCCAGCTGGTTTCTCTGGCTGAATTTAGAAAGGGGCCAAATGGTTTCAAAGTTGGCCCTGGCAGTATATAATGAGACTAAGAATAAATGACGCATGGCTTGTACATAACTACTTTTGATATAGGGAACAGTCAATATCCACCTTATTTGCCCGTATCAGTCAAGAACTTCGTTTAACCTGTGAGGTATTTTCATCGCACACATTGTTTGTATAAATAAATATATAACATGCGCGTTGCTGTGGGGCTGTGTGGACAAACATTGTTTACGATTCCTTATATTATATTATAACTTGGAAACATAGTGATAGTCTCTTTCAAATATGTTAAGCAGGAAACTTATTCTCGTCAGAACTAATAATTAAGACCCGAGAAAAATTAGGATTCAAACAGCATCGCGTCATTCTTGCTGCATATGTGATAGTCCATTGGAGCGGACAATCCAGGGATCATACTTGTTTGTTGGTCTAATCTAGAGGCTGTTATTTTTTTTTATTGTGTGCATTAATGACAAGGCTGGGTTTGTAGTCAAGATTAAATGATAGAGTGATTGCTGTGAGGGAATGCCCAAATTATAGTCCATTGTCCCTTCATGTGACCTGTCATGAAATTTCAGTACCCTCAAATATTTTTTTTTTTCAATTGCAGGATACAGCAGTTGTAAACACAAAGCCAGCAAAGCGATACCCGCTTGCGTTATGGATAGCAATATTGGGCCTGATAATGCTAGTCGGCGTGTACATATTCTCGTTGTCTCTAAAGCAAAACGGGATGCTTTTCGGGCTCATGCAGACAAATTTGATAGAAAAGGAAAGGGAGAAACCTTGTCATGATCCCAGTATTCCAGACACAGAAATCCCTTACTTGCACTACCCGATGCCAAATACTTATGATAGGTAACGAAGATATACTGGGTCATCTGATTTTGCTATATTTTTTTTTCAGGTTAGTGACTGACTTGAGTGTTATTTGTCTGTTAGGAAAGAATGTGCGTGCACGGGGGTTAGGTTCTTTGCTATCTTGTCAATGCAGAGGTCAGGGAGTGGATGGGTCGAGACATTGTTGAATAGCCACCCTAATATTAGCTCCAATGGAGAGATCTTCTCTGTCAAAGAAAGACGCAGTAATATCACCGCGATCACGAAAACACTGGACAAATTGTACAATTTGGATTGGTATAGCAGTGCTGCTAAGAATGAATGTACGGCTGCCGTGGGGCTGAAATGGATGCTCAATCAGGTAATCCGTATATTCATCACACTTGTAGGTGGAGCAAAAACTTGCTCGTGTGATAATTTCACAGAACATTTACTCTAAATGGATATCCAATTTAGAAATTTATACCATTCTTCTAGTAGTTTTATTTTGTGGAAAGAATTGCTACTTACTATTACCTTTTTTCCCTTTTGAAACTTAATCTGAACACACCATGATCATCTTGCAATTCCAACCTATTTGCTTTTCTTATATCATACTAGTGTGTTTCCTTACCACAACAACAACAAAGCCTTTAAGTCCCAAACAAGTTGGGGTAGGCTAGAGTTGAAACCCAACAGAAGCCATCAAGGTTCAGGCACGTGAATAGCTGTTTTCCAAGCACTCCTATCTAAGGCTAAGTCTTTGGGTATATTCCATCCTTTCAAGTCTCCTCTTATTGCCTCTACCCAAGTCAACTTCGGTCTTCCTCTATCTCTCTTCACGTTACTATCCTGGCTTAGGATTCCACTACGCACCGGTGCCTTTGGAGGTCTCCGTTGGACATGTCCAAACTATCTCAATCGGTGTTGGACAAGTTTTTCTTCAATTGGTGCTACCCCTAATCTATCACGTATATCATCGTTCCGAACTCGATCCCTTCTTGTATGACCGCAAATCCACTTGTGTGTTTCCTTAAGTGGAAAATTTGTTTGATTACTTATGGACTATCTGAAAACCAAGGAAATAAGACTGTATCAAGTTTGATGAACTGCCTCCATCAAGATTGCCAATTTTATTTACATGGAAAATTGCTTGCCTGCAAGTGATAAACAAACTGTTAAAATACTAAAGGAGAGAAGCAAAACTAAATAACTAATGATTTTATCATATCTCTCCATCATGATCTTTTTTCCCCTGTTTCAAAACTTACTTGCTTGAACTTTACATAGAATGATTAATGTACTGGAGGTGTTTATTCTAGACAATGACTACTGATAGATATGACCCTTTGCATTCTATAGAAGCTTTTGCCACAGAATTATAGATCAGGTTGAAGGACTCATTATCTAATATGATTCTTGGTATATATGCTTACTTCAAAGGCTCTATTGAGTTTGTCCTTTGATTTCATGGTTTGCACATAGAACTATTCTTTCTATCACAATTGTTTGTGTGGCAAATTTCCAAAGACATATTCAGCTTCCTTGATTTGTTTTATCTAGTGATATGCTTATTCTAGAGAAAATTATAGGGTCTAATGAAGCACCATCAAGAGATAGTTGAATACTTCAACCGAAGGGGTGTTTCTGCAATTTTTCTACTAAGAAGAAATCTTCTCCGGCGTTATGTCTCTATATTAGCAAATGCTCATGATAGTGCCATGAAACAGCTGAATGGAACTCATAAAGCTCATGTGCACTCCAAACATGAGGTGCACATCTTTCGCTTATGTTGCCTGCACTAAGAGTCAGATTTTATTCAAGCATGCATTTTTTGGTATCATAAATATATCAAACTTATATGCTTACAACTTCTTTATCTGCTAATAATGGTGAAGATGTGTGTCGAATAAAAGAGAATCCTGTTGATCCCTTTTTTCTTTCTTTGCGCAGGCTGAAATTCTTGCTCAATATAAGCCAATCATTGACAAAAAAACATTGATTACTGAACTAAAACGGTCTGATAAGTTGGCATCTTCTGCCTTGGTGAATTTCAAGAACACCAGGCATGTTGTTCTGTACTATGAGGATGTTGTCAGCAATCGCACGGTGAGTCGCTGTTGCTTCATATCGTTCTGTTGAGGCTAAAACAATCTTCATGCTCCTCACCAGCGTGTTATTTCTGTCTTCAGATGCTCATGGATGTCCTGGATTTTCTAAGAGTGCCAAAGAGGAAACTGTCCAGTCGACATGTGAAAATCCACACTAAACGATTGTGTGATCATATCGATAACTGGGCAGATGTTAATAATTTTTTGAAGGGGACACGGTTCGAGAGCTTTTTGAATGGCTCAAGGAGATGACATCGCTAGCTGATGTATATAGTGCTATAGTGAGTTGTCCTTTTGACGCCTCGTTACCCCCCTTCTACAGCTAACAGAGTTAGCGCAGTTGGCAAATTTTTTGATATCATGAGCGAATAAGTTTGGGTCACTGAGAGAAATAGTTAGGAAGCAGAAGTAGAGATGCTTGATCCAGGTTAGTCTTATAGATATGGACTTCAGAGCTGCAGAATAAAGTGTGGGGTTATCAAATATCTATCTCAACTCTCAAGAACTTGTAAAGCTGTCTGGACTCATTCATGAATACATCAAACTTTACACTTGAAAATGATAGCCCATCCGGATTGGCGCAACAAGTGCTCAACTGCTCAGACTCCTTGTATGCACATGTTGGCCCCTGGAAATAGCAAATGCTCTTGGGAGTATCTTGTTGCTAAATGAAGCGCATTGAGTCCTTCGGTGTACTGAACTGCTAAATGAAATGTACTATCACTTTCTTAATTTCTGCCATTGCCTGTCACTTTAAAGGGTGTTTAAATTGGCTAAATGGCCATTTAGGCTAACAGTGCAGTGCAGCTGTGGTCAGGGCGCCGGTCATGCATGGATGGATGGATCCATTGGCAAGGAAGTTCTGTGGCAGAGGAAGAAAGCAGAGTAATAATACATACACAGAACCAAATGAAGGAAGCATCTGGTTACTTCTCCAGCCTATACAAAACTGATCATCTTTACTAGCAATTACAATGCACAACGACGAATCGCATTGTTCTGCTCAGTAGCCTGCCTGCTCGCTCGATCTCCGTATGCTCAGATAAGAGCTAGGTCTCGCTCGATCTCCGTATGCTCAGATAAGAGCTAGGTCTCGGTGGCCGGCGGCGGGGCGCCGGGCTGGATGGTCTTGAAGGACTCGTGCAGGCGTCGGAGCATGGCCTCGTCGCGGCTCCACTCGGCGTTGGGCGCGGTGACGAAGTGCGCGTACAGCTTGTTCCGCGCGCACGTGACTGAGATGAGGCTGTGCGCGCCGGCGCCCGCCACCTCGTACTCGTAGTACACCTGCCCGGCGCCGTCGGCGCGCTCGGCGGAGCGCACGTCGTCGGCGGTCGCGATCTGGTCCTGCAGCCCGACGTCGGAGAGCGCCAGGTTGTCGAGCACGGCGCTGAGCGGCGCCAGCGCGCGGATCCCGGACAGGAACGTCAGGTACTCCTTCTCCGCGCGCTTCCGCGGGTTGAAGAACTCCGAGTCCGTGCCGTTGGTGCCCTTCTCCACCTTGGACACCAGCCGCTCCTTCCACCCCTCCGGCACGTCGTACACGTACTCCGCCGTGTCCTTCTTGCTCGCGTTCCCGCCGTACCCGCCGTAGTTCGCCGCGCTCGCCGCCGTGCCGTAGTACACCGTGAACTCCGGGTCGGCGCGGGACGGAGCGGGAGCAGGGGACAGAAGCAGGAGCCCCGCCGCGGCCGCCGCCACCAGCGTCGTGGCGATGGGCTTGTAGTTGTTCCCCGGCGGCGGCGGGAGCCTCAGCGCCTGCGGATGAGGGGCTGCCGCCTGCTGCTGCGACGAGGCAGTGGAGGTGCACGCGGTGGTGAGGAGAGGGGACGCCACGCGCGAGAGGAGCGAGGGAAACATGGTCGCCGTCGACCGTCCGTGACACCTGCCGGGGCTACTGTCGTGTGCTTTGTGTTGGAGGCGACACGCGAGAGGATAGGAGAGATCGCGTGGGCCCGTGGCTTATCCAAAGCGACGTCGACATGGCACGTTGGCGATCGGGAGCCACGAGCGCAAACAGTAGAAGTGTATTTGCGTGGAATCCTCGTGTTTGTATACTGGGCCCAATTTGTAGCTGGGCTTGTCGGCGGCATTATTTTATTTGGGCCTAGAAAAAGAAGAGTCTTCTATTAGCGTTTTTCTCTTAGCAAAAAGTCCAATTTACCTTCAACTATCACGGTAGTCTATTTTTTCTCTTTGAAACTGCAAAATCAAATTTTTTTTACCCTCCTAACTTTTAAAACCGTTTGTTTATTTATTTTGGGTGATTTTAAATGTGATTTTGTTGATAATGCCACGTCAGAGGGGATATATCAGACTATATTGAAATTTCATGAGGTAAATCGGATAGAAATATTTTTAAAAAATATCCAAAAATCATAAAACTACTTTTAAAAAATATCCATATATTTTTACTTGTAAAATAATACAATTAAAAATCCTAAAATCTAGATTAATCTTAGAAGATTTGTGTTACCATGAAAAAAAAATCTAAGATTAAACTAGATTTTAGGATTTTGAATTGCAATAATTTTCCATGTAAAAACATTTGGATTTTTTAAAAAAAATCCATTTTTATGATTTTTGGGGTTTAAAATATTTCTAGTTCGATTTATGCCTCCCTAAACTTTCAACTTAGTCCGATTTACCCTCTTTGATGTGGCATCACATCAGCAAAACCAACATCAAAACCACCCAAGGTGTAAAAACAAATGACTTTAAAAGTTGAGGGTTCTGTAGTTCAGTGAGGAAAATTAGATGGATGTGATAGTTGAGAGAGATAAATTGGACTTTTTCTTTCTTCTTAAAGAAACTTTGAAGTGCTAACAAAATGATATGGCTCCCTCTAATTATATTTCATGTCATATTGCCTCCCTATTCTCCTATCAAGCTCCACCACGGCCAGCGAGGTAGCTCAAGGTCACTGAGTCAAAAGTCGGCAATACTCTTTGGCTCCATGTTAAGTACTCCCTCGGTTCCAAAAAAATTATAAGATGTTTTGGCTTTTGTAGATACATTGTTTTTACTATTTATCTAGACATAGTATATATCTAAAAATATAGCAAAAGTTATGTATTTAGGAAAGCTAAAACGTCTTATAATTTTAAATGGAGGAGTATAAAAGAATTCCAAAATTCGATCACTACATTGTACATTGCATGCATGTGCCACACTATCACATACTTCTGCTTGTTTCGTCTAAGAAGAAGACGCCGGTGCAACCACCGGCAGCCTAAGATGGTGTGTGAGTTTGATGCAAGGCAATTTTTTATCCTAGTGTGAAGGGTAGAGATGGAAACAATCGCAATGCCTTCGAGCCCCCAAAGGCTCAATTGCGAGAGGTAGAACAAAATGGAAGATGAGCATTTGAAGAGTTCAATTATTGTACTCTTTCTAGTGCTAGTTTGATACAACCGATTCCCATAGGACTAATAGAAGGCTTTGCTTTGTTCACGAGGGATTGAAGGCGAATGATACGATGTTTTCTCAAGCCGTTGTTACATACACATTGTATATCGCATCATTTCACCATTGATCGAATACAAAAAAAACTAAACATCCATGCTAAGCCTTGAATTTTTATCCGAAAATTCATCGGTTTCGACCATAATAAAGCTAACAAACCGACCCTTAATTGGCAAAATGATTGTACTTTTTTATGAAAAATGTTATACTCTTATAGCATCTTCAAGAGCATTTTTTTAAACTCACTCTCTAAATCATCATTTGGAGAGTTATTTGCAAAAAAGCTGTTTCCCATATCTTTCCACTATCGCACTGGCGGAGCCACCGCCCAGGCTCGTCGGTAAAAGCGCAAAGAAAAATTCTCTTTATACTGCAGAGAAATATACTCATATGGATTTTTCTTTATAGTGCAAAGAAATATTATACCAGAGTAATAGTACAGGGAGGCTCGTAGGGCCTGAAATAAGATTTTCTTTTTATTTACAACGTGTTTGGTCTGTGGATTGACTCCATCCGCCATGGGTTCGTGCGGAATCAGGTTGTCCAGCGTTTTTATGAGGAATGGATCGGCTCCCGAGATTGGCTTGCGGAGTTACTACTTGGTGACGGATGAGGCGGACCGAATACTTGTACAAGTAGGATTTGCGTGTATGCATCGGTACGAGTCCATGCATGCTATGAGTGTCTGCAAGTACTATAAGAAAAAACCATGGTCAAATGTTAGAATGTCAGATAAGCAGATGAGCGACGCCCATCAAATCGTGCTCAATTTCGTGGCCAAACCACCCGTCCTAGCTGGCACCCGTTGAAAGGTCCTTGTTGGTTTTGGTAATTGAGTGACAACCTAGGTGGACTAATTGTGTTTATGTGAGATACACAGGTGATTAGTCCACAGGTACATGTGTGTGAGCAACATATGTCATGAAGGTGAAAATGGCTTAGAGATGTTGCAAAGCTCACACATGTGATAATGAAGGAGCTTAACGCACATGAGACATGACATTGAGTCATGTAATCAAGGTGGAGAAGATCAAGATAAGACTTGGCTTGATGGACCGGTTGCAAGCGTGAAGGGTAAGTCAAAGGCTTTGGAGTGATGGACCGCGTGGCGGTGAAGCTTGAGCAAGACTTGGCGCCGATGGACGATAGCAACGGTGAAGAGTAAGTAGAGTCAAGATCGATGAACCAATATGATCATGTGATGATATGAAGTGGATCATATCATTGTTGATCGTGTTTGTGCATGTGTTGCATCGACATTGAAGGAGATGGAATGGAATGCGCAAGGCAAAGGTATAACCTAGGACATTTTATTTCACCGGTCATAGGTGTGTAGAGAAGTTTATGACCGGGTTTAGGATAGATGGCCGTACTATCAAGAGGGGCAAACTTGTTTGCATATCGGTCATCTAGTGCCACTCGAGTGATCTAACTTTGCATTGTCGCTAGGATCGAGTGGCGTGGCAAGTTGAGTGGCTAACATTCTTTAGGAAATGATTGTGAAAATGCTAACACACATACACATGGTGGTGTACACTTGGTGGTGTTGGCACATTTACAAAGGAGGTGGTGTTTGCAGGGGTGAGATGGGTTTTGGGTCTCTCCCTCCCTCCCGCCGAGCTTGCGAGGCGGGATTCGGCGCTTTCGGGAAAATGGTATGTCTATTTTTTATTGCGCGGGATGCAAATTCTTGGTGGTTGGCTCTTTGGAGCAAGGATGAAGAAGTTAGAAGTGAGAACGAGTTAGTCGCGAAGATGCTGGCGTCGGTCAACTGACCGGACGCTGGATCTGAATGCACCGGACGCTGGCAGGCTGCGTCCGGTCAGGCTGACGTACGATGACGCAGAAGCTGGAGTGTGACCGGACGCTGGCTGCGTCCGATCAAGTGTGATCGGACGCGTCCGGTCGAGGTCGGTACCTTACTGGAAACGACCGGACGCTGGGGGTTCAGCGTCCGGTCAGTTGAAAGCTGCTGCGTCCGGTCAAGTCAAGTGACCGTTGGAACCGGGACACGTGGCCGTCTGCGGGCGACCGGACGCTGAGGTCCAGCGTCCAGTCAATACGACCGGAGCGTCCGGTCGGCCCGACCGTTGCCCAGTGAAGGGGTAACGGCTAGTTTAGCCCTTGGGGCTATAAATAGAAGTGGCCCTCGGCCATGGCTGGTGATGAGCACCTCAAGGGACTTAGTGTCAATGCTTGTGAGTGTTTGAGAGCCCTCCATCACACATATACTTGATAGTGATCATTCGATTGTGTGAGTGAGCGATTCTAGTGCGATTGCATCGTGAGGTTGCATCGAGTGGCACTAGGTGATCGAGTTGCGAGCCGGTGGTGCTTGTTACTCTTGGAGGTTGCCACCTGCTAGACGGCTTGGTGGTGGTCTCCGTCGAAGCGTGCAAAAAGCTTGTGCGGCGCTCCGGAGAAGTGCTTGTGAGGGGCATTGTGCTCACCCCGCGGGAGCCGCGAAGAGCAACTCTAGTAAAGCGTGTCATTGAGCTACCCTCACTCAAGGGGTAGGTTCTTGCGGCGCCCGACGTGCGGGCTTAGCGGGTGATGCTAATTAACCGCCGAACCACCAAGTGAGCGGTCCACCTTGTTCTTCCCGTTGGTTTGCATCCCCATTACACAAGCTTGCAATTACTTATATATATATCTTAAGCTTGTGTAGTTGCTCTTGTAATTAGATAGCTTGTATAGCTAGCTAATTACCTTCTTGCTTGTGTAGCATAGAAGTAGCTCCCTTGCGTGGCTAATTTGGTTTTAGTAACCTTGTTAGTCACACTGCTTAGTTGTGTAGCTAAGTATTTGCGCTCTCTAATTAGGCGTTGGTTGCCTTGTTATTGAGCATTGCTAGTGAGCTTAGTTAGCTTTGTGCTTTTGCTTACTAGCATGTGTAGGAGCTCCCTTGTTACTTAAAGTACTAGTGCCATAGGTTTGTGTGACCTTACTCCTAGAATTGTTTAGGAGAGCTCTAGCTAGCCCGGCACCTTAGTTGCTTTATTAGTATCTTTGCAAGGTGCTAGTGAACATATATAGAGGGGTGTAGTCTTGGCTAGACCGATTGTTTTAATTCCGCATTTATATCGGTTAGCCGACGCGATTAATTTTAGAAAAAACTATTTACCCCCCTCTAGTCCGCCATCTCGACCTTACACCCGTAAAGACTGTCTCCAACGGAGCAGCCAAAGCAGGACCCAAACACATTTTTGGTAGCGCACAGTGTTTTGGGTAAAAAAAAAACAGTCTCCAACGGCATATGTAAATCGAACACCCATTTTGGGTACGAGCTGAGCCGGAACGCAAAGATACGTCGTCTCTTCCCGCGACGCAATCCTCTTGCGCCGGTAGTGGTGGAGCCGACGACGACGGCAATGACGTGCTTCCCATGGACGACTCTGACGAGGCGCTGGGAGGTCGCGTCCGTCGTGCGCGGAAACCGCGCCAGAAGCGGCCCTCTGCTACCTGTATTTGGGAGGCCTCGCCCAACGGGGTCGCGGAGAGGGGGCAGCGGGGCGGCGGCGGTGGCGTGGTGGAGTGTGGTGTGGTCGGTGGTGGCGGTGGAGGTGGGCCGGCGCGGTGCGGTGGCCACCGCCTCCATAGCGCCGCCTCCTCGCGCGCCTCGCGTTCTCCTCCTCCTCCTCCTCGCCGTCGGTGGAGCGGCAGTCTGAGGAGGCATGACCGCCCGGGTCTTCTCCCGATGAGCCCCTCTGTGCCTTCCGTGGCGGAGTTGGCCCTCAAGGTGGTGGCGGCATGCGAGAGAGAGGCGGGGAGGGAGACGGGCGGATCTCGGCGGAGAGGGAGACGGGTGGACCTCGGGGGGCTCCTCCTTTGCCTTCTGGCTGTTGAAAAACGAAGTTTTTGGGTGGGTGACTTATTCACTGTGCACAACCTAAATCTCGCCGTTTTGCCTTCTCGCTGCTGGAGTCAGTCGGAGCCCACGCAAAGGCAACAGAAACCCACGACAAGCCCAAACAAAAACCCAATAAAATCTCGCCTGGCCTCTCGCAGTCCAGCCAGCCCCGGTCGTTCACCCCAATCTCCACGCGTCGCCGCCGCTTGCCGGCGAGTCTATTCCCCTCCGCCACGCCGCCGAAGCTTCCCGGACCCCGCAGCGGTTCGGATAAGGCGGCCGCCCGCCCGCCACCCGCCCTCCTTTCGCCCCCACTCCTCTCGGCCCCGGGACCGCTTCCGGGTGGATCTAGGGTTGCGTGGGGAGGGGTTCTGGAAGCCTCCGCCACGATGGACGAGGCGGACGATGACACCCACACCTTCAAGGTCGGCTTCACCGCCGCCGGAGAGGAGCAGTTCCGGGAGCTCGTGAGGGAGAAGCTGCGCGGGTTCAAGAGAGACGTGGACGACACCCTCGTGGTACGATTTCCTTCTGTCGTCTCCTACTCGCTAGCTTCTGGTCCTAGCGGTTGATTTCGGCTGTTTGGGGACTTGGGTTCTCTGCAGCTTTAGGATTTTGGTCGAAGTAATTAACACGTAACAGTATGTAGGACTGGCTAGAATTCAAGATGGATTGTGCAAGTTACGCGATTGTGCCCTGTGTTTTTGTTCAGTGTCGCCCCGCATACAGCACCTATTGCTGGAATCAGTCAGTAGTCTAATGTCGTTGGAACTCATGGGCCTGCAGCTTTGCTATGTGATGTCTGCAGTTTTCGTTTGTTTAGGCTGAGTGCTGTCTGTTTTTTCCAACTTAGTGTGCTCACTATGTACACTTAGCTGCTTTTAGGTGAGATCAACTAGTGTAATGGATTGGTGCACTATAATGGAGTGGTGCACTATATGCACCAAACTGTTGTGTGCGATGTATACTTCATACTTATGAAGCCTCTTCTCAAACTGAGGATTTTCAAATCAGGATGAATATGAAGTGTTTGTCTAATTGAAGCATGCCTTAGTTTGTACTGGTTCAGTAACTGTCATGTTACTTGACGGCCATTTTTATTGAACTGTAGAATGGATCTTATTTGTTGCTGCTTCGCTAGTCAATATTTTTAGTTGGGCATGCAAACTTGTTTGTGAATTGGCTCTGTCTCAGGTGAAAATGTACATTACAAATCACAATCATCGAATTGGACAAGTGTTGCATGTTATCTGCGGTGTTTTTGATGCAACTGAAATGCAATACTTATTTGAAGCACGTGTGTACCATAATAAGGTTGAATGAGTTTACTATCCTTGCATGTTAACATATGCTATTGCTGTGAATCTTTACCACCTTTTCCATTCATCACAATTCCCCTATTCATCTACTTTTAGCCTTAAATTTATACTATTAGTCAAGAGCGCCCAAACTTCCCTAGAAAACAGTGCTGTATGCAGTTTTAGTGGTGGAACAAAGGGAACCTATGAAAGAGTCTGCCGTTATGCTTTTCCCTGTCGTTAGTGAATGTTGAAACAATCCAGGTCTGGTCTTTGTCTTTTCTGAGGAAGCATCACAATACATGGATTACATTGTTTATGTGTATACTTCCTCTGATTGAAACGAGATGTCATTTTATTCTTCTTGGAACTTCTAGTTCTAGATATCTTTGCTCTTTTCGTCCTTTCTTGATCTTATTAAATAGAATCATTATTCTCATAAATAAATGACCCCATTTTCCAGTGTAGTATAAAATAAAGGGTAACAAGGTCATTCTACCAATTTTCTTAATCCTTGTGCACAACTCCGAAACTGCATTGTATTTTTATTACTGGGAGTAATTGCCGTGTACCAACTTTTGCAATTGTCATCATTATCTTATCCTAGTTTTCATTTTATTATGTTGGGATATTTCAAGGAAAACTATAAGTGGACCTCTGTTGCTGTCTTAAGTGCAGGAATATGTTACTATCATGCTCAAGAATGGAAAACGTAAGGATCTCGCCAGTAACGAACTCCATGTATTTCTAGGGGATGACACTGCAGTATTCATTTCCTGGTTAGTATTGCTTGCACACACTTCCATTGTTCTTGTATTCTTTGTTTGTCAACTGCCTGAACCAGTCCTTGATATATTTTACATGCAAATACTTTTCGTATTGTAATTGCTAACTCACTAATAAAAATGCTATAGATAATGGTAAAAGGTTAGCAAATGTTCACCCCAATTTTAGCGTAGATATGACAAGCAACATTGTATGTGCCCTAGTATTTGGTTCACTATTCGATGTTCAGACAAATATGTTTATATTGAGCAATAATAAAATATGGCTCTGATGCACCTTTCCTGTATGTGGAATGGAACTAGCAATTAACTGTGGTGGCAGCAAAAGGCAGAGGTTTTTGGTAAAGTTGTGTTTGCTAAAGACTTCGCAGTATATGTTCTATGGTATTGATATATTTGTGATGGCAGAAAGCAGAGGCTTCGACAAAGTTGTGCTTGCTAAATACTTTGCATTAGATATTCTATGGTATTTATATATTTGTGATGAGAAACATATATATTTGCGCTACAAGGGCCGAGTTATCGAGCATCGCTTGAGAGCAATAACGCGGGTCTCTATGAACCAATTTGGTTTCATGCCCGTAAGGTCAACCATGGAAGCCATTTTCTTAACAAGACAAGTTATGGAGCGGTATAGGGAGAAGAAGAAGGACCTGCACATGTTTTTTATTGACTTGGAGAAGGCTTATGATAAAATACCAAGGAATGTTATGTGATGGGCTTTGGACAAACATAAAGTCCCAACAAAGTACGTCGGGCTCATTAAGGACATGTACACCAATGTTGTGACTAGTGTTCAAACAAGTGATGGAGACACAGATGACTTCCCGATTAGGATAGGACTACATCAAGGTCAGCTTTGAGCCCTTATCTGTTTGTCTTAGTGATGGATGAGGTCACAAGGGACATAAGGGGACATCCCTTGGTTCATCCTTTTCGCGGACGATGTAGTGCTAGTTGATGAAAGCCGGACAGGAGTGAATCAGAAACTGGAGTTATGGCGGGAGACTTTAGAGTCCAAAGGTTTTAGACTTAGTAGAACTAAAACCGAGTATATGAGATGTGACTTCGGCACTACTACTCAGGAGGAGGAAGATATTAGTTTGGAAGGTCAAGTAGTGCCTAGGAAGGATATCTTTTTATATTTAGGATCAATGCTACAGAGAGACGGGGATATTGATGAAGATGTTAGCCATAGAATCAAAGCAGGGTGGATGAAGTGGCGCCAAGCATCTGGTGTCCTATGTGACAAAATGGTACCACAGAAGCTAAAAGGCAAGTTTTATAGGACGGCAATTAGACCTGCTATGTTGTATGGTGCAAAATGTTGGCCCACGAAAAGACGACATGTTCAACAGATAAGTGTCGTGGAAATGCGTATGTTGCGTTGGATTTGCGGTCATACAAGAAGGGATCGAGTTCGGAACGATGATATACGTGATAGATTAGGGGTAGCACCAATTGAAGAAAAGCTTGTCCAACACCGGTTGAGATGGTTTGGACATGTCCAACTGAGACCTCCAGAGACACCGGTGCGTAGTGGAATCCTAAGCCAGGATAGTAACGTGAAGAGAGGCAGAGGAAGACCGAAGTTGACTTGGGTAGAGGCAATAAAAGGAGACTTGAAAGGATGGAATATACCCAAAGACTTAGCCTTAGGTAGGAGTGCTTGGAAAACAGCTATTCACGTGCCTGAATCTTGATTGTTTCTGCTGTGTTTCAACTCTAGCCTACCCCAACTTGTTTGGGACTTAAAAGGCGTTGTTGTTGTTGTTGTTGTTGTTGTTGTACAAGGGCCTAGTGAACATTGAATACACTTTAGAGCTAGGCCACATGAATGGCTCCTTATATGTACGTAGCTTGAAAGTTTAGTTGAATCTAGGTACCTTTGCCTTGTAAACACCTGTTATTTAGAATTTTAGATCAGTCCTTATAAGCGTGATTGTTATTGAGATCATTGATAAATCCACTCACGAGAAGTACATCAACCATGAAAGCGAATCCCCCACCTCCACCCCACCCGCCCACCCAACCCAAAATAAATATTTTTTCACACATTTCTTCTGAATTCATGCAGTGTATTTATTGAAAATCACATTGTGAGACTGCTATAAGTTTTTAACAGCAAATGGAAATGAGAACATCAGAGCTACTTTTACTTTTGAAACTAACATAAACACTGGGAAATGTGTACTCTCATCTTTCCCTGGCAAGCAGTCCACGGTAATGCATATCTCCCAACTTGATTCAGCATCATATTTCACATGCATCAGCAAGGATGGCTAGAAGAGAGAGAGATATTCTTGGTTGGCTTTCATATCATCTCATCACGTGTTAAGTGAATCTGTTACTCATATCGTTTTGCTTTTGTAGGTTGTGGGACCATCTTTCTTTAAATATGCACTTATATGTGCAAGCACAAGAACAAACTCAGGAGGTTAAGGATGATGAGGCCCCCAAAGAAGTACCTGGAAGAGAAAAATCATCAGATGTGCTCCCGAGAAGCAAATGTCAAACTCATTCTGAGCACACAATTGAATCAAGTGCAACCAGTACTAGCAGACGGAATAAGCGGGAATGGAAAGGAATTGGTCGGGAGGGTAATGAAAAATTTCCACTTCGAAATGTACTAACTGATATTCTTCACGGGGAGGAGAAAAGATCGCAAAAGCCCAATGAAATACGACACCCTCCATCAAAACAACAGAACGGCAGAAAGCGTGATAGGGATGATGAGCCACAGCAAACAAAGGTGTGATGTATTACCTATTACCTAGGTCACAACTGCAAACTACATAACATCTTAAGTTGTTGAGAGAGTTGATGGCAAGTTGGCAACATTGTGCTTTCATATATATATATATATATATATATATATATGTGTATGTATATATATATTTTACTTTACCAATATCTCTGTTCTGTTCTTTTATGTCCTGCCTTTGCTCACATATTCTTTACGCACTATGCCTAAGTGTTCATCTATATTTCTCCAGAACGGACTGACCAAGACTCTGGTAGCTCTAAATCTGTTGCAACTTGCAAACATGTGGTGGAAACTATAGCATTACCATACAATTAAGTCCCTACCAATTATTTATTAATTACCATTTTCCAATAATCAAGTCCCTACCAATATTTAATTATTTATTGGCAACTGACAAACCAAATATTTGTTCATCATGAAAGTGCAATGTGAGTTTCTTCAGTTTATCTTCAGTAAGTATGCTGGGTTTCTTCGGTTAGAAACAACCGACAAAGCTTGTCGTTCCGTTAGTTTGGAATTTTGGAGAACTCTCTGAGTAGGCAGTCCATTTAGTTTATCTTCTAGAATTTCTGTGAATATTTTGTACCCCCTCCGTTCCAAATTATAAGTCGATTTGTTTTTTCTAGGTACATTTTTTTTTACTATGTGTCTAGATTTATGTGCTATGTCTAGGTACATAATAAAAGTTATGTACTCAAAAGTGCCAGAAGGACTTATAATTTGGAATGGAGGGACCATGTTTGGATAAGGAAATTGCTTGTTTGAACTGCTGACCACTAAGGGATGAGCATCACACTGATTCTCTCTAAGCCCTTTATTGGTCCACTCACATATTTTCTCCTCTATATTCTATTGCTCCTTCAAAATTTAATTCTACTCTTTTAGGTTCTATGACTTCTACAATCAGCTTGTTTTCTTTGTTAACAGAGAGACGTCTCATCACGCCCCATGCTTGGTGGTGGTGCTTCCCGTCGTCTTCTACAGTTTGCTGTTCGAGATGCAGTAAAAGCTGTACAGCCAACCAGCACCTCTGCTGAACCAGCATCCAAGCGTCTGCGCTCTGTGGTTGCCACTACTTCTGCAGAGAACATGCGTGATAGGAGATCAGAAAGATCTCAGGACTACCTGAACGATAGAAGATCAGAAAGATCTCAAGACAACTTGAGTGACAGAAGATCAGAAAGAACTAGGCCAGTGCTACAGGTACAAGGAGCTGCTTTAGCTCTTAGAGCTGCAGCGGAAGCTGCTGCAGATTCTACAAAGGTTAGATCAACTGGAAGTGTTTTCAAGCGATTGGGTCAAGGGAATGTTGTGAAACAGCCATCTCGTTCTCGTGAAGAGAAGAGAGATTATGAAGATTTTGAGCCAGTTACGACTGCAGATGAACATGATTCTGATCGATATGTAAATAATGAGGAATCTGAAGAGGAATCTGGAGAGCTGACCATGGCAGATAGGGTAGCTGGAATGAATGTTGATTCGAGCTCTGAAGATGATATGGACCGAGATGAGGGGATTACAAGATACCAAACTTCTCTTTCACATGAAGATACTTTCTCACCATTTGCAGAGAAGAAAACTGTATCGGCACAATGCAGTGTTGAACCAGAGATCGATGCAATAAGACCTTCAAGTGTGAATGACAAGGAGCAACCTGTTCCTTCATCAACAAAAACAGCAAGTAAAGCTGTGGCTATTTCTGTTGATGTAAATATGGTGGAACCTCCCAGTTATGAAGCACCAAAAGATGTTCATGTTGTGGAGAAGCCTTATGTTGCACCCATGAATTCAAATGCCACCAGTGTGTCTACCAATGCCAAAGTAAGCAGCCTTGCATGTTGAAAAAACAAGTTTTATATTTAAATTTCTTCCCACATCTTGAGTCACCCATTTTCTTGCATTTCAGTCAGGTTTGTATTATATATGCTTAAGATTTCTACCATGACCTTTTTGACTTTGGTGACTATAGATTTTTACAGTTTATAATCAAGTCCTAAGGCAGGATTGTAGCATTTCCTTGGAACCTTTCCTTGCTAATTAGTAGTTACACTTGTATGCTACTTGAATGAAATGGCAGAGCAGTTGGGGCATGGATAATCATGTAAATTCAGAATTGTTTATCTGATTTGCCAGTACTTTTACTGAGCTAAATTGGGGTATGTGAATGCTTGTTTGCATTTGCTTCCAGCAAAAGAAACTTGGATGAATAAAAACAGTTGTTGGCATCTCCTATTAGTGTTGTATATGCTCTCAGCCATTAAACAAAATCGCACGTCATGTCATCTTCCATGCATCTTGTTGATTATTATGCTCATTAGTTTTCTTTTCTATTTTCTATGATCATTTTATCTTGTCTTGTGGGTATATGCCCTGACTATTTATAGATGTATGGGCTAATCCTTGGGTAAATTTGCTTCTGACTGATGCCAACTTTCATTCAGGAATTAGGCCATGCAGAAGTTCAAAAGGATTCTCAGCGGTCTGCACCATCTGGTATGCCACATATATCTACTAATATAAGATCCACTTATGTTTTTTTTTTCCTTTCATCGGCTGATCTTCTCATAATGACACATGCCAATCTTCCATCTGGTTGACTGTATCTGATCGTTCCTGTTGGTCTAGTGTCCTTCCGTTTCTTCAATAATTGATAAAACTGATATATGCAGTAATACACTAGTTAGCCCACCATTTTTATTTTACCATATCCCAACTTGCATGGGATTAAAAACCCTTGTTGCTTTTCCTGTTGTAATATCACCTATGTTGCCCTTTCTTCATCATCTTACCTAAGAAAAAAAAAGTGCAGTTACTATTACAGCAAAATCTGTAAGGATTTGTTGCCTTTGTGATATATTGAGATTATTTTGATGTGCTGTGCAAGTCATTATTACAATCAATTTGTAAATAGGAATGGGTTAATCTTGAAGACTGTGTCATTTATTGCTTGGTATCTTGTCTTCTTTGCAGTTCCGGTTTCATATAGCACAGCGCATCCGACGGAGGATGCAGATTCGAGAACGCTTTATGTTAGCAATGTGGGTGTTTATATACTCTCATCACCCTTATATTATTTTGTGCCATTGGAGTATTTTATTTACCTCTAGCCTACCCCAACTTGTTTGGGACTTAAAGGCTTTGTTGTTGTTGTTGTTGTTGGAGTATTTTATTTACCTCTGTCAAATTATCTGAAGGTTCACTTTGCTGCCACCAAGGACTCATTATCTCGCCATTTCAACAAGTTTGGTGCAGTGCTGAAAGTAGTCATTGTCACTAATGCTGCAACGGGCCAGCCAACAGGGTCAGTTTAATTTCAAATTTTAATGCTTATTATAGCTGATGCAAGTTGCTATTTATTTTACCTGTACCAGAGAAAGATTTATAATTTTAGGAAAGTGAAATTACAAAAGATATTAGCATAATAACTGATACATTATAAATCACCACACCCACCAATTCCTATGATGCTAACACCCTTGTTTCGTGCTCAGATTAACTCGAAAGTTCCCTTGTTTCATGCTCAGTCGCTCAGATTAACTTTTTTTTTCCTCGAACAGCGCAGGAGAACTGTGCGTCATTTCATTAAGGTAGAAAAAATGTTACACGGGTCAAAGAGACCCAACTCACACACACCACCCCCTGGAAACTAAGTTACAGACTCGCCACAAAAACTGCAGAAATGACCAATGCCTCCGAGCTTTAAGCTCCAGTAGGCAGCGACCTGAGAACAAGCTTCTGGAGTTTGGAGGCTCCAGCCGAGCACCAGAGTCCCCCCTCCGAGCTAACAGCCCTAATGACCTCCTGAATGTTCGGCCTCTTGTTGTCAAAGACGCAAGAGTTGCAATGCTTCCATATCTCCCATGCCACCAAAATTATCAAGGAGTTGAGGCCTTTACGCGCTTCTTTTGGGACAGCTGCAATTGATCTCTTCCACCACCCCAAGAAACGAGACACAGTAGGCTGTGGTGCCAACTGCAGCTGCCCTAACTGTTGCAAAATCAGGGTCCAGACTTGTCGAGCGAAAACACAGCCTACTAACAAATGATTTATTGTTTCGTCCACTTGATCACATAAGGGACAGGACTCAGGATGTGGCAGATTCCTTTTTGCTAGACGATCGGCTGTCCACACCCGGTTATGAAACACTAACTAGATGTCCCTCAGATTAACTGAAAGTTCTAAGAAAATAATGTGCATTGTCTCTAGATAACAAAAAAAAATCAGATAAACAATAATAAAAGGAAAAGGGTCAAGACAAAATACTCCCCTTTTGGAAGTAAGTTGTTTAACACTGGTAAGGTCTTCAGTATGACACATTTGTATATCTGCAAGTTATAGGTGCTCAGCAGTAGATAATTTCCCAATGGCCAAAAATGCGAATACGGTCTGTCAGGACATTTTATACCATACTACTATAAACTTCTGAGTGTTTCAGTGAACATTAAATTTATAATAATTGGTTATATTACATAAGCCTCTCTATTTGATTGCTCTTATCAGATGTAATTTGTGCAGTTCAAGTTTGAATTCTTGAATTGATGTTTTTGAGCTGAATTATTGTTGAATGTCACTGCAATTGATGCAGCAATAACATAGGGACTTAATTGTGAACTCAGAAATATTTGTATATTTCTTGAAGAGAAGTAGAGAACTCAATGAGTCCTTTTCTGCTATCGTACAGGTCTGCCTATGTAGAGTTCTTACACAAAGAATCAGCTGAACGAGCGCTGTCGTTGAATGGCACATCATTTATGACTCGTATTCTCAAGGTATGATTATTCTTTATCTTTTGAACTTTTTTTAGACTGCCATTTGCACTTCTCTACCAATGGGCATGACATTGTCTAACATGGTTTCCTGGTAGAGGTTTAAATTTTAATATAGATGATAGTTCTCTTCATTATCTAAAAAAGATGATAGTTCTCTTAATTGGTGAAGTTTTATGTTCTTATACTGGCATCTTGTTGCTCCGCTCAGCGTAGATTTATAGATTCCCAGAAACTAATGACTAAGGTGATGTTTGTGTTGCTTTTCCTTCTAATGTAGGTCGTCCGGCGAAGTTCTCATGAAGCAGCTCACTTTTATGGTTGGCCTGGTAGTGGACGGTCATCATTGTATGGTAGGCATGGTAGGATGGCATACCCAAGAGCTGTTCACCCCGGTGGTTCCTTTAGAGGGCGTGCTCCGATGAAAGCAGGCGCTAGAAGTTTACAGTGGAAACGGGAGCCTTCAGGCACTGATTCAAGTGCAGGTGCGAAAACTGACATGAGAGTGCCATTTTCCTCTGAACAGGTGCTCCCACCTGCAACATAGGGGTGCATATTATAGTTGAGCTGATATAATGAGAACCGAATGGTATCTTACTCATCG
Source organism: Miscanthus lutarioriparius (assembly GCA_904845875.1). NCBI lineage: Eukaryota > Viridiplantae > Streptophyta > Magnoliopsida > Poales > Poaceae > Miscanthus > Miscanthus lutarioriparius. Next base: position 97,160,895 of record CAJGYO010000007.1, on the reverse strand, counting down.
CCCCTAATGGCTGAGTATGGACAGCAAGCTGAGAAGATGTTCCTTCCTGCTGCACTGTAAAAAAAAAAAAGTCCAAAAAAAAGCATGAAAATACAAAAAGCAAAAATAAGAAAATGTGGGGGGAGTTTGGCATCAGAATATGGCTATCAGAATATGGCCATATGCGAGTAGGCTGACAGCCTGAGCAATTTTCTATGGACTCCAGCAATCTGAAAGAGGATTCACATTCGAAATAATCACAACCTTTTGGTTGTGTTGGATGGAAGATGCTTATCAAGTAGAACAAGATGGACAGATTTTGGACGAGGTATTTGGTGACAATCTGGGCATCATCAATGTAAGCCTCAATTGTATAGAAGTAACCTATCTATTTGTACCCTTTATCTGAATCAATCTCTTTCCCAACCAAAAAAAGAAAAAGAAAAAAAAGGAAACACAAAAAATGTGTTGTTCTCTTTTGTTTTTTTCTCTCTCTCAACATGAACTGTTTTATTTATTGTACTGATAGTTGATTTTTTAGTTGGACATTCATTTCTTGTCAAACAGTTTAACAATACTTTTTCTGTGTGGTCTATAATGACTATTGCATTTCCAACATTTCATGTTTTAAGTAAAAAAATCCAGTTTACTGTCTGATGAATGCAGTTTAATCTCGTGATGTCTTGCCATGATTCTTATAGATTTATGGCTGGGCATACCTGTTTGAATCTTTCTTGCATAATATATGCTTTCATTCAATGATGCAGCTACTCATGTCATTAGTTGTATATAGCGAGCCATTAGTTGTTTACTGACAAGTGGTCCATACTTGGGGAAAAGTAATTTGTTGGAGGCTTATTATAACTTAAAAAGGCTGAAAATTATATTGGCCTTTTCTTCTTTCTTGTTTCTTTGGAATCACAAAGAGCTATTGTGTGGTGAACAGCTTTGGTTCTCGGATGGTGCGGGGATGTTTGCGTAAGAGCAACCATTATGCATTTCTGTACTCAAGTATTCGAGTCACTTTAGGTTTAAGTACTTACACAGGATATACTTGATATGTTGCACGATGCATGGGCGTTTCCCTTGCTATGTAGCCTAGCTATACCTAATCCCGTCCATGGAGTTGCAGTTATCATATTGTGCCTAATTAAAACCGTAATAGAGACGCCGTCCACAAGGTGCGACGCCCCCTCAGCTCTCGGCTTAGTGCTGCTGAACCGTGGAAAGTTCCTGCACTAAGCACGTGAAGCGTGTTGCGTTTTTTTTTTGAGCATCGAAGCGTGTTGCGTTGTGCATTAGCATTAGCCTTCGGGTTAGGAAAACACCGCCCGCAGATAGTGGTTCTCCAACGCAGCCGAGCGTCACCGTTCTGTCATCACGGGAGCACAGATTATGCTGGGTTGCCTTGTGGTTCTCGACGTCTTAAAGGTAATCCAGTTGCATCACGGTGACAAGTCACGCATGGACACGGCAGCAAACCAGACATGACATATTTGGCTCCGGGACGGGTCTACTTTCCCTTGAAGTTTGACGGGTACGCGTGCCTGAAAAAGTATCGAGGGTCAACACCACCGCGAGCATGAATGTTTCCACGCTGATTTTTTTTCTCTCAAGTAGATTGCACCAACAAAACCTAACCATGTGAGCTTAAGCTACATTCGCTTTTTACGTTGGTGGTGAATCTTGTCTTGACACAAACAGGAGGACTGAAGGAGTGCTTTCGTTTGTAACGCAAGTGCGTTGGCGCTACATCATTTAGCAGCTGTGTGAACGTGTGATACATGCCGCAACTGGCAATCCCCATACAAGATCTGGTTTATATTTTATAAAAAAAACGCACGGTAAGTAGCAAGCAGTCGCTGTCGTGCACTGCACCAGGTCAACAAAATCAGAACTTAAATTAGGGCTATTCGCTGCTAATAAAAAGGGACCATGATTAGCAGCTGATCTTTTTTTTTCGAAAGGATTAGCAGCTGATCTCTCTCTGCATCCTCTCACTCCAATTATTTTGCAGAGGGAAGTGAATGAAGCAAAAAAGAGAAAAAAAAGACGATTCTTCCCCCTTGTGGCGGCCAACATGGTGATAGTAGTAGCCACATGTGTCGCGCGGCTCCGGCGTGGCTGGGATATTGAAAACAGTAATATCACCTTGGATTTGGTCTCGCTGGCCTGGCCCCCTCCTCACCTTTCGTGACACAGCTTATAGGCTTTAGGTGAGATTTAAGGATGCGCTCTGCTGATAGAGAGACGCCTAAAAATCTCGCTGCTGCTACAAGTAATAGTGTTTGATGGATTTTTGTCAGAATAAAGTCCATATGAACAGCCGATACCGGAGCCCTGGAGGCCCTTTAGAGCCCCATAAATTTTTAGGCAAAGTTCTATTGCGTAGGTGGAGCTGAGACTTAAGATCAAACAGCAGGTATTATGTTGTCATACTTTTATTCAGCCCCCTAAAATTTTTCCTGGATCTACCGCTGCGTGCAGCCAAAGGAGCTAGCAAGCTAACAAGTATGTATACATTCAATCAAAGAAGCTAGCAACCATTTGCACCGGCTTATACGTAGTACAGTGCCATGATTGCACGTAAATGCGCCTCGACGTGTAAATGGAAAAAAGCTAGCAGGTGTCAGTCATGATAAGTATGAAACTGGCTGTAGGACGCGTGCGTACGCTGGTCCATGGTTTGTATATTTCTGCAAAGGTGTACACCAACAGGATGGTGTAGCCTGGCGCGACTCGATCGGTACGTGATCTGGCCTGATTATCCTAAAACCCTCGGTATATACGGCTAGCATGTACGGGATTTCCAGGCGACGTATGTCTATCGGCTGCAAATCGTTGAGTCAGATATATGTGCGTATATATCTTGTTCCTTCGGATTATTCAATAGCACTCCATCTTGCTGGGCCCGCATGTCATGGGCTGCATAGGAGAGATGCTAGTTGATCCCGGTGTTTGGATGGAATACAATCGCCATGTACACGTCCACGCAGCCAGCAAATATCTCAACTGGCCTTCTAGAAACTTGATCACGAAGAATAATTATCACGTGGAGATAAGTACGCAAGCTGCCAGCGCCGGATATGCAAGAGGTCGTTTAGTACCGAGAGATTTGGGTCCGACAAGGATTTGCCTAACACGTTTTTGGATTTTAAAAATTTATAACACATGTGAGGCAAAAAACAATTTTTAAGAACAAGGATCAAACATAACTTGTATTTAATATTTAAATAAAAATTGAAGTATAAGTTTAGTAGATGAAAATGCAACTTTAACTTTTGGAAAATAGATGTTGTTAACTAGTGTTTTGGGAGCTCAAAAATCAAATTTGACGTTAAGATAAGCTCTTTTCGTTAAGTCGGCAAATACTTGAACTATTGTTAAAATACTATTTTTGACGAATTATATTAAGCAAAATAGTTAAATCGTGATTACAAATTTTGCTCCTACAGGTTAGTATAAGATATGGACTATTGCATGAAGTATTTGTTGGTTGAAGTTAACAAATGTTTAGATCTATTAAAAATTACGACAAAAGAGTTAATTGTTACTTAGTCTCAATTAAAATCTTTAACTTTTCTAAATATGAAAAAGTAGTAAGACAATGCTATTTTGACATTTAATTTCTAACAAAAATGTTTAAACGCTAGCTGCATGTTTTGGTATTGTCGATTGCATCAAAGTGACTACATGAGCATGGTGTAGGTCGAAGTTGTGTTGGAGATCACGTTGCTCTTGTAAAAATTGCCCAAACTTCGTTAGAACGCGTTGCAACCGCGTTGTTGGCGCTCTGTTCGCGAACCGGCACTCCAGCGACGAACCCAAGTTGGCATCCTTGTATCTCCCTCTCTAGTCGATCTCTGGACGTGAGGTTTGCTTCGTTAGCTGGGTGTTAGTATCGACTTTAGGTTAGGGGAATTAGTTGAGTCTCGATCGTGATCGTTAGCGGCTTTTGCTTCGCTTTAAAATACGTGCACGTCACCAGTGATACCTCTCGGCCCGAGTTCGCGGACACCGCGTGCGTGGGCGCTGCTGGCGTCGGGCTTAGGCCATGGCCGGGCTGCTACCGCTGTCCGGCTCGTGCGCTCGGGTCATGCCGCGCAGCGCCTTGGCCTCACGTTGGCTAGCTCCGGTCGGCTGCGGTATGGTTTCCACTGTCATGACGTGCGCGCGCCACCCTTTGGCTGCCGAGCCGCGCCGGAGTCGAGCCGTGGCTACGGCCATCATTGCCAGGTCAGCGTGGCAGTCGCTCCGCCCTCCAATTCATCTACCACGCCGAGCCGTGTGTCTTGGTCGCAGCCGCCCTCTTGTGTGCACGCGCTCTCGGCCATGCACCTCACCTACCGCCACACCGCTGTTGTGTCCCGTGGCGCGATTCCAGCCGCTCATCCCATCTACCTCTGCTGCCACAACTATGCATACCGTCCCGCCTACGAGATAGGGAGGAGAGGACGGGTTGTGTATATCGGTAGTGCCACGCCAGCACATGGTCGGAGTCGCTGTCGCATTCGAGGTGCCGCGCTCTCCGCTCCTTCAATTCGCCTAGCTCAAGGCTTCTCAATCCAATTCCTCGCACAAGTGAGTAGCATAGGTAGTCAGCTAGATGCTCGGTTCTCCTCAAGCCTGATCGGTCACTACCCACCGACAAATTGATGTTTTTGCTCACCGCCGGTCATGTGCGCCGCCGTGACCAAAAGGATGGGGGTAAGGCATGTAGGAGTGGTAGCAGTTCGATTGCTCGTAACCCTGCACTCGCCTTGACTTCCTCTATCCGGTGCTCGCACTGTTTTGGCCAGGGAACTCATCGGCGACGTGGTGACGCACCGGTGTCCATTGCAGAGCGCCGCCGCCCCACTCGGTCGCACATGGCCAGACCGCCACAACGCTTCCCAGCTTCAACCGTCAGTAGGGTGTACACCACGGTGAGCTACGGATGCTTCTCCGCCATATCTACCTAGCCGTGAGGGCGTAGGCTCGCCGGAATAGTCTCGCCACCGCTGAGGATAGCCGCTCGCCGCTGCAGCTCATGACAGTGCGCCTTCGAGTCCCTAACCGCCACCCATCCTTGTGCGTTTAGCTGTAGATGGTTGTCGGCTCCATACTTCCATCGTAGCGAGCCTAGTTGGCCTGGCGTAACCGCCATTGCCGCCGGTGTGCTACGCCGCCGCGCGCGAGCACGCCGAGGACCGTCCCATTGCAAAGACAGCACATTCCAGGGTCTTTAATGCAAAGCGTGAGTCTACAGTAATAGTGTTCCGTTGCTCCGCGTGATTATCCAAAAACCCGAGCCCTTATCTGCAAAATGGCCTACGCGCGCGGGCGCCCCGACTTTGGGCCGTACTGGGCTACCGCGCCGCGCTGGGCTGCCGGGCCTAAAGGGTCGCTGCCGGCCCTTTCCTTTTTCTTATGTATTTTCTAATTTAGTTTCTACGGTGAACTTATAAATTCAATATAAATTTTGGTAGTTAACCAAAATTTGTTAAATCAATTTTGTTAAGTTCCTAAAATCATGATCTATCTGCTAGTATATTTTATTCACAAAGTTTTATAATATTTTTAGAAGTTATCTAATTAATTTAAGATGCTTAGTATTGTAAGATATAAATTTGTTGGAATTTTTATGATAAATTGGTGATAGTGTTGGCTCTGAAACATTTATAGTAAATTCCTCACATTATTAGGTGCTCACTGTAATTTTTGTAGCTCTATAATAATTAGTTTGCTAAGGTAGCTAAATGAGCCCTAGTTCGAAAATCAATATATAATCAATAAAATGCCGAAACACCTTGGGATCTTAGAACTAAATATTGTCCTGGAGACAACGCCTTATTCGACAACGCGGATACATAGACTAGTACGTTAGTCATTTAAGCTAGCTCGTTAGCTTGCAGAGCGTGATCGTATTTGTAAGAGTTGCGGTTATCGTTGATTAATGGCGTCTCTACGTTGCATCCACGTATATCATAATATGAACAACGATGGATCATGGAGTCGTCCGAGGTAGCAGAAAAGATGGTGCCTTGATGATCGTGTCATCATGAGGGAATGCTAACTTTTGGTTACATCTTACCCAAGCAAGCCCCAGTGCATAACCACTATTATCCTGCACTTTATTTTATGCTTGTGCATTAAGTTTAAGGAGTTGAATGAAACCCACTTGCATATATATATATATATCCTTATCCTATGAGTCTTACTAGTATGACAAGATCGTGTAGATTGCTATGCTACATGACTCCGGTAGAAATCGAGTGATTGCCTGTCACTTGCGAGAGATAGAAAAGATATTATTGTTGTTATCATATTACTATCACATGGAATATATATGAATGATAATTGGAGACTGGGCGAAATGGTACTTTGAATCTGGACTTGGTTAGGCATTCGAGCGAGGCTCGGATTGCACTTGTTCCGCCTGTGTTGATTGAAGATCATCCGTTGCATTGGATTCTAGTCAGGTCATAGACTTATTATCCTGAGCACATACTTACTTATGGGAGCGGGAAGGCCCGTTGCTCTCTTGTCATGGGTTTCGGCTCTTTCTAGACCGATTGATTGGAGTCGAGGATGGTGGAGGTCTAAGCACCACACTGAGTCTGGGATTTAGGTGTGGGGGCTTGGAGTCCAAGTTTGGATGGGTTGGTCTTGCTTGTGTCTGGGGTACAAGCGGGGTGTGTGTTTCGAGGTACCCAGCTATGATACATTGGTTCATGAATCGCCATGTGATACGGAATGACTTGGCTACGATCTAGCACCGTAGTAAGAACTAAAATATGAAAGATGGTAAAATGGTTATGATTACTTACCACCTGCTTGAATGTAGCACATGTTCTTACATAGAATGGTTAGTTAATGAACTAATGATGATTGCTAATGAAATTGAAAATAAGGATGCACGCTTAGTAATGCTTCCTGCAGATGTAATAAACCCACAAGCCAGATAGCCTTGTATATCCTTGGAGTCTTTTCTTTCCCCCTGATGGGTAAGTCTTATGGAGTATAATTGAGTACTCAGGGTTTGTTCTACCCTGTTGCAGGTGACAGGAACATGTAGAGCTGACACTTGTGTGTGGAAACCTCCTAGTGCGCTCAGCGAGGATTTCCTTAATGTTGCGGACATAGAGTTTATTTGAAACTTTCACCCGAAAATGTTTTACAATGGAAAAATTTATAACCAGTTATGATGTATATAACAGATCGTCATGTTAATGTTTAACTTGTCATTAAATGATTTTATTTTCGCTGAAACTCTGATAACTTGGTTATATTCCGCTGTTATAAACAATAAATATTATACTATGATGTTGCATGAAAAGTGACAAAAGAAATGGCTCAAATGTTGTAAGCTTTATTCTTCCGTTTATGATCCTGTTGAAAAATATAGATTTTCGGGTTCTCTTATGGGGTGTGCTCGATAGAACTATTTAAATTAGCTCACTATTAGGGTGTTTAGTGTCTAATGGAAGACAAGCACCTCCGAAAGTGAGTTATTTTAGATGGTTCTGCCACGTGATATCTCGCTCTGCTAACGAACTCTGGCGGCGCGTGCGTGTGGCCCAACAGGCCAGCTGCTACCCTAATTGCCTGCCTATATAAAGGAGCCTCAGGACCCCTGGGAGAGGCTAATGGCACTTTCCACCCACAAAGCAACTAGCGCGTCGGGCTCTCCTGCCGCAAGCGTGTATTCGCAATCCACTAACACCCACTACGTCAGATATGGTTTTTAGGGGCGGCTAATAAGTATTTGTAGGGGCGGTTCGGCCAGCCGCCCCTACTATACCGTCTCTATAAATCATGCATTTGTAGGGGCGGTTCCCAGACCGCCCCCGCCCCTACAAATCGATTTGTAGGGGCGGTTGGTACTGTAGCCGCCCCTACAAATCGATTTGTAGGGGCGGTCTGGGAACACCAGCCGCCCCTACAAATCGATTTTGTAGGGGTGGCTACAGTACCAACCGTGTAACACCCTCGGTGTTACGCCTTAATCAAAATATTAAACCATGTCATGAGCATCATGTTTATGTATTATTGCATATGGTAAATGAGAAATTAAATTTTATTGCACTAATTCTCAAATTGAGCTCTAATTTATTCCTTGTCCAAGTTGTCCTTCCAGCACGTCATCTCTCTCCACGTGAGAGCTCCTTAGCCACAAAGTCAAATGATAAATTATTGTCATTCACTAATTATTAGCATACCACTTGGCAAGATTTATATCTTCATCAATCTCGCGACGCGCCTCTGTCATCTCTCGTTGTTCTAATTATCCCGCCTTTACTTCGCTTGCTAATCGCCTTGCAAAATTATCAGCGCACGTCGCGCTATCACTGCCATAGTGTGTCGCACACGCTACGCATTAATCTCACTCACAAGTTCGACCGGCGAGCATGCCGCTCGCTCACTACTCTGCAAACACGGTGCACGCACCCTTTCCTCAGCGCCAAGATATGAGCGGCAGGAGTTTCAACATGTCGAGCGGTGCGGAGCAGATTTTCAACACGGCGAGCGCATCGGTAGCAGAAGGTACTGTTCACAGCGGCGGAAACATTGTAGCTCGAAGAAAACACTGTAGCACCGTGGAAAACACTGTTCACCCGAGCAAACACGTCGTTTCGCGGTGTTTTATTGCCTTTAAGCAAGCTAGTTAGCCACTAATCTTACGACGCGTTGCTGTCGCGCCTTTGCTTCTCCATTTCCTGCGTCTCCTGTCTTTAAAAGGGACACGCCGAGCCGCCGAGCCATCTCGCTCCGCTGCTCACTTGTTTAAATCCTCTCAAATCAAGTTCTTTTGTTCTTGCCCAGAGAGAGCTGCGTCTATCGATTTCTCCCCAAGCTATAATCATTTGAGGTAGCTAGTTTACAATTGATCTTCTTATTCTCTAATGTTTCCTTGACTGTGGTCTCCTCCTCCATTAATTCCTTGACCTGCATGAATGAACCAGCACCCCACCGCCAAGCACGTTCAGCCCAAAGCCCACTCCAGTCCTGACGTGCTCGTAAGTCCAAGACCACTCAAAGTTCATTCTTGAATTAATTCTGTCATGACCAAAGACCACACCATTACGGCATGGAGCAGAGGACAACCCTGCCAACTCGTTTCGTGCTTCCAGACTACCTAGCTTGTCATGACCACCCACAACCAGTGCTATATATGGTTCTGCTCCGCTCCACGTAGGGCAAGCAATTGCTAAGCTCCCTGGTGTCTCTCATCTTGCATTGCCTCCGCACATCGATCACCGTAGGAGGCACTTCATTCAATTCCGAGGTAGTTAGCCTACAAGAATTCCTTCATCCTCCTCTATTATTTTCTGGACCCACGGTCTCATCTAGTATTTCTAGACCCACAGTCATGTGCAAGTCATCAAGTCCAATAGCATGATTATCCTTCTCCAATAATATCATTTTCTTTATCTCTAGAGCTCATTTGAATTTATTTATTGATTGTGAAATAAATTTTGTTAGATTACTAAATTCATGATCTATCTGTTAGTGTAATTAGTTTGTATAGTTCAGTGATACCTTTAGGGTTACTTTATTATTTTGAAATGCTTATTATGGTTATTTAGAGAATGAATTTTTATGATGCATGGTAGCAAGTGCACCTTGTTTTATTATATATATAGTAAATTGATATTAACAATAAGGATGCCTTTAGTTGCTAAGATAATACATGAAATGTTTCATACTTGTTTAGTGGGAATAATAGGTAACTTTGCGTATTAGTCATTAGAGTTAGCTTAGTAGCTTGGTAGATGTATTCTTATTTTAAGAGTTGCGGTTGCCTATATATTAATTATTGCATCATCATCACTGCATGCATATAGAGGACGAGCCACTGGAGATCGTGACATTCGGCGAGCAGGAGTACGACGAAGTCATCGAAGAGTACGAGGAGATCCTCGTGCAGGAGGACGTTCCGGAGCCACCCGTCACTGACTTTGCTGACACCGCGCCTGCCCAAGGCAAGCCCCGGTGCATAACCCCTATTTTTAAATGATCTGAATATATTTATATGATATGCATTTACGTTACAGGCATTTTATGGAAGCTACATGCATAAATATATCCACCATGAGTCCTACTAGTATAGGTCGAGTAGCTGCTATACTCAGGATGTCGGTAGCGTGAGTAACCTGTCGTTACTCGCAAATAGGTGTTTAAACTGTGATATCATGATGAAATAATGGGAAGGAAAATGGTGACCGGACAGGGATGTGGATTTGGTCTTTGGTGGGTGTGAGGGGTTGTGTCCTGCGGCCAGCAGGGGCATAGCTCGGTTACACTTTTTCCCCCGCTCGTGTCGATTAAGGACCGGTCGTTGCATATGACTCTAGGCAAGTCATAGATTATTGTCCCGAGCACATACTTGGGTATGGGCGCGGAGGAAGGCTTCTTGCTCTCTTGTCGCGGATCCGGCTCTTTCCGGACCGACTGATGGGAAGAGGAGGTGGTGGAGGTCCTTGCACCGCACTGAGTCCGGGACTCAGGATGTGGGGGCTTGGAGTCCAAGTTTGGACGGGGACCTGGACACCTAGGATCGGAGAGTGGTGGGTTAGTCCTGCTTGTGCCTGGGGTACAAGCGGGGCGTGTGTCTTCGGGGCACCCAGCTGGGCACATTGATTCACGAATCGCCGGGTTATCCGGTACGGCTTGTCTGCGGTTTAGCACCGTAGTAAGAACTGAAAGTTGAAAGGAGAAGAAATGGAACTGATTGCTCAACTCTTGCTTGAAAGTAGAACAGGCTTATATAGATTGACTAGATGAAAACTTAATACGGCTGATGATAATAATGTGTCAATAAGGACTCACTATTAGTATTGCTTTTTGCTAAAAGAGAACCAGCAAACCATAAAGCCTAGCATATTCCTTGGAGTCGGAAAGTATTCCCCTTTGTCGGATAAGTCTTATGAAAGTACATTGTGTACTCGGGGTTTATTTACCCCATTGCGGTGACGCTTGAGGAGTTCCTTGTGTGGAGGATCCATCTGGTGGGCTCAGACGGAATCCTCGTTATCTTATCGCTAGATGTTATCTTTTAATATTCCGCTGTTTATCATTCCGCACTCTATATTTGGTATTGTAATAATATACTTTTCAAGAAACTCTAATGTATGAGATAGACTTGTGTTGTAACTCGTTTTCATTATTGGATCCTTGGGAAAAATGTGGATCTTTCGGGTTCTCCCTTGGGGTGTGCTCGACGGACATCGCTCGCTGAAGTTACTTTCGAGGTGGTTAGTGTCTGATGAAAGACAAGCGCCTTCGTAAGTACGCTATTTCGGGTGGTTCTGCCACAAACCGCCCCTACAAATCATTTTTCCGCCAAAAAAATTTAAATTTATAATTTAAATTCGACTAGAACATATATTTTTCAATTAGCATTAAAGATAAACAAGTAAACTAACCAACCTTGTTCTGCCTCAAAACCATATGAACTTTAACTATGTCAGATATATTTACATATGGAGCATTCGTCAAACATACCATAGCCGCACACAAAGAACTCAGACTAAGAAAAAAATAGAAATACAAAGTAAGGCAGATTGCATCATCTTTGTCTTAAACCACTATAAGAATGTATAGAAATTACTGAGTACACCAAGTTCTGACCACTGGTGTGCTTAAAAAGATGCTTTACTGCATTATGAACTTCAAATAGTTGTTGATAGCATAGAGAAAAGCAAATTGCAAGAAGAACATTATTGCGAAAGCGGCACTGGCGGTGAAGAAGGATGGTTAGTGTGGTGGACAAGATCACTAAATTCATATAGTAATATTTCAGAGCAAATCAATTGAGACCTATGGACTACTGAGGAAGTAGTAAAAGATTCTTTGTCTGATTATGTAGAAGTTTACATGAGCTCTCTAGTCGATGCGATATTATGCATCAAAATGATGACATATGGGCGGGTAATCAAGGTCCTATTCTCTTCTTGAACTAGCACGCATTTCCAACATATGGGTTTTCCAAGAGAACTATAAACTCAAGATACAAATCAGAAAGGAACTGATCTTATCCAAACTATAAACATGGCATAGTTTCAGTCTTGCAAGTCATATTACCTGCATAAATATTGATACTGTGAGGAGTGGCTTGTCTCCCACCTTTAGACGTCTAGCCTGCAAAAGAAAAAAAACCAACTCAGTAAGCAAAGCAAAGATATCAGTGATAGCAAAAGCCTACAACACTCAGTGCTCAAATTAAATGTGAGAAATTTTAACATAACACTACACAAGAATAGCATTACCATTGCTATCGTTTCAGCCGCATCCAGCTAATAAACAATATGAAAACAAAAATGAAATATAGAAAGCAAAGAGTTGAAATGAAATTACCTGGATGAATAGCATGACAATGGCAAAGATAAATTTTGTAATCTCTGTCAAGAAATTCACACTGATTGGGCTAGATTTGAATTTCCCATCCACTTTTGACATGTACACTAATATAGGCTACAAAAAATGAGGTAGAACAGTGTCAAGCAACTTTGAAAAAAGCACAACATATCAAACAGACAAATGAAAGAACATGCTTATTATTTTGCAAAAAATACTAGGGCAGAACTGCAGAAGTACTCCATCCCAATACTCAGACATATGGAACTCAGAAAATGGGGACTAGAATAAATTCACTGTTAACGATTGATATCATGTATTGATCATGATAATCAAATCCTCTCTTAGCAGTAGCAAATGAAATTTGGGTGTGTATCATTAATCTGAATACACTTTGCTAGTTATTTCTTTCACCGAAATATTTAGATACAGCATAGAAAATAGAACTTGTTTAGAAGTGAACTTGTTTAAAAGTGCAATGCAATACAACATAGAAGATACCTCATGGAATATTTCTTTCACGGGTTAATGCATTTTATGCCTAATTTAATGCTTAATGTTCTACATTAAGCCAAGTTCATGCCTTAATCAACCCCTGTTGATGATGTCTTATGCTAAGACGGTGCATATTAAGCCACTAGGGTTCGGATTAGCATGTAGGAGGAGAATTTGCAAATCACGGCCAGATTGAAACTTTCCCCCAAATCCCCGAAACCCTAGATCATGATTTTCGCCCTTTTACCCCAAATTTCAAAATGGAAACCCTAAACTCAAAATGAACTAGCTTGTCAGTTCTTCATATATGTATCAAATTGCTCACAAGTTGAGGTATTTAGGTACTTTTTTACTTCGAAATTGAGGTATTGAAAAAGGTACAAGTGAAAAAGAGTGCACCCATGAGGTCAAGAATGGACATGAATACTCCACAACAAAGAAGGAAGCACTCACTACATTGTCTAAACTTGAGGGCACAGGACAAACATTTAGAATTTGACTGGACAAGTAGAGGCCACAACAAACATAAATTAACTGCACAAGTAGAGGCCAAGTATCATACCGATGATCTCAACTGTCCCCAACCACTAATTATTTGAACTAACTACAATAGATAGTGCACGGCAATTAACAAGCATTCCCCAACATTTCTTACTGCATGAAGTGGGGAAACATATGCACTTACTGTGCGGTAAGGAAACGAAGTGAAATTACAATAGGCATGTGCTTCATGCGGCCTCCAGCAGCGCGCCGGAGGAGAGAAGGTGAAGGGGACTGCGTGCAAGTGCATTGCAACATATAGTTGTGTACCATTATAAATGTATCCACTATTTATTGCAAGGACTGTTGTACTTTTTTGAAGCAACCTAGATATAGGTGCATATGCATTACAACACGTAGTTACATTTAAATATCAATATATGCCGTAGGAACAATTTTTTAATAGCAGGAAGATAAAAAAATAGTTGTTTTCATATGCAAACATGACGGCCAAACTCAGATCAAGACATAGCAGACAAACACAACGGCATGGATTATAGAGGCCCAAATTGAATTAACCTGGAGTATATGTGCATCATATTTTTGAGCAGCAGCATCTTCTAATGTAGGACACTAAATGGAGTATATGTGCAGCATATTTTTGAGCAGCAGCATCTCCATAAGTGTTGTCTCTAATTCATCAGCCCTGGATACAGATGACAGGGAAAAAGCAATATGAAGAGTTAAGTACCAATGTTTAATAATCATAGTGAATAGTCAACAAAAGGATTAACTCTTCTAATGTAGGACACTAAATGGATCTATGCCCCTTCTTCTAGAATTGAAAGGAACACAGTGTCTACTCCTAAATACGAAAAGAAAATGCATCTTATACACTATTACCACCATCCTTTGGTGAAAGGCTTTCATGGAAGAAAGTTGAAGATGAGTTGTAAGGAACATATCTCTCATCTTTCAGTGGTCGTGTTTTTAGTGTTTACTTGGCAAGTCATGTTTTTTTGCCCCACTACAGGTTGAATAAATCATCTACTAGACTCCATTTACTTCTTAAGATAATGATGCACAGCTATGCTGCATGTTTGAAAAAAAGTATGTATCTCATCTTCATCATCCTCTCCTGTTAATCTTTGAAAAAGTGGCCCAGACATAGACCATGGGTACCCAAGGTTGCAAGTAAACAATATGCAAGGATCAATGGCTTACCACTTCAGAAGTCACAACCCACACGACTAAAGTCATACAATATAATTTTGGTGATTTGATGACATCAGTGAATAAAGTATTTTTCAAATACCACTGTCCATATGATAAACATGTAAGCTCAACTAATTTGATTGAAATCCATCAACCTTGACTAACTTTTTGACGCATAAAGACAACTGTTTTCAAAGTACATCTACATGAGCTGTTGGTAGGGCATTGTGATGAAGGTGGGAACAAAACAAGTTTCACCACGAAGAACAACACGGTGGATCCAGCAGGTGGTAAACATGACGGAGGCTGTAACCTAATTGACCTAACTTCAAGAATTGATTAATGACTACTTACATTGCCAGATCCCGGCTCGTCCTCGCCGGATCAGGCTTCTCCTCGCCGGATCTGGTGGTGGCCACTCGGATCTGGGCTGGTCCTCGCCGGATCGAGCTCATCCTCGCTAGATCTGGTGGTGGCCGCCACCATGTGCTTCATGCGGCCTCCAGCAGCGCGCCGGAGGAGAGAAGGTGAAGGGGACCGCACCACCAAGTCCCGCCACCGCTGGAGCTCGACGGGAGGCCGCGCCACCGAGCCACGGCACTGAGCTCTGCCACCGTGCCTCCGCTGGGGGGAGGGGATAGGGTCCCACGCGCCGCCGGCGCAGGAGGAGGGGGACGGGCCCCCACGCGACTGCCGGCGCTGGAGGAGGGGGGGTGCGACGCCGTGCGCCTCCGCTGGAGAGGGAGGGTCACCGCGTGGGCGAGAGGGAGGGGCGGCGTGGGGGAGACAGAGGAGGGGCTCGGAGGAGAGGGAGGGTGCGGCGCGGGACAACGAGTGAGGGAGAGAGAGAGAGGGAGGGGAAGGAAGAGCCGAGATGGAGACAGAGAGAGAGAGAGGAGGGCAGATGATATTTTGGTTTGGCGTACGTCGGGCATTTGTAGGGGCGGTTCAATCGTCAGCTGCCCCTACAAATACCCACACCGGGGGCGGCTGGTGAGTGAGCCGCCCCTACAAATCAGACCCATTTGTAGGGGCGGCTCGTATCACCAGCCGCCACTGCTGTTCTATTTGTAGGAGCGGCTGGTCTCTAGACTCCTCAGCACGCTACTGTAGGGGCGGCTCCATCACCAGCCGCCCCTATAAAAAATTTGCTCCGTTGCTACAAACCGTTTTTCACGTAGTGACCGACGTCCAGCTGCGAGGGAGCACATCGGCTATCAGGCGTCTTCATCCAGAAGGCCGCACGCCCGTTCGTGGAACCGGGGGGCTACAAGCAAGGAGATGGTGTTCATCTCTTCCATGAGTAAGAAACTAGTCTAGTTAATCTAGTCATTGTTTCTTTAGTCTAGTTAATCTAGTTATTGTTTCTTTCAATCTTTTGCATCAGCATGCACATCGGCCGGCGTCACGGCTGGCCGAGAAGTGGATGACGCGGCAGCCAGATGATCAAGTCGGAGCCGGACTGCGAGAACTATCGCGTCATGAGGAGGCAGAGCATCGCCGGCGGGCTTCGGCTTGTTGGTGTCAGACATGCCCGAGGCGTGGAGCTGGAGGCTGAGATCCAAACGCGGCCGCCAGGACAAGAACCTGAAGATACCAGTACTACACCAAGATGCAAGTACTACTACAAAGGCATGCGAAGCCTAGATGTGCATGCATATACGTGCACGTACAGGCCATGCATGCACATGCCGTCTACGTGTGCCGAGAACACGAGCAAGGCGACGTACAAGTCTTCATCAACAACTTCAACAACTCCAGATGATCATGTTCCATGACGTACCACGACGATGTTGCCAAGGAAGTCCGAAGCAGTCCGAGCTACACCAACCATCCAAGTGCTACTACCACTACAATACCATGTGCCGTTCGACACCGACGAGGCGAACGACCCAGGTGGGCATGGCTGATGTTCCAGCCATGTTGTACCGGCTCATGGACCGACGAGGCCACCCACATCTACACCAACACCATGCATGGAGAAGTGAAGCGAAAATCAAAGACGACGACCACAACAGCAGAATCGGAGGTACTCCGTGAGCTCACGGGGGTAATTAACTAGGAGCCTTTTGAGGCCTCAGGAACCATGAAGACCACGATCGCCCATGTCAGATCGCCGCTAGCCGGCCATGTAGCGCGCACATCATTAGAAACTTGTATTTGCTAAGGGCCAGTTTGGTTGCCGAAATTTTTGGCAAAATAACACTGTAGCGTTTTCGTTATTATTTGGTAATTAGTGTCCAATCATAGTCTAGTTAGACTTAAAAGATTCGTCTCGTGGATTTCGTCTAAACTGTCACTACTACAGAATGGACTTGTTGTCCCGGACGGTAACAGCCTTTAGTCCCGGTTACCGCGCCGGGACAACGATCCCGGGACTAAAGATGCCACCTTTAGTCCCGGGTCATCGAGCCGGGACTAAAGAGGGACCTTTAGTCCCGGTTGGTGTTACCAACCGGGACTAAAGGCCCTCCAGCCAAGCAAACGTGGCCGCACCCTTTAGCCCCGGTTGGTAACCCCAACTGGGACTAAAGGTTTATTTTCTTTTTCTTTTTTTTTAATTTGTTTTCAGTTCAGTTACACGTATTTGTTTAATATATAATATGTTTTTATATACGTATTCTATGTTTGCTAATATAAATACACATACGCATATAATTACATCTAATTCTCATCTCGAGCATTATTATATTGAATAAAGTATGAACCTATATATATTATAGATATATATATGTATATATACAACACTTTCATAATCTTGTTCTCGAAAATAACGATATCAATAAACATTTAATTTACATCATTTATTCCTTAGGATCAAAGTAGAACTCGCCGTTGGGATTTAGCACTTTTTCTAGAAGATATCCTGCTATTGACTCCTAAACTGCTTTCAGATGGTCTTTTTGCATGACCCTTCGTTTCAACCATTCAGTCTTGCATTTGAAATAAAAGGAAAAGTATTAATACATATATATATATATATATTCATTTAAAAATAAATAAAAAATTGATATATACATTATTCGAGGATATTTTTAGGAGTTCTTCTTTATGTGCGATGATAAATTCACAAACGTAGTATCCACACAAGTTATTACACGGTTCTGCCAAGATAAACACCCTGCATTTGAGAAGAAGATTATTCTCATCATCTCACACGTAAATTGAAGTACGATATAGTAATTAAACACGTGGGGAAGTGTATATAGTACAACTTACTGGTATTTCAACTACATTAAGTGGTGCCTTGCAATCCTTGCGATGTTGCCGAATAAACTCTTTCCAAACCCTATGCGACCAATAATGTACGATCGTTAATAAATTATGGCAAAGTCTATTCAATAATAGTTGTGCGCGAGAGATCGAAATTACCCCTGAATAATGTCTATCATATCTTGATATAGTGCCCGCTCTTTTCTCAACGAGTCAAAGATTACTAACCGACTTAAGTTTAACTCAATGACAATGAGTATCCGATGAAACACTGTATTAGTTTATACACACTGCGTACATGCATATAAGTTGTATTGATATTACATAAAATGTGTAGACTACATTATTATTAACACTTACTCAAAGTCTGTGCGGGAAAAGTATTGTTGTCTTGTCGTCTTTGCTTCACGAAGAACATCATGATATTCTCACGTGCTTGAGATACCCACCGCTCCTTGACAATAATACGGTTTTGAATACGATATAAGGATCAATGAAGCCAACACTTTGGTGTCTTGTATTCTTTGGAGCTCGATATCTGGAATCGTATATAAATATAAGTTACATGTGAGGATAATTATATACACGTCACGCATGGAAGTGAGTTTATTAAATAAAAGTAAGAATCACTTACAAACAAAAGGAGCTAATGATTGATTTGTCCGAGGCGTCCAAGTGGAATAGTTGATGCAATTCTTGAAACTAATATGTAAGATGTCATCGCCATACGGAAGTAATGATGGTCTCTAAATCTCACAAAGATCCACTTTGCTCACCCCCGCCACTTTGCATGTACCACTTGTTGAGCAAGTACATTTGCGTACCCAATTCATTCAGAGTCATGAGGTTGTACGGACTTTTGCCATATTTATAAGTCTTCCGGTATCAACTTCTAGGTTACGGATTGGAGCTTTGCCCGTCAATTGATCCAAGGTTAAACAAAGTATCTTTAAAAAAAAGCATTAAGGGCTTGAACCGACACTTCTCGAGTTATGCGGCCGATAGACTTTTATGTTGGAACCATATTCATTAGCAACAACAAGATTTTGCATTTGGTTGCTACATTGTCCGAGCTGTGGGACATCCTTCCATGATGCTCTTTTCCTTTTCTTACGCATTATGTGACTTCACGAGGAGGCGGTCATAGTCGATAGTGGCGAAGGCTTCACGAAGTTCAATCATCTTTTTCTTGTGAGCATCGACCTTCCCGCCCAAAGACCTCTCGTGGTAGGTAAAAATACGGCTTCTCCTTAAGCTTCGCTTGACTCTTGTTTTTGGTATCTATAAAAAATCTTTCACTTTTTTTGTCTTTTTAATTTGCTATTTGCTCATCGGTCTTTTCAGAAGTATTTCTTGAGAAATAACTCTTTTTCTCGGGGGGGTCTTTTTGCCACGGGACCTTAGACGCGTCTTTGTAGTGCGGTATTTGTGGAGGGGTGGGGCGGTGTTGGAGACCCGGCGTGGAGGCGATGTGGCGGTGTTGGTGGAGATCGGCGTGAGGCGTTGGAGATCGTTGTGGAGGCGGTGGGGCTGGTGTAGGAGTTGGAGATCATTGTGGAGGCGATGGGGCGGTGTAGGAGTTAGCGATCGTCGTGGGGATGAAGTCGTCTACGCCCCATGACGTATTTGTGATGAGATGGGGAATGAATGATTAGGCTAGGCTGGGGGGAGACCCTGCTACAAAAACAAGTTGTGTGTCAATTATTTTTTAAGCCAATAGAAAATTAATGGAAAATAATATTTCATTCACTTTCATTCATACCTAGGGTGAGGTAGGGGAAGCCGTGGCGCCCCAGGAATGATGATGAAGCGTTTACGCCATTGAATAAATGTCTTCTCTGCTTCTCCTAGTGTCTTCTCCCCATCACCGCCTTCAATGTCAAGAGGAACATTGCTGTAACCTTTGAGCACTCTATCGACCGAGACGCTAGCATATCCGGGTTGAATAAGCGACCCATGGATTCTTGGTGTCTTCGTTCGGTCTATTGGAGATACAACCCCGGATGACCACCATGATTGATGCATTATTACCATCCGGAATGTGCAGCTCACATGTTGTTAGAGGCTCGGTAATGTCATCAACAGGAAGCACAACCCAGCGTCGTCTTGAATAAGCTGGCAGCTCCGTAGAAGCACAAGCGCTTTTCATCGACCAGCGGGGCTAATGGTGACTCCGGCGTTGATTGCGATTGCATTTGACTCATATCTAGTTGCACTTGCCTCTTGATCTCCTCCGCATTCTTGCCTCAAGAGATTTTTTTCTCGTTCACGTGATTCAAGCAATGCTTGTCGTGACTCATCAACAAATTGCTCCAATGCACGGATTCATTCGCCTCCTCATCCTTCTTTCTCTGGCGGCTTCAGAGGTATCCTTGTCTGCTTTGGGAATACGTGTAGCCACGGAACACGCCCCATAGCCTCTTGTTCGACCACCATGTTCGGGATTCTCTAGGGCATATGTCAATTCATCCCTCTCTCTGTTGGGCTTGAAAACACCACTATCGACTTCTTCCCTAGCACGAGCTAGTCTCGTGTTGCTCTCTCAATTTTTGGCGAAAATTAGCTTGCCGATTGTTCGGGTCTAGGCTTCCCCCATGAGCGTAGAACCAATTCTTCGCGTTGTGGCAGTTCTTCTCTATTGTTTCAGGTATGATTCCCTTGGTAGTAATCTACGCTTCTAGGTTACGCCACTTGGGAATAGCACTCCTATAACCACCGATCCCATGCGATGATGGTATTGCTTACGTCGGGCATTGTTGATTCCTCATCACACGTTCCTCTTTGTCTTGAGATGTCTTGTATTCTACGAAGGCATCCCAATGGGACTCAACTTGACAAACGCCTTAGCATTGAAATTCGGCGTAGCATTCTTCAAGATAAACTTTTTTTACAATGTCTTCTTCTAACTCTGGAACAATGTTGCCATCTTCTTCATTGTCCAATCCCTCACTAGCTCCTTCAAAGCATCATTTGCTTGTAATGTGAAATGCTAAGTGATATCTCTCCAAGCTAGGTTCTTGTTACGATCAGATACAAAACTAACATTAGGAGCGGATATCTTCTGCTTCCATTCATGAGCACTAACTGGGATCCTATCCCTTACAATGAACCCACATTGATTGACATATGTCTGAGCATGTGGTCCCAATGGTTTGCCGGTGTCGGTGTCGAATTCTGATATTATGAAACGGCCCTCTAATGGCTTTTTTGGCCCTCGGGCTTTCCTACTTTTGTCGGTGGTTGATGTAGATCCAGAGACTGGCTACATGAGTAGAAACACAACGATTAACAACAAATATACGTACGCATGCATCTATAAGAGATGATAGATAATCGAATATACCTCGCCAGTATTTTCTTGCGCGACAATTTGTTGATCTGCAACCACCGGCATATTCAGGATATCCTCATAATCAGCAAACTACTGACTCGTGTCATCTACATCCACATTGGTGCCGGCGTTGATAATATCCGTCATTATGTCATCACTCAAGTTATCATCCGGAGCAGCCATTTGTATCTTCAAGATAACACATAGATAGAATTACTATGGTACATAACATAAGTACATGTGATAACACATATAAAATTACTAAATCCAATTAAATATAATAACACATAATATTTCATAAGGATAAACAATAATAAGGTATAGGCTTTGGAATCGAATCAAAAACACTTTCGATCCAAAAACATGGAAATAAGTACATGTATATATATACACATATAATGATACAATATATTTTCTCTCTCTCTCAACACATAGAAATAAGTGCATATGTCTATATCTCTAGATATGCATGTGATACACATAGATTGTCTCTCTAGATACAATTTTCTCTCTCTCTCAACACATGAAAATAAGTACATGTATATATACATATAGAAATAATTAAGTACATATATATACATATAGAATCTCTCTCTAGATATAATATATATAGAGAGATATATAGAATATATAATTACTAAATCCAATTAAAGAAATCTAACATGAAATTAGATAAACTAGTAATAGATAATACATTTTAATCTAACATATATCAAAAACTATAATAAAAAACTATCTAAAAAAACTATCTAAATAAAATACTAATTAAATTTTAATACATTTAATCTAATATATCAAAAACTACCTATGAAATAACTAAAAAACTAACAATAATAAACTACTAATTAAAATTTAATACATTTTAATCTAACATACAGCCGAGACTTTGTTAAAAAAAACTAAAAAGCATGGCCGATCGAGAGCATGCAGCAGATCAAGAGTACTCGGCGGAGGCCAGACGGTGTATGCCATGGGAGGCGTCGGCATGACGGAGGGTATGGGTCGGTCTGCTGTAGGAGGACGGATGCGGAGTTATGTCGGGAGAATGGCGCGGCCAAGGCGAAATTTGAGCGACGGAGGCGAGATCGAAGATGAACGAGCAGACGTTCGATGTATATAAGGCGGGACCCTTTAGTCCATTTTGTAACACCAAATGGGACTAAAGGACATTTAGTCCCATTGGTAAGACCAACCAGGACTAAATGGGGTTGGACCTTTAGTCGGTTGGTCTTACCAGCACCAGACTAAAAAGGTGTTTTTAGTGCACCTCTGAAATTGCCGCCAACTCTTTAGTCCAGTTCTTGGTGCGGGCGGGGATCAAGGCTGAAAATTTTGGCAACCCGCCAAACAGTAATTGGAAAGTGTCAGGATTTTGATTTTGTTTAATACTAGGTTAATCAATTAATTCCATAGCAACTTCAATACTTTGCAATATTTATTTTAAAAAATACTATTGATTAACTAATTATTTATTGTAAATAGGAAAATTTTGTAACCTAAAGTTTTTAATTTCTTTTATGAATATAGAATATAAATGTTACTAATACTAAGTATTTTGTTAATGCAAAAATATATTTGTAACTTAAAATTAATAAAACTAATATTATTCGATAGGAAATTTATTATCACCTTATTGTAACGTCAATGTTTCAATTTTGTCTCGGTTTTTGACCAAAATTGACAGGAAATTTTTGTTGAACCTATAAAAATAAAGAAAATGTAGTATTTTTTGTTTTATAGCTTTCTCAAATGAAAAAATAGCCTATATAAGGATTGTAGATATTGATAAGCTTAACAAACTTGGTATTCAAAACATTTCAATTTGAGACAATCTAGGGTCCCGAAAACTAGTTTGTAGGCGTTGAAATTTAAAAATCACAAATTTGAACCGTCCAAACTTTCTCAAATGGAAAGTTGAGCAAAACAAAAATTGTAGATCCTTTTGAGTTTAACAAACTTGGTATTCAAAAATTTTCAATTTGAAGTCATTTAGAGTTCATAATACTAGAGTCAAAGTGTTGTTTTTTCATTTGACCAAATTTGACTTGGTCAAACTTGCTCAAATGAGACACTAAATGACCTCAGATGAAAAAACTCTGAATACCAAGTTTGATCATCTCAGCAAGATCTATAATTGTTACATAGCTCATTTTCCCATTTGAGGGATTTTTATCAAACACTAGTCACAACTTCTTGAATCTCATATATACTTTCTAAAACTGTCACACACTTGTGAAATTTGAACTACATTTTGTTCAAGCTTTCTCAAATGAAAAAATGACCTATATAAGGATTGTATATATTGATGAGCTTAACAAACTTGGTATTCAAAACTTTTCAATTTGAGACAATCTAGGGTCCCGAAAACTAGTTTGTAGGCGTTGAAATTTAAAAATCACAAATTTGAACCATCCAAACTTTCTCAAATGGAAAGTTGAGCAAAACAAAAATTGTAGATCTTTTTGAGTTTAACAAACTTGGTATTCAAAAATTTTCAATTTGAAGTCATTTAGAGTTCATAATACTAGAGTCAAAGTGTTGTTTTTTCATTTGACCAAATTTGACTTGGTCAAACTTGCTCAAATGAGACACTAAATGACCTCAGATGAAAAAACTCTGAATACCAAGTTTGATCATCTCAGCAAGATCTACAATTGTTATATAGCTCATTTTCCCATTTGAGAGATTTTTATCAAACACTAGTCACAACTTCTTGAATCTCATATAGACTTTCTAAAACTATGTCACACACTTGTGAAATTTGAACTACATTTTGTTCAAGCTTTCTCAAATGAAAAAATGGCCTATATAAGGATTGTAGATATTGATAAGCTTAACAAACTTGGTATTCAAAACTTTTCAATTTGAGACAATTTAGGGTCCCGAAAACTAGTTTGTAGGCGTTGAAATTTAAAAATCACAAATTTGAACCGTCAAACTTTCTCAAATGGAAAGTTGACCAAAACAAAAATTTAGAGATCTTTTGAGTTTAACAAACTTGGTCAAACTTGCTCAAATAAGACACTAAATGACCTCAGATGAAAAAACAATTGTGAAGTCATAACATATTACATAATATCCGTCTCTAAAACATAATATATTAAACATGCATCGTTGTATCATGCGGGCACAACAGTGAATTTCTTCTTGACGTATGACCCTTGGTTATGATCTTGTCGTAACCATGGATTGTCTTCATCATTTAATATGATGCTTGGATCTTTCTTCACTATGAAGGGTGGAATTCGGACATTTCTTTCGTAATCTTCTGACATGTCTGACTTGTCTTCAATTCCCACTATATTTATTTTCTCAGAAAGAACTATGTGGCGCTTTGGCTCATTGATCATTGAGTTGATATCTTCGTTTTTTCCTCTCTTTGATTTTGTAGACATGTCTTTCACATAGAACACCTGACTCACATCGGCAGCAAGGACGAATGGTTCGTCTTTGTACCTAATATTGTTGAGGTCCACTGTTGTCATTCCATACTCTTTGTCGACTGTTACCCCTCCTCCGGTCAGCTTCACCCATTGGCACCGGAACAAAGGGACTTTAAAATTAGGTGCGTAGTCCAGTTTCCATATATCTTCTATGCGGCCATAATATGTTTGTATATTCCCATTTGGATCTATGCCATCTATGCGAACACCACTATTTTGATTGGTGCTCCTTTTATCTTGGGCAACTGTGTAAAATGTATTTTCATTTATCTCGTACCCTTGGTACATGAGGATATGCCATGATGGTTGCCTAGCCAATAAATACAGTTGCTCATCAATATTGTCATCGCCTTGACATTCTTTTCGCAACCAACCACTGAAACTTTCCATGTGCTGACGCCTAATCCAAGCTTCAGTCTTCCCTAGAAACTTGGATCGTAAGAACTCCTTATGTATCTCAATGTATGGATGCACCAATGATAAGTTCTAAAGAACTGTGTAGTGTGCTTTATTGAAATAATCGTCTTCCATGCCAATATATGTTTTCTTCCCTAAAGTTCCTTTACCACTGAGTCTCCCCTCGTGTCGTGATTCGGGAACGCCAATCGGGGCAAGGTCAGGAATAAAGTCAACACATAACTCAATGACCTTCTCTGTTCCATAGCCCTAGGCGATGCTTCCTTCAGGCTTAGAACGGACTTTCACATATTTCTTCAAGACTCCCATAAACCTCTCGAAGGGGAACATGTTATGTAAGAACACAGGTCCAAGAATACTAATCTCCTTCACCAAATGAACTAGGAGGTGTGTCATGATATTAAAGAAGGATGGAGGGAACACCAACTCAAAGCTGACAAGACATTGAACCACATCATTCTGTAGAGTAGCTAGTTCCACTGGATTGATTGCCTTCTGAGAAATTGCATTGAGGAATGCACATAGCTTCACGGTGGCTAGACGTACATGTGGAGGTAGAATTCCTCTTAAAGCAACTGGAAGCAATTGCGTCATAAGCACGTGGCAGTCATGGGACTTTAAGTTTAGGAATTTCTTATCTGGCACATTTATTATACCCTTTATATTGGAGGAGAATCCCGATGGGACCTTGATGCTGCTTAGACATTCGAACATGATGTCCCTCTCTTCTTTGCTAAGCGTGTAGCTAGCAGGACTTAAGTAATGACGTCCATCATCTGTCTTCTCTGGATGAAGGTTGTCTCGTTCTTTCATGCCCTGCAAGTCCTGACGTGCTTCAAGTGAATCCTTTGGCTTCCCGTACATACCCATGAATCCTAACAGGTTCACACAAAGATTCTTTGTCAGGTGCATCACGTCAATTGCGTTGCGGATCTCTAGGACTTGCCAATAGGGTAGCTCCCAAAAGATGGACTTTTTCTTCCACATGGGTGCGTGCCCCTTAGCATCTTTGGGAACAGATTCGTTGCCTTGTCCCTTTCCAAATACTACTTTCACATCCTTGACCATTGCGAGTACATCTTTCCCGGTTCGGTTATGAGGCTTCTTAGGTGGTCCGCTTACCTTTAAAATGCTTACCTTTCTTTCTTACTTGGTGATTCAAAGGAAGGAATCGGCGATGGCCAAGGTACATGACCTTTCGACATCTTTTCAAATATATCTTGTCAAGGTCATCAAAACAATGTGTGCATGCATTATATCCTTTGTTTGTCCGACCGAAAGATTACTTAAAGCGGGCCAATCATTGATTGTTACGAACAACATTGCTCGTAGGTCAAAGTGTTCTTGTTTGTATTCATCCGAACACGTACACTGGTTTGTTCCATAAAACTAGAAGTTCTTCAACTAATGGCTTCAGAGATAGACATCAATGTCGTTGCAAAGTTGCCTCGGACCTTGGATGAGGATCGGCATCATAATGAACTTTCGCTTCATGCATAACCATGGAGGAAGG
Source organism: Miscanthus lutarioriparius (assembly GCA_904845875.1). NCBI lineage: Eukaryota > Viridiplantae > Streptophyta > Magnoliopsida > Poales > Poaceae > Miscanthus > Miscanthus lutarioriparius. The sequence continues at coordinate 97,134,470 of CAJGYO010000007.1, read as the reverse complement.
TTGTAGATACATAGAATAACCGGCCAAGTGCTATGACTAGTGCTCTGCTCCCCAAAAGGATTCATACCATCTCATACTTAAGACGCAACCTTAAGTTTCTAGTCTCATTTGCAAACTCTAGAAATTCTCGTCTATCGCTCTCCACTTGGGACCCATCATTTGGGTGTCTCAAAGATATTGTCTACCTTACGGTCTTCTTTATGCCACCGTAACAACTTTGCATGGTCTTTATTTACGAACAAACATTTTAAGCGTGGTATTATAGGAGCATACCACATAACCTTGGCGGATTTTCTTTCTAGGACGTTGTTCACCCGACGTCACCGGGATCATCGCTTTTGATCTTATACCGCGATGCTTTACATACCGAGTATTCATCAAAATTCTCGTATTCATTGCCATGGTAGAGGATGCAGTCATTAGGACATGCATGTATCTTCTGGATTTTTAATCCCGATGGGCAGACAACCTTTTTCCTTCGTACGTAGTGGTGGGCAATTCATTTGGCTTCGGAAGCATCTTCTTTATGAGGTTAAATAAATTCCCAAATGCCTTGTCGGATATACCATTCTTTGCCTTCCACTGTAGCAATTCCAATGTTATACCCAGCTTTTTTTGCCCCTCTTCGGCCGTCGGGTATAGCAACTTCCTATGATCCTCAAGCATGCGCTCGAACTTAATTTTCTCTTTTTTACTTTCCAATTCTTGTTGTGCATCACGAATGGCATCGCCAAGAGCATCACCGAGATCATCTTCTACCGCTACCTCTTCTTCATCTCCCCCCATTGTAGTATCATCAAAGGCACCATACTGACCAATAATATCATCAATGTCTAAATCTTCTCCTTCACCTTCTTCCATCATTACCCCGCTTTCTCCATGCTTAGTCCAACATATATAGTTTGACATGAAACCTGACTTAAGCAAATGTGAATGAAGACTCATTGAGCTTGAATATTCCTTTAAATTCTTACATAGGGCACATGGACAGCACATGAAACCATCTCGCTTATTTGCCTCGGCCACATCTAAGAAATAGTGCAAGCCCTCAATAAAGTCTTGGGAGCGGCGATCGGCATTGTACATCCAATGGCGTGACATAATCTATATTACACGACAAATTATGAAAACCTTAAACATAATTAAGTATTTTATTACACAACATAAATGACACACACACGGTTGATTAATTAACTAAGCCTGGCTACAACGTAAGCAATCCCAACTATCACTAAACAAACTAAAACTATAATGCACTTCAGTAACATAATTATTTCGTGATCGTACGCAACTAAAACAGACAAATCATTCTTCTGTTGAATATCAATAAGCTTCTCCTGCTGGCTCACTGACTCATCAACAGCAGCCGCTACCTCAAGCGCACCCAAATTCTGCACATATGTAGCATAATCTTCCTCCCAGTACCAACCATCGCATCCATTGCCCTCCCACTGAAATTAAAGCCAAAAAATATTTAGTCAAAAATATTCAAGAAAAGCAGGTCAATTAGTCATAAATAAAAAATACGTAAGAAACTCACATTGCGATCCGGGCACTTGTAGAAAACACGACCCTTGTTGGGTCCCTGTCTCTTGACTCGGTACTCCATCATAATCTTCTGCTTACACTTGCCGCAGATAATGAGAGGGAGTTCTGGCCTCAGTCGTTTCGCAACCGAACGAGAGGCCGAGGATCCAGTACCAGTTGTCATCTACTTTCTATACTTATTTTAGCAAACTAGTGTAAATTTCATATTTTCTAAAATGATATATTTAACCTAAACTAGTACGGATTTCACATGTTTCAATAAATAACCATCCATACTAGTTGACCTTGCTTACGTGATCATCTCGCGAGCATTTCTCCACCGGACGGCACCATACTTGGCCAAGAAAGAGCTCCGATTCTACGAGAAAGGGAACACGGTCTTCCACGACCGTTGCCGCTCTCCCTCGTAGAATCAAAGCTCCTCCTTGACGTCCATTACCGCTCGGCAGAGAACATGCTCGCCAAGATGAACACGGTCCGCAAGTTCAACTAGTACGGATTTTCTACAATTGTTTAACAATTTTCTAAGTTTTTCATTTCATGAAAAAATTAATTCTAAGATCATGTAAGCCACCGGGGACGAGGATGGCGCGTGCTCCAGCGAGGACGAGCGAGGCGTGATTTTGATGAACTAATTTAACTTTTGTTTATCCAAATATATATGCAAATCATCATGTGATTTTGAGCTAAAAATGACATATAAAATCATAATAAAGTCCAACATATAAAGTTACACATGCATCTACATCGCAAAATGAGATAAGCTACTGACAAAACATAAGAGGATTAAGTTTCTTACCTCCAAAATCGAAGAGCAACACCAATAGAGGGGGAGAGAGCAAGAACAACAACAAGCTAAAAAAACGAGGCAAGTGAGTTTGAATGCAATGGCTCGAGGCTCGGGAGGAGGAAGAAATGAGCTGAATTATAGGCGGGATAATTAGTCCGGTTAGGGAGTCCAAAGCGGGACTAAAGATTAATCTTTATTCGGGCATCACCCAAACCGGGACTAAAAGCTTTAGTCCCGGTTGGTAATACCAGCCGGGACTAAAGATCCCTGCCCCGCGGAGGACCGTTGGGGAGGGACCTTTAGTCCCGGTTGGTATTACCAACCAGGACTAAAGGGTCCTTTAGTCCCGGGGGCAAAAAATGCCGAGGCTAATGCTGAATTGGGACATCGTTCTAAAGTCTGTTCTCTAGTAGTGTGTAATTAGTTTTATTTTTTATTTATATTTAATGCTTTATGCATGCGTTTAAAGATTCGATGTGACGAGGAATCTTGAAAAATTTAGCATTTTAGGAGGAACTAAACAGGGTCTTAACTCGTGATGATTAATAAAATGTATGTTCCCGTCTTTTTATTTTGTATACCTTGATACACTAGCACGTGGTACACTGGCACACCCGCACTTTTTCTCACACGAGAAACTGCTTGAGACGGGTTTTCTTGTGTCCAAACAAGTAGAAAAAAAAGCATCCATTTGAGGGGGTCACGTCGTCCTTGCCGCAGACGATAGATTAGATAAACAAAACCCAAATTGTTTTGCTTTTGCAGGTGATGGATTGGATTTGGATCCTGCTGTGCTGTGTGGGGGCAGCGGGCACCCCGCTACGCCACGCCCCCCTATATGAATAAACAACACGCCAATCCTGCGGTGGTGACTCGAATAAGCATTTCTAAGGGAAGAAAGCAAGTATAATAGGAGGCTATAAACTGGTTAAATACTCAAGGTGGGAAAGAAAAGAGGAGAGAGTACGAACGAATTAAAAGAAGACGGCAAAGAAACCTTCCAGCAGCCACCGACCGGCTGTACCTTGCTCGAGTCGGCAGGTTAATAAGGCTGAAGGAAGCGGCAGCGTGGGACTGTTTCTAGACAAAGGTCTCATTAGTGCTGGGCCCCGCTCCTCAGAGCCATGATGATGGTTATGGTAGTAGTACTACTACATGGCCTTCACAGGGATGCATATGAGGCGTTTAGAACGTGGCAGTGTTCGTCGTTGTACTACTACACGAGCGGAATGGACGGCATCTTGTGCAGTAGTAGTACTGTATTGCTTGAATGGAAAAAGATAAAAAGATTTCCAGGAATTCAACGAAGCTCGTACGTAGTCACTGTGTGCAAACAGCACCGATTGTCCGTGACTCTGAGTTACGGTACGGCCGACGGGGAAAGCAGTAGCACCGTGGGATCATCTCGGCCGCCGCCGCCGCCGCCGCGCCGGAGCGGAAGAGCAACAACCGAGCAAATCATCATAGGTGGTTGTGTTGTGCGTGCACGCCGCCAACCGCTAATCACGCAACCGAGCAAATCATATGGTTGCGATGATGTTGCATATAGACAGTACACATCCATCCATCCCACCTTCCTGCACCAGCGTCATGGATCCGCCGCCGTCCGTTAGGTAGGCGGCACGCCGCGGACCGTGCCCCGTAACCACGCGTGTTTTATGTTGAACATTTGGTCAATTTACGACTTATATTAATCCATAAAAACGACTTAATCAATAGTAACAGTACCACTAACCATACTGTAACACCGCCACTACTGCGGATAGTATTTAACGGAGCAGCAACCAAGTACGCTATCAACGCTAACAGAATAGCATATGAACAATTGCGCACAGTGGGATTAGGTTTATACCCTAGGGTGGAACTGCCGGTACCCGCGGACAGTGAGCCACCATCTTCTCCGTCGGTGGCGTTGGTGCGGGCGCCAGTCCTCCTCGTGTCCACCATGTTGCAGAGGAGGTCGCGCCGGGAAGCTCCTGCAGGTGCGGTGTCCCAAAAACTTGATTCCCCGCCTACTCGTGCATGTACGCTTGACGGGGGAAGTTTCGGAGGCCTGCTACCGAAGCTCCCTGTGCGCGCAGGGAACTCCGGCCGGAGATGCAGACGAACAGCTCAACGCTCAGATGTTGCGGAGAGGAGGAAGCAGATGTTGCGGAGAGGAGGAAGAGGAAGAGTCGCTGGTTCGGGTCTGTCCGCCGCCGGACGGGGGCGCCCCCCCTTATAGCCGCGCCGTTCCCCATCTGTCCGTTAGGTCCTGTCGGGGGAATGAACCTGGACAGGGTGGTTGGGCGGTGGGAGTTGGCTGCGGCGGCTAGGGTTTCGGTTGGGCCAAGCGACAAAACCAAGCCAGGCCCTCGCCCTCGGCTCGGCGGCGGCGCGCGCGTGTGGCCTCCCGGTTCTCCCTCTCAACTTGTCTATGAGAGAGTCTTAAGAGTCACTATTTAAGTTGAGAACCTTTTTAGTGAATTTCCCATGAGGTACTAATCACTTTTCCACTTAACAATAATTGTGGGCCTTTGAAGTTTATTTGATTAATTAGAATAAATAATGGGCCTGGCCCAAATTAATCTAACATTTTATTCTCAGGTATGACATGGACCACTTGAGCACAACCTAGGAGTTTATGCGTGGCGTACTCCACTAAGGCCGATCTCAATGGCGATTTCACTACTGTTTCCAACATGGCCACATCATCTAGAGTGGAATGAAACGATGAATGAAACAACCTTCAAAGGTCTGACGTTTCATTTTACCAATTCCAAAGCTAAGTAAAGCATTTAAATGTTTGCGGGATCTTTGGGATCATATGCACCATATGCATCGTGTAGCCACTTCCACACATTCAGTAGCTGCTTTCTCATCAAAGGCAAAATTGGGGGCATGGCCCTCCATCCAGCTCCTTGCGGTGGCCGTGCTGGCACATACGAACTCGGCACAGCAGGGGTGGAACTCGGCACAACAGGGGAGGAAGTTGGCACAACCGGGGGCGGAACCTGTGGCGGCGCTGGGAGGGAAGTCGTCGGCGACGACGGCGAGTTGGAGGTCGACAATGGCCTTGAGAGCCGCCGTCTTCATTCAATGAGAGTACCCCGTGTCCCTTTCCTCGTGTGTGCGGATGGGCGTCGTCGGGTGCTCCCAACCGGATCCATCGATGCAGGATCTCAACCGCTCTCAACCGGTGCCGCCCAGAGCTCCACGAGAAAGGCTGATATACGGGAAGGGAAAGGAGGGGTGGTGGGGAAGGCATGAACTACGGGGCGGGAAGGAGGGCGGGAAGGATTGGAGTCGCGTGCCTGGAGCACGGGATCAGTCGGATGAAATTTTCCGCCTCAACGCTGGTTTCACGCGATTTCCAACAACTTGGAAACGGAGCTCACTCGTGTCGTGGGGATGAAACGTTTCCCCTCTCTCTCCTCCTCATTTCATGCAAAAACTCCAAATTTGCTGATGTGTCACCCTATTTAATATGCATGAAACCCCATGAAATGCCCATTGAGACTGGCCTAACCACCCACGGTAAACGTATGGTAAGCCTGGCCGTGCCGACTACGGACTGCCCAACCCAAGGGGGTCAAGCACTCGAGCTTAATTAAACACTACTATATGGCGTCAACAGCGGTGGTGGAGGTGGTCACGTGCTTAGTGGCGTGCTGGCGCTAGCACGCACACGGGACATGTGGGGTTAGGACTTGCTAGGAAGCAGCTGGGCTGCTGCAATGCTGCGCCTAATGCTAATCCGCCAAGCCACAGCTAGCGGCGCGCACGGGGCCGGGCGGGCGGGCGGACAGCGACGCGCGGTGCGGTGCGAGACGCAGACACGCCTTGTCCCGTGGCCGTGAGCACACGCGCCCTGTGATAAGCGGTCTGCCGATGGTTTTCGTTCGGCGCGGGCTGCCTTTTTCCTGCGGTCTCTCTCTTTTCTTTTGTTTCCGGTGCGCCGGGGGCCGGCCGGTCGGTCAGCTTTGGGCGGCCGCTGCCCGCTTGCTTGCTCGGCTCGGCAGCTGCCTAAAGCGAAAGCCTGCCGGCCTCGAGGGGAGGGGCACGGGACACCAATCAGGCAAGGCAGGTACTACGTACTACTAGTCGCTGGCGGACGTAACGTGACGTGGCGCCTCTACCGCCTCGCCGTATGACCGTTCTGCCCCCCACCTCGTGGTACAGTACCGGTATGGACGTATGGTATGGTGTCTCTCGAATGTTCGCTGCACAAGCACAACAGAACCATGTACCAGTACGTGCGTACGTACGTCAGCAAGCTAAGGAAAGGAAGGATCACCGAACAAACCGCGAACCCGCGGCTCGCAAGTCGCAACCTACGGTTACATTATTACAGCCTTGCCGACACAGACAAACAGCAAGCGTAGCATGGACCAAACCCAAAAATGTAAACGACACCAAATCCTCGCCGTCCGTAGACCGTACGTGTCCAGGTCCACCTATACACATCACAGCGTACGTATCCCACACCCACAAGGCCAGAAATACATGCGCACTCGCTTGCCTCACAGCGGTCACGGTCCTGTGCACTTGTTTTGCTTACTTTCCAAGCAAAAGACCGCCTCCAACCAGCGCGATTTTCACCCGGCAAGTACGCGGCCGCGTGCACGCCCAAAAGTCCGTTTGCTTAGCCGAGTCCACCCGTGCACCGTCCGGCCGTCCGTCCGCGGCAGGCAGAGGGCCACGCACACCGAGCCGAGACCAAAGCCAGCGGGGGGCACACCACACGTCGCTGTCGCGCGTCGGTCCGGGGAACGCGTACGCCGCCCGTCGTCCTCCTTCTGCTCTCCCCGCGATAAAAAGGCCTCCCCTTCCCCCTCCTCCCCACCCCATTTCCCACCCTCACCACCAGAGGCCAGGCCGAGCCGGGAGGTAGCTTACCTAGCTGCCTCTGCCCTCCTCGTCTCCGCACAGAGGCTCCTTGCTGCCGCCTGCCGGGCTTTACTTTTAACCACGCCGTGCCGCCGCGTCACAGCTCCTTCTACTCCTCTCATGGCGCAGCGCGACAAGAAAGTGGAGGAGCCCACGGAGCTGCGGGCGCCGGAGCTCACGCTGTGCGCCAACAGCTGCGGCTTCCCGGGCAACCGGGCCACCAACAACCTCTGCCAGGCCTGCTTCCAGGCCGCCACCGCTTCCTCGGCCGCCTCCGTCTCGCCGCCGTCGCCCTCCTCCTCGTCGTCCCTGTCCCCGCCGGTGTTCCAGTACGACGAGCAGCAGCAGCAGCAGGCGAGGCCGTCTGCGCCGGCGGTGTTCGCCGACCGGCCCGCGGAACCGTCTCCGTCCAGGCCGGCCCGGACGTCTCCATCGTCGGCGTCGTCGTCCGTCAACCGGTGCCAGAGCTGCCGGAAGCGCGTCGGGCTGACGGGGTTCCGGTGCCGCTGCGGTGAGCTCTTCTGCGGCGCGCACCGCTACTCGGACCGCCACGACTGCTGCTTCGACTACAAGGCCGTCGGCCGGGACGCCATCGCCAGGGAGAACCCCGTCGTGCGCGCCGCCAAGATCGTCAGGTTCTGATCTGGTCCCGTCCGGGAGCGACAACCAGCGGCGGCGTCTCGATCGGAGCCGGACGGAGGGCACACGTACGGTGATCGGCGGAGATTCGGTGGATCGGTCCATCTCCCTCTAGAATTCCTTCCTTCCTCTCTTCTGTTTCTCTCTCTTTTCGTCCTTTGTTTTCCTTTTTTATTATTATTACAAGAAAAAAAAAGATTAGAAGGTGATCGATCGAATCCATGGAGGGTGTTGGTTATTGTTGATTGTCACGCTGTTCTTGAGAATTATTCCATCCATGACCACGAGGAGGAAGAAAAGCGTTGCAAAAAAAAAAGGGAGAGAGGTCATGGGAGGCAGAGAAAGATGGTGGGATGAAAAGAACAGTGCGATGATAATGTTATTGTAGCGGTGGTGGTTGGCCAGTTGGCGGGAAGAGATAGGGTTCGGTTTGGTGTGTGGTGTTGCTGCAATCACAAATCTCTCTCTATATATACATTTTTATATCTTGTATAAAATTATTTACATTATTTAAATTATATATGGTCGCCAAGTTGCCATATCGCCCAATTCGAGCTACTAGTACTATATTCCATTCCATTGGTGGTGGTGGTTTGTCATGACAACTAAACCAACCATTCATGTTTGTGTTGTACCATTATGGTTGGATGGATGGATTAGCTCACCAGCTGCTTGGTGATTGGTACGCGCACCGGGACAGACAGATAGTATACGGCCATCTAACCCCAATTCTGCTCCTCTGTTTCCGAGGCTTATCTTCGTCTCAGCTTGTGTAATCTAAAACCTGTTCGACGGGTGCTGATATGATTGTGGGTTATTACCGCTAACTGGTTTGGTGTGAAAGAAAAATACTATTTTGGCTAAAAATTTACGATCGGTACGACCAAACAAACAAACATGCCTAATCTAAAGGAGAAAAGGCTGTACTACTCGAGCTGGAAAAAGGTCCTCCACCAAATCTTGTTGGGAAGTCTGATGAGCATCCAGAGTCCAGACAGGGGCAAGAACAGGAACAGGAATCCTAAGTAGCAGTAATAGGTGTTTGTGTAGGTGCAGCGTGCGTGGACGGACGACGGCGACCCCCTGTTTGCCGGCGGTTGCAATTGCGGAGTGAGTGCCGGGCAAGGTTGGCGCCGGTCATGACGTCTCCGCGGTCGCAGAAAATCTGCGTGCGCCCGCTCGCCTTTGTCTCCTCCCGGCCGGTGGTGGAGGTTGTGGTGGTGGTGGTGGAGATGGAGGAGAGGATCTCTTCCGGTCCGGCGGATCATCCGCCGCCGCGTCCACTTGCCGCGATGCGTAGGCATCATCGCGCACGGCAGTGGCACAGGTCGGCGGCCGCGCGCGATTCTTTATTCTCTATTTTATCTTAGCGTCTCGTTGTGGTCGAGCAGCTAGCTAGGTAGCCGCAATCAAATGCATGCCAGCGCCAGCCGTCGTGGACGCCACGCGGCACAGGCTGGATCGGAACGGGACGCGACGCAAGGGATCTCTCTTTCGCTCGCCTTTCTCTTCTTCCGGGAGACGGAGACGGCCCCCGTGACGCTCGCGCCGCCTTTGGTTCGTCCGTCCGGTCCGTCCTTGGTCGCGTCCGGCTGCTGCCCGGCAGGCCGGCCTCCGATCCGGCGGCGGGCGAACCGTGTCCGGGTTCACTGTCCTCTCCCTCCGTTTTCCGACGGTGACGACAGGGCCTGCAGAAAAATCGTGTTCGGCCTCGCGACAGGTATCAACTTTCAAGTTTCAATACGGTAGCGTAAATACACGTGCCTAGTTACTAGTTAGGATTTTTAAAAAATAATTTAAATTAGCTATGCTGGTTGGCTAACAACTATTAAAGACTTAGCGAAAAATTAACCAACTTATTAGCTCTCCTAGACTTAATTTGAGCAAAAAAATAGTTAACTAATTAGCTAACAACTAGCACACAGTATCAACACATGCCCTTAGGGCAAATACATTTTTTTAACAAGGTAGGGCAAATACATTGGTATTGTCTAATCCATAGTTTCATGCAGAGCCCCATAATTTTAAGGACGACTTAATAGACAACATGCACAATTGTTGTCTTTTAAGTTGTCTCATGGTAACTTAGGATCCCTTAATTTATATATAGAATAAAAAGAATGTTGTGTGTTGCACGGCAACAACTCATACAGTGGTGCAATTGTTGTCTCATAGTCCTAATTTTTGTCTCCTGACAATAATTGTTTCGCAAACAACGACCACTTTTTCTCGTATCTTTCGCTTCTGTCCATATCATAAAAAATTAGTCGCACGTGACGCTGCATGAGACGACCTATATATATGAGGCCGCTGATGTGTAGCAATGTACTTACCCTTAGACATGTGGCTGTACATAGTACCTTTGTGCTAGATACTAATACTCCCTTTGTCTTAAGCTAACTAGAGTTTAATATAAATAAGTATTATAATATTTTTTATTATAAACCTATATTTTTATATTATACCTATTTGATATCATAAATATTTTTTTTACCCCCACCCCCACCTCCCAACGAATTTCAGCCATTAGTTTCTCTTAAAATATGTTGCATTTATCAAAAGATCAATATTATCTTTGGGACACTTATTGAAAGCAAGTATTTTGATGCAAATTAAAGCTTAATGTTAGACTTGTATGTAATTTGACTAATTATTCTATAAAATTTGACCTCTCCTTGTGTGAAATACACTTTTTTGCATTCCGAAACTGGTGGAATGTTAATTTAGTTTTACTGCACCGAACCTAAAACACGAGTTTTTTTTTATTAGGACGGAGGTAGTACGCGGTATCGCCACCGCCAGCGAGTCAACAGTTTTTACATAGATGAGCGAGGGAGGATCACGTGACAGTACTGGTTTAATATTCTCCAGTTTCAGCAGCCAGGAACATGCATGGTCTGGTTCTGGCTGGCACACTGGTTTAGCGGAGGCTCTGCGATTAGTCCGCGAGGTGATAATGACCCAGGATGGGGAGAGGAACCTAATGGTACGATTAACTGTATATTCCTTCATGGGCACAGCGGCACAAGCACAAGCGTTCTACTATAATCCTTATCTTTTGCTCGCAACGCATGTCAAGGACGGGACGATGACGAGTGGCAGAAACAAAAACCTGAGTCCACCTTGATCAGTGCAATGATTGGGATGCTCAGCTCGGCTCAGGGGGGCTCAGCTAGCTCGGCCTTTGGGACAGCGCGAAAGGGCAGGCAGGCAGGTTCCGTGAACCTTTGCTGTTGCTTCACATCTCTCCGATTGCCTTCCGAAAAAAGTCTACTTAGCCTCTCAAGTATGGGTAGATGTCTACTTCGCACCCTCAACCGTAAAATAAAACAAGGTATTTTACCCCTTAAATTATTGAAAACCGTCTAAATAATCTCCTGAGACGGTTTTGAAGGTGGTTTTACATATGTGGTATATTAAAAAATCTATATAGCCTCCTAACATATCAAGGGTTAACTGCATAACCCCCTTGACTATAAAACATGATATTATAGTCCGTAAAACATAAAAAATGTTCGAATGAATCACCGGATGGTCTTTGGTGTCGTTTGGACACTGTATTCCGCCATATAGAAGGAGAAAGTGAGAGGGGGCAAGGATGTGGGAGGAGCCGGATGACATGGGCGCAACCGTAGTGCATGTGCTCAATGCTGTCGGGGAGTGCATGAGGTGGAGTAGGAAACAAATTGTGCTCAACGGACGGTAGCACAAGCCTGGAAAAGAGTTCAGAGAGAGAGAGAGGCATCCGATGGGCCTGTGTGCAAGCATGTGTCCTTAGGCCAATGTGGTGGAATACGGTGTCTAAACGACCCTACATGGCCACTATTTTAATATTACTAGATGCTTTAAGGGATACAATATCATATTTTATAGTTGATGGGGTAATGCAGTCCACCCTTGATATGTTAAAAGGTTATATAGACTTTTTAATTTGCAACGTCAGCAAACCACTTTCAAAACCGTCTCATGGGTTATTTAGACGGTTTTCAATAGTTTAGAGGTCAGAATACCTGATTTTATAGGTGAAGGGGAGAAGTAGATAACCATCGATAGTTAAGGGGGTTAATTAGACTTTTTTTCGTTGCCTTCCTTCGCCATCCAACCAGCCTTCCTCCCCTCTCTGATTTGAGGCTTCCACTGCTATGCGTTTTCCCTGGTATGCTATTGCTAGGAGATGGTTGGCATGGTGCAGGGCAACTTTTGACTAGACTAGATAGGGCTACTGGAAAGGCTTAGATGCAGCTAGAAACAGCATAGGTACTGGCACTTGAATGAGCGCGTGTTTAGTTCTAGGAATTTGGAATTTGGGGTTACTGTAGCATGTTCGTTTTTATTTGGTAATTAGTGTTCAAATATGGACTAATTAGGCTCAAAACGTTCGTCTCGTAATTTCCCACCAAACTGTGCAATTAGTTTTTTTTTTGTCTATATTTAATGCTCTATGCATAGGCCGCAAACATTCGATGTGACAGGTACTATAGCACTTTTTGGAATTTTGGGTGGAACTAAACAAGGCTGAGTTCTTCTCAGGTTCGCTTTGGTGGATCTTAGCCGACTGGCTCGGTCAGTGTGCCTCCTGCCGTCCCGCGGTACAGCCGTCCCGCGGTACAAAGTTGCTAACTGTGATACTATATGCGTCTTTTTTTTTTTAAAAAAAAAGAAAGGCAGCCCCATCTGTTTTTTTTAAGTCATTATCTGTTTGAAAGCACGATCGAAGGGACAGAACGAGAACCATGAGAACTCAGAATTGATGAAGCCTATATCCTGATTTGAACCCAAAAGCTTAGCTTTGAGCGATCGCTAAAATCACATAGTCACGATGAATCTATGAGCCTAGGAAAATATATACAGCCTGCTCCGCTGCACTGGCAGAGCTTGCACAAGTTGTAGCTCAGCAGTGCCACTGCCCGCTGCAAAGTAGTGTTGGTGCAGAGCAAAGTTACGGTAGAGCAATTGGCAGCAGCTGCAAAGCACTTATGGCAACAAATACTTATGACTAACAATAAAGATTGATACAGGGCATGGAAGAACGTTTAATTTAATAAATAAATGTTGAAACTCGACTCTTTTTGCATCGAAAAATCCTCCCAGGCCCAACCCCGCCAAACCCGGCCTGCCAGAGGAGAGGAGAGCCCAGCCCAGCAGCACGTATCACGGACTAAAGGCTTTGAGCCCAGCCGATCCGACTCATTACGGGCTCTCGACTCTCGGCCCAAAATAAAAACTCTTAGTACCAAACCCAACTCGTCGTCTCGTCACGGCAAAATGGAGTCCACGAACGTTTTTTTTTGCAATTTAGCCCTTTTTCAGTAAAAAATTCACGTTTACACCCCTAGGCAAAGTAAACCCAACTTTAGACTCTTTTCTCGACGCCATGACCTATGGCGCCGAGGTAACACGTCTCGGCGCCGAGCATCGAAACCAGATATTGACATGTCTCAGCGCCATGTCGACATCTGGTCTCGATGCTCGGCGCCGCCGAGACGTGTTACCTCGGCGCTGTAGGTCATGGTGCCAAGAAAATGGTCTAAAGTTGGGTTTACCTTGCCTAGGGGTGTAAATGTGAATTTTTTACTGAAAAATGGCTAAATTGCAAAAAAAATCCGGAGTCCACGACGCCAGCGCAGTTCAATGTTCGAGGCGGGCGCGGCGCTCTCGCGACTGGCGACTGGTCCTGCTAGGTACGTCGTGTCTAAGTTCTAGAATTGTGTTTTTTTTTTCCGGAGGGAGTACGCAAACGCTACGCTGCTGACGGCGCGGCGGTGGTGCCACGGCTGCAGGCGTGCAGATGCGCTCGAGCCGAGGCATGGCGCCTGACACCGAGACGTGCGTGCAGGCTGCACAGCAGACGCCCTGTGTAAAGGCTGCCCGTCTTACGGCACGCGCGACCGGCTCTCGAGGGATCGGAGGCAGTGCATTGCAGAGTGCTGCCGCTCACTGGACCACAGATGTACTGATGCTCACAGGACTCGATCCAAGGTAGTGTTCAGTTCCGGAAAATTTTGAATTTTTTTTTTAAGATTTCTAGCTACATCGAATCTTTGGACTTATACATGAAGTATTAAATATAAATAAAAAATAAAACTAATTACATAGTTTAGACGAAATCTACGAGACGAATATTTTAAGCCTAATTAAACTATGATTGGACACTAATTACCAAAATAATAACAAAAATGCTACAGTGACATTTTACAAAAATTGCAAAAATTTTCGACATCTAAACACAGCCCAAGGTTCGTCGTCCCACTGTGAAATCGACACGATGGACGGACATGGACCCTGCAATGCATGCACGAATGGATGCTTGCGGGTGCATGCGAATGCGAGAGGAATGAATCATTCGTGGCGCCGTCGAAACTACTCCCTCCGTCCCAAAACAAGTGACGTTCTCGCTTCCCGAGAAACAACCGCCGGTAATTATATATTAAAATATATAAATATTTATGCTAAGTAATTAGTATCATCGAAAAGATCTTTTTGTCTAGTTTTTTAACAAATTTATTTGAAGATATAAATATTGTACGTATTTTCTACAAATCGAGTCAAACTTGTGGCACGAAAACTCAAAACGTCTTTTATTTTGGGACGGAGTAGTAGGTGCTTCATCTTAACCAGTTCATGTCATATACTACTCCGTACTCATATGACGATGCAAGTTGGCAACACGATGCATGATGCATGCATCCAAGTCACCAAGTGCAATGCATTTCATGTTGCTGTAAACACAGTGACAGCGAAAGGCGCCGTGCACGTACGAACACATGATCCGAGGGTAGCACTAGCTAGCACGATCCGTTGTACGGTCCTGATAGAAGAGCTAATTGCTAGCTACAGACCCGTTCCAAATTATAAGTCGCATTGATTTTTTTATTCATCCATTTTATTATGTATATAGACATAATATAATATTTAGATACGTAGTAAAATAGATGTACCAAAAAAAATCAAAACGACTTATAATTTAGAACGAAGGGGTAGCTAAAAAAATGGTTAGAAATAGGTCTAGTGTATCAAATAGGAAGACTAATATGAAAACTAACTTTTTTGCAAGCCTTCGACTAGTTGTTAGCCAACTAACTAGCTAAGCGTAACTAATTTAAGCTAATTTTTAGTCCAGTAACTAGCTCTAACTCATTCAAATAGACCCTAAACTTGGTTATTGCGGCAAAAGAAAGGGCACACGTATATACGTGCTATATATCATTGACTTTGTTCACCTTGATCATCGCGGATATCACTGTGTGACGTCTAGATTGACAATACAACATCAACAAAAGTAGACTCGTTGCAAAAAGGAACTATTTTTTGTAATAATATATATTCCTTCGGTCCATAAATATAAGGACCCTATTTGGATCCTCTTATTTGAAGGAATTGTAGTCTATTTTATGGACTTGGCTTTTTGAAAAGTTTAGATATAAGTTTGTCTTAAATTCATGAGGTGAGAGTTATAATTTGGTTTGTAGATCCCCATGCTATGCTTCTTCTTTACAACTTATATCACATTCTTCAGCTCGTTCCACTGTAGTAGAAATTCAGCAAATTTATACTTGTGACTGAGATTGGAGGAAGTACGAGAACGTATCTGGTGTGCTCCCACCCCATGCTCCTGTGCTCCCATTAATTTAAAAAACATCTAAATGCGTCAAAGAAAATCTAATAAAAATATGAATGGATAGATGATAAAAATAAAATTCTATATTCCTGTAAAGTTTGAGATGCATCAAAAAATATGTACAATGAAGTAAAAAAAAATGAAATCAACACTTGAATAGTTGTGAACAAGTGTTGATTTCACTTTCTTACCTTTACCTCCTTGCATAATTTTTTGTCGTGCCTTAACTTTTTTTCATGAACACAGAACTTTGTAACATCTATGTATTCATATTTTTCTTGGAATTTTTCGGATACATTTGGGTGTTTTTTTCCCCAAATGGTAGCATGGGGTGTGGGAGCACCGGGTACGTTCTCTGAGGAAGTACTTCAGCTAAAACCTGCATTACCGACTCCAGATGGTTAGATGGGTTCTCCAAACAAGTGTTGATTAGTGGCACAGATGGGTAACCACCACCATCTTTTCCCAGTTGCAACAAAAGGCCCTAGTTAGCTAGACCACAGGCACAAACAGCCTAGCTAGCCCTCAAAATATAATCCTCATTACCAAAAGATGACAAAAGGGAGAGAATGCACACTGAACTAGAACACACAACTGTGCAGTGTGCTCTGATCAGCTCATCAGCACCTTTACCACTCACTCATGTCCCCCATTACATGGCCAAGCAGGATTATTCAAATAGCGCCCGATTACTAAGCACGGGCTTTGGCTATGAACGGTCGCATGGGCTGTTTGTGCAATGGCCGACCGAGCCACCCATACAAAACTCTGAAAGTTGATCACCCTTGCTTAGGCTTTAGGCCTTTTTTTGCACTGCTGGGCTAACATGCTTGCAACCATGCTAGTATACGTATACTACAGTGCTACTAGCTTTAAGCCTTTTTGCATGTCACTTGGGAGTTGGCCATTGCATGCAGCAGTGAGTGAGGCTGTATCAGCAAATGATGTCCAACAGTGCAACCTAAGCAGGGGCCCTACTCGTCTCCCCCTTGTATGGCATGCCATTTGGCTTCTTGCATCTGCATCTGTTAGTTTTGTTGCATTTGCATCAAGGAGATGGTAAGAAAATGTTGTACCGAGAGACTCAAAAGAAAGCGGCCGAATTCAGTTGTAAGTAGCCGAGGTGGTAAGATATACATGCTTAGGGCTTGTTTGGATACTCTCGTATTCATTTTAATTCACATGATTTGAGGTGGATTAGTGTGTAAGTTAGTTTAAATTCTACTCTAATCTATTTCAACAAAAGTGGATTTAGGTAGACAAGGGTATCCAAACAAACCTTTATTATACGGAGTATTCCAAGTATTTTTTTATAGTTGTTTTCGTCTTTTCGGATTGTTGGCGATCAGTAGCACTATAGCACTACTACTTGATTACTGAAGTGACTGTGATGAGTTCATTGTTTTAATTGCAGAGGGTAATAAAATATGTCAGGCCGTTGTCCTCTGCGTTGTCTAGCTTGTTAGAACCAGAGGTTTACTTTGCTAACTGATGATTACCCAGGCACATGTCTGATGTCCCCGTCGCTACCTCGCTTAGCAGCAAATAAATCCAACAAGGTTGTGTTTTGTTTTTGACACTGGTAATGCCACGAGAAGAATCTTTTCTGACGCAAAAACTTGTTCCCTTTCGGCACTCTGTCGCGAGTAAAATACTCCACCTATTTACGTACACTAACCTGTGGCTATGTTGCACAAGCTCAGAGTGATATGGAGGAACACATGTCCAGCTCCAGCCTTTGTCAAGGAAAACATATAGGGCGCGTTCGGCTGGTAAAGAATTCAGCCGGAATTAACTGTTTGAGGCTAAAATTTACTGTTCATGCACTCACAAATTTCTCTAAGCGAACAGGGCTATAAATGGTTGGTTCATGAAATATGATCGAATGCATGTGGAGATGTTTTTTTTTCCCTTCCCTTTTTCTCCTTTCAGTTATCTTTGTGAAACCAAGCAACCATGCATGTTCAGCAGGCCGTAAACGATCGTGGATTATTTACTGCTGGCTAGTTTGGTGTGAGAGAAAAATATTTTTCCAGCTTATAATCTACGAAGAAAAAATATTTTTTGGCCGTTCTTTAAGCAGGCGTTATAAAACAAATCCATCAACGGTATAAGTACGTGCTCAAACGTGGCAGAAACGTACGTGCTTGCACTTGCACAGAATCCAGAACAATCATATGGAGGGGATTTTTTTTTTGGCGAAATATGGAGGGGAATGTTGGTTGGTGCAAAATCTTGTAGACGGCGGTCAGCACTGAAGCATGTCTCCAATAACGACCGTGCGATCGGACATTCACGTCGTGGAAGATATTGCATCAACCAACAGCAACAGTGTTCTTCTCAAGGATGCCAAATTGCTAATAATACCATTCTTTTTCCATTCCTCAAACAGTTCATAAACATACTTTGCAGATTCTAATTTTTAAGAAAGTCAGGATATTTATTTATATATTTATGTTGTAATATTAGATTAAATATATGATGACGACCACAGATGCGTTATGTTGGTTCCTGTATTTGTAATGTCTGGGGGCTGTCATATCCTCTGCGGGTCGAGTTTTTTTTGTTCTTATATTTATAATGCGTATTGGACAGAGCTTCCGAGTTTTTTTTCTTTTTTTATTTGCGATCATGAGCTTTCCAGTTTAAACTTCTTTTTTCTTCTGTCTCTTTCGCAATACGGAGATGTGGAGATGTTTTTTTTTTCCGTTCAAGTTATCTTGGTGAAACCAACCATATTATATTTTTCGCCGTTATATAAGCAGCCATTATAAAACAAAGCCCACCAACGGTAGTACGTGCTCAAACGTGGTAGAAACGTACGTGCCGTGCACTTGCACGACAAAATCCTGAACAATCATATGGATGAGAATGTTGGTTGCTGCAAAATCTTCTAGACAGCGGTCAGCACTCACTACTGGAAACTACGAGTTTCCCTATGGTTTTTATTGTTCCCTACAATTTTCTATCAGTCCTAGGGAATTATCCATCTCCCTAGGGTCCCATTCAAAACCGTAGGGAATCCTGTATTTTCCTAGGAACTGCGTAATTTCGTCGGGAGCAGAAAGAGGAGTGGTCCTTCAGCAAGCCATGCCATCGCCAACGTGGAACCTTTCCCTAGCAGTTGGATAGAAAATCCTAGGGAATCAAATCAGAATCCTAATAATCTTTAGGGCGCCACTTTCTCCTGCCGCCGCCCAATGTTCACTTGCCTCCATCTACGCCTAAAGCCAGCACAAGTCCACAACAAAAAAAACAAAAAAGAAAAGAAAGAAAGAACGCTCGTGTTCTCTTCTCCCGTCCAAGCACGCGAGCCGCCCGGCCGCCTGCCTGCCCAGCGCCTTGCCGGCCGGCCTCCCCCGGCGGCCGCACGTCTTCCCCAAGCCGCCGCCCTTCATCCCCGACCCAAGCCGCCGCCCTTCCTTCCCCAAGCCAGCGCCCTTCCTCCCCAAGCCGCCGCCCTCCGCAAGCCACCGTCCGCCCTTGCTAAGCCGCCGCCTTTCCCATTCTCGATCTGCTGCTGCCTCCCATTCCCTCCCTCCATATCCTGTTCCTTAGATCCGGGGAAGCAAAGGATGGATTGACAAAGGAGGTAAGGTATGTTCTTGGGATTCCTAGTACATTCTTGTGTGGACAACAGTAAGAGGATTGACAAACAATTGATAGGGATGTATTATTTTCAGGTCCTCTCATTCCACAGTCGAGGCACCCTTCTACTGCTTGGTCTTGCCTGAAGCTCTGTTGTGAAGGAAGTCACCACATGTTCACATCTGCATAGGAGGGCAAGGGAGCCTGACTTTCAGTTGTGCACAAAAAGAGGGTAAGGGAGCACCACATCTGTAGAAAGAAGGCTTCACGGTCTGCTTGTCACTCCTGAACAAAGGGTTTCAGGTGAGAAGGAAATTTTCCTTTTCTTGGTTCTTTTTGTATTGTTAATTAAGTCAAAACAGAATTGGCATGTCTAAATTAATTTGTACGCTAATATGATTATAAAAGCTTATGCATGAAAAATTTAGGCAAGTGAGATGAAAAAAGATGGTATGTTTGAAAATGGCTTGCCCATTATCTACACATGCCGCACTATTTGAGGCTAACTGAATCCTACAACCTACATCCTACTCCATTGTCATTTGGCAATAATATTTGAGCACCAATGCAACTTACTTGACCCTTTACTCACAGTATCAAGGCTATGAAACTGCATTTCTTACACAAAAATATTCATGCCGGAGAATATTTATATTTAAGTGCATAAATTCTTTTTTTAGTCTTGCATTGCTGGCAGCTAAAACTATTTGTTATTTCACTACATTTTGACACTATTGCAAGTAAATAGCGTCATGCAAATGCATTAATTGGTATGGCACTGGAAAATGAGTGCAGCTACTCATTGCTTACATAGTTACATATATGAAGCAATGCCTCTAAACAGAAAAGTGATACAAAGATCACTTGTAAAATTAAATCTGGGGATATTTTCGCAACATCTAAACAGAAAATGAGTGCAGCTGTCTCTCTTTATAAAACGACACAACAAAGTTACTAATGGAAGCACATGTATAACTCATCTGATGCAGTCTAGAGATTTGCTTAGTGTTTTCTGCAGTTTGGCGTCTCCCTAATTTTGTTACTAGTAATCAGTATATGTTCTATATAAACTTGTTTGCCTATTAGTATTAGAAGACATGCACTAAATTATGTGAACAATTACTTGCAAATTTTCTATTTTAGTTCATTGTCACAACAATAGCCATGTCGATAGAAGACCATAGTTGGATGTATGAAGGCTGGAATGACAATAGTTGTCATCCTTGGATTGGGTGTGAAATACAAATACTTTCCTAGATCAGGCTTTCAGTTCTGTTTCTAATTCTGAAAAACTTGGAGTAGTTTGTCCGTGTTCAGATTGTCGCAATAGAGTTAGATGCAGAAGAGCCGTCATGAGCATGCATTTGTGCAAAAGAGGATTTATGTCTGGCTATACTATATGGACTGAACATGATCAACAACCTATTAGTCAGCCTACAATGGAGTATGTGTATGATACTGCTGATGGTTTAGATCAAATGTTAGCTGATTTCGGTGATGCAATGCATAGAGATAGTGTAGAAGACGAACCAACAGCAGATGCTAAGGCATTCTATGCCTTGTTAGCAGCTTCAAAAGAGTCGATCCATAGCTACACTAGTGTTGCACTGCTAACAGTTGTAGCACGCTTGATGGCAGTTAAGTCACAATACAATCTCCCCATAGAATGCATTAATAAATTATTGGATTTGTTTGGTGATGTTCTGCCTGAGAACCATAAGATGCCAAAAACTTTGTACGAGTGCCAGTGTCTTCTTCGTGGTTTAAAAATGCCTTACATCAAGATAGATGCTTGTACAAACAATTGCATGATATACTACAAACAAGATGAGAACAAGGATAAGTGTGATTTCTGCGGGGAGAGTAGATATGTAGTTACTGAACCCGCACACCAAGGGCATAAACGAAAACCAATACCACGTAAGGTTCTATGCTATCTCCCACTCATACCAAGGTTGCAGCGGTTGTTCATGGAGCCAAACACTGCAAAGCACATGCGGTGGCACAAGGAGGGTAGACGTGCCAACCCAAATGTTATGGTGCATCCTTCTGATGCTGAGGCATGGACACATTTCAATACGTCTTGCCCAGAGTTTGCAATGGACCCGAGGAATGTTCGGATTGCTATGGCGACAGATGGCTTCAACCCATTTGGCTATGGAAAAGCTCAATATTCTTGCTGGCCAGTTTTTTCAATTCCTCTAAACTTACCTCCGGCTCTTTGTATGAAGGAGGAGAATATATTTCTTAGTTTAGTGATTCCTGGACCGAAGCATCCTGGCAAGAATATGAATGTCTTCATTCGGCCACTTGTTGATGAGATCAAGGAAGCTTGGGCAGGAGTTCTCACCTATGATAGCTTCTCAAAGCAAAATTTTCAAATGAGGGTTGCATATCATACTTCCATCCATGACTATCCTGGATTGGGTATGTTCTCTGGATGGTCAACACACGGTGGCTTGGCTTGTTTTGATTGTATGGCAGATGTGGACAGCACTTGGCTACCAAATGGGCACAAGTACAGTTGGTTTGATTGCCATAGAAGGTTCCTGCCAGCTGACCATAGTTTCAGGGACCAGAAGAATGCATTTAGGAAGGGCGTAGCAGTGTATGACATGCCTCCACATCGGTTAACAGGGGCAGAGGTGCTAGCATACATGAATGAAGTCAAAGAGAGATCTTTTGAAGGTTATGGTACTACCCACAATTGGACTCACATCCCATTTCTATGGGAATTGCCATATTTCCCTCTACTTATGCGTCCGCATCACATTGATGCTATGCATACTGAAAAAAATGTAGTAGAAGCTATTTTTGCTACATGTCTTGACATTGCTGACAAGACCAAGGATAATAACAAGGCTAGACTTGACCAAGCCTTGATGTGCAATAGGAGACATCTCAACCTTGTTGAGAAGCCAAATGGCCCGTGGGATAGGCCTAGAGCACCCTTTTCCCTAAAAATATCCCAGAAGAAGGATGTTATGCAGTGGTTTAAGGACATCAAATTCCCTGATGGTTATGCATCAAACCTAAGGCGAGGGGTCAACATGGACACTCTAAAGATAAATGGCCTCAAAAGTCATGACTTCCATATATTCATTGAGCGTTTGCTACCTATGATGATGCGAGGTTATGTCAAGAATGAGATATGGGAGGTGCTAGCTGAAGTGAGTTACTTTTTTAGAGTGCTTTGTGCAAAGGAGGTTGATCGTGCCCAGATACGTCAACTTGAAGCAAACATACCTGTTTTACTTTGTAAAATGGAGAAAATCTTCCCACCAGGTTTCTTCAATTCAATGAAGCAAACATACCTGTTTTACTTGAAGCAGACATTATTGAGTTAAAGTTTGACGGTGGTAGTGATTTCAACCTTGTTTTATTTGAGCGTCATTGGTTCCATCCAACTAATGGAGTGAGGCACTTCAATAGACTTGCACTAGTAGAAGTTGCCCATGAATCATGTAATCCAGCAAATGAGCCTTTTGTTCTTGCTAGCCAAGTGAAGCAGGTTTATTATCTTTCATATCCATGTAAATCTGATCCGAACCTCAATGGGTGGTGGGTTGCATACAAGGTCAGCCCTGTTGTGAACTTGTCCATTCCTTCAATGGATGAGTACAATGATGAAGACCCACCATGTATAGATACCTTCTAGGAAGATGGTCTAGAGGGAGAATTTGCCATAGACATAGGAATAGGTTTATATAATATCACAATAAGTGATGGCTTTGATGAGATTAATGATACAAATGAAATTTCTATGCTGGTCAAACAACTAAATGGTGTGAATGGAGAGAATGAACCTCCAATTGAAGAGCAAGTAGAATGTAATCCAGAATATTTTGTTGATTTCACACAAGCGGAATACCCTGATCCTGATGACTTTTAGGGGGGGGGTAATGATTAGGTAGTGCTCTTTGCATATTTTGTTGATTTCACATTATTCTTCATTATTTTATATATGTTTCATTACCATTTCCATAGTGCTATTTGTAACATATGTTTCATATATGCAGTGATGACACTCTCACATCGTGGGACACGTAGTCGTTCTACCACCGGTTCTGTTGCTAGACAGAACACGACTTCAAGTCATAATGAACCTGTTGAACCTCTGTAGCAAGTGAGCAAAGTCAAGGACACTTGCGAGGCTGTGCAGATCTTCCCCCAACTATCCCCAATGAGCAAGATCGCCCATTGATTGAACCACAAGGAAAATCGTGAGTTTATCAAATTTACATTGTGATTTTCATGCAAATATGCACTCATACGACGTGTTAATTGAATTGTTCGTTAATATATATAGGCATTGGACTGGAGGGGAGGGAAGGACTCCGGCAAGTGTGCTGGCATGTCTACTAAAAAACTATCATCCTGGTTTGGTTGAGTACAAAGGCAAGATTGTGGTTGCATCAACATGGAAGCATTATGAAGCATCAACAGCTGTTGATTCTATTTCTAAAGGTTTTTGGGTAAATTCTGCAACTTAGCTCTATTTCTATACAGATGTATCACTGCTGTTTCTTACTAATAGTATGTCTATTTTGTGCTTATAATTACTATTTTTGCAGCAAAGATTTAGATTCAATTCAGCCAAAGAAGTAGAATCAAGAGAACATGTTGGATCTTGCTGCTCAGTCCTCCTAGGGAGCATCATTTATTATGCAAGAATCACTGCAACAATGGAACATTTTCGTGAAGTGGAGAAAAGAACTATTTGTGACAAGATTGTCGGACATTTCTATTTGACGCGAGAGGAGTATGCTGCACGATGCCCACCTTAGTGTAAACAATCTTGTTGGGACGTTCTAGCCACAGAGTGGAGCAGTCCAGAATTCAAGCAAAGATCGGAGAAAAATTGTGCCAATCGCTATAGCCGTAAGTTTAAACCGCACAAAGGAGGGTCCAACTCTATTGCAACAATAAGGGAGAAATTGGTTAGTGTCCAATTACTAAATTCTGTTGTTTACTTGTTTGCAGTAACAATTAATTTCATATTCTTGTTATTATTGTAGTCAAAGAAATTAGGAAGACAAGTATGTGAGATAGGGGCATGGGTGCATACTCATAGAGGTTCAAATCCTGAAGATACTACTTCAGTCAACACAAAAGAGGCAACTGCATGCTTGGTAAGTGCGATATGAATATCCGAAGTGCCAACTAATTCTGTACATGACCTGAAATTAAAGTATAGAGTTGATGAATGGTTTCTGTATAGCTACACATTACTTTGAATGCATGGTTTTGGTACATCGATTCAAAGGCAAACAAGAAATTTTAACCAATTTTAATTTGGATTTTAATAGTATGGTTTCAAAGACATATGAATTGCTTTCAGACATATGAATCATTTGGCTAGCTGATCTCTCTTTTACTTCTCTGTCAAATGCCCACACATTATTTTATTTATGTGGCAGGAGAAATACAAAGCTAAGGCCATTGAACTAAATAGACCAGATTTTGATTGGCTGCACTCTCCGGTTGATGGTAGAGCTCTTTATGAATGCTCTTGTGGCTGCCCACATGGAAAATGTGCTACATTTAATGGGATGGTCAATGTCAAAGAAGTCATCCCTAACTTAAAGAGAAGTCGTGAATCTGCAATGGCTGCTAGACGCCAACGCCAAGAGGAAGATGAGCAATTAAGGAAAGAAGCTCATGACTGTCGTGTGGCCAAGAAAAATGCCCAAAATATGACGGAGCGGAGTAGAATGGTACATGCTTACACTGAGAACATGCAAAAATTTATGGAGGTGACGTTTCACATGCATCCTTTTCTATCCATCTTATTGCCACTTGAGTTGCCTGTTAATGAGTATACATATACATTTGATTATTGAACTGTAGAGAGTTGCTGAGCTAAATGGTATGCCTGCCACATCTGTTCCTGGTCCTCTGCCTCCACCACCTGTGCCTCCTGTGTATGCCGATGTACCATCTTTAAATCCATCTTCTGATAATGTAAATCTAATTGCTCTACATTTGCTTATTTGAAGGGTTGCAACTGCTGCAGTTATTTGTTTCTGTCTCACGTGCACATGCAGCCTTTGTGGTCGCAAATGAGTCTGATTCTTCTAGCAAAAATACATGTCTGCTATAGCATTAGCATCTATTTCTCCTATACACATGAATGCATCCTGATTTTCAATTTCGATTACATGGCTTCCATATGTCTTTTGTTAATATTAATTGTTGTACACATCTCAGCTAGTCTAGTGAAACCTATTTTCAAATGCTATGTCTTTGAACCTATTTTTTGGCATAGCGTTTACCATGAAATTTCTACTTATTTAATAAAATTCCATTTGTTCAATTGAATAGGCTTGTACTGGTGGCTCTTTAGTTGGAATAGAAAGTCCTGAAGAAACATTGAGTAGAATTGCTCAAGGAAGATTCCGTGGCCACGAAAATGCAGCAACTACAAGTGGTCGTGACAACTACTCTCCTCCGATCGACGAGTTTTCATTTTTCTGAATTCTTATGTTGCCAAAACATGGTACTTATCTTTTGTCGCCAAAACATGGCACCTATGTTCTGTTGCCAAAACTAACATGGATTAGACAACTCCTTTTGAGTTAGTGTTTAACTGTTAGATGCACAGTTATTATTAGTGAATGAACACCATAATTGTAATGTGATGATGCACTATTTGAGTTTGAATGCACTAAATTATTGCTGATGGTATTGTGTCAATGTGTTCAAATTTGAATTTTGTATATAAAATCAATTACAATTATTTGAGGTCAAATATGATGCCATGCCAGATATATTTCCCTAGAGATCAATTTCCTAGGGAATCCTGAAGTTCTAGGGACAATACCTTTATACGTTGAATTTGTGTCAGCATGCACAGCAGGTTCCCTAGGGAGCGGTTTTCCTAGGGAAATATGAATCCCCTACGGTTTCAGTCAAAACCGTAGGGCACCTTCGTATTTCCCGTCGAAGTGTTCCCTAGGATTATTTTCGCATGAAATACTGTGGGGGCTCTGATTCCCTACGGTTTTAGGCTTTTTCCCTAGGAATTCAAACCCTAGGGAAACTCGTAGTTTCCAGCAGTGACTGAAACATGTCTTCAATAACGGCCCTGTGCGTATCGGACATTCACGTCGTACAAGAAGATATTTGCATCAACCAACAACAGGCTTTTTTGTTTGTTTGAAGCAAGGTTATTTTCTTTGTATATATACAGTATGTCTATTTGGGAGGATGCGTTAGTTGGTTCCATTTTGGTTTTCTAGGTACATCGTTTTCACTAGTATATCCAGACATAGTGTATATCTAAATGCATAGCAAAACTATATATTTATTAGAAAAGTCAAAACGTCTTATAATTTAGAATGGAGGAAGTACATATACTTCCTCCATCGTCCTAGAATACATTGCATTATGACTTGTACAATTTCTAATAAAATATAAGACATTCTATACATTGTGTCCATACTCAAATTTAGCAAAAATTGTTAAAACCATAATATGAGTAAAAGCTTTTTAACTGGCTTTAATCGATCCTACATGTATCATTTGAGTATTTCTTTAAATTGTCTTAAAAAAATTTAGGATGCATTTTATTACAGGACGAGAATAGCTAATCTTGTTATTTTCTCAAGGATGTCAAGTTGCCAATACTAACTTTTTTTCTCCATTCCTACAACAGTTCAATGATACTTTGCTGATTATAGTTTTTTTAAATAAAGTCAATCCTCTCTGTTGCATACAATGATTAGGTTGATCAGCAACACATACAGTTAATCTAAAAAAGCAATAATACATATGGTTCTCTTCATTTCTCGTAATATCGTTTTTAAATTTATGAACTACTAGTAGAAAAAAAATAGACTTGAAGTAAGAGAACCACTCGTGTTGATATTACTTTTCTATACGCATTTTTTTATTTTCTATCAGTCTGCATACAATTATATATGGCCTGTCGCACGTGTACTTCCGGAGCCTAATGCATCCACAGATCGGATCAGCTGATCGGCCTCAGAAATTTCGGTCAGAAATTTATTGGATTTGGATTAAATAATGGCATTTAAGGTGGTTGCGCTGAGCTGAAGATTGGTCTCGATGAATTGCATCCTTCAACTGTCAGGCAAAGAATTCATTTTCCATCAGCTAGCTTCTTGTCCTGCAACTCATAAGCATTCGAGTTTAAACTTTTTTCTCTTATGTTTTTCACTATACAAACATGCATGCTTCATATTACGCTATGAATCAAAAATAATTTCAGAACTACTTCAAATAAGTTGATCCAAATTCGGGCCGGAATCCAGCAGAATTACTGCACAAAAGGCTATTAGTATCATTCTGCAAAGCAGAAGGCGCACACCACAAATTAAGTCCTGTTTGGATTTACATGATTCCTATAAAATTTCTGTGTTCCAAATGGGCATAAATTCTTGTCATTAATTTTCATTGAGACCAATCCCTGATACTAATAATGTTCATGTGTTGCAATTGCAACTTGATGTGCATCTCAGACATACTAGCAACTAACTAAAAACTGCACAAGTGGGAGTATAATACAGGCCCTACCCTACCTATCTAATCCCCTACCGCGATTAGGTGTCAGTCACCAATGCAAAGAATAATAATTCCAGCTCCTGCTTCATGATTCTCCTCACATGCGGCTCATCACTCCGAGCAGCCAATGCAATATTGCTTGGATTAAACAATGGGCGCGGCACGGTGGTGATTCTGATTCATCAGAGCAATGAAAGGTTGCACGGGCAGCTGCTACTGCTGCTAGCTGTATTATTCAGGATAGTGAGCTGATGAACCACTGACAACTGATCATTTGTTACTATTTCCAGCGCAGAGTGCTTTGTGCTTAACAAATCCTTGCAGGCTCTGCACCTGTGCCTGTGCACCCAGGGCAGGGAAGCTAGCTGCTTCCAGGCAGCTGCAGCAGCTGCTGAGGTCTGAGGATCACTCTATCGATTCGCAACGGGCTCTGACAAATTGCAATCGTCCAAGATAATAATAAGCATTGTAATTTATATTAGTCGCTGTGATCTGATGCATGGATTAGCTACAAGATTAATTCGTTTTCAGAACCGAAGCAGCTGAAAGGATCAGGTTGGTGTTATCACCGATGCCAACGATTTCAGGCCTCGCGAGTCACCATCGTCGACGCATTTGTAAGAACCTGTTTGCGATAGATACCCACCAGTATATCTTGGACTCGCTCTTGGCATTAGCATCAGCTGCTTGCATTGGCTCGTGTGTACACAAGTGACGGCCAATCCACGTCTGCATGCTTCAATTAACAATAGAATGCCATCTCAGTTCGTCTGAACTCGCATTGTGCAGGTCTGCAACGTACTTATCATATACTATATCCATCGGCCTGAAAAAACATCTCCGTGGCCTTATTGGCTTATTCGACAGTGACAATCCGTTTCAGATGCTTCAGGATGGGACAGGACGCATGGAGAATTCGGCTCGCTGAAACTTGGCTGATTGAATTGGTTGAAAAACACTGTTTTGCCTGAATTGTTGTGAGAGAAAAACACTGTTCCGACTGAAAAAACAAGTTGAATAGTGCAGATTACGAGGTAAGCGAGACAAACGGCGAACCGCACGCCCCGTGAGATTACTGTACGACGATTTTTTTTTAAACGAGAATTAACTCTGCTTTTATGAAAGCAACAGGTAACAACTGTGCGACGAATCGCATCAAATCTCCGTATATTTTGTCATTTTGGCGTTCTTTCAGCAAAAAACTCGTCGGTTGGATTGCAACATGAACAAGCTCCTACAGTAGCTAGCAACTGTGCCAATGGCGTCCGATTGCCGCCACTGTTCCTTTTATTCCTTCTAATTCATCGCAGCTTGCATGCATCCATATGATTGATGGGTTTTATTCGATTCCTGCTGCCATCCACACGTGGAAACACCGCTTTTGCCTCCTCGAGCTCCACGCCCGGCGAGTTCTTTTTCTCTGCATCCCTAATTTATCTGGTAGCTACTAGCAGCAGTTTCTTGCTTTGTTTTTGCGAGATCGAAACTCGTCGCAGGATTAGGGGATCGGTACCATAACCCTGCGTGTTTGCAACCTTTTATTTTAAACGCCCAGCGGGAGGAGTTCACGCCAAAAGACTAGTAGGTTCCACGTACATTCGCGTTTGACGTTGGTGCAAGTGTAAAGTTAACTTGGTTGTGTTTAGTTTGTGAATTTTGAGAATTTGGCTACTGTAGCACTTTCGTTTTTATTTGACAATTAGTGTTTAATCATGGATTAATTAGGCTCAAAACGTTCGTCTCGCAATTTCCAACCAAACTGTGCAATTAGTTTTTTTTTCGTCTACATTTAATGCTCCATGCACGTATCGCAAGATTCGATGTGATGGCTACTGTAGCATTTTTTGGGAAAGTTTTTGGAAACTAAACATGCCCTTTAGTAAGGCTATTTTACTTGAAAAAAACAGTGTTCAAACCTTTTGGAGTTATAACAAGTCTAAAAAAATTCTAGCATAGTATCAAGTTAAATCAACATTTTCTAAATAAGTGTGATTTCTTTTTTTTAATCGTGCCATGGCACGTTTTTTGTTAAGCAGAAGTGAAATGTTTTGTTACAACACCGTGAAGCCACGGTAATCCAAGGTTACCGAAGCCCACAGCTACCGCCCCTCACCTTTCTCGCACGTAGTTATGATTACACAAGGACATTTTTTTTAGCGACTCGAACAGGGAAAAAATAAGTGTTATTTCATTCGTCATGACATATATTTTCATATCATACGTACTTATTTTGTGTTAGAGATATGGATGCTCTTTTTTATAAACTTGGTTAAACTTAAGAAAGACTGACTTGAGATAAAGCCGGAATTTTATATCTTTTCAAGATTGAGGCAGTATATTGCAGTAATAATTGAGAAAATATGTAACCAAGAATTATTTACTAGCTCTCGAAAACCTTGGCAAGGGGATTTTTTTTGAAAAAAAAATGAACATCTAAAGGCTTCTTTGGAATGTGGGAATAGGAAAAGGTAAAAATAAAATGCCATGAAACACAGTAATTAATCTGTAAGATTGAATGTTTGGACAAAGCGTAGGAAAGACAGAGAAATTTGATGAGAGTTTGACACGATGGTAACTTTTGCATGAGATTCAATCTGTTGATAGAATTCCTCTATAGTTCCTATCAAATAAGAAATTCCATAGGAATTTTATAGAATTTATAAGATGCCAATCTTTTATTCCAAAGGGCTTCTTAGAAAATTTTCTTATTGCATTTCAATCATTTAGAATTCCTATTGGTGGTGGGAGTTGATAGAGGTAGTTGCTTGAAAGTTTGTTCTGTTAGTCTTATTATTCCTTTGTTTGAGTTATTGAGAGAATTAAGAGAGGAAATATGTCCTTTGTTTGTTGTGAGTGTTTGAGTGAAAAGTTATATCATAAGTTATGATAAAAGATGCGGATGCATCCATCTTTCATTTGACTAGCGAAAATTGCCCCCTCTCTCCTAAACTCTCATTCCTCATCCCATCAAAAGTTTCACTCCCACCAAACAATTGACATATTTAGATTTTAGAAACCTATATCTCTAAACTCCTATTTCCTCCACCAATTATCTTGAACCAAATGGACTGCGGAGGTAGAAAGATGAACCCAAGTCACTGAATCTTGAAGTAATGGCATTAGTAATGTTTGAGGCCGATATCGGTCATAAAATGGGTGCCATTGAGCATGAGGCTATCCATGTTATGTTTAAGATTGGGACCGGTCTTTAGGTGGGTAAGTCGTACCACTTCCTCAAACCTTTTTAAAAAAAAGACCCTCACGCCTCTTCTTCCCCACTACCGCATCCGTCTGCCTCCCTTGCCTTCCCTTGTTCCCAGCATCCCTAGCGCCTTAAGCGGGAACTGTCGCTCACCTGCTACTTCCTCGGTGATGTCAGGGGCCATGGCACAATCCATGGCATTGCGCATAGGTGGTGACATGTCAAGGAAGACAATAAAGTCGTAGTCAGGGGAGACGACGAGCCAGAGTTGCCTCCTTATCCAGCGATCGGTCAGCGATGGCGGGGTCAGGGGGTTCGACGAAGACAACGAAGCCAAGGGCTGCCTCTTCCTCAGTGCTCGATGAACATTGCCAATGACACCAAGCAAAAACATTTATAAAGCCGGGTCTTATGGTTGAGGCTTGTCCTCTATCTCTTTGTGCTAAGGTTGCCCCTAAGGTGAGTGCGCAACATATCGTCGATCCTAAATTCCTTAAGACCTTATTTTCAAGACTGTAGCAGTAAGATGTTCGAGGGTGATACATACGTCCCTAATAATAATCACTTTTTCTATACAACAGTCGCCTGAATTCTGTGCTTTCTTCAAACAACGTGTCGCTCGCTGATATAGCTTCAAGATTTGTGCGTCTTTGAATCTAAGGGCTGATAACTGTTACCTGAAAAGAAGCAATATTTGAGGCACCTGAAATATAACAGGTCCCAATAATAACATACTAAGGGCCTGTTTGGCAGGGCTCTGGCTCCTCTGAAAATGGCTCCGACTCTGGCTCCTCTGAAAGAGCAGCTCCTCTAGAGGAGCTGAAGCCGTTCTGAAAACCGTTTGGCAAAACGGCTCCTTCGCACTAGACGACGTGAACCCACAGCAAGGAGCCGCGCGAAAGCTCGTTTTTGAGGCTTCTCCTGCGCAGGCAAAAAATAGCTCTGGCTCTTGACCGGCTCTCCATGTGGAGCTCTTTCCAAAACAGGCATTTAGCATAGCTTCTGTAGGAGCCGGAGCTGAAGCCCTTGTCAAGAGGCTCTAAAACTAAAACAACTTGTTAGATGCACAACAAGACAATTTTAAAAGCAGAAGCGTGCTGTCAGTGTTTCCCTAGCCGCGCCTCCTATATCTTCCCTGCAAACCCTCCTCGCCTCTCCATTAGTTAGCTATAGTGCCTCCATTGCACGGTTGCTCCTGCTCGCTATTCTTAGCCCAGAGAGCGCGCCACCACAACACGTCCCGGCCGCGCGCTGCGTGCAGACACACGGCTGCCCCGGCCCGCGCACCCGTACGTGCCGTGCCGGCCAGCAGCCATGGACATCGACCTCGACCGGGCGCGCGCGCTTCGCGTCCTCGGCCGCGGCGCCATGGGCACCGTGTTCCTCGTCGCGGAGGCGGGCCCCTCGGCCTCGCGCCCCAGCCGGTACGCCCTCAAGGTCTTCGACAAGCGCTCCGGCAGCAGCAAGCCCGACGCCGACCGCCGCGCGCGGTGGGAGATCAACGTGCTGTCCCGCCTCGCGCACCCGCACCTCCCCTCCCTCCTCGGCTTCACCGAGACGGACGACCTCCTCGCGTGGGCCGTCCCGTACTGCTCCGGCGGCGACCTCAACGAGCTCCGCTACTCGCTCCCCGACCGCGTCTTCTCCCCCGCGGCCATCCGCTTCTACATTGCCGAGATCGTCTCCGCGGTCGCCGAGCTCCACGCCGCGGGCGTCGTGTACCGCGACCTCAAGCCCGAGAACGTGCTCCTCCGCGCCGACGGCCACGTCACGCTCACCGACTTCGACCTGTCCCGCCTCCTCAATCCCAGGTCTGCGGACTCGCCGCCGCCTCCGCCGCCGGCGTCATCCCGCGGCCACAACAACCGCCGGTCGCGCGTCCCCGTGCGGAGCGACTCGGTTCTCGGCCAGGCCAAGTCGTACTCCAACTCCAACTCCAAGCCCCTCATCAGCCGTGGTCCGCGGCGGCGTCGCCGCGGCAGCAGCTCCAGAGCCTGGTCCGGTACATCATGGGCAGCGGCGGCGACGGAGCCGGGGTGGGCAGCAGGAAGAGCAAGTCGGCGCGGGTGTCGCCCGTGAGCCGGAAGCCCGCGAGCTTCGGCGGCTGCGGCTCGGGCGCGTCGGCCGCCGCCGCCGCGTGGGGCAAGTCCTACTCCTTCGTGGGCACGGAGGAGTACGTGGCGCCGGAGATGGTGCGCGGCGAGGGCACTGCTTCGCCGTCGACTGGTGGGCCGTCGGCGTGCTGGTCTACGAGATGGCGTTCGGGCGGACGCCGTTCAAGGGCAGAACCGCAAGGAGACGTTCCGGAACGTGCTGCAGAAGGAGCTCGAGTTCCCGGGCGACAGCTGCGACGGACACGGAGCTCGCAGACCTCATCTCGGGCCTGCTGGAGCGGGACCCGAGGAGGAGGCTCGGGTACGCAGGCGGCGCCGACGAGATCCGCGCCCACCCGTTCTTCGCCGGCGTGGCGTGGGACATGCTCATGGAGGTGTGCCGGCCGCCCTACATCCCGCCGCCGGCCGACGAGGACCTCGCGGACGGCGCCGAGGGGTTCGACGTGAGGGGCCACTTCAAGGACCTTCACCAGCCACCGCCGACGAAGTCTGCGTCGGAGTCGTCCTCGTCGGACTTCTCGACGGAGTTCTGAGCTCTGACGGACTAGCTCCTTTTGCGCTT
Source organism: Miscanthus lutarioriparius (assembly GCA_904845875.1). Lineage (NCBI taxonomy): Eukaryota > Viridiplantae > Streptophyta > Magnoliopsida > Poales > Poaceae > Miscanthus > Miscanthus lutarioriparius. Next base: position 97,101,014 of record CAJGYO010000007.1, on the reverse strand, counting down.
TGGTCCTCAGTAGATTACTGTATTGTAACCAAAGGATCGAGGGTGCATACATGGAGGCGGGGATGGTGCTGTAAATTCGAGGTAGAGTCGGTGGGGTTGTGCAAACATTTTAGGAAGGGCTGGCTGGCGCACGTGTGGGCTGCGCTCGAGGCATTTTTCTTCGTGTGATTTTTTCGCTTGGCTTGCAAGCGACGATGACCTGATTACCGAAGAAAAAGAAGGATAACGTGACCTGGGCAATTTTACTGCTTGTTTACTCCTACAGCGTACACGCAATGATGAATTCACGAGAGAATTCTGATGCGAATTAAAGTAGTGTAGTTCTTGTTTCATAGACCGGGCAATGTGCAGTGCTCTGATCATCATAATACACAATCTTTAGTTGAGAGCTACTACTACAGAAATTTTAACTAAGGCGGACATTTTTGCTTAACCGAGGCGAGCAAGCTAACCGCCTCGGCGCAAAGGTCACGGTTAATCGTGGCCTTAACCAAGGCAGTTGGCCAACCGCCTCAGTTAATAGATTAACCGTGGCGGGCATCATAAGCTAACCGTCTCAGTTAATACATGTTAACCGAGGTGGTTGTCGAAACGTGCCCGCCTCGCTTAAGATTTTAACCGAGACGGTTGAATAAAGACGCCCGCCTCGGTTAAGATTTTAACCGAGGCGGTTTTTATTACTTGGCCGCCTCGGTTAATGATTTCTAGATTTAAAAAAAGCTTTTTTAAATTAGAATTTAAATTAGAATTTAAATTTTCGCTAATGAAAACACAGATAAAGCAGAAAATAGATGACAAACATATATTACATTCATTCTCGTTGGATGAACCGACATTAAATTATTACATTAGTGTTGTCTTCATCATTATTTCACAAACACAAATCATTCGTATATCAACAACTAAGGTCATTCATACATATCATTTTTTAGCAGAAAAGAGGTCCGACAGAATGTAATCCGAGATTCGTAACTTGGTGCTCTAGTTTCTGATCCTCTCGAACTTTGGATCCCGCGCTAACTCGCTTTTCCAGTTGAAGAACGTATTCCCTTCATCAGCGCTCTGTGACAAACTTACATATGTCTACTACTATTTGTCTGAAGTCTTGGTCGACCTTCTCCCTTCGCCACCATCCTTGTGCTTTCTTGTGCTGCCGCCAGCTGCCGCTGAATCTGCTGCACGTCCTCAGGTACTCGCAAACGTAGAATCCATATAGAACTGAGCCATAGGGTTGTTTAGCTATTGCACGATGTATAATACACAATCATTAGAGCATATATAATAAACAATCAGTAGTAGTAGTAGAACTAGTAGTAGTGAGTAGAGTAGAGTAGTAGTAGGAGGAGTAGTAGTAGGAGTACTAGAGTAGAGTAGAGTAGTAGGTGTAGTATTAGGAGAAGAGCAGTAGTAGTAGTAGGGTAGTAATATTATTGGTACTTACCGGGAACTCACGTCTGAGTTTTAGTTTCATGTCATTCTTGATCTTCCTTTTCTCAGATCTTCGATCATAGCAGTCGGGATCTTTCACGTACTTCTTATAAGCGTTGTACAAAAAATAACTAGTGTCAATGATATTTTCAACAAGTATGTTAACTGTAAATGAATAAGTTTCGTCACTATCTCAAACAGCTTTCAAATTGCTTATACCCTACTTTGTTTGTATCGTGCAAAGAGTCAAATATACAGGCCCTTCCATCCTAAGGATAGATTATAAATGCAATCCAATGGCCCAAGATGCCCTGGCTGCACCATTCACACAATACAGATTAGAAATGTTTAAATATGAGAAGTCATGATCCCAGTACCTATATATATGTTCCAAGTATCTTTTGGACTTACCCGAACTGTTGGGCGGCCATGATGCATCCATTTCCCTAGACCTTCTTCATGGCCTCATAGATGTACATTCCCGCCCGATACTTATATTCGATTACCAGATCTTCCCTGTATTTCTTTCTTTTCTCTGGGTTCAAGTTCACCAGCTTTTCATGAGTGTCTGGTATATCATAACCCATGATTGTTCTCTCTGTAATAAGCATCGGAGAGAGAGAGATAATATCCTTACCTAATTCCTTGCTTACATACGCCTGCATCCTGCAAGGAAAAGTCATCATGACATTATTAGTTTGTTCCTGAAGTACCTACAACGATACAGTAGTGTCAAAGTCATAAGTAACTTACAGGGCAAATAAGGTGACTTGGGCGACGTCAAGGTCTTTTCACTGCAGTAGTCTATGCATGTCGTGGAAATCTACGATGAATTCACCATTCGTGGGCGTGTGGAAGTACTCCACCGGAATGTTGATGACGAAGTTTTCTAGGCCCACTTTCGCTGCTTCCATGTACCACAGATGGAACCTCCTTACATCCCACTTCTCTTCAAGGAGGTCGCCCAAGGCCAACATGAACTTCCCATGCACGTAGTTTTTGGGGCAATCATCCGACCAGGGCCAAAACGACAACGGTGTTTTTGTCCTGCAACACCGGGGCTTAAGACGTTAGGGAGTAGAAACAGTAGATAGCATCTCAAAATGAATTATAGATTGACTATGCTTGCTAGTAGCATACCTTTCAAACGTAGTTGAGTATGGGTGCTCATCGGCTATTTGATAGGCCACCCAACTCGACTTGGTGTGGTTCAGGGGCATGGCCTCCTCTTCATCTGTAGGCTTCCTCGGTGGGGGAGGACATTGGTTTGAGCACTGCTTCGAACCACTTGTAGGTGGTGGTGTCACATCACCCGATGCTACCCCTGTGCTTCCCTGTGGATTGCTATTGCTAGGAGGCGGACTGCCTGGAGGACTACTACCTGGGCCGCCAGCATTGTCATTGTCATCGTCGCCGTGTCGTCGTCACCCGGGGGAGACGACGACGGGTGTGAGGGATATGACACTGGCGTCGGCATGTCCAAGACAATGTTGCTCTTGTTCCATAACATGCGCATGCCGATAGTAGCGCCGATGAACCTGTACCACTCTTCAGTGGGAATGTCGATTTCATCCTTGTCAAAATCTTTGTTGGTCCTCGTCATGTCGACCCGGGCATAGTTGGGCGGGATTGGCTTGACGTCGTACATGGCGCCGCTTTCAGGCGGCAGTGCCACTCCCGTGGCCACATCCTTCTTCCTCTGTGCCCTGTCGAAGGGCACTTGGAGTGTGCAGCTCGTTGGTTCAATGATGTCATTGACCGGATACCTGGGGAGTTGTCCGGTCTACGGCACCATCTGCCCTTGTACGGTGGCTTGACCATGTGGTAGCAGCACGCCAGCTTGGTGAAACATATGCGTCCTCAGCTCCACCATCTTGGGGTCGGTGCTCGTGAAAGCGTCTTATATCTTCCCCATGATCATGTCCTTGATTGCCTCATCACGGCCTTTCTAGAGGAGCCCTTCCTTGTACCTCTGCCTCATGTGGTAAGACTTGGCATCAGATTGCCAGGTCTCCACGTCCTTCTAGCTCTGCCTCGAGGAAACCCCACAGACATGGCCGTGGTGCTCGGGGTTTCCCAGCGCCTCAGTTAGTACGTCCCTCTCTCGACGAGATTCGAAGGACCGGCTCTTCTCGGCCACAGAGACCTCCAAGATCCTCTTCACCACCTCCTCGACCTTTGGCTCGTTGCACTTGGTCCTGCCCTCCTTTAGCTTTTTTTGGCTTGTGGGCATAGAGGTAGTTACATGACCTCTCATCGATGCCCTGTAATGGATTTGGCTGCCCAGCCTTAGCGGCCTCCCTTTCTTCTTGCCGCCACTTCTCCATCTTTGCGGCGTACCCTATCATGCCTAGGTGGTGGTGGAGCTCATTCCACTTTGTGAGTTTAGAGAACTTCTCGCCCTTGGCCTTTGCTTCTTCGGTCGATTGTTTCACGACGAACTCTTCCCAGACGTCACACGTAATGAAGTTGTAGTCTTCGAATGGTGTCCTCACTTTCTACATGTACTCCCTATTGAGCATGGACCTGAAGTTGTGAAGCGCTTTGCCTACAACAAAAGTGCTTGCCCCATGCACTTGTCTTCATCATAGCCCTCCGCTGGATATGTGAACCGCCTCTTCACCTCTCCCCACACATTTCCCTTGATGTCCTTTGGGACTTTCCTCCAATCATCATATGTTATAGGCACCTTATCCCTAACTATACAGGAACACTAGTTGCCGAAGGTGCCGATGATGATAGTTGGCTCCAAGGGCTCTCCTTTTGTCCCTAGCTTGTGTATCGCACGCACTTTCTTCTTGCTAATCTGATGCCTCCCGTGTTGGCCCCTCTTCAAGTTTGTCTTCTTCTTGCTACTCGTCGTTGCGGTTGAAGAAGTGCCCGAGGAGGGACCGGGTGCTTCCTCCTCCTCCCCTTCTTTACCATCAGGGTACTCCAAATGAAGAGCACCATCGGTATTAGTCGAGGACAAGAACTTGCATTAGTTATATACTTGCGTGAGGCCCACGAACATTGTGTCAATTAACGTGTGGCAGAACCGCCCAAAATAGCACGCTTCCGAAGGCGCTCGTCTTTCACTAGACACTAAGCACCCTGAAAGCTAGCTACATCGGATGGTTTCATCGAGCACACCCCAAGGGAGAACTCGAACAATCCACATTTTTCCTCTGGGGTCCAATAATGAGAACGAGTTTACATTACTTAGTCCATTTCATACTACAAAAGTTCTCAAAAATACATTATTACAATACCAAGTTCGGAGTGCGGAATTTAAACAGTGGAATTAAAATAAACATCTAACGGTGAGATACAATGATCCATCTGTGCCCACCAGAAGAATCCTCCACACAATAGTCATTTCTCAAGCTGCACCTGCAATAGGGGTAACAAACCCTGAGTACACAATGTACTCACAAGACTTACCTGACTAGTGAGAATACTTTCCTAACTCCAAAGGATATGATAAGCTTTATGGTTTGCTGGGTTTCCTTTTTGCAAAAAGCATTACTAGTTGTGCATCCTTATGTATGTTTCTTATTAGCAGTCATGATTAGTTCATTATCTAATAATTCTATGTAAGCACCTGTTCTACTTTCAAGCAAGAGTTGAACAATTAGATCCAATTCACCATCTTTCATCTTCCAGTTCTTACTATGGTGCTAGATCATAGACAAGTCATACCGTATTACACGGTGATTCGTGAATCAATGTAGCCTAGCTGGGTACCCTGAAACACACATCTCGCTTATACCCTAGACACAAGTAGGACCAACCCACCACTCTCCTGTCAATGGGTCCAGGTCCCCATCCAAACTTAGACTCCAAGCCCCCATACCTGAGTCCCGGACTCAATGTGGTGCTTAGACCTCCACCATCCCCGCCCCTAATCAATCAGTCCAAAAAGAGCTGAAACCCATGATAAGAGAGCAATGAGCCTTCCCTGCTCCCATAAACAAGTATGTGCTCAGGATAATAAGTCTATGACCTGACTAGAATCCAATGCAACGTCCGGTCCTTAACTGACATGGACATGGAAAATAGTGTAACCAAGCTATGCCCCGTTGGCCGCGGGACAGAACCTCTTACACCCACCAATACCCTACCATATCCCTACCCGGTCTCCATTTCTTTTCACCATTTTATCATGAGAGTGATAATAATAATCACCTATTGTGAGTAACAGTAGGTTACTCACGCTATCGAAAAACCTAAGCATAGCAGCTACTCGACCTAAGCTAGTAGGACTCAGGTAGGTATATCAATGCATGTAGTTTCCACAATACGCCTGTAACATAAATACACATCACATATATATATTCAGTGATTATTCAAAATAAGGGTTATGTACCGGGGCTTGCCTTGGGCAGGCGCAGTGTCAGCTCAGTCAGTCAGTGGTGGCTTCGGGACCTCCTCCTGCACGAGGATCTCCTCCTCATACTCCTCGATCACCTTCTTGAACTCCTGATCTCCGATGGTTACGATCTCCGCCAATTCGTTCTCTACATGCATGTGATGATGATGCAACACGTTAATATTAAGGCAACAACAATTCTTAAAATAAGAATACATCTACTAAGCCACTAAGCTAGCTCTAATGGTTAAGATACTAACTACTTATCATTTCCACCAAAAACAGGTATGGATTCATCTAACGGATATTAACTTAGCAACTAAAATGTAATCTTCCTCTTATTAGCGATTTAACTTATATTACAACAAGGAGCACCTAACTATGCTAGTACTTAGCCTAGTCTGAGGGTACAAAAATTACAGGGATAACATAATAATACCATGAAGCTACTGTAAAATTTTTAAAGCTAAAGCTATCACCAATTTACCACAAAAATTTCTACAATAATTAACTTAATAATATAGAGCACTCTCAAATGATTTAATAGATCCTGGTATCAACAAGTATATATATGAACTAAATACACTAACAGATAGAGCACAATTTTAGGAACTTAACAAAATTGGTTTCATAATTTTTGGATACCTACATGATTTTATATTAATTACCAAAGTTCAGCTCAGAAATACAAATGAAAAGCTATTTCTATTCTCCACGAAAAAGCTAAACTGATTTTGGCCCAACGTGGGCCCGCAGCAGCGTCTTGCGTCTTGGCGTCTTGGAAGACGATCAGTGTGCGTGCGCCCACGTGGCATCGGGTCCACGCCGACGCCGAGGCGGCCACTGGCGAGAAGCTTTGCGCGCTACCGGGCACATTTGCGAAAATGCCCCTAGAGTATGAGCAAAACAACCCGCGGTCCACGTTACTATTTCTATAGTCAGCAACTTTGCAATGAAACCCTCGAATCTTCTCCTCTTTACAATGACAAGGCCCTCGACCATCCCCGTGCGCATAGGCGCGGCGAGCGGTGGCACTGGCACTCACGCTAGCCACACTGGACCCATGCTGACCTATCTATGAGACCGAGGCTCACCTAGGGTTCGACGCTAGACGATGGGCGACGGTTGCATGAGCCGGGACACCATAGAAGGACCTCTCCATGACGGTGGGCAAACTGTGGCAATGGCAATGGCGTTCAGGTGAGCCGCAGCAACAACAAGGCAGTAGGGGTAACGTGTGAGCAATGACAACTCACTAGTGACCCTACCGAGAAGCCGGCTCAGCCGAAGATGACCCGAGCGAGGCTTGCCACGTGCGCGTAGCGAGGTGAACGGCAGACCACAAAGGCATGGCCGCGTCAGTGGTGAGGAGGTGGCACTAGAGCTACAAGTAGCATGCGCAGGATGAAGAAGGAGCCAAGATGAGCTAGTGGTGCAGAGGAATTGGCAAGGGGCGAAGTGGTGGAGACTGGCCACGACGCGGGCGACGACGGGACTTAACGACACGGCGGCGACAAATCTCCAAAATTGGAGCTCGGCGTGACGCAAGTCAAGGCGGGGTGGGGTCTGCTAGAGAGGAGATGTGAGGGCGGAGACGCAAGCATGAGAAATCGATGAGAGGTGCTCGCTCTCTGGCTTACTGTGACGCGACCCGGTGGCGGCGGAAAACAGAGGGAGAGAGAGACGGGACACGACAGTGGGTTTGGCTCGTCCACGCCTTGGCGGGACGTGGTCGACCGAACTTAAGGCGGCGTCTACGCACCCGCTACATGATAATGTGGCCAAACCACGTGCGCATGTGCAGAGGCAGGTGGGGCGCGGCAGGCGCGGCCGCAATGCCATTAAGGTAGGACGACGGCGCGGGGCAGCCCACGTGCGAACTAGGACAAGGAAAGCGACAGCAGCACAGCATCGCAGTGACATCAGTAGCAGTAGCATCATGACGTGAGGTGGGTCAGCAGTGCAGACACGATGGCGAGTTGATGGCACCGACAACGGCTCCATCGCGGTGCGTGCGGGGTAGTCGATAGTAGCAGCAGCGCCTCCGCACGGCGGGGCTAGCGGCAGTCAAGACCTGGTTGGGCCAGAGGTGGCCACAGTCGGCCATGCATGGCAGCGCACGCACGCACACGTGAGACCAACGCGGTGACACCTGGCGCCTGAGCACGGTGATCGCGGAAACGCGGCCAACCAGCCTAAAACCGTGACACACGAATTTTAAAGTGCTCAACATGACCAAACGGTTGCTCCTAAACCTAAACCGTCTTCACCATGCTCAAGATGGCACATGAAAAATACTAAATCAAGCTATAACACTACACCACTCCTTAACCCAATCTCTCACAATAAATTGCTAAACATAGCAGTGTCTAACTGTTGGCAGAATTGAAAATTTCTAAGTTTTTGAGCTGAATTTGATTTCAAGTTGCATTTCTAGACTATTAGAAATACCAGCTAGTAACATTATTTTTTGGCCACAAGTATTTCACTATCATCTACAAAGTTTGTACTTCAAACTTTATTAAGGTGACCCATATATGTTCTATAGCATTTTTGCCTAATAAAAATTAGTTTTCAACCTTAAGTGATATAACATGACTCCTCGATCACCTCCTCGAACTCCTCGATCACATCCTGGACAAGGATCTCCTCCTCGTACTCCTCTATCACCTCCTCGAACTCGTGATCTCCGATGGTCACGATCTCCACCAACTCGTTCTCTACATGTATGCGATGATGATGTAACACTTTAATATTAAGGCAACGACAATTCTTAAATAAGAATATATCTACTCAGCCACTAAGCTAGCTCTAATGGTTAAGATACTAACTACCTATCATTTCCACAAAAACAAGTATGGATTCATCTAGCAGGTATTAACTTAGCCAGTAAAATGTAATCTTACTCTTATTAGCGATTTAACTTATATTACAACAAGGAGCACCTAACTACCCTAGTACTTAGCCTATTCTAAGGCTAAAAAATTACAGCGAGCACATAATAATAACATGATGCTGCTATAAAATTTTTAGGGCTAAAGCTATCACCAATCTACCACAAAAATTCCTACAATATTTAACCTAATAATATTAAGCACTCAAATGATTTAATAGCTCCTGGTATCACATGTATATATATGAACTAAATACACTAACAAATATAGCATAATTTTAGGAACTTAACAAACTTTCTGGACATCTACATGATTTTATATGATTTACCAAAGTTCAGCTCAGAAATACAAATGAAAAGCTATTTCTATTTTTCCCGAAAAAGATAAACTCATTTCGGCCCAACGCGGCCCACGCGAGGCGTGGCCCACGCGCAGAGGCGGCCCATGGCGGGGAGCCCGCGCGTGCACTGGCACTCTTGCAAAAATGCCCTTGCGTTATCAGACAATAGCGCGAACACTACACGTACTATTTCTATAGACAACGATTTTGCAACCGAGCTCCCATATCTTTTCACCTTCGCACCGGAGAGGTCCTCAGGACGCCACGCGCTCGCCGGCGAGGTGGACGGTGGCACTAGGCGGTACGCTAGCCACCCGAGACCCTTGCAGACCTAGATAGGGGACCGATGCTCACCTATGGGCTGACGCGCGACGATGGGCGGTGGTTGCACGAACGGAGGTGAAGCAAAGCGGGCTCTCCCCAGCGGCAGCGACCTGCAACAGTGGAAACCATGCTCCGGTGAGCCATAGCACTAAGAGGACAGTAGAGATAGGGGATAAACACCAGGGGCACACCAGGAACCCGCCCGAAGTGGTGGTTCAGCCTGCGAGTACCTGAGTAGGGCTAGCCACGTGCACACGATCAGCACGTTGATGAGCCACGGCGGACACGACCGCGTCAGCGACAGCGGGGAGGCGGTAGCACTCCCACTGGCATGCGAACAGTGGAGAGGGAGCCAAGGTGAGCTAGTGGTGCAGAGGAATTTGTGCGGGGTGAAGTGGTGGAGGCTGGCCACGACGCGGGCGGTGATGGTTCATCACGGCACGGTGGCGGCAAAGCTCCAAAAATTGGAGCTCGGTCTGGCCGTAATCAAGGTAGGGTGGGGTACACCTAGAGAGGGGACGTGAAGGCGGAGACATGAGCACAAGGAATTGATAAGAGGTTCCCACTCTCTGGCTCACCATGATGCTACATGACGGTGGCGGGAAATAGAGAGAAAAGAGAGAAAGAGAGAGAGAGGACGCGGCAGGTGGGCTCAGCTCATCCACGCCTTAGCGGGACGCGAGTGGTGGGATCGGGAGACCCATGCGCCGGTGCTATGGACAACACATGCACGCGTCCGATCAGTGTGGCCCGCGCGCCGCAGTGTCATAAATGACATGGCGACGGCGGCATGGCCATGTGCGCGTGGCATCAAAGCGGGCCAGTGACGTAGCTCGGTGCAGCGGTTACAGCGTACAGGCACGGACGCGACGACGACATGACGGCAGCGGTAGCATCACGATGCGAGGAGTGTCGGTAGTGCGAACATGACGACAGCGTAGCATGGCCACAGCGGCACCCAAGACGGCAGCGTGGGGCAGAGCAACAGGGCGCGGGGCCCGCGGCTCGCTGCGGTCAGCCTCGGCCAAGCCTAGGCGGCCCGACCGGTCGAGCGCAGCGGCACGGGTGACCGTGTAGGATGCGACCATGTGCGCGGCATGGGGAGGCCGCCTGGTGACCGCGCACCAGGCACCAACCAACCCGAGACAGGTAATGCGCACGAATTTTAAAGCACTCAACACGACCAAACGGTTGCTCCTAAACCTAATCCGTCTTCACTACACTCAAGATGGCATATGGAACTACCAAATTGAATCAAAACACTATACCACTCCTTAACCCAATCTCTCACAATAAATTGCTAAACATAGCAATGTCTAGCTGTCGGCAGACTTGAAAATTTCTAAGTTTTTGAACTGAATTTGATTTCCATTTGCGATTTCTAAGCTAGTGGAAATATTAGCTAGTAATATCATTTTTTGACCACAAGTATTTCACTGTCATCTACAAAGTTTGTACTTCTAACTTTATTTAAGTATCACATACAAGTTCTATAGCATTTTTGCTTAATAAAAATTAGTTTTCAACCTTAAGTGATATAACATGACTATTCAATCAACTTTCGTTTCGCATTTTTGTTGATCATTTTGAGTTATGTGAATTGATCTACACACTTTATTACATGCATCAACACATAAACATGATGCTCATGACATGTTTTAGTAAATTATTTATGGTGTAACACCGAGGGTATTACAAATCTACCCCCTTAAACAAAATCTAGTCCCGAGATTTCAAGTGCCTGGTGTGGGAAAAGAGATAAGAAATAAATTTTGATTTAAACAATTACCTCGGTGAACTAGAGAGAAGGCGGGGATACTGCTTTAAGATATAGCTTTCTTGCTCCCACGTTGCTTCGTCCTCCGAGTGATTTTGCCACTGAACTTTATAAAACTTCACATTGTTTCTGGTCACTCTTTCTTTTTTTTATCTAAGATCTTGACAAGATGCTCAATATAAGACAAGTCTGGTTGGAGGGGAAGTCCTTCAATTTCCATAGCTTCATCAGCGGTCTGCAAATATTTCTTTAACTAGGAAACATGGTAGATATTATGCACTGCTGACAAAATATCCGGGAGCTGGATACGGTAGGCAACAAAACCACACCGGGCCAAAATCTTGTAAGGTCCAACATAGCGAGGGGCTAGCTTCCCATGGACACCAAATCGATGTACACCTCTCATGGGAGATACTTTGATATACACATGATCACCAACTTCAAATTGCAAGGGCCTTCTTCGCTTATCCGCATAAGTTTTCTAATGATTCTGAGCTGCCTTCAAATGCCTCTGAATAACACTAACTTGCTCTTGAGCTTCTTTGATAAAATCAGGTCCAAAATAACCATGGTCTCCCACCTCAACCCAATTAAGTGGTGTTCTATATTTCTTGCCATACAGGGCCTCAAATGGTGTCATTCAAATGCTTTCTTGATAACTATTGTTATAAGAAAACTCAGCTAGAGTCAAGCATTCGTCCCACTTTTCAGGAAAAGAAATGGCACAAGCTCTCAACATATCCTCAAGTACCTGGTTTACCCTTTATGTTTGGCCGTCAGTTTGCGGATGATAAGCTGAACTTCTGAGGAGACTAGTACCAAGACATTGCTAAAGTTGCTCCTAGAAACGAGAGACAAATACTGACCCTCTATCAGAGACGATAGTAAGAGGAACTCCATGTAGGGTCACAATCCGGTCAAAATACAACTTGGCATACTTCTTGGCTGAATACCTGGTATCCACTGGGAGAAAATGAGCGGGCTTAGTGAGACGGTCCACAATGACCCAAATAGAGTCATAGCCCTTGGACGTGCAGGGTAAACCCACAACAAAGTCCATGGAAATATCTTCCCATTTCCAAACAGAGATAGGCAAGGGCTATAAAAATCCAGGCGTACGCATATGGTCTACCTTAACTCTTCCACAAGTGTCGCATTATGTGACATACTTGGTGATATCCTGTTTCATATTTGACCACCAATACAAGTGGCACAAATCATGGTACATCTTGTTACTTCCTGGATGGATGGACAACTTAGAGTTGTGAGCTTCATCCAAAATTTTTCTCCTAAGCCCATCACTTGATAGAACAACCAATCTATTCTTGAACCTCACTACACCTTGATTGTCACTACTAAAATGTGGACCACACCCTTTGGCAATTAACTTCTTCATATGCGAGATTTCTGAAACATCTTGCCTTTGCTCCATAATAATTTGCACAAGTAAATCCGAGACTAGAGCAATATGGGCTAGCACCTTAGTATGGTTGAGAGACATAGGTGCTTCTTCAACTTGATACGACTTCTAGCTCAAAGCATCAGCTACCACATTAGCTTTTCTAGGATGGTAATGAACCTCTAAATTATAATCCTTGATTAGCTCCAACTATCTCCATTGCCCCATGTTCAGCTCGGACTGAGAGAAAATATATTTGAGGCTCTTGTGATACGTATAAATATGCACTTTATTTCCCAACAAATAACGCCTCCAAATTTTTAGAGTGTGCACCACAGCAACCAACTCTAAATCATGGGTGGGATAATTCACCTCGTGCTTTTTCAGCTAGCGTGAAGCATAAGCTATCACACGTCCATCCTACATAAGCACGCATCCCAATCCAATCCTTGAGGCATCATAATACACATCGAATGGCCTATCAATATCTGGTTGGGCAAGAATAGGAGCAGAGGTAAGAAACTTCTTGAAGGCTTGGAAAGCTTCTTCACAAGTCGTACTCCATACAAACTTGACATCCTTCTAGAGCATCTTGGTCATTGGTTGGGCTATTTTGGAGAAGTCAGGAATGAAGCGCCGATAATAACCAGCAAGACCAAGGAACTGATGGATCTGATGCACTAACTTTGGAGACTTCCAATTTAACACATCTTGCATCTTGCTTGGGTCTACAGAGATAACTTCATGTGTCAGAACATATCCCAAAAACTACACTCGATCTAACCAAAACTCACACTTGCTGAATTTGGCATACAACTTGTGTTCCCATAATCGAGTCAGTGCTATCCGAAGATGTTGTGCATGCTCTTCATTGTTCTTGGAGTATATCAAAATGTCATCAATAAACACCACTACAAACTTATCCAACTTCGGCATAAAGACTGAATTCATGAGATACATGAAGAATGCAGGAGTATTTGTGAGACCAAAAGACATGACTAGGTATTCATACAGCCCATACCTAGTAGAGAAAGTTGTCTTTGGTATATCTTGTGGCCGGATCTTAATTTGATGATACCCAGAACGAAGATCAATCTTTGAAAACACTTTGGCACCAGCCAACTGATTGAACAAAGTATCAATACAAGGTAAAGGATACTTGTTCTTAATGGTTACCGCATTGAGAGGGCGGTAATCCACACACATCCATAGAGTACCATCTTTCTTCTTCACAAAAATACCTGGGCAACCCCATGGTGAAGAGCTTGGACGGATAAATCCTTTCTCCAATAATTCCTCTAACTGCTTCTTCATTTTTGGTAGTTCTTTAGGAGCCATGCGGTAAGGACACCGTGAAATAGGAGTAGTGATAGGTTCTAACTCAATGGAAAACTCCACATCTCTATCCGGTGACAACCCATGTAGATCTTCAGGAAAGACATCCGGGAACTCACGGACCACAGGAATAGAGGCAAGATCAGGAGAAGCTTCAACATGAGCAACAACTGGTAAGGCTGGATTTGAGGGCATAAGAAGAGACATCCTATCCTCAGAAGAAGGAAGCCATAACTCAACAACTCTCTGCTTAAGGTCCAAGACTACCCCATAAACTCGCAACCAGTTCATGCCTAGAATTGCATCTATGCCTTGCCCAGACAGCACCATGAACGGGAGGCGATAAGTGTGAGTGACTAGCACTAATCCGACTGTGTCCATCCGAGTATTAACACACAACTGTGCACCTAGAGTACTGATTCTATAGGCAATAGGAATAGCCATAAGAGATATATTGTGCCTCTGTGCAAACCCCCTACTCATGAATGAATGTGATGCACTAGAATCAAACAACACATATGCTAGGTGGAAATCAATGGTAGACATACTAGCCATCACCGGTTCATTCTGCAAGATCCAATGTTTTCCTAAACGGTAAACGGTCTTTACATAGCCGCCTTTCGTTTAGCGTTTAGGCTGTTTACACGGTGTTTAAACGAAGTTAAACGGTCTAAATGGTTTTATACTTTAAAAAAAATACATATAATTATATATGTGCATGTAAAAAATCAAGTATTCTAGCATTTATACATATTTTCTGAGTAAAAATCAATTATTTTTGTATGTATATATATTTATACATGTGAAAAGAACCAAATATAGATATTTATGTATGTAACATATCAACTGTACACATTTATAAATATAATAAACTGAAGCATATAAATTTATTCATACAAAATTGAACTAGATTTACCTCGTGTTCGCCTAAACGTCCGTTTAAACAGTTGTTTAGCCCGTTTAATGTTGTTTATCTCTGTTCCGTTTAGGCCGTTTTCCCCGTTTTTTGACCGTTTAAACGGTCAACCGTTTAATTTCCGTTTACCCCCTAAACAAAACAGTTTACCACCGTTTACCATTTACTGGCCGTTTAATCCGTTTAGGCGAACACTGGCAAGATCTCCTTAGCCTCAGTGAAGTTGACTTGTTCAGAGCGGCTTACGGACACCTTCTTCTTGATAATCGTCATCTTGACCAGACAGGAGTTGGCTGAAGGCTGGAAAGACTGCACAGGTTGGTTCTGTGGACACTCCTGAGTATAGTGGTCTTCTTTGCCACACTTGAAACAAGCACCAGGCTTGTTCCCCTACCCTTGATGAGGTGGGACCTGCTGTCCCTGAAGCTGCTGTTGCACCTACTGAGTAGGCGCACGATACTAGGTGGGAGGTGCCTGGTAGGTCTACTGAGGCTGTCGTTACAACTGCCCACCCGAAGACTGATAGGGCACCCGCCTGACAACCTATACCTTCTAAGCCTGGGGGTGACTAGAAGACCCAGTAATCACCCGCTTGTGCTTCCACTCAGCCTAAGAGTCACGCTGAAGTCCTTCCATGACAATAGCAGCATTCATCATAGCACCGAAAGTCTGGTAGTTCCCTATGTATAGCTCCTTCTGCAGGCTGCAAGAGAGGCCGCAATAGAAATGGTCCCTCTTCTTCCCATCAGTATCGATGTGGATCCCAGCATACTGTGCCAGATGGTTGAACTTGTTCACATAATCCATCACAGACATGCTCCCTTGCTTCAGGTCTAGGAACTCAGTCAACTTCATGTTCAGCACACCAGCAGGGATGTAGTACTCTTTGAAAGTAGCGGTAAACTCCTACCAAGTCACACGGTGATCCATCGGCTGCATGGCATTGAATGTGTACCACCATGCACTGGCAAAACCTAACAGCTGCTGCGCTGTAAAGCACACCTTCTGCTCCTTAGTTGTAGTGAGCAGCTAAAACTTATGCTCCAGAATATGAAGCCAATGCTCCACATCCAGAGGCTCAGAAGTCAGCGTGAACGTGGGTGGGTGCGTCTTCAAGAAATCCTAGTAAGAACAGGGTCCCTCGGGACCGCGAACACAACACCGTTCCCACCATTGCCTCTGTGGCCCCCATGGGCGAAGCCACCAATCGCCTAGGCTAGCATCTCCAAGGCACGGACTGACTCACGCCAAGCAGCCAACATCTCTGCTATCATCTCTGCATGGGTCATTGGAGGTGGCGGAGGAGGAGGAACCAGAAGTGGGGCCTTGTGGCTATCCCCGTTGTTGTTCTCGTTGCCACGACCACTTTCACCTTGGCCTTCGCCAAGGCCAAGGCCCGCCCCAGCACTAGTGCTCCCGTGACCAGACCTCAGGTTCATCTGTAAATAGATAAGAACCAACCATTAAGATCAACCCTCCATATTAGGAACAAGAGACTTAGAGAAATGATAAAACTTTTATTAAAGCATTCTTTTAAGTTTCCTATCAATTCACTAATCCAAATTATACGTGTGGGGGAAGTTTAGTTTAAAGCAAGATTCTATTTTCATGATGCATGCATCGACCTACCCTTTCACTCAAGCCAGAATATAGCGGCATTCGCAAAATTTTTTGGCACATCGCACACTCACTTTCCGTATGCTAAATAATTCTTACGTAGCATAAGTTAGTGTACCTGTAGAAGATTCATTAGATAAAACCAGTGCCGCTATCCTAGATAGACCATATTGCTAGGGTTTATACTTATTTACATAATTTTATCGCATCCTACTTTTCACAGAACTTTTGTTGGTCAAATTTTAGATTTTAAAAAGAGTTATGAAATTCGTAGACTCATTATTGGGACTTTGATACCACCTGTGGCAGAACCGCCCAAAATAGCATGCTTTCGGAGGCTCTCATCTTCCACCAGACACTAAGCACCCTAAAAGCTAGCACACCCCAAGGGAGAACTCGAACAATCCACGTTTTTCCTCTAGGATCCAATAATGAGAACAAGTTTACATTACTTAGTTCATTTCATACAACAAAAGTTCTCAGAAATACATTATTATAATACCAAGTTCAGAGTGCGGAATTTAAACAGTGGAATTAAAGTAAACATCTAACGATGAGATACAAGGATCCATCTGTTCCCACCAGAAGAATCCTCCACACAACAGTCATTCCTCAAGTTGCACCTGCAACGAGGGTAACAAACCCTAAGTACACAATGTACCCACAAGACTTACCCGACTAGTGGGAATAATTTCCTTACTCTAAAGGATATGATAAGCTTTATGGTTAGCTGGGTTTCCTTTTTGCAAAAAGCCTTACTAGTTGTGCATCCTTATGTATGTTTCTTATTAGCAGTCATAATTAGTTCATTATCTATCCATTCTTTGTAAGCACCTGTTCTACTTTCAAGCAAGAGTTGAGCAATCAGATCCAGTTCACCATCTTTCATCTTCCAGTTCCTACTACGGTGCTAGATCGTAGACAAGTTGTACCGTATTACACTGCGATTTATGAATCAATGTAGCCTAGCTGGGTACCCCAAAACACACGTCCTGCTTATACCCCAGGCACAAACAGGACCAACCCACCACTCTTCTGTTAAGGGGTCTAGGTCCCTGTCCAAACTTAGACTCCAACCTCCCACACCTGAGTCTCGGACTCAGTGTGGTGCTTAGACCTCCACCATCCCCGCCCCCAATCAATCGGTTCAAAAAGAGCCGGAACCCATGACAAGAGAGCAATGAGTCTTCCCTGCTCCCATAAACAAGTATGTGCTTAGGATAATAAGTCTGTGACCTGACTAGAATCCAATGCAACGGCCGGTCCTTAACTGACATGGATAGGGAAAACAGCATAACCAAGCTATGCCCAGTTGGCCGCGGGACACAACCTCTTACACCCACCAATACCCGTACCATATCCCTACCCGGTCTCCATTTCTTTTCACCATTTTATCATGAGAGTGATAATAATAATCACCTTTTGTGAGTAACAGTAGGTTACTGACGCTACCAAAAAACCTAAGCATAGCAGCTTCTCGACCTAAGCTAGTAGGACTCATAGGTAGGTATATCTATGCATGTAGTTTCCACAATAAGCCTGTAACATAAATGCACATCACATATATATATTCAATGAATATTCAAAATAAGGGTTATGCACCGGGGCTTGCCTTGGGCAGGCGTGGTGTCAACTCAGTCAGTCAGTGGCAGCTCCGGGACATCACATATATATGAACTAAATACACTAACAGATAGAGCACAATTTTAGGAACTTAACAAAATTAGTTTCACAATTTTTGGATACCTACATGATTTTATATTAATTACTAAAGTTCAGCTTAGAAATACAAATGAAAAGCTATTTCTATTCTCCACGAAAAAGCTAAACTGATTTCGGCCCAACGCGGCCCACATGTGCGCGCGAGCGCACGGTGGCCCGCGGTGCGGCCCACGCAGCACCAGTCCACGCACGCGAGGTGGCCCACGGCGAGGAAGCCTGCGTGTGCTGGCACATTAGCGAAAACACCCCTGGACTATGAGCAAAACAACCCGCAGTCCATGTTACTATTTCTATAGTCAGCAACTTTGCAACGAAACCCTCGGATCTTCTCTTCTTTACAATGACAAGGCCCTCGACCATCCCCGTGCGTACCGGCACGGCGAGCGGTGGCACTGGCGCTCACGCCGGCCACACTAGACCCACGCTGACCTTTCTACAAGACCAACACTCACCTAGGGTTCGACACGAGATGATGGGCGGCGGTTGCATGAGCTGGAACGCCATAGAAGGACCTCTCCACGATGGCAGGCACCCTGCGGCAATGGCGACGGCATTCAGGTGAGCCTTAGCAACAACAAGGTGGTAGGGGTAACAGGTGAGCAATAAAAACTCACCAGTGACCCTACCAAGAAGCCAGCTCGACCAGAGATGACCCGAGCGAGGATGGCCATGTGCGCACGACGAGGTGAACGGTAGACCGCAAAGGCATGGCTAGGATAGCAGTGAGGATGCGGCACTAGAGCTATGACTAGCGTGCGCACAACGAAGAGGGAGCCAAGGCAAGCTTGTGGTGCAGAGGAATTGGCGTGGGGCAAAGTGGTGGAGACTGGCCACGACGCGGGCGACGATAGGCCTTAATGGCACGGTGGCAGCAAAGCTCCAAAATTGGAGCTCGGTGTGACGCGAGTCAAGGCGGGGCAGGGTCGGCTAGAGAGGAGACGTGAGGGTGGAGACGCGAGCACGAGAAATTGATGAGAGGTGCTCACTCTCTGGCTCACCGTGATGCGACCCAACGGCGACGAAAAACAGAGGGAGAGAGAGAGACGGGGCGCAGCAGTGGGATCAGCTCGTCCACGCCTTGGTGGGACACGGCCGACTGGACTTAATGTGACATCTGCGCACCCACTACATGATAATGCAGCCAAACCATGTGTGCACACGTGGAGGCAGGTGGGGCACGGTAGGCGTGGCCGCAGTGCCATTAAGGCGGGACAACAGCGTGGGGCAGCCCACGTGTGAACTAGCACAAGGCAAGCGGCAGCAGCACAGCATCACAGTGGCATCGGTAGCAACAGCATCGCGACGTGAGGCTGGTCGGCAATGTGGACGCGATGATGAGTTGATGGCGCCGACAATGGCCCCGTCGTGGCGCGTGCGGGGCAGTCGACAGCAGCGGCAGCGGCTTCGCGCGGCGGGGCCAGCGGCAGCCGAGACCTGGCTAGGCCAGAGGCGGCCACGACCGGCCATGGGCGGCAGCACACGCACACACACGCGTGACTAACGTGGCGACACTGAAAGCCCAAGCACGGTGATCGCGGTGACACGGCCAACCTGCCCGAAACCGTGACACGCACGAATTTTAAAGCGCTCAACACGACCAAACGGTTGCTCCTAAACCTAAATCGTCTTCACCATGCTCAAGATGGCACATGAGACTACCAAATCGAGCTATAACACTACACCACTCCTTAACCCAATCTCTCACTATAAATTGCTAAACATAGCAGTGTCTAACTGTTGGCAGACTTGAAAATTTCTAAGTGTTTGAGCTGAATTTGATTTCAAGTTCCATTTCTAGACTATTAGAAATACCAGCTAGTAACATTATTTTTTGACCGCAAGTATTTCACTGTCATCTACAAAGTTTGTACTTCAAACTTTATTAAGGTGACCCATATATGTTCTATAGCATTTTTGCTTAATAAAAATTGGTTTTCAACCTTAAGTGATATAACATGACTATCGAATCAACTTTCGTTTCGCAATTTTAGTTGATTATTTCGAGTTATAGAAATTGATCTACACACTTTATCACATACATTAACACATAAACATGATGCTCATGCCATGTTTTAGTAAATGATTTACGGTGTAACACCAAGGGTGTTACATAACGTGCACTGCTTAGTCTACGTACCTCGAGCCTTGGGGCTTGGGTATCATCTTCTGGAGGCTGTCATGGCTCCGTGTGAGAACCTTGTGCCTCGCCCTTCGGATCAAAGTCTGGATCATCTTCTTCCTCACCATGAGGTCTCTTCACCAGCCTCGATGTTAGTTCCTCGCTCTCGTACGAGGTGCTCCCGTCTGATGATGAGCTTTCATCATCGCTCGCATCAGGAGTAGCCTCGTGCCAATTTTCAAGAGCCTCCTTGGTTGACATTGATAGCTATGATGAAGAGAGAGTTATAGGAACATTTCATAATTATATAAATACAATGCTATATTCATCTCAAAACATATATAAAGGAATCATTAATTATATATATTCATTTGAAAATAAGATTACATCCTTTTTCATATACATTGGGTGTAGGGATACAAAAAGTGAAGAAAAGTACAAAATTATACAAGAAAAGTACAAAATTATACAAAAAAGTACAAAATTTAAGAATTTGGAGAAAAGTCATGTACATAGTTGGCTCAGATTCGCCCCATTGTCAGCACATCGCTTCTAAACTGGTTGCTTGTATACATGCCATCCTAGTTTAGGAGCTTAGTACCAGTAGGGGGCATTTGATCATCATAGCCGCTGCCTCAGCATAAAAGGGTTCACATCATTGCAAATGCCACTGCCTCTGCATATTTTTCAAAGTTTAAACAGCTCATCATTGCATATGCCATAGAGAAGCTCAAATTCAAATTGACCCCAAAGGCACTACTACACAAATTCTTTTACACAACGTTTCACAAGTGGGCTCCGAGGTGGTTGGCCTGGTTGCCCGCCTCGGTTATTTGAGGTAGGGCTGCTCAAATCATCCCCAAAGGAGTAGCCAGATATGGACAAGTAGAGAGTAGTAGAGGATAGTAGTAAGAGTAGTAGGAGTAGAGAGTAGAGGATAGTAGTTAAGAGTATTTGAGTAGAGTACAGAGTAGTAGTAGGACAATAGTATAGAAGTAGTAGAGTAGTAAGAGTAGAGGAGTAGAGTAGTAGAGTAGAGTAGTAGAGTAGTAGAGTAGTAGAAGTAGTAGGAGTAGGAGTAAGAGTAGCAATAGTAGAGTAGAGGAGTAGACTAGTAGAGTAGTAGTAGTAGTAGTAGTAGAGTAAGTGTAGTAGTAGTACATTAGGAAATAGTGGTTAGACCAGCGAGTAGTTAGGACCAGCAACAATGTTGTAGTACTAGGACCAGCAAGTAGTAGAAGTGTAGCAATAGGAGTATAGGAGCATAGAGTAGTATAGAGCGGTTGTAGGAGTAGTAGTAGTATATAGGAGGAGGAGTATATAGGAGGTATATAGGCAGCAGTAGTTAGGTAGTGGTAGTAGTATAGAGTAGTACAGAGTAGTAGTCAAAAATAGGAGCAGCAACCCACACACCAGTAGAGTAGTAAGAGTAGTAGAGTTGTAGTAAGTAGTATGTAGTAAGTAGTATAGAGTATTAGTAGTTGTTGTAGGAGTATAGAGGAGTAGTAGTAGTTGTGGTAGTAGTAGTTGTTGTAGGAGTAGAGGACAACCAAATTTAGTGAGGGCATCACAACCAGAGGAGGGCAGCAAAAATTGGGGAGGGCATTAGTGAGGGCATCACAACCAGATAATAAGCCAACAATAAGCAACAAAAATAGGCAGCATGTGCTCAATTCAAAATAGGCCAGCCAAGTAAACATGTGCTCAATTCAAGAATAGGCAGCATGTGCTCAATTCAAAATAGGCATGTGCGTGCTTAGATAATAAGCCAACAGTAAGCATCACAGGCATCATAATTTTGCATCACAGGCAGAGGCAGAGAGGGAGAGAGCAAGCACCAGCCTTGCCCTATGCTAAGTCCTTCGGCCATTTCAAATCGACCCCGAAGGGCTACCCGAAGCATAGAAGAGTAGCCATAAAATAGTAGTAGTAGATAGAGTAGTAAGTAGTAAGTAGCAGGAGTATAGGAGTAGTAACTAGTTGGAGTAGAGGACCACCAGCAGTAGTATATAGGAGGAGGAGTAGTAGATGAGTAGTAGTAGTATATAGTTGTAGGATTAGATGAGTAGTAGTAGTATATACCAGTAGCAGTAGTATATAGTTGTAGGAGTAGATGAGTAGTAGTAGTAGTATATACCAGTAGTAGTATATAGTTGTAGGAGTAGATGAGTAGTAGTAGTATATACCAGTAGCAGTAGTATATAGTTCGAGTAGCAGAGAGCAGCAGCCAGCACCAGCAGTATATAAGAGCAGTAGCCAGCAGGCATAAAAGAGAGAATTAAGTAGACAAGTAGCATATATTTCATCAAATTCATCTCAAATTCATCCCAATTTACCTCAAATTCATCACAAATTTATCCTAATTCATCTCAAATTGACCCCAATTTAGTCAAATTCATCTGAAAGTGGAAATCTCTCAATAAATCATTTAGACAGCGGCAAGTGCTCAGTTGAATATGAAATTAGCATCATAGGCAGTGGCATTGCCATAGTTAAAAAAATTTGCATTACAGGCAGCAGTTCATCAAATTGGCATCATAGGCAGTGGCAAATGCTCAGTTAACTAATACATTAGGCATCATAGGCAGTAGCATTTGCATTGTGACAAGACGCATCACAGGCAGCATTTAATCAAAACTGGCAAATTGAAACAAAAAACGCATCACAGGCATCACAGATCATAGGCACGAGGACAAGAACATCACAACCAGTGTACCAGGGAAGACGGAGCTAGGGAAGATGGAGTCGGGGGAGAAGTTGGGGAAAACGCATCACAGTAGTAGTAGTAGTAGTAGGAGGAGGAGGAGGAGGGGGAGGGGGAGGGGGAGGAGGGGGAGTACTACTAGAGTTGTAGGAGTAGTAGTAGAGTAGGACTTATTAATGAAATACTCGTTTCATTCCCTTCAACAAATATCAAATTATTTTTAAAAATCAAACACTTAACACGTATAGATTACGATCTCCCACAGTCATATATATATGATTCCATTACAATAATAATCAGTTACATAAAAGTTCTTGTTAACCAATAAGTGACTACATTATTACATATTTGTGTGGCACACATATCATTTTGCTGCAAGTGTTCCCACGACGGTCTTCTTCTCACTATCAGGGCAGAACTAGGGAATCATCTTGGTCTTGTTGACGCATGTTGACGCAGGTCTCGACCAACTTGATCTTCTGTGGATGATCGGTAAAGAGCGAGAGATCAGCGTAGTTGTTGTATTCTTCGATGCTCTGGACTCCATCAGCTCCCACAATCCTCTGCCTTCCGAACACAACTACGTGTTTTTTGCTGTCTTTGGGCATCGGCTAGTAGGCTACTTACGTGCAACGGCTTGCTAGTACCCACTGATCATCTTTGTAGCCGACGCTTTGGAGCTCCACGGTGGTTAGCCCAAAGTCATCCACGACAACCCCCTTTGGTTTGACCCACTGGCACCGGAAGACAGCTAACTGTAGGTCACCATTGTAGTCAAGTTCCCATATCTCTTCAATGTACCCAAAGTATGTCTTGGTCTGCCCCGTTGACTCGTTGATGCCCTCATATCAAACATCACTGTTCTGTGCCACGCTCTTCTTGTCGTTCTCCTTTGTGTGGAACCTGTATCCATTGATGTCATACCCTTGCCACATGGAGATTTGGGTGGATGGGCCGGACGCAAGCCTCACTTCATCGGACTCTCCACGGGGTATGTCCTACAGCTCTTTGATCCACGTTGTGAAACTGATCTTGTGTTGTTTCTGGACCCATGCCTCCATGCGTTGTCCATCATGAGCGGTGCGGATCTCCTCTAGGTGCTTGTCAATATATGGTTCCATAACCACTAGCTGATTAAAGACGCTATGATGAACTTCTTGCACCGTTTCATACTATACATCGATGCATACTTTCCTCCCCATGCAACTCATTCCCGAGGTTCTGCCTTCGTGCTGAGGGACGGGCAGGCCAATCGCCCTTCCATCCTGGATGTACCTGGTGCAGTAGTTAATGGCCTCCTCGGTTGTGTATGCCTTGATCATAGAGCCCTCTGGGTAGGCATGGTTAAGGATGTATCTATTGAGGGTCGACATGAACCGCTCGTACGTCCACATCTGGTGCAGGTACACGGGGCCCAGTTCCTGTATTTGATCAACCATGTGTATCATTAGGTGTGGCATAATATCAAAGAAAGATGGCAGGAAGCACATCTTGAGCTGGCAAAGGGTCTCCACGATGAACTGTTTCAGGCCCGGTAGCTTAGCTTCATCGATGACCTTCTGTGTGATGCAGTTAAAGAAGTAGAACATGCGTGTGATGACCATCTTCACGTACTCTGGACCGATAGCCCTAATAACAATTGAAAGGAACATTGTGAGCATGATGTGGCAATCATGTGCGTTGAAGCTAGTTAGTGTGAGGTCCTTCATTGAGACCAGGCTCTTGATGTTGGAAGAGAAATCGGACGGCACCTTCACACCCCTAAGCCACTAGCACATGGCCCTCTTCTCATCTCTCGTCAGGTTGTAGCTCACACCCAGAAGGTCGACTTTCTGGCTCTGCGTTGCCGGTGTCGGGTGAATTTCGAACCTGATGTCCTAGTTGAATTGATCCAGCCATGACTTCAGACCATCCTTTGTGTTAGTCTTGATGTCTAGCACTATGCCAATGGCGCTTTTGAAGACATTCTTCTCATGGTGCATGCAGTCGATGGTATGGGGCGTATCCAGCTCCTTCTAGTATGACAGGTACTTGAAGAAACATGACTGCTTCTTAAAAGGAATGGGGCGATAGGTGGTTCCTCCATCTTATCCGGCTTCATCTTCCTTATCGTGGTCCCATCTTCCTCTTTCTTCTTCTTCCCAAACTCAACGTCTATGCCCTTCACCATGTTAAAAAATCTTTTGCCCATACCTCGTCCTTTTTGGCTCATCAGTTTCAGGCTCCTCCTGGTTGTCGAAGTACTTATTCATCGTAGCTACCCGGTACCTGTGCTTTTTGATGAGGAATCGCCTATGCCTCATGTACACCATCTTCTTGGATGCACTAAGGTAAGTGTAGCAGGTACCATCAATGCAAACTACGCAATCTGACTTACCTTTGATCTGCATCGATAATGAAAAAAGACTAGGGTAATCGGTGATGGTGACAAAGATGATGGCTTTTAGAGTGAACTCCTTCTTTAGGGACGCATCCATCATCTTGACCCCATCTTCCCATAGTATCTTCATGTCCTCCATGAGCAGCTCCAAGAACACATCTATATCATTGCATGGCTGCCTAGGTCTAGAAATAATCATGGTTAGTAAAAGATACCTGCGCTTCTGATATAGCCAGGGAGGTAGGTTGTAGATGGTGAGGATGACTGGCCAATTGCTATGCGAGCTGCTGAGGTTACCGAACGGATTCATCCCATTGGTACTCAGCGTGAACCTGATGTTCCTTGCCTCGTCGCCAAACTTTTAGAACTTGGTGTTGAAACGCTTCCACTGCTTGCCATCGGAAGGGTGCCGCAGCTTGCGATTGTCCTTCGTGGCTCATCAGATGCATGCCAGGACATCAGCTTGGCATCCTCGGGGTTCCTGAATATATCACGCAAGCGATCGATCACGGGCAGGTACCATGTCGATAGGGCCAGACTTTTTCTCTGCGTGTAACCCTCTTCTTCCTCGTCCTTAGGAGACAGGATCTGCTTCTTCGCGGTACTCTTCTTGGCCATCTTCTTTTTCTTTGGCCCTCTCTCATTGTCTGCATCCGCGTGACAACCGACATTCCTCTTGTACCGACTCGCGCCATAGTGTGGACAGCTCTACAAGTTCTCATACTTGCCCCGATAAAGGATACAGTGGTTAGGGCAGGCGTGGAACTTTTTAAGCTTCATCGCCACTGGCTGGATCAACTTCTTCGCTTGGTAGGTATTGGCGGGCATCTTGTTACCCTCTGGGTATGTGTCAACAAGGATACGTAATAGGTTGTTGAAGCTTGTGTCGGACCAGCCATGGCGAGCCTTCAACATCAGCATCTGGAGGTTAAAACGCAGCGCCGTCCAGAGCTTCGGACAGTCCCTATAGAGGGGATCAATTACCGCCTGCTTCATCTCTCTGAAATTCTCCAGCCACCTTGGGCTCCCAAACAGAACGTCATCATGCTCAAGATGGTTAGCGATTGACTCAAAAAGGTCCGCAGTCACGGGATCCCTCACTGGCTCACCGCCATCCCCATCATCATCGTCAGCCATGTCCTGGAGCAGATCATCCATCGTGATGTAATCACGATCTGCATTGTCGCTAGTAGCAGCATTGTCGTGCCCATCGGCCGCTACAGATGAGGTTTGTTGTTCGGCATTCACCGCCACTGTCGTCGCTGTCGATGAGTTCCCTCCTCCAGATGCACTGGCACTCGGATCCTCTGCTTTCCCAAGAAACTTCCAGGTGGTGTAGTCCTTGACGAAACCATATTGGATCAAGTGAGATTTCACTGTGTCATCTCCGTGGGCAAGAAGGTTCTTGCAACTCTTACATGGACAGATGGTGAGTTCCCGCTTCAGACTCAGACGATGCCTTTTCGCAACAGCAATAAACTTTGTCACATGATCCAAGAAAGCTAGATGCAACCTCAATGTCTTGTACATCCATTCCCTGTCCATGACCGTGAACACCTTGCACACACAAACAACGAAAATCGTGCATATAAGCAGAGCAGTACGAAAAAAAGATAGCCGGGTAGCTCTAGATCTGATGATTTCTCTCTCCTCCAAATAGATCTAGATCTAGATCTTGAGAAAATGCGCCCAAATCATGGAAAAGAGAGAGGATTGAGGGTTTGAGAGCGAGAATCAACCTCTTGCGGTGCCCCCTTCACCAAATGCAAGGGCAAAACCTCTCCCCCTAGAAAATGGACATTTTTTAGGGTTTTGAGGTCAAAATCCAAAAAAATGGAGGAGAAGTCGTGGGGAAGAAGGGTGGGTGCGGCTGTATTTATAGCCCAGACTTAACCAAGGCGGGCACTATAAGGAAACCGCCTCGGTTAATCGTTTGTTAACCGAGGTGGTTGACCAAACGCCTCGGTTAATGGATTAACCGAGGCAGTTACCCTAAGCCAACATCCTCGGTTAATCCACATTAACCGTGGCGGTTTCTTTACATGCGGTTGTTGGCCCGGCTGCACAGCCTCGTATAAACGAGGCGGGCAACCAGGACGCCCGCCTCGGAGCCCCAAAGTGAAACGTTGCACAAAAGTTTTTGTGTAGTAGTGAGCTAATTAATTTTTCGCAAACGTGTCTATGACACGTGTTTCATTAAGACGAATGAGAATAGTTTTACAAGGAGGATCGGTAATCAACAACTACCGGATCCTTCTCCCAGCGCTACAACACTTAGGACTGTATTACATGAACAGTTTTTGCGACGGTCGACAATGGAGGCTTCATTTTCATAAGCCCTGCCAAAGCAACTGAATCTTACCACCACCAGACTACTAGCCACAAGGCCAAAGCTAAATACAAAAACTAAGGTGCGAGGTAATCACAAAATATACAATAAGCACACCAAAACAAAAGGCCAAGCAATAATAAATACAACCGCAAATTAAAAGAAGTTGCATAGTGGGGAACCAAGCAATAACTCAAACGGTCAGTAGTTTTCTTTTAAGGTGAAGATTGTACCATCTATATATCAATCATAACTAAACTCCTAAGTTAAATTTACCAGTGGACCTGAATCTCAGAATTTGTCAACAATGGCTGGCTTTCATATATAGGGGTGAGTTCATTGTATATGATCGACAGAGTTTCATGGCTTAGTTACAGCTTACGAGCTTAACTAATGTGGCCTCAGACAGACACATACTCTCAATAATTGTTGACTCACCATGGCCGTTGCTTATATTAAACACGCCCATCGGATTCGTACAGATGCTGTGTTGTTCCGAGCTGTTGGTTGTTGAGACAAAAACCATGCCATCTCCCACGGCGCCACAATTTTTCAAATGACACGCGAAAATTTATTTTTGTCTGAATTGAAAATTCAACGTTTAAATTAATTCAGAATCTCTGACACTCTGTGCACGGGTGAACGATCCATCCATGCTGATGGACGTACTGACCTTAATTATATATTTAAGCTCCTTATTTATTATATGTATATCTTATTTTTGGTTCAGAAAACACTATAATGCACACCTAACTAATCGATTGTATGTATATCAGCGGTTGGCAATTATTCTGATGCATTGGACATCATAACGCTCGTGTATTATCCATAACCAATCGGTGATCTACAGTACGTGTGAGCTTGCAAATGCAACCCCTGCATGCGTGACACTAGTAGCTGGCTTGCTGGTGCGCCATTACACATCTTGTTAGCTGCCTAAAGCTAGTGTTTTAGTTTGACCAAAATTTCTTGGGTAGGGAATTCAAAAAAAAACTTGTTGGGTAGGCGACTCATACTAATACGCAGCAGTCGTAACCTTTTTTGATCCCATTGCTTGTTTTTGCAACGTTGCCAATACAAGTTTTAAAACGGGTTTGTGCATGTTAAGTTGCTTCTGGCCACCGCTCTCTATGCAAAGTGTGAAGTTTAATAGTAGTATGAGTATGAGTGCATGCATTTGATTTATTTAAGAGAAGTTCGTGGAGAATGTTCAAGGAGTAGGAGACATATGAGCCTTGCTTTATGCGCAAATTTGCGGACTGGTAACCACATCCAAAAAGCTCTTGGCTTGTTAATTCGGTACTCCTATCAAGATAAGAAAATGAAATTGCTTGTCACTATGTTAGACGAAACCAGGCGGTAGTGATGGTTCAAGACACGCCACTAGACACTAGCTAGTTCTTCTCTACGTACACTGAATCTTCTGCTTCTTTGGACGACGATGTATGTAGTGGTGGCCCAAATCATCTGGAACTTTTCATTTGAGGTTACCTATCATGATGCATTAGTGATTTGTGACCAAGAATGTTTTGCAGCTTATTGCCATCTCCGTTCCAAAATGGGGGAATTCCTCGTGAGCCATTAAAAAAGATCGCAATCCCCTGGGAGTCACTGGAAAAGTTTAGCGGTCTTCAGCGCCACTGCTCCAACTTTTTTTTTTTTGCCCTCCATGCCACTGCCGTCAGATTGGACCCTAACGGTGTCAAACTGCAGGTGTGAAAAGTCAAAAATACCCTTAAGTCTAAATATGCCATTAATTTTTTTTGAGCATCTTAACGACTTCAAATGGAAAAACTCAAAATTAGAAAGTTGTAGATCTCGTTGAGATCTATAATTTTCATATAAAAAATATCTTCTTTTAATACCGCAAAATATATATAATTTTTCTAAGATATATTAATCATATCAAATCATATCTTCATTTAATCATATCTTTTTTGCGGTATTAAAAGAAGATAATTTTTATATGAAAATTATAGATCTTGATGAGATCTACAACTTTCTAGTTTTGAGTTTTTCCATTTGAAGTCATTAAGATGCTCAAAAAAATTAATGACATATTTAGATTTAAGGGTATTTTTGACTTTTCACACTTACAGTTTGACACCGTTAGGGCCCAATCTGACGGCAGTGGCATGGAGGGTAAAAAAAGTTGGAGCAGTGGCGCTGAAGACCGCTGAACTTTTCCAGTGGTTCACAAGAGATTGTAATCTTTTTTAATGGCTCACAGGGAATTATCTCCCAAAATAGCTGCACATCTCGTTTTTCGAGAGGCTATAATACTTTTACAACGGCACTGCTAGCGCTCGGACGTCCAGACGTCCGGACGAATGTCCACATTCAGACGCCTGTGGCAACAGACCTTTTCTATGCCTGACGCCGGTGTCTGCTGCTCTCAGGAAAGTGTGCCCCCACTTCGCACCTCTATCCGGACGCCCGCGCCCCTTCCACTTTCCTCCCACGCCCCCTTTGCTTGCCGCACCGGGACCGCCTGCGCCCCTACCGCCATTGCCCTCTGCTTCCCGCGCCTGCTGCCGAGCAGTGCTAGCTCCATCCCTCCGTGCCCCACATGCATGCACGGCGCCCAAGCAGCTACAACAGGCGATTGTGGTAGAGTGGGTCACATTGCAACATGTGCAATATTTCGATCTACTTTTAAAATATTCAGATGAAACACTTACAACATATGTATGAAATAACTGAAACACTTGCAATATGCGTTTAAAACACTTGCAAAACACTTGAAAACTCTTGAAAACCATTGCAGACATACGTAACATCCAGATAAAACACTTGCAACATATATGTGAAACATATGCAACATCTAGATGAAACACTTGCAACGAACGTCTGAAAAAACAAATGCAACATTTGGAATTGAAACATACATGTATAGTCGTTGCAACATGTTCAACATCACGATCTAATTTTTCAACATCCAGATGAAACACTTGAAACATAAGCTTACAACATACGCTGCGCAAATGTCACCTTGTTGCTTGGAGGAGGTACCGAGCAGCGCGGGCATGCCAGCGAAGCAGAGCGCCGCGACGGTCAAGAGCTTCCACATGCCGAGGTTGAGGTCCCTGCAAGGGAGGTCCGTGTTGATGAGCGCACAGAGGAGGTCATCGTTGTTGCCCCCCGCGTCACCGAAGACGTCCGACTCGTGAACCACCCCAACGTTGCCGAGGTTCTGGAGGAGGAGCGGGTGCAGCGTCGCGGCAAACGCGAAGTGGGATGGGGCGCGTGCGGTGTGAGGCTGTGAGTGGAGTGGGGCAGGCGCTCAATGCGGTGAAGCTGCAAATTTCAGTCGACGGGGGTTCTGTCGCAGGGTAAAGATGAAAGAGAGAGCGTAGAGAGAAGTAGGCCAATTACCTATTGGGTCCGATCGCTGAGCAGGCCTAAGAACGAGGGCGTTCAGACACACACACGTGGACCGGGATTCATCCGGTCCGAACGGCCGGACCAGATGCGTTTGCTGAACAATATGCGTGGGAATCCCCGAAGGCGGGAAAGAGTGCCCGGGAGTCACCGAAGCGCGGGAGTCGGCGGCATACTAGGACCCAGGTACGACGTTACGTTAGTTTCTTTTTCTTTTTTTATTCTTCTTGTTTCTTTCTTTCTCTTTCTTTTCGTGCTTCATTTTTTATTTTTATTTCTTTTATGTTTTATGTCATTTTTTTATTTTTTTTATTTTTTATATTTTGTATGTTTCTTTTATTTCTTTTTTCTTTTCTTTTATTATTATTTTTTATTTCCTTTCTTCAATTTATCTTTTATTTCATTTTTCATTTTCATTTTTATTTTTTTTATTTTCTATGTTCCCTGCACGTATGTTTGTTTTCTTCTCTCGATATAGGCTGGTAGTTGGCGTCTTTTTTTCTTCTGCTTATTTTCTTCTTAATTAGGGAGTAGGCTGTTACGTTAGTTTCTCTTTTTTTATTTCTTAAATTTCTTTTTTCCTTTTCCTTTTTTATTTTCTATTCTGTGTTAGTTTACTTTAATTGATTACGTTATTTTTTTCATGCACATATTTATTTCTTATATTTCTATATATTTATCATTTGTTATTCATGTTTTATGTGTGTTTTCTATTCTTTGCTATTCTTTTCATTTATTATATTATTATTGTTTTTACTATAATTAATTATTTTATTTGTTTATTTTATTTCATTTTTATATTTTACTCTTTTTGTATTTCTATCTTTTTCTTTTTCCTATTCTCTTTTGTCTTTATCTTTTCTATTTTTGTTTCATTTTCTATTTTCTATTTTACCTTACTTAATTATTATTTTTATGTTTAATTTTTTATTTTTCTATATTCCACGAGATTCTATGTTCATATAGTATAGATGTAATGTTCTACGATGTTTTTTGTGATGTTCTCGGGCTATATAACGTCATGTTCTGTGATGTTTTTACGTTCATGTAGTATACATGTGATGTTCTATGATTTTTTTTTATGTTCACATGTTATAAATGTGATGTTCTATCATATTTTTTTATGTTCACGTGGTATAGATGTGATGTTCTATGATGTATTTTGTGATATTCGTGTAGTATGCATGTGATGTTTACGTAGTATATAATGATATTCTATGATGTATTCTATGATGTTCATATAGTATGCATGTGTTGTTTTATTATGTTTCTTGTGATATTTTATGTTGTATTTAGTAATGTCTACTTAGTATACATATGATATTTTATAGTATATTTTAAGGAGAATTGGCTGTTGGACGTGCAAAGTGATGGTCATTAGCTGGTGAACACCCACTTTTTAGCATTTTGCTAGAAGACACTCTGGTTTGGTGAAATTAGGCCACAGAACACCACGGACCGGTTGTAACCGGTTGAGGAGAGAGAAATTTTTATTTTGGACATCCGGTGTCCCTAAGCCACAGTTGGGTCCGCCCCTCTCCCTATCACTGGCGCGCGGCCCTACCTATCATCTTCTTCCTCCTCCTCTTCTCCTCTTCTCTTCTTCCATTGCATGCGCTTGGCTACTCGTGCTGCTTGCCGCCCACGCGCAGCCACCTCACCCCACTTCGCCCTCCACTCCCGGACTCCCGGTCACCAACTCTGTGTCAACACCCAAGCCCCACCAGGAAAGCGAGCATCGATGGCGGACGCGTCGCCGCTACTGCAGCCGGAGCCTAGGAAGTCATCGGCCACCGCAGCGCGGTTCACGCGGTGCGCGTCGAGCGCGAACGACGAGCTCCACAGCTTACGCGCCTGCCTCACCTGGCTCTGCGTCGACCACTCCTCCCCGCGCGTGGCGGGCGTGGGCTCTTGGGCAGTCTCCTCCTCTTCGCTGTCGCGGTGCACGCGGCCATCCGCCTCCTCCCCTGTCGCTGACTCCCGCCGCGACCCTTCAACGGGTAGGTCCAGGTCTCGCTGACCCTAGCGGTGTCGCTCGCCTACGTCTCCCTCCGCCCGCTGCTCCATCGCGCGGGCGGGCTCCACCGCCTACTCTACCTCGACAACCTCCGCCGCGACTTCGAGGACGAGCAGGTAGGCTGCTGGGGATGGGGGAGGTGCCGCAGGGCCGTGCCGCGCAGGGGCTGGTCCGTCGACGCGCGGAGCCGCAGGCCGTCGACCGGCGGAGGGCCCAGGCGTGGGGCGACGCGTGCGGTGCTGAAGGGGCGCGGCGTGGAGGCCGGAGCAGCGGCGGGGTTTCTAGGCGGAATCGCCGCAACGTGGAACGGCGGCGCATGCGGTGCTGCAGGGGCGGAGTCGCCAACTTGCCCGCGTGGCTGGGGCTGCTCAACGGCGCTGGCTGCTGCTCAGCAATGAAAGAAGAGAAGAGAAGAGGAGGAGGAAGAAGATGATAGGTGAGGCCCGCGCGTCAGTGAGAGGGATAGGGGCGGACCCAACTATGGCTCAGGAGCACCGGATGTCCAAAACAAAAATTTCTCTCTCCTCAACCGGCTGCAACCGGTTCGCGGTGTCATGTGGCCTAATTTTACCGAACCAGTGTGTCTTCTAGCAAAATGCTAAAAAGTGGGTGTTCATCAGCTAATGACCATCACTTTACATGTCCAACAGCCAATTCTTTCTATATTTTATGATGTTTGAAAAGTACCCATGTGATATTCTTTTAAATTTTTCTCTACTACGTGTTTTTATTTTTTTCCTTATACTTTGCTCTAGATTTCATTATTCTTTATGTATGTTAGGTATTTATTTATTTATTTTTATGTATATTATAATACCAATTTCATAAACCTAAACTAAGAACATTCTTCTTACAAAGATGGAACATTGTTTTTTGAATTTAGAACATCGTCTCTGCACAATAAAAGAAAATGTTATATCTTTATAAGATAAATGTTCACGTAATATATATGTATATATATATGCGATGTTCTATAATATATTTAATGATGGTATATGGTATATGTTCACTTAGTATACATATGATGTTTTAAGTAGATTTTAGGATGTTTGAAAAGTATCGCTGTGATGTTCTTTTGAATTTTTT
Organism: Miscanthus lutarioriparius; assembly: GCA_904845875.1. Taxonomy (NCBI): domain Eukaryota; kingdom Viridiplantae; phylum Streptophyta; class Magnoliopsida; order Poales; family Poaceae; genus Miscanthus; species Miscanthus lutarioriparius. The sequence continues at coordinate 97,066,895 of CAJGYO010000007.1, read as the reverse complement.
CTCTATTACAAAGTTTTTATTTTTTCCCTTATGCTTTGTTCTAGATTTTATTATTTTTTGTTTATGTTATGCATTTATTTATTTAAATATTATAATAACAATTTCATGAACTTAAAATTAGAATATTGTTCTTCTAAACCAAGAATATTTTTCTTATGTAGACGAAACATTATTCTCTGAACCTAAAACATGGTCTCCGCTCAATAAAAGAAAAGGTTTTATCTCCATAAGATAAATGTTCGTTAATAAAATTTTATCTGAATATCCATGTGAGATCTTGTTTTGAAAGATTTATTACAAGAAATCCGATGGTGCAATCAGAATTTAATTTGGATATTTAGTTTTAGAGTTATAACTTTTTTTAATTTGTTAAAAGTCACCGCATGGAACGTGGATGTGGTGGGCCCTGCGCGATTGGCCAGCCTGCGCGCACCATGCGTCCGTGTGTTGCCGCCCGCGAAATTTCCCACGCTGCCGCTTTTCCCGCGCTGCCCGCCGGCGCGGGGAGTCATCCGAACGGCCGGACCGTAGGAGCCCCCCACGCGGACGGATGCATTACCGTTTTTACAAAGGAAGTTCATCGTAGAAGCGCTTATCTTGACCCACCAATACTGCACGGCGTTGATGTATTTAATAATGGACCGTGGTCTGGCTCAATTCTTCGCCTCTGTATTGGCCCAATTGATGGACGATAGCAACAAGCCCAAAGGTAAAAGGGCCCAAACCGTTAGTTCTTCCATCTCTTGATCTCCTGTGTCATGTGTGCCCTCGTTTATTGGCAAGTAGTTGAGGCCGTGCGGCTCCACTAATCAGCAGTAGAGGGCTAGATGCAACAGGGGTCTGGGGGTGGGGGTTGCTCCAGATGCAGGGGCCTTTCTCAGTCTGAAGCTTGGCTCGCTGATGACATCCGCCACCAGCTTGTAAGTACTCATCAGCTCGAGCAATAGTGTAGGAAAAGAAAACAATGGATTGGAGTGGATTCCTTTTTTTCCTGTTTTTTTTTTCGATCATATCCTAGGGCACATATTTCATTATATAGAACTAGAGTTTCAAGGTTACACAGGACTACGCAATCCCACATGCACACACGAACAGCAAGAAAACATAGGGGGGAGTAACCCTCCACCTCATGACCCTAACCGATTGAGCCTAATACATAAAGGCAACAACCTTTTATCTATGATATTGTCTTCCAGTACAGGTCCAATTATGCTTCAGGTTACGGCATTTCGAATCCATGAGTTGGTTTGTGTAATTTTCTTCCTCTCCTACAGATTCCTCTCGAATCGCATTTGGTTTTCGCTGATTTCTCTACACTAGATTAGCTGTTCAGGCCCCATGATACAATGGTTTGGTTAGTTAATCTGCACTTACAGGAAAAGCCTGCCCACTGCAATCTGTGGGACTAGTTTGCCACTGTTTTACTAAAAATCTTCATGATAACAATCAGGACACCTTAATCTGCAACATAACTTTACAATTGTGCTTTTCATTTTACTTTGTATATATATTCATCATTGGAAGATGTTCCATCTCTTCAGAACCTCTTTTTATCTGTTATATATACTGATCATCTATTCTCATCAAGGTGCTCACCACCTCCCTCATGGAAGGCCTGGATTCGAAAGCCACCTGTGTGAAAATTGGGAAGCGTATTCACCTCCGTGGAGGCCGCGTGTGTTTATATAGGCAGAAAGAGCCCCTGCCGTGGCATACAATCGTGATCCGAGATTTGCTGAGAGAGCGTCCTTGATTACGAGGAATAGTAATGACCTAAACTAGGAAGGACGCAGTCTACCACAAATCTCGGTGCGGTTTGTTACAACGTGACTTGCACGTATGACACACACACACACATGCATCTATCTATCTGTTTCACACCCTTCCTCAATCTTAACCGGGATTTCTAAGGTTGAGATTGTTCACATATTCATAATGCTTCTGGGCCACCAATGGCTTCGTGAGTCCATCACTATCTCGATCACCGGTGCTAATAAATTTGATGTGAAGCTTCTTGTGCGCTACTCTTTCTCTAACAAAATGATAATCTATCTCTATATGCTTCGCCCTTGCATGAAAAAACAGGGTTAATGATAAATAAGTCGCTCCAAGATTATCACACCATAATACTGCAATTGGTGGAGATCGTATGCCAAGTTCTTGTAACAAGGATGAATCCAGATAATCTCGGCGAGAGCATTAGCCATTGCCTTGTACTCAACTTGATCTTTGGATCTAGCCACCGTAGGTTGTTTCCGTGCACTCCATGAGACCAAGTTCCTTCCAAGATAGATAGCAAAGCCCACGTGGACCGTCTCGTCATCAATGCATCCCGCCTAATCTGCATCGGAGAACCCATTAACAAGAGTTGACACGGACTTAGTGATTTTTAAGCCCATATGCGAGTGTGCTTGATATATCTCAGTATTCTTTTGGGCTGCAGTCCAATGATCAGTAGTAGGTGCATGAAGGAACCGACAAACTTTGTTAATGACAAATGAAATATCTGGTCTTGTAAGAGTGAGATCTTCGCAATGCTCCTACCACACTCCTATATCTGGTCACATCATCAACACTAAGAGGAGTCCTGCATAAGTGATAGCTTCTCTGTAGTTGTCATTGGAGTATTGCACGGTTTGCAATTCAACATCCCTGTCCTTCTAAGTATATCATTATCTGTATTTTCCTTGTGACAAGAGAATACCATCTTTCATATGTGATACCTCAATACCAAGGAAATAATGAAGCTCACCCAAGTCTTTTAATGCAAACTCGGACTGAAGCGCTGAAGTAGCCTTGTTGTCCCCTCCGAAGTCGAGCTAGCAACTATGATGTCATCAACATAGACAAGAACATACATGGTCGGGATTTCGCCTTCTTAAATATAAAGAGTGATGTATCACCTTTAGATGGCTTAAAACCGAGTTGTTGAAGCTTCACACTCAAAGTGAGAGTACCGTGCACGGGGGTGCCTGTTTTAACCCATACAATGCCTTCTCTAGCTTACACACATAGTGAGGGAGATTCTTATCTTCATACCTGGAGAGAGGTCGCATATAAACTTCTTCCTCTAGAATGCCATGAAGAAACGATTCTTCACATCCAACCGCCTTAAACTCCAACCACGAGACATGCAATAGATAACACAAGTCGAATGGTTGCAGATTTAATAACCTGGACTAAATGTATCTTCATAGTCAAGACCATACCCTGCTTGAAACCTTTGGCGACTAGCGGGCTTTGTAGCGCTCTATAGAGCCATCAAGCATTTTCTTGATTTTATAGACCCACTTGCGTCAATTACATTTCGTCACGGAACACGTGAAACAAGCCGCCAAGTCTTGTTGCTTTGCAATGCCATGAATTCTTCATCCATTGCTCTCTTCCAATTTTGATTCCCCAAAGCTTCATCTAGGTTGTTAGGCTCACCTGTTGTGGTGAGGAGGCCATACCTTACTGTGCCATCTTTAAATTGTTTTGGTTGGCGAACACCTTGCGAGACGCGTTCGTGGTCGCAAGACGCCAGAAACTTCGATCATACGTGCAAAGCATCATGCACACGCAGTGACCCTCGGGATCGCGATGCTTTTCGATCCTCCTATGTCGCCCTCGTGAGAAGCGGACGGCACACCGGATCCCGGACCCCGTGTGTGGCGCGCGATGGAGAGACGGATTCTCGAAGATCCCGACACCGTTGCCCCCCATGCGCCGCCGAGTCTCAGCGCCGGTGGATCCAGAGGCGAGCCCCCACGTGTTGGCGCGGGAAGCGGATGCGATAGTTGGAGAGACAAAGACGGTGGCGGCGGACATCGCGCCGCGCCACGCGTTGAGTCGCGCAGAACCGGTAGCGTCGCCGGACCCTCCAAGCGGCGATCAGCGCATCAACTCCGAGATTTGTTGCGGGTGGAGCTGAGGGGATACGTGAAATGCCGCCATTTTCGGTAGAAATTTCGGCTGATTTTTCCTGAAACATTGGATCAGCATTAGTAGCACCTGCAGATAGGACATCAGGCACATGATCATGCATTGACATACCCCTGGAAGAAGGAATAAGCAGGGATTCACTGGTAAATCGGGCACCGACATTAGAATGAAGCTTGGAGAACGGAAAAACATGCTCATCAAAGGTGACATCGCGAGATATATATATGCGACCGGTGGGTATATCAAGGCACTTGAAGCCTTTATGAAGATTACTATACCCAAGAAAAACACATTGCTTGAACGGAAAGCGAGTTTGTGGGTATTATAAGGACGGAGATTTGGCCAACATGCGCTGTGACCAAAAGTGCGAGCGAAGTTATAATCAACTTGATCTTTGAAAAAGTTTGTGTAGAGGCGTCATGTTATTGATTACACGACTTGGAATCCTATTTATCAAATAGGTGGCTGCTAAGAAAGCTTGGTCCCAAAATTTTAATGGCATGGAAGCTTTGCATTATTAATGAGAGGCCAACTTCGACTATGTGTCGATGTTTGCGTTCAGCGGATCCGTTCTGCTGATGAGTGTGAGGGCAAGAGACATGATGAGCTATGCCAATCTTGCTAAAAAAAGAATTTAGGCGCTCATACTCTCCTCCCCAATCAGATTGGATGGCTAGGATTTTTTTGTTGAGTTGCCGTTCAGCAAGTTGTTGAAACTCATGAAATTTATCAAGTACCTCAGACTTGTGTTTAAGAAGATAAATCCGGTGAATTTGCTATAGTCATCAATGAAGCTCACATAATACTTATAATTCCAAAAGAATCAATGGCATGCCCCATACATCCGAATGAACAAGTTCTAACGGAGACGAGATTTACTCAACGATCTTTGATAGGGCAATTGATGGCTCTTGGCCATTTGACAAGAATCACAAACTGTGGTTTCTCTCGAGTACGAGGAACAAGACAATTTATTGCTACCGAGTACTTGCTGAACGACATCAAAAGAAGGATGGCCTAGGCGGTCGTGCCACATCTCTAGTGACGGCGAATCATTGGATGCAGCAAAAGCTTGTTTATTCTTGAAGGCAGCCGCAGCATAGGGTAGAGTCCTCCTCTACACGTTCCTTCAAGCAGATTTTCTTCGTGATGCGATCCTTAATAAGAAAGAAATTTGGATGGAACTCAAGGTAAGCATTGTTATCCGCAGCTAGTTTATGAACAGATACAAGGTTTTTAGCAAAGACCTTTGGGAACATGTAGAACATTTTAAGATGAATTTTTCTTCCAGCGCATGACGGATGACATGACCAATGTGTTCAATGTCCATACCGATCCATTTGCCGTGTGGACTTGATCGCCACCATGATAGCGGTCACGGATCACCATCTTGTCCATCTCTTTGTGACATGATCGAGGCGCCAGAGATCTGTGTACCATTTGAATCTACACCATACTCACCATAATTGGCGGCGTTGGCGCTCTTGTCTTCGAGGACATAGTTCTCATCAAACCGGTACCGGCATTCGGATGTTTGTGTGGACGCCCACCTTCTTGCAGATTTGACACTGGACCTTACGCTTGCCGGAGCTGGAGTTGTTGTTGAAGTTCCGCGCGCCACGCCCACCGTTGTTGCCACGGCCCGCGCACGCGACCACCGGGACATGCGCCCGCCTCCACGACCCGTGAGGCCGCGTTGGCGGAGAAGCTTGGCGAAGAGGATGACCCGGACGACCCTTGGTAGAGATTCATGCGTTGTTCGAAGGCGAGCAGTTGTGACGTGAGCTCGGTGACGCTGATCGGCTCGACACGTCCAAGAGCGGCGGAGATGACCGGATTGTAGTCGAGATCGAGGCCGGTGATGATGAAGGAGATGAGTTCTTCATCATCAAGCGCTTTGCCTGCAGCTGCCAATTCATCAGCATATGTTTTCATCTTACCGACGTATTCGTCGATGCTCATGGTCCCCTTCTTCGTGGTAGCCAGGGCAATACGCGTGTTTACCGCGCGCGCCCTGGTTTGTGACGCACAGAGCTCCTCCAGCGCCTTCCAGAGAGACGCCGAGGTGTCGCAGTGGGAGATCTGCTTCATCATCTCCTTGGAGAGCGAGTTGACGATGTAGCCGAAAACTTGCTGGTCTTGCGCCAGCCAGGTTGCGTAAGCCGGATTTGGCTCCTTGACCTTGTCAGTGCCCTCGATCTCCTTGGCCGGGGCAGCTTTGGATCCATCGATCAGCCCAGTAAACTGAGCGCCGCGGATGGCAGGCAATACCTGCAGCTTCCATAGGGTATAGTTGGTCTTGGTCAATTTCTCCGTCACGGGATGGCCTAGCGCCGAGGACAGGAGACCACCCGCGATGAGGTTCGTCGCCATGGCGATTATTTTTGGCAGTGGATAGAGGTTGGCTCTGGTACCATGTGAAAATTGGGAAGCGTATTCACCTCCGTGGAGGCCGCGTGTGTTTATATAGGCAGAAAGAGCCCCTGCCGTGGCATACAATCGTGATCCGAGATTTGCTGAGAGAGCGTCCTTGATTACAGGAATAGTAACAGCCTAAACTAGGAAGGACGCAGTCTACCACAAATCTCGGTCTGGTTTGTTACAACGTGAACCTGAGTGCAGGAAATCGCCAACTCCAACAAGTCCAGCGCCTTTGCCTTCTCATCTTCAGGCCAGTACATTATCTCCTCATCTAGAAAGCTCATCACGCTGCAGTAATCAGCATGCTTCAGGTTCAGTCTCATCCATGCCACAATGTCAACGCCGTCTCCGAAAGCAGGATCTATCGGCATCTTCCTACACAGGAGCTCGAGCAGCACCACACCGTAGCTGTAGACGTCGCTCTTCTCGGTCAGTCTTGTGTTGTATCCATGCTCTGAAATTTTTCCGACAACACAGGTTAACATAAGAGACCAGATGATACGGCATCGGAATGATTGTGAAATTTCTGAAATGAGGAAATGTATGTTACCTGGAGCAATGTAGCCAAGGGTGCCAACAACAACTGACACCGTCGCATCTGCATCCTCATCGCCTACAATCTTCCCCATGCCGAAGTCTGTGATTTTAGGCACCAAATCCGCATCCATCAGTATGTTTCTTGACTTGACATCTCTATGAACAATCATCGGCACGCAGTCATGGTGCAGGTAGGACAAGCCCTGCACCGCGCCAAGCGCGATCTGATGCCGAACCTTCCAGTCGAGAGCCACCTGAGGTTTTCTTCCATGCAATAGCTCAAAGAGCGTTCCTTCAGGCATGTACTCGGACAGAATCACGCCGAAGTTGCCGCGGATGCAATAGCCCTCCATCTTGACGATGTTCCGGTGCTTCACCATGTTGAGAATCTTCATCTCGATGGGGAATTTGATCTGGGACAGGTCCACCATTTTGACCGCCCACCGCCTTCCGGGAGCAAGCTCTGTCCGGTAGACTGTTCCATGCCGGCCTCTTCCAATCACATACTTCTCGCTCCAGTTGTCAGTGGCACGAAGGATGTCATCATAGGTCAGGTCTTCAGGCAATTCCTCCGTCGTGTCCAGGCCACGCACCGAGACATGTTTTGCCAACAGGCGCCGCCGTGACCTCTTCACCATGTAGTGAATTGCACACAGCCCAGAAGCCATGACAGACAGAGCTGACAGTAGCAGTGCTATAATGATCCGTGTGTTCCTTCTTATACGCCTCCTAGACTGATTCTTGGAGCAAGGTGCATTTTCAGACTGTATGCATAGCTGAGGATTTCCCAGAAACCCCTCCGGAGACCGTTCTGCAAGCTTAGCCCAGCCAGCAGGGAGCAGACCAGAGAGCTGATTGAACGACACGTTCACCGCAGAGAGCGAGATCATGTTGTTCAGCTGCGGTGGGATCGGGCCAGACAAGGAGTTCTCTGACAGGTCAAGCATTTCCAGAATCCGAAGATTGCCGAGGCTGCTTGGGATCGTGCCACTCAACATGTTGCTGCTGATGTTTATGATCTGAGAGATGAACTGGAGCTTGCCTAAGCTCCAAGGGATAGCTCCTTTCAAAGAGTTGTCGCCAAGCTGCAGCTCAAGGAGGCCCTGCGTTGAGGTGAAGGCGTCTGGAATTTCTCCACTGAGCTTGTTTCCACTGAGTACAAGATGCTGCAGGCTGCTGAGTGATATGATATCTGCAGGTATGCTTCCATTGAGAAGATTATTCTGAAGATCCAGACGGACGAGTCTCTTGCAGCTTCCCAACTCATGTGGTATTGGTCCGGACAGCTTGTTCGACGACAGGTTCAGGTTGCCAAGAAGGGTTAGAGCACCGAGCTCAGGTGGTATGGGACCAGAGAAGCTGTTCCGAGACAGATCAAGCACTGTGAGGTTCCGCCATGGACCGAGCACACTTGGTACCCTGCCCTCAAACTGATTGCCACCCAATTCCACGTATGACCAGCTAGTGTTTATCCCCAAATCTGAAGGTAAACTGCCATTGAACAGGTTGTTTGCAAGACGGGCTCTCCACAGAGACTGACACTTGATGATCTCACTTGGAATGCTCCCACTGAATCTGTTCAATGCAAGGTCAAGAATGGCGAGCTGACCTCCGGTGCAGAGACCAGGTGGGATTGTGCCATGGAAGTGGTTCCCCATAACGTCAACCCGAACAAGTCCATGCGTCGTGTTCAGACCCAGGTCTTGTGGGAGCTCGCCGGTGAAGTTGTTGAATGCCAGGAGGAGATCTCTCAGGCTGCTCATGTGGTTTATCTCTGCAGGGATCTCTCCATTTAGGCTGTTGTTGTAGAGCGCCAGCTTCTCCAGCTGCGGCATCTGCCACAGTGCTGCAGGCACAGGTCCATGGAGCATGTTGTGGTACACAGGGACAGGGACCACAGCTTCTTGAGCTCGGCGAGCTCCGGCGGTATCTTCCCTGTAAGGTTGTTATTCTGCAGGTCAAGGATGAGCAGCTCCTGGCATTTCCCTATCTCGGGTGGAATTGCGCCGGTGACGAACGTGTCCTTGATCGTGAGCCGCTGCAGTCTGCTGAGGTTGCCGATGACCGCCGGAATTGTGCCGGTGAACTGGTTGTTGTGCAGGAGTAGCGTTGTCAGAGACCCACACTTCCCGATGGACTCAGGGATGGAGCCATTGAAGCCATTCATCGAGGCCATAAACTTCTCCAGATTCCCGAGCTCGCCGATGCTCGCCGGCAGCTCTCCGGTGAACAAGTTGCTGTCGAGGTACAGCTTCTGCAGCTTGGTAAGGAAGCCGAAGATGTCGGGCAGGGGGCCCCCGATCTTGTTGGAGGATAGGAACAGGACGGTGAGGTTGCCGCAGTTGTTAGTTGATATTTGAGGTCGTTCTGACCAAGTTGGATGAAGTAGCGGTGTGAGTTGTCATAGTTGGTTGTTGTACCAAAGTTGCTAGGACGAGTGATGCACTCTCCTGAGCTGTATAGTTTTTGATCTAGTTTCCGCTAAAAAAACTAGGTGGGCATTTGCTTTTTTTTTTGTTTCATCGTCTGCTAGAAATCGCGGCAAAGCTTTTGCCGTCCTCTCGGAAAAAAAAAGGTTGCCGCAGTTGCCGAGGCTCCGGGGGAGCTCGCCGGTGATCTGGTTGCCGTAGAGGCTGAGGTACTGGAGCCCGCAGCGTGCCGGGAACTCCGGGACCGGACCAGAGAGGCCGTTCCCGCTGAGGCTCAGGTAGGTGAGCCCCGGGAGCGCGGCGACCTCTGGCGGGATGGCGCCCGAGAGGGAGTTGTTGCTGAGTTCGAGCGTGGCGAGCGCGGAGCACGCGGCGAGCGCGGTGGGCACGGCGCCCGTGAAGCTGTTCAGGCTCAGGTCCAGCGTCGCGAGCGCCGGCATGGCGCAGAGCCGAGGCGCGGACGCCACGAGCTCGCCGGACAGCCCCTGCCCGGAGAGGTTCACCGCCGCGACCGCGCCCGTGGCGGTGCACTGGACGCCGAGGAACGCGCAGTGGCTCGGCCCGGTGTCGCCGCTGCTGTTGGTGGTCGTGGCGTTCCCCGACGGGAGGAGGACGCGCTGGGAGGCTGGCGGCAGGGAAGTGAGGAATGCGCGTAGGACGGCCGCGTCGCCGGCTCCCTGGGACGCCGCCGGCGTAACGGAGGCGGCGAGCGTGACGAGGAGCGATAATGCGGCGGTACAAGACATCGGAGGGAGCTAGCTGCTGCCTTGATGTGGAGGCGGCGGCGGCGGAGGCTGTCTGCTGCCGGCGCGCGCTCTGAACTCTGAAGGGAGGAATGACAGCAGAGAGATGGGCGTATGACCATGGTGTGTGTGTATATATATATATATATATATATATATATATAGCTCTGACCTCTGACAGCGATCACCATGGCTCGCGTAATTTAAAATTACTGTTGGGTCTAAATTTTGTGTGTTGCTGCGTTGCAGTTGCAGGCTCCACCATCTGTGGATTTTTTTAAAAATTGAATATAGTTTCTGAATCCACTTTCTAGAACCTGACTGTGATGATCAGGCTATCCGAGACCAAGTTGCTGATGGTGGTTGAGCTTTCGGCTAATATTCCAAGCACAGATGCTATGGAACAAGAACTGGTGAGGGTGCAGGTGATATCCACAGGAGGAATTCATCTGTGCCAGTTGGATTTTTTCTAGGGTTCAGAATCTTTGCCCTGCCTTTGTGACCGCTGATGATCTGTGGAGGCAACTAGATTTTGCAGTGGGCTTAGGTGCAGCCGTGCAGGATCCTCTTGTTGCAACTTGCTATAATTATATTGTTGTCTTGTTCATTCTTTGTGTCAGCAGCATTTGTCTGCTTCTCTCACATCTCATCCACTCACCTATGTTTTCGTTTACGTGCATCGTTTTTTAACAGTTTTGACCGTGTTCTTTTTCGACAAATTGTTTTCGATACTTCTAGTGTGGCAATATCATTTGATATCCATAACATATGATTTGTGATACTTTAATAATTCTATGCATTGTAAATTATGAATAATGCCCTGTTCTGTTGTACTTTTCAGCGAACGAACAGTGCACAACAAATCAGCATAAGCCAAATTTCAGCGAAACGAATAGGGCAAATTTTATAAAAAAGGAAGCTCAAAGTTTCTACAGTAAACTGGGGAACAGGTAAATGGAGGACAATAGTTTTGCTTGAGGGAATCCACAACTGTAAGAGCTACTTACTAGCTCTAAGACAACATCTTCAATAGTGTTAACTTTTATTAATGACTCATATTATGATTAGACCCACATGACAATCTCACATGATCTTGAAATTGATATAAAACTGGCTCTTGATTAAAAGTTAGTTTTTCTCTCTCTTCTATCAATAAAATGCTTAGAGCTAGTTCAGTCATTGTTGGAGCTGCCCTGATGGTCATCTGACTGTTTTTTACATGGAACCTAAAAAAGGTTGGTCATCATGTGTGTATGGGCATTGTCCTTTGTGTCAGCCTACCACACCTCACCATATATCTGTTGGAGATGCCCAAAGTTGGATGCATGCCTGCTGATTAAGGTTTGCACCAGTGCAGCTAAAAAGCTATCCTATGACCAAAAGCATGTGCTGATTGGTTGATCGATCATCACCGTCGTCGTCGTCATTCAGCACTAGACACTTAGGACAAGTGCACTCTGCTCGTAGAAGGTGGCAGAGGCAAATGTTTGGTGGTGTTGCGGTGGGGGTGGTTGTGAAGGGGCCAGTGCTCAATTGGGTCTACTACTAGTACTGGCATGCCGGCTATATAGTGAAGCAGAATTGGTGAGAGTTTGTTTGTTTCTTGCTTTCTTTTTCTGAAAAATTCTTTGATGCATGCTTTCTAGATGATAGAAACCGTGCTGCAAGCACTTCTTCTGTGTATGATCCCCTGGCAAGCTGCACTGGATGTTGGATGTGCTCAAATAACTAATGCAACTGATTCTTTTATTTTGCATTGCGTGCTGTTGTTCTAACACAACCGTTATTGTAGAAAGTTATATAGCTATAATAACACAACATTGCAGCTATTGACAAACTATATATGAAATGAGAAATTTTACGATGGTTGGAAAAAGTATGTTTTTTTAACGGAATGGCAGGAGTTCTACCTTTCAATTAAGATAGGAAAAAGAGGTTTACGTACAGAGCAAATGGGGCAACGCCCTCATTAAGATTACAGAAAGTTTTATGTGATATGGCCCCCTTCCCAAGCTATAGCCCTCTTTCTTTTATTGATATCCTCTTTTACCCTTAAGGCCACCTGCATTGCCGACTCATGGTGGTTGCTAAAAAATTCTTCTGTTTCTTTCCTTCCATATATTCCACAGCGTGTAGATCACCATTCCGTTGAAGCGTCGTTGTTCTTGTTTCAGCATCTTGGATGCGGCCCATTCCCACCATGATTTCAGGTGAGGTGGTGCTTGAGTGGGGTGGATAAACTGCACATCAAAATGCTCCCATGATAGAATCTGGCTCCACACCGCCTTGGCGAACGGGCAAAGCAGTGAAAGATGAAGACACGTTTCCAAAGGTCCGTTACATAGGGCGCATTGGTTCTGGTGAGGCCAGCCTCTCTTCTGTAGATTATCCGCTGTTAGGATTTTTTTTCCCGCACCAGGACCCAAGCAAACACTTTACCTTTGTTCTCCGCATGTGCTTTCCATATGAGGTCATTACGGAATTCACCATAGGAACCTCTAAACTGGATCATATATGTTGAGCGGGTGGAGTAAGAGGCATCAGGAGTCCATCTCCAAACTATGGAGTCGCGAACACCCGGCGTCAACTGGATATTTTGGAGCCTTATCCAAAGGGAAACAAACTCCTCAAGTTGGACGGTGGTGGTGATCCTGCCTCTTAGCGTTCGGATCCAACTGTTGCTTCGGAGTTCCTGTTGGACCGATTTGTTTTTTCTTCTAACCAACCCAAACAAATGTGGTGCTAAATATTTGGGGGCCTCGCCCTCCAGCCAGCTGTTGTGCCAGAAAACGGGCCTTTGCACCATCACCGACCGTGACCTTGGTTGATATGTTGAAGAGTATCCGGTCGGTCTCATTGCAAGGTAGATCTGCGCCTGCCCAAGGTTTGGATTCATCAACCCAATCTTGCCAGAGCCATCGTAGGCGAAGAGCTCTACCAAAATTTTCTAAATCCGGTATCCCCAAGCCGCCAAGGCTTTGGGTCTAGCCACCATTGGCCAGTTTACGAGACAGTGGCCGCCATTTGCATTCTCTTCACCTTTCCATAGAAATGATCTCCTAATTTTGTCGTTTCTCTTCCTCGCCCAGGCTACGAGGGGGAACACCGTGAGGTGGTAGGTCGGCATGGATGAGAGTACCGAGGAGACTAGAGTGAGGCGACCCGCTCTGTTCAGCCATCTTCCTTTCCACCCCGGCAGTCTTTGGCCAATGCGCTCAATAAGTGGTTGTACATGAATTTTCCAAAGTTTACGGATGTGCAGCTGCAACCCTAGATACCGGCAGGGGAAGGTACCTCTTATTCCCGCAAAGGAAGACAAGATGTGTTCCAAATCCACCTCCTCGCACCTAATCGGGTGGATCGAACTTTTTTGCAAATTTATGTGCAGGCCTGAGAAACTCCCAAAAGCTTAGAGGACCGTTTTGATGGCTTCCAAATCATCCTTTATGGGGTTGATGAAAATGGCCACATCATCAGCATACATTGAGATCCTCCACCTTGCAGCAGCTGAAGGTAGAGGAGATAGGATTCCTTGTTGTGTGGCCAACTCCAGCAGACGTTGCAGGGGATCCATGGCGAGGATGAAGAGCATGGGCGAAAGGGGGTCGCCTTGACAAACCCCTCTGCCGTGGCTGAAATTAGGCCCATGTTGGCATGTGGCCATGCGAAAAAGGATGGATACCTGAAAGTGCATCTAGCCCTTTAGTGGGTTTTGGTTGATTGAATGACAACGTGATTAAAGGACTAACCCGTTTGCTAAGTGTGAACAGGTAATAGGTTATCTCACAGGTACTTAATGAAAGCCAAAATGATGTGTTGTTGTATAAACAATCTAGTTCAAGCACAAGACAACAATGCAAATGGAATTCATGTGAAGGCTTATTTTTTTTGTGGGATTTCCATGTACTATGTGAAAGCAAGCTCATGATTATTAGTTAATGAGACATGAGGGATTGCATATGGAATGGTCTCATATTTGAAGCTTGCTAAATTAAAATGAAAAAGATAACAATACATATGAATGGATGATTCAACACAAGATGTGACTTGATGGCTTGAGATGGTGAAGATAGCAAGGAAAGGCTTGAGGTACTAAGCAAGGGTGAGGGCAAGCGACGGCTTGGCGGTCAAGAACCTAGCTAGGGTGAAGAAGAAAGTACTTGCATTTAGTTGAGGTACTAATCAAGCTAAGATGGTCATATTGATGTGAAGAATCAAATCTATAATGAAGTATTTGATGGAAGTGACTTGATACATTTGGGGTTATTCAAATTTGATGAATGGAATCAAGTCACATGCTCAAGATGGCTATGCTCAAATGAAAAGATCAACATCAACTTGTTAGCACCCTTACTTGATGAAGATTGGAAGGGACGGCATCAATTCAAAAGAAATCAACTCAAGTGGTATAAATTCATTTTTCCTTTGATCTTGAGTTTAATAGGTATGCCGTACTATTAAGAGGGATGCATCATGTTGATAGATAATGTTTCATAAGTGCTCAAGCCAACCCATGTGAGGTTTGATTATTTGAGCGACAAATGTGCTAACTGATTTCTTGCTGGTCTGGCAATACCGGACGTGTCCGGTATTCATACCGGACGTGTCCGGTATTTGTCCAGCAGCTGTAAAATTGTTGTTCTCGGGTTGCTTCGTCGGGAGTTCCGACGTAGGTCGGGAGTTCCGACGGTCGGGAGTCCCGGCATGGGTCGGGAGTTCCGACGTCTCGCACTTCAACAGACTTAGAGGTTTCACTGTCCTGGTCATACCGGACGTGTCCGGTATGGATGACCAGAAGCCAACGGCTAGTTTTCAAAAGCCGTGAGGGTCGGGAGTTCTGACATGCGTCGGGAGTTCCGACACCTCACTAACTTTAACTCAGTTACATGTTTTTCAAAATTGCTGAGGGTCGGGGGTTCCGACTTGAGTCGAGAGTTCCGACGGTCGGAAGTCTCGGCATACTTCGGGAGTTCCGACGCCTCACAACATCACTGTAACTTAGTTACCGTTGGCTAGATCTCGAGTCATACCGGACATGTCCGGTATGCATACCGGACGTGTCCGTATTGCAACGGCTATAAAACGGTTAGTTTTTCAAGGGGCTATAATACCCCCAAGCCTCCACCTTTGGAGGTCATTGATTCTCTTTGAGATAGACACACGTTTTGAGCCTTGCCAACTCTCCTAAACCTCTCTTAGTGAGTGTGTGATCCAAATTGCAAAATCAATTTGTGGGTTGAGAGAGAATTTTAAAAAGAGAGCAAGCCACCACTTGAGCACTTGTGCATATTATCAATCTCGTGATTCGCATTTGTTACTCTTGGACTCTTCGGTCCTAGACGGTTAGGCGTCGTCGGAGAGCAACCGAGAGATTGTGGTTGCCGGAAAGTTTTAGAACGGTCGATTCCGCCTCGGAATCAAATTAGTGGAAGGAGGAAAGGAGTTGGAAAAGACTCCAGCTAGAGTGACCTTCGTGGTACCCTCTAGGGTTGACCTTCACTGGTCGCCTGCAGCCCCCTCAATCGGAGAGTAGGACTCGAACGAAGTCCGAACTTCAGAAGACAAATATCGTGTCTAAATTCGCATTTCATTTGATATTTGTGTTGCTCTCTAGCTGTTCTCAAGGAGTTCTCTGTGTATATTGTCATCTCCATTAGGTGCCCGCAGTTTGGTTTGAAGATAGAAATCGAAAGGAGCAAGTTCGGGGCCGATTTGTAGAAATCGTGTATACCGGACATCGTCCCAGTATTCATACCGGATATCGTCCGGTATTTCTCCTTTCTGACCTTTGAAAATATTTATTCTCTGTTCTAACTTGGTGTTGTAGGGTTGTAGCTTCTAGATATATTCTTTATACCTTGTTTACTTTGTGGCTAACTTGTGAGGGGTGGTAGTACTCTTAATTTGGAGTTTCCATCTTTAGAAACTCCCCTTTCTAATTGTTTCCGCATTTAAAGGTGTTATTTTTCAGAAACGCCTATTCCCCCCCCTCTAGGCGGCATCCTAGGTCCTTTCAATTGGTATCAGAGCGAGGTTCTCACCTAAAGCTTCACCGCCGTGAGAAAAGGATGTCGACGCCTATCGAGTTGGAGCCGGTGCTTCTCCAAAATGATGGTTCAAACTTTCTAACTTGGTCAATACATGTACTCAATGCTTTTAGAGATATTAGTCCTCTTGTTGAGCATATTGTAGATGCAAGCATACCTCTTTCTATAGTTGATTGGAGCAACTACAAAAATTTATCAAAAGAGGAAGAAATATGCGTGCAACTCAATGCTCAAGCTATTAATATTATTTTGAGTACATTAAGTGTAGAGGTTCAAGATGAGGCAATATTCAATGGACAACCACCTCCGGAGAGTGCTCATCTCATTTGGACTAGACTTTTTGATTTATATGGAAAATCCAAATGTGATGATGCACTTGAGATCGAGTCAATGGAAAGAATATCCATTGTGTCTTCATACAATGAAGAAGCCTCACAAAACCTCAAGAGTGCCGAGCGGAGCAAGAAGTGCAAGCAGCAAGATGACCCGTCTGTCTCGTCAGCATGTACCGGACGTGTCCGAGTATGCCTACCGGACGTGTCCGGTATGGCCGAGGCAGCAGAACCAAACAGAAGCAATTGTTTGTAGCGATGCTCAAGCCCGATGGCGACCAAGTGATGAGTCAACCTCAGTATCTCATGATACTCATCACTTGTGTCTCATGGCCAAGAAAAGCAAGAAGAAGAATAACAAGAAAGATCAAGAAAAGGAGAAAGCACAAGTAGATGATCAAGATAAGAGTGATGTTGAAATTGAAGACAACTACAACCTTGATCATCTCAACCATAAAGACAAGTTCATCATCATGAAGATAGTTGAAAAGAATGATGAGCTTGAAGAAGAGATTGAGAAGCAAGAGCAATCGCTTCAAAATCAAGAAAAGTTTCTCATCTCCAAATTGCAAGAGCTAAAGGCAATAAATGAGAGGTATGAAAAATTATCAATCGAGCATGCTTTAGTTACTAATTCCTCTTCTAGTGTTTCACAACTAGAGAAGGAAAACTTCGAGCTCAAGGCAAGGCTAGATGAACTATCAAGCAAGTATAATGAGCTACAAGCAAATTATGTTCATCTAAAGTGCTCTCATGAGAAAGTAGTAGAATCAAGCATCATGCTTGAGGTGGCTCATGAGGTTGTGATTACATCGGTAAAATTCTCTCAACCTCTCACACATCCGCTCACTAGTACACCATCTCAAATAAATATTTCTTGTACTAATGAGTGTGCTCCTCAAGCAAGCCAATCTTCGATTGAGCTAAATCTTATAGAAAACATAGAGCTCAAAGAAGAAGTGCAAAGATTAAAGAAAGATGTGATTCGGTTGAAGGGTAAGGAGAAAGCACAACCTTCTCAAGATAACCGTGATAACATGGTGAAGAAGCTTGAGAAGGGTTCAAACCTTGCTTCCTCCAAAGCCCAACAAAAGAATCACATCTCAAGCAAGGCCAACACAACCAAGAGCAAGAAACATGGAAAAAGGATGTGCTATGGTTGTGGATTGTATGGACATGAGTGGGCTATGTGTCCACACAAGAGTTGGGCCGACAAGGTTGAAGCCGCCAATCAAAAGGCTTCTACCAAGGAGGCCAAGCAAGTGAAGAGTCATGGACAATGTGCTTGTCTCATGAGCAAGAAATTGGGGCATCCTACCAAGAAATACCCAATGAACAAAGAAGCAAGAAAGCAAGCCCAAGTTGCAACTAGAAGATGCTATGGGTGCAATGAGATGGGCCACAAGGTTGATGGATGTCCATACAAGCAAAACAAGCATAGGGCAAACAAAGGTCGCATATGCTATGCTTGTGGAAGAAAGGGGCATCTAAGCTATGATTGCCCAAATGGTACCATCCCTAAGCCGAACACAATTATTTATGATAATATGCTTAGGAAGACCACAAATGGAATTAGCACTAGCAAGGTGATGTGTTCACCACAAACTAGTACTAAGGCCATTTGGGGTGCCTAAACACTTGTTGACTAATTCCAAAAGGACCCAACAAGAGTTGGGTACCAAAATGTGCTTAGGTTGATAATATAGGTACTTGGTGGTGAGATGAAAGCTTGGGGTGGTTGAGCAAGCAACTTGATAATATTCACTCAATCTATCAACCAATTCTTATCATAATCCCTAATATGGCTGACCGAAGATAATTCAATAAATATATCATCTATTTCATCCTCATCATTGGTAACAAGTACCTAAACTTTATATCATAGCCACTTTGTTCGGTTTGTGTACAAAAGGTCACAAATAGACATATTTGTGAAATATTGAAAGTGGTTAATAAGTTTTACTTGATGTTTATCATATTTGCCTTACGATGCCTTTATTAGCTCTCTAGTAGAGTAATTTATTTGTTGAGATGCAAGTATAGAATAAATAAATATTACATTTAAAACGAAGAATCACAAGCAACAAATTAATTGGTTCTGTCTTTGCAACTATCGGACGTGTCCTAGATGGCTGAGAGACAGAAAGTCAAGTGTTTCCGTCTGTGTATTCCTCGGACGTGTCCGATATACTACCGGACATGTCCCAGATTGCATGGACCCAGAACACTAATTGTGTTGCAACCGAGTATTCGATCCATACATTTTTCATATATCCCTAACATACTCAGAAGCTTGTGTTTTATCAAATCTAAGTGGATTGTGAGCATCTCTTAAACTCACTTTTAAATATGGCAATCTTATTTGGTTTATGGTCAAAATGAAAATTGGCTCTCAATTTCTTATCAGAATAAAAGTGCTTGTTGAAAGTCATTCAAAATACTTGAAGCACTTATTTAGGGGGAGCTAAATTTCTATTTTGCACCATTGTGGACTAACAAATTTATCTAGCACTCTTTGTAGTCCTCTGAATGAAAAATTGAATTTGCATCAAGCGTGATTACTTGGCAATCAAGGTCAACATAAAGATTATCATGCCATGTATCTTCTTAGTGGTATTCTTGTGGGCTCAAGGCAAAGGTATGTTTTTACATACATGTATTGTAAGTGCATCTAAGGCCCTTTACATGTTAGAATGTGCATTTGTGTGACATAGGAGAGATGTTTTTCAAAACCCATAACTAGCATGTGTAGGTGGTGTGAACTTGAAAAACTATTTGAATCTTGGTCTTTGCGACCTAGCCCTCATCATGTGGTGATTATGGCTCTCCTTGATTGTTTGATCGGCTAATCACACATGACATGGTTTTTCTTAAGTCCACAATCTACTTTGTCTCACTTTATCTCTCTCAAGCAAGCAAATTCTTGATTATGCCATTTATTTGGAAAAGAGAAAATAAATTGATGGCATTAGATAAGAAAAGTAATAGTACTCGGTTTGGATTAAGATCATACACCTTTTTGGACTGAGCAACAACAGAGAAAGGGATTGAAAGAGTGAGAACACATCTTGGAATTATTTAATAGGCCAGCCAGATATCTCGGGACGTGTCCGGTATTCTACCGGACGTAACGGTATGAGCGGACTATAAAAACAGAGCATAGCCCTTCGCCCAAAAGCAGACTTGCCTCCTCCAAATCAACCAATTGACGCCTCTTCTTCCCACCTAGGGCGTACCAAGGATTTCACCAAGGAAAAGAGAGAGAGGGAGATTGCATTGAGAAGGCTTGGATCAAGGATTGAAGGCCCGTGGATTTGGATTTCACATCGCTCTCTCTTCTCTCCTCTCAAGGTACCCTAATCACGGACCTCGTCCGATCTACTTGGTCAATACATGATTTGAAAATTCCTTCGGTCAATATGCTGCATTGGTGATGGAGAAGCAATGCCCAAAGTTTGGTATTAATCCGTGTTGGTTTGAATCAAGGAACCTCGGTTAGGGTTGTTGGTCGCCCATACCGGACGTGTCCGTATGCTAACGGACGTGTCCGGTAGATGACTCAAGCAGAAAGGTGCCCCGCTTCCTTTGATTCAATGCTATCCTAGAATTGTTTATTAGGCATTTCTTCTCAGATCTATGTTTTGCAAACCTTGTGACAATGGTATGTCAAGGTGATTGTAAAACCTTGGATAAAAGAATCTATGTCTAATTACAATTCGAGAAGAAGCTCATGGGCATGTATCTAAAATTCTATGAAAATCTTTGGATCTGGTGATGCTGCACCATGAGTGGACGACAGAGCCGAGGTCCAAGCACAGTGCATGATCCAAAGACTTGAGAAGTACAAGAAGGCGAGACAGATATGCATCCCGGATTTCAGCCGACCAGCCAGGAGGGACACCTGTGGCTGCCTCTAGTGCGGTGACTCAAGATGCTGAGGGGTCGGGAACTCTTCTTCCGACACGCATAATCGATGAGTTCAGAGGGAGTCTAGAGATGAAAGAAAGAGGAAGAGCACTGACAGAGGATCAGACGGTGACAGCTCAGATGAGGAGGAGGAGGAGCCAGTTCCTCCAGTTCAGCACCAGCCTGGTCAGGGGATGCACTATGGTCTCCTTGAGACACGTCTGCCCAATGTACCCTCCTATGTTCCCAGAGTTGATTACAGAGGAAAGGGTATGACCAGGAGAGCTAGAGATGAGCGAAGGGTTGATCCGAGGGGCTTACCTAAGGTTCAAGACGATCATCGCTTCTGCATGACCTTTCACCGGATTTCTACTCCAAAGTGTGATTCTCACCAGAACCCCGTGATTGCTGTGTCTCGATGGATTGACTGGCAAGACATTACTGAGAGTTGCGTAAGGCCTCGATTGATCATGCCATTGCTATTTGCCCGGCAAGACTGGGCTTATGAGATCATGGAGTTCCAAAGATGATGGAACATGAGGTAGTAGCTCAGTTCTATGCTACTCGCTTGTTGAGGAGGATGAGCGGCGGATGCACTTGGATGCTTGAGGGCCAAGCAGGCAGTTGTTGACTATGATGTTTTTGCCGCCAGACTTGGCTTCTCAGAGGATGATCTCCAGAGGGACAGGATCCACACCGAAAGGTGTGTTACCCCTCGAGCAAAGCTTGCATATATGTATCCTCCGGTGGTGAGAGAGGAGCTGTGGGGAAGGTTCTAGGTCTTCACCCTACCTACATGATACCTGGACGGGATGTTCGGAAAGACTATTGACGCAAGGGTGGAGATAAGGGCAACATTGCAGATTATTTCGTGAACCTACTCCACAGATGGCACCCGATGCTCGGCCCTTGGCGTGTTTGATTTTATTTGGTCCGAGATCGAGTGTTGGAGAGAGGCCCCTCAAGGGCTGTGGTTTTGCTCCTTATATCATGCATATGATTGAGCGGTGGACTGGGCACACTTTCGAGTATGATAAGATTCACAAGGCCCTGAAGATTATTGCAGATTTGCCTGAGATAGGGTTACCTCCAGCAGACCGTGGAGGAGCAACAAGAAAGCACTGTAAGCAGATGCACCTCGACGTGTCCCAGATTTGTCCAAAGAACTGTAAAATTGTTGTTCTCGGGTTGCTTGTCGGGAGTTCCGACGAGGTCGGAGTTCCGGACGGTCGGGAGTCCCGGCATGGGTCGGGAGTTCGGACGCCTCGCACTTCAACAGACTTAGAGGTTTCATCGTCTCGGTCATCTGGGACGTGTCCGTATTCACACCGGACGTGTCCGGTATGGATGACCGAAGCCAACGGCTAGTTTTCAAAAGCCGTGAGGGTCGGGAGTTCCGACATGCGCCGGGAGTTCCGACATGCGCCGGGAGTTCGACACCTCACTAACTAACTTTCTCAGTTACATGTTTTTCAAAATTGCTGAGGGTCGGGGGTTCCGACTTGAGTCGAGAGTTCCGACGGTCGGAAGTCCCGGCATACTTCGGGAGTTCCGACGCCTCACAACATCATCAGAATTTAGTTACTGCGTTATGCTTGATCTCGAGTCATACCGGACATGTCCGGTATGCATACCGGACGTGTCCAGTATTGCAACGGCTATAAAACGGCTAGTTTTTCAAGGGGGCTATAAATACCCCCAAGCCTCCATCTTTGGAGGCTGCTGATTCTATTGAGATAGACACACGCTTTTTAGCCTTGCCAACTCTCCTAAACCCTCTCTTAGTGAGTGTGTGATCCAAATTGCAAAATCAATTTGTGGGTTGAGAGAGAATTTTAAAAGAGAGCAAGCCACCACTTGAGCACTTGTGCATATTGTCAATCTCGTGATTCGCATTTGTTACTCTTGGACTCTTCTGGGCCCTAGACGGTTAGGCGTCACGGAGAGCAACCGAGAGATTGTGGTTGCCGGAAAGTTTAGAACGGTCGATTCCGCCTACCGGAATCAAATTAGTGGAAGGAGGAAAAGGAGTTGAAAAGACTCAGCTAGAGTGACCTTCGTGGTACCCTCTAGGGCTGACCTTCGCTGGGTCGTCCGCAGCCCCCTCAACGGAGAGTAGGACTCGAACGAGTCCGAACTTCGATAAAACAAATATCGTGTCTAAATTCGCATTTCATTTGATATTTGTGTTGCTCTAGCTGTTCTGCAGGTTCTCTGTGTATATTGTCATCTCCATTAGGTGCCTGCAGTTTGGTTTGAAGATGACGTCATTGTCGTGTCTAAATGCTTTGAAGAAGGTGCCGGTGAAGCCGTCGGGGCCCGGGGCTTTGTCGGACGGCATCGAGTTTATCGTGTCTTTGATCTCCTCCCGTGTGAAAGGCACTTCTAACTCCGAGAGATCCCGCGGGGTGTATCCCAGAGATTGCCAATCTAAAGTCATGGCTCTTTGGGCCGATGTGCCCAAGTGACTCCTGAAATAATCTCCGGCCACTTTTTCCTTCTCCTCATAGCTGAAAGCCATCCCCTCATCTGTTTGTAGGCAGTGGATATAATTTTTTCTACGTCTGGCGCTTGCTCTTATGTGGAAGAATTTTATGTTGGCGTCTCCACAGCGGATATAAGTGAGCCTCGATCTTTGCCTTATCCTTGATTTTTCAATTGCCGCAAGTCCGGTGCTGCGAATTTTCAGACGTCGTCGCAAGTCCAACTCTTGGTCTGTGAGTGTCCTGGATTCCTGCGCCATTTCCAATTGCAACAAAACCTCTTTTATTATTGCTAGTTGCAGTTTGGTGCCCCTATCTTCTCTCTATGCCATCTTTTAATACTTTTGGCCAGCCTTGCCATTTTGATATGGAGGTGCTTGAGAGGAAGCTGTGAACTAACCGGCCGGCCCCAAGTGGCTTGGACCATCTCGTGGAAACTGGGCATGGTGGTCCAGAAATTCTCAAACTGGAAGAATGTGTTGGGGCGATGGTCGAGGTCACCTTGCAATAAAAGCGGTGTATGGTCCGACATGAGAGACGGCAAGGAGTGAAGGAAGCAAGCTGGGAACAACAAGTCCCATTCGAGGGTGCAAAAAATTCTGTCAATTTTGGTTAGCGTTGGGTTTGCCTGTTCGTTGCTCCACGTGAAGCGACGACCATTTAATTTGACCTCTTTGAGCCGCAAGGCATCTAAGGTTGCCTTGAAGGAGTTCATCAGACGCCGGTTGAGGTTGGAATTATTTTTTTCCTCCGCTTGGTAGATAAGGTTGAAATCTCCCAAAATGAGCCATCTGTCGTGAGCGGGAGGGGGGACGCTTTTTAGTTCTTGCAGGAACTGAATCTTTTCCTCGTCCCTTTGTGGTCCATAGACCACAGTAATTTGCCATTGGATCCTGTCCGCCCTCATGGTAATTGTCACAGTGATAGCATTTGTGGACGACTGGATATCTGATAGATCAAAGAAATCCTCATTTACAGCGAGCAGGATACCCCCTCTAGTTTGTGCCGCTGGCAAAATAGCGAAGGAATTGGTGAATTTTGGACCTACCGTTCGACTTACTGCACCCTGGTACATGCTTTGAAGCTTTGTCTCCTGGAGACAAACAATTGTGGCACCTGTGTCTCTTACCAGTTCATTGACAGTGACGACAGTTCAATCAAAATTGCTTATCATCTCTCTTTGGTATATTACTTAGTTATCATACAAATACCCTGTTAATGTTATCTGTCTCCGGTGGTAATAGCTATAATAACCCTGTTAATGTATTCACAGTTCCCCTTTTTTTAGAGTACAGTTCCCCTTTGATTTTATCGCATCTCCATGTGTGCTTGAATGTATTTGATTGAAACATTAGCTTGAGCTATATATGTGCTTGGTATGGAAATAGATATCATTGTACCTTGCATAAATGTATATGCGTTGTGAATGCTGATACACCTAATGCATATATGACTTGAGTCAATTTCTCAATATTAAAAATGGTAGAAATCACATGAGGAGGCGAATATATGGCTGGGTTGGTGGTATTGCTCATCATATAAAAATAGTTCAAAAAGTATTCTACAAACTTATTTCTTCTTATAAATGACTTCACACGAGACATTCAACAAATCTAACTCCTTGAAGTTCATCCCTTTCATAACAAGGAATTAACCCACCTCAAAATTTCTTAGACTTATTTGATGTTTGGTATTCTCGGAAAGATCAAAACTTTCCTATCCTTTTCACTGATAGGTGAAACAGCCATTTTATGGTTAATTTAGATAATAAAGAACAACATTGTCTTTTTTACAAATGCCAACCTAAATGTTTTTTTTGCAGGTTCTATTCAAGGGGATCCATTCGCTTTGATTCTGGGCTCAATTGCAATGGCATGAGGACCGACGAGCGCTTGTGGGCTTGTAAAAAATTGGAGACCGTGGCAATGAGGTTCTTTGCTCCTTATGGATGGCCTTCAAGATCTAGAATTGGGTTTTAGCTTGAACTTGTTTATGGTGTTAATTAAGTTGTAATAAGTTGGTTTGATTCCTCTTTGATGCAAATACATTATCTAAAAAAATGCATGCATCAGTTCTCTCTCAAAAAAAAAAATGCATCTTCTTTACTTGCATGGAAAGTAGAAAGCATCCAGAAACTCAAACTCTAGAATTGGAATATCAAGCTAGCTTGGTAAAGGATAGAAATATAACATTCTTAGTCACAATATATATGCAACTTATTTTCAAATAATATTCATATTCAGTAGCGAGAAATACATTGCACATCCCCGTCACCAAATACTGCTACATAATAACAAGAACCGACATAAAGGATCAAGTTAGCTATATAGCTAGTTGATAGTTCTTTACGGGACTTACACAAAGATCACTCATGTATCACTATAGGCCACATGCGTCCTCTAGGAATTCCTATAAACCCTTAAGTCAGCAGATTACAAGGTTCAGACAGCTCAATAACTTCAATTCCTATTGAGATGACAACTTGACATGTATGAACAGAACTGAGAGCTACTCCAAGCTAGGCTAAGGAATAATGCCAATCTTATGTATATACAGGTTATCCAGTACGCAGAATATGTAACTGTAAGAGTATTCTTGAATTCATATATGGTACGGAATCGATGAGGTCAACGAGTAGGGGATCCGGGTAACTGCAGCTGGTTGTTGCTGGAGCTTGTGGATGTCCTTGACGATGTGAAACACGGCTTCGGGTTGTGCTAGCTTCAGCGCGTTACGTGAGTATCTCTTGAGCTCATCCTCTTCTGTACTGAACCAGCGCGCAACCTGTCTTGCAGCCTCCCTTGGGTCCTTGGAGAACACACCGGCACCGTTGCCCACGACATAAGGCACGTTTCCAACTTCCTGCATAATAAGAGCAAAAGCTGTTGATTTGCAATTCTTATACACCGATGCAAAGAACCAATTTACAGAAACAATTTAGGGTAAGGTATAAGAAAAGCCAATAAAATACAGAAACAGTCACTCTCAAGTGGCCTACATGCTTGTAGAACTAGTCAGCCACCTAACTTAAGAATAATTTCAGTAAACCAAATTAGTGATGCTGCCAGTTGATGGGGTAGTAGAGCTGTAGAGGCTGGCTGAAAATTCCACAATATATACTGAAACAACAGACAGAGGTACACTGACCTGTCCAGGGATGAAGTCGTTCAGGATAATAGGAAGTCCTCTTATAAGTGCCTCTGCAATTGTACCAGGACCAGCCTGCAAATGCCAGAAAAACATGCATGTCATTCAGTCAGTGCAAAATACTAACACTGCAAGCAAGCAATTAGTACTCCGAAATAAACAGTCATCAGATCAGATAAAGCATCACAAGCCAAG
This sequence comes from Miscanthus lutarioriparius, assembly GCA_904845875.1. Lineage (NCBI taxonomy): Eukaryota > Viridiplantae > Streptophyta > Magnoliopsida > Poales > Poaceae > Miscanthus > Miscanthus lutarioriparius. The sequence continues at coordinate 97,040,731 of CAJGYO010000007.1, read as the reverse complement.
GACAAACTTTTGTGATGATGCAATCGCAGGCGGCCATCCACTTCTCCATCTGTGTTTCGAACCCTCTGATCTGATGAACGAAGACAAAAAGAGCTTGAGACGTCAGGCAACCACAACCAGCAGTTCCAATTCCATCCAAACCGTAAAAATGCAGAGGTATCCATCCATCCGAAATGCGCATCTAAACAAGGCATCCTCATGCTCTAGATACGGCATATTCATTCTCATGCAGACATGCATGGTACCTACCTTGACAGGGACCTTCCATCTGAGGGACTGCAGGGTGGACCGCAGCGCCTGGTTCCTGCCGCATATGACAACGACCTGCCCCATCCGGCGCCGTCTCCGGTGCTCGTAGAGCTCCTCACCGAGGGCCCTCGCGGTCTCCTCCACCGGACCCATCCCCTCGCCGCCTCCCATCAGCAGAACAGCGGGCAGCCGAGGATCCAGTCCAAGCTCTTTCCTCACTTCATCCTGTGAACCATGCGAGCCAGCCAGCAGAGGTAAGGTAAAGTAAGCCGTCGGCCGCCGGCGTCCCAGGCAAGGCATGACAAGGCAATGCAGGTCGATCAGAATTCGTACCTTGTCGAGCACGGCGCGGCAGAAGGAGGGCCGGATGGGCAGCCCGAAGACGCGGACCTGGGACGGGGCGAGGCCGCGCAGCAGGGCCCTGTTTGCCACTTCGGCGGACGGGCAGTAGCACCTTGTCACGCCGTGGTGGAACCTGAACCAAACCGATGTCAGCAAGACTATCTAGAAACTCCTAGTTGGCAAATGGCGAGGCTGATGCACAACACTGCACTGCACAGGACGAGGAGGAGGAGAAGCAAGCACGGTGGTGATTAGTGGTTAACATGCATGTGCGTACCATGTCGGGTGGCAGGTGTTGAGGTCGGTGATGACGGTGACGAAGGGCACCTTGGGGTGTAGGCTCTGCCACTTGAGCACCCACAGCGGGATGTGCTGCATCAGCGGGTGCACGCTGATGATGATGTCCGGCTCGTACTTCATGATCCCAGCCACCACCTCGCTGCATCCATTTGCAATTGCGTCGATAACAATAACTCAGAACATGTGCATCAGGGATGAATTGAATCAGTGAGAAAATTAAACTAAACAAGAAGACCAGCAGCAGCAGCAGCAATGGTGTATGATCAGGCAATGCAATGCTGCGGCTGTCGTCTGTCGAGTTAAGCGTACGTACTTGGCGTAGTAGTAGGCAAGCGCGGCGAGGTACATGCCGTGCACCCATCGCGGGGAGGTGCCGTGGAACGCCACCTTCCAGAGCCTCACGTGTCGGATCATGAACTTGTACGACCGCTCCATGTCGTTCAGCGGCCACCCGCCGTACTCCTTCCCCAAATCCGTCACGAACACCTGCGCCAAGCAATCCAACCAGCAAACTAATCTATCGACTTCATATTTCATCCATCCTTTATTTGTTTTGTTAGGGGAAAACTCCAAAATGTTCGCTGAAGAATTTGGAGCTCGATCGTCGATCGATTTCTTCTTCTCGAAGAAAGAATTCAAAAGAGTTCGAAAGGACTAGGAGCATTGGGCGGGCAGGCAGAGACGACGACGAACCTTGTAGGCGTCGCCGAACTCGATGCGGAAGGCGTCGCGCAGGGCCTCAGCCGAGGCGCGGTGGCCGCCGCCGGTGTCGCTCATCAGGATCAGCACGTTCCTCGCCGCCTGCTTCTGCTTGCCGCCGCCGCCGGCGGCGGAGACGCGGGTGGGCTCCTCGGAGAGCGCGGCGGCCAGGCCATCCCCGGGCAATCCACCGCCACCGCCCCCAGCCGCGCCGTCGTAGAAGGCGCAGCGGAGGGGCTGGTACAGCTGGCGCCCGCCGCCGCCGAGCACGCCGCCCAGCACGGCGTCGCGTATGGAGGTGGAGCGGCGGGGAGTGGCCACCGAGATCACCATGGCGGGCTGGCGGCGCTGGCGCGGGTTGCGGGGCCTAGGTATTCGAGCTCGGCGTGGACGGAGCCTCGCTGTTGCACACACGCGCGGCGAGAGCGCGGCGTGCAAGGCGGCGCGCGTGGAGAAGGTGGCGAGGCGTGGGAAGCAGGGGAAGGAGAGAGGCAGAGACAGAGGAGATGCTGCTGAGATGGATTACTTCTTTCACTTTGGTACCTCGTCATCTTGCTTATTATTTCTTTCTGGCGAACGGTCCTGGAATCAAACGCGTAATATTCCCTCCTAGATACTGGAATTATCCTCCAAGGCTATGGCATAACGTGACTTAAGAAATATTTGATTTGTCCATTTCACGAGCACGGAAATGTTATTTCGTAACGAAACATGACGCTTTGTTTCTCATTTTGAACGAGGAAATATCTTTATCAGTATGATAAAATTTTGTGTTGCTAGCCGAAACCAGTACATGCCATTTTTGTATGTATTTGATACTTCCGTTTCACAAGCACAAATATTTTTTTCGAAACAAAACATGGTGTTCTATTTCTCATTTCAAATGAGAAAATCCCTTCATCAATATGTAAAATTTTGTGTTGCTAGTCTAAACCAGTACATACTACTTAAGTCCCCCTTTGGAACACAGGTGAGAAAACACATAAATATGGTAGAAATGCATGTGCAAACCTAAATAATTGTGTAAGATTATGTGTTAGGGTGGGTACAGAAAAAACTAAAAAATTTTAAATAAATATTAAGAACCAATTCATGTTACTTCTTTATTCAACACTACTACTTGATTAGGATAAATAAGAAGTAACAGAAATTTCCTTAAGAACATGATACCTTAAGAACAAATTTTCTGTAAAATTATGTGTGTGGCAGGGTACAAGAATAAAGTAAAAAATTCTAAAGGAATCTTAAGAACAGTTTAAGAACAAAACACAGGAATGTGGTATCCTGTCCTAGCAACTTCAACAATTTAGCTATTCTTGTTTTGAAGGCTATTTTAGCATTATTATAGCAAAAAGTTAGCTCCAATAGATATGCTATCCGGCTTTGTAAAATAGCAAGCCGGCTATTCCATGATTTTAGGTGGTCATATAAAGGCAACCAGGGCACTAGCTATCTAAAGATGAGAAATAGTAAGGTTATTGTAGACCTCTTCTTTTTTGAGAAGTTTTTTATTTTAAAAAATGGCTAAACTATGGAATTTGGTCACTCATTTTAGCCAAACTTGTTTTCCTCTCACAACAAATCAGCGAATAGTACTTTTTAGCCTGGCTTTTCAACAAAGCAAACAGGGTATTGTTCGTCATTGTTCCTTGTGCTTGTGCATATGGAACCAGAGGGAAGGGAATTTTTCCTTTAGTTTTCCTGTGACATATTCTTATCAACCAAAGGCTGCTACAAGAAATAAATTCTTTAGAAAGTGAAATTCTACAGTCAAATTTCTCCTTTTTTATACATAGGTCGTCCATTTGGCTTATTTTAACTATATGAGATCCGCACTTTGACACCTGAAACTCCGTTACGAGTAGTCTTACTATGCATTTGAACATTGATGTCAGAAAGGATGCCTACCCTGGTCTGGGCCTATTTTGGGTTCGGCCCATCCACGTGGGCGGGCGGGCGATCTGTTTGCTTCCTTCCTCAATTCAGCTCTTTTTTTTTTTGGCTGACAGCGGCCACCGCCCATCATCGTCCTCTCAATTCTCATCGGTGATCGGCTCATAGCACTCCAGTCGACCTTTTTTTTTTTGACAAGACCACTCCACTCGACCTTGCATAAATGCATAGTTGCATCGCATTGGATTTGGTTTGGTTTTGGTTGGAGCAAGTTCGTTTTGGCGGGTAGCGTTGCAGTGGCAGGCGAGCACAGAGGGGATCGGAGAGCATCAATTCCATCCACCTTGCTGGGGTGAGTTGGCCAAGAAGGCCGGCAGCAAGAAAGAGGAGGACAGATGGTGCCCTGCGCCCAGCAGCTGCAGCTGCCCACCGCTCCTCTCCGTCAAGCGGGCAGGATTCCGCATCGCCGCAGCGGCCGTACCATCGCCGCCATGATCTCCGCCTCCGCCTCCTCCGGCACCCCCAACCCCGTCGTGGTACGGTGCTGATTCCCTTCCCTTCCCATAAGGCTAGGTTCCGTCCTCCTCTTCCTCCGTCTCGGCCTCAGCCCCTCCTGCTCCTCTCCCGTTTGCAATGTGCTTCTGCAGCTCGGGTGCGGCGGCATCTCCGTCGACTACCTGGCCACGGTGGCGTCCTTCCCCAACCCCGACGATAAGATCCGAAGCCTCGCCCTCAAGTTGCAGGGGGGCGGCAACACTGGCAACGCGCTCACTGCAGCTGCACGCCTCGGCCTCCGTCCCAGGATCATCTCCAAGGTCCATTCTTGATTTCCCTCTCCCTTCCCTTCAACTGGATGCAGCTAGTCAACGCATCACCTTGCTCTAATGCATAAAAGAATCCATCCATCCATCCATTCCGTCGGGATCAGGTAGCCAACGATGCTCAAGGAAGAAGCATCCTCAACGAGCTCCAATCTGATGGCGTCGACACATCCTACATCCTGGTGCGAATTGCTATCCCTCAACGATTCAGTGCCAATCACTCCGGTGCTAATATCACTGTCCTCAAGAATGCTGCATCCATCCTCTTTTTTTTCAGGTGGCAGAGAACGGGAATTCACCATTCAGCTACATAATAGTTGATGAGCAGACGTGAGTTCACTTGACAAGCTCCCTCTCTTGTGAACGTCCCCTACTTTTCATCCTGGAACAGGGATGCCTTTTTATTTAGCCCAATTATCTTACTGAATTATATTCGAACATCCCCTTTTGACTTTTAGGAAAACTCGTACATGTATACACACTCCTGGTTCTCCGCCCATGGTACCAGAAGAGCTCACAAAGGCAAACTTGTTGTCCGCTTTAGACGGCGCGGACATCGTCTACTTCGATGTACGATTGCATGACACTGCTTTGCTTGTTGCAGAAGAGGTAATTTCTTCCAGGCACAATCCCTCTTAGTGCACAAGAACAAAACAAAATATAGTCCCCTATTTCTGTAGTTTTGATTGCAAATAGCTTATAATAAATAGATATGGCTTGGAATAGGAAAGTTGTTTTTATTTTCTCCATGTTGTCAGCCTACAACTTCTGTTGCATTAATGCCACGCATAAGCCTTTTTATGGTTCGTTTTCTCCTTTCTGTACTGCTACTGAGACTGACCTATGTTTATGGAACAATCCAGTGCAGGCAAGTCAAAGAAAAATCCCTATTTTAGTTGATGCTGAAAGAAAGAGGGAAGGGCTGGACGAGCTTCTTAATTTTGCATCTTATGTTGTATGCTCAGCAAAGTTTCCTCAGGTAAGCTGTTGGATTGCAGAAGAGCATAAGTGCATTAGCTCAAGACATGCCCAGTTTACTGTAGTCAAGTTTTACTATAAATACATTGTTTTTTTACTAGCTTCTCCTTGTAGCAATGAAAACCACTTACATTTCCTCTGGCTGAGGCAAGAATTTTCTTTATATACTTCTCATGGTGTATGGCCCGCTTTCATATTATTTATGATGCAAAAGTGTGTTGGCTTTGCTTTACTGTAATCTAGCTTAGAGTGGTAACTGTAGTTGGATTAGCATAATTAAATCAGGTGGTTGGCAACAAAATTTCATTGTGCTGGATATTTTGGAATTCACTAAGGCTTTGGCCTTTGGCATATGTTTACCACTTTCAGTTCTCTGGTATCTTGTTGATTAGTGATTACATTCTTTCCACCTGATCTAAATTTGTAGGCTTGGACAGGAGCCTCATCAACACCTGTTGCTTTAGTATCCATGCTTTCAAGGTTACCAAACATCAAATTTGTTATTGTAACTCTGGGGGAGAAAGGTTGCTTAATGCTTGAGAGAAGCATGACAGGTTAGTTTACCGTAGCTCTATGTGTTAATGTTAGTTAAGTATATTAGATATGACAAGGATACAGGGGATTATGTATTCTATCATCAAAGGATCCAGTGATATTTTTTTTCTTCTTTTTTGGAAAAACACACACATGTTGCAGATGCTTCTGAAGCAGGGGAAATAGATGCAGAGGCTTTATTCGAATCACTAGAGAAGAAAGTTGACCAGAGTTCCAATATACCAAAATGCATTGCTTCCAAGGTATGATGCCTTACAAGTTACAATGCATATGGGCTGGGTGTATTTTTCCACATATAGCTACATTCCTCTATCATCTTGAACTATATCTAGAAATATAATCACAGGGTTGGAGCTGCAATACACTTTTTTGGTTTCAAAATTAAAATTGAAATAAGGGGCATCACCGCATCAAAATCTCTGCTTCTAGACTAGCACATCTTTTGGAGTATATCAGTGGCAATCTGTATGAAATTATTGAGTCATTATGCTCACAATTTTGAATAGTATTTTCCTAATCCATTTCTTTATGCTTCTGTTTGTTTTCAGCCAAACTTGAGAATACGCGCAGATGGAGTAGGCTCGATAAGTGGCAGGTTACTTCTAGGTACTGCTGAAGTTATACCACCTGGTGAACTTGTAGATACAACTGGTGCGGGAGATGCATTCATTGGAGCAGTTCTATATGGTCAGTGTGCGACGTTTCCTTTTCGACGCCACATATGACTACAAAAACTGGTTCTTCTGTTTATTGCTTCTATTTTGTTGGTGAAGCTAGTCAACTTCCTTTTTTGAAATCAGTTGTGTCAAGCTAAGCAATTAGTTTCCTGTGTTATGCCGATATAATGGTCTGTACCAAAGTTGTTGAAGTTCTGGTTACATAATGCTCTTTCCATTAACCTAGTAACTACTGATGACTACAATACCAAAACAAATACAGTACACGACCTGCTTGCATCTGATTGTTGTTTCTTTGTGATCTCAACCAGAAACACTTTGTTTAGTTATAAATTTGATTACTGAGTCAGTTTTGAAATGTTTACTATGTGGACTAATTGTTTTGTTCTTTTGGACTAGGTTTATGCACTGGCATGCCACCAGAGAGGATGCTGCCTTTTGCTGCACAAGTGGTAAGGCACTTTTTATTAATGTGGTCTCTGTTGATCAAACTAGTTAAAGAAGGAAGTTGCCACTAGTAATTGCGCATTGCAATGCATGGCTGCTGCTTACTTTGTTCTTGTTGACTCTCAAATTTGATGCCCCCTGGTGATGTGATCATGTCCGAACAATTCTCTTATAAATCAAAGTGTTTGTGCAAAATATGCAGGCTGGTTGCGGTTGCAGAGGTTTGGGGGCTCGAAGCAGCCTTCCCCATCGCACAGATCCACGCCTGGCTGGCTATTGATCTGAATTCAGCAGGACTGCATCCTGTTTGACCACCTGCCTGCACCCGTCCAATGGTTCTGAATATTCCAATAGGATCGGATACAATAAGATGCATAGCTTGTAAGAAAGCAGATTGCAGCAGTAGCTATTAGCAGCACATCAAGACTATGTTAAAAGCCCCTGAAAACTAGAGGTTTATTTCCTTTGTTTACCCATATATTATTATTTTGCGGAAGATTATGTTGTTCCGGAGCCCTGATTTGATTTATAGTCATATATATACGGCCCATTTGGTGGTTAGGATCCTAGTGTGGAGCCATCTGACACAATAGCATGGATGCTAGAGTAGTTCGGAAGCTAGTTCACAAGTTTCCTAACTTTGATGTATGCCATGTAATGTACTGTCCAAGAGTCAGCATCAACTACCAGCCTGTTCGCTTGTTTGTTTCAGTCAGGGCTTATCAGTCAGTGAGCAGTGTTTTTCTCTCACAATAAACCAGCACCAGCCGGGTTTATCAGCCCAGAAACCAATCAGCAAACAGGCTGTACATCAGTTTGCCTCAAGCCTGTTGTGTTTGACTCGAGGATTTTCCATAGCCTGTTTCACATACTGTAACCAACGATTGAGTTGAGCTGGGTTATTGTTGCATCTTCCATTAAGGGCTTGTAAACTGGTAGTGGATCTCATGCATTGAATTGCATTCTCGAGACAAGTTTAACAAATAACTTTGGATATAAATCTCTACAGTTGGGGCTCACCTGCTTTTTTTAAGGTTCAAAAAAAAAGGTGAATTGTCAAAAATGATACAAAATCTGATTGTCACGAGGTCTGCCCTAATAAAAGTTAAAGGTTGAGTTATGAAAATGATACAAAATTGATTGTCACGAGATCTAGAATTTTTCAAAAAAAAATATTAAATTTTCTACCAATAAATTTTCCACCCAAATCTTCTTTCGCAAACCCATGTTCAGGCTTTTGCATGGTTGGCCCAGTACCGATAAGGAGGTGGCATTTAAGCCACATACAGCCCACGCGCCACAATCTTTCACCCGGCCCACGCGGCCCGAGCAATGGACACATGAATGGGCTGGCAGCCTGGCACACTACCCAGCCCATGTAGCCACGTCGTTCTGCGTGCAGCTCATATAAAAGGCACCCCCGTATCCGGTAGGGTTTTCTTCTCGCGCCGCCGCGGTACACCACCCAGCCGAATCCCCCACCCGTACCCGGAGCAGAGGAGAGATGGCGGAGAGGAAGGGAGGAGCGGCCAGGAAGGAGGAGGTGGTCACCAGGGAGTACACCATCAACCTCCACAAGCGCCTCCACGGCTGGTACCTCTCCTCCTTCTCGCCACCTTGCTGCGCGCTGCACACTGTTCTCGCTGCGAGATCCGGTTCGCTCGCGAGATTTCGTTTCTCTGCAGATAGTATTTATTTTCGTTCTGCTGCAGATAGTATTTATTTTCGTTCTGCTGCAGATAGTATTTAGGTGCGGTAGCAGGTGGTGTTTTTCTATTCGATACTACTCGTAGACAAGATCTCTCGGTTCCGCAGTTCCTGGGGCTCAACTAGTGTATGTTCTATGCGATCAGTTATATTCTCTTCGTACTTTGCATATGACCACGAGGAGATGAAACAATTCGACAACGTTGCCTGCTTGCTTTGTAATTTTTATAGTGGCACTTGTTTGATATTTTCTTCATTTCATTTGCTAATTACTTGAAAGGTAAATGCAATAAGCATCTAGCACCGCCCATTTTTTCCATTAAGAATTGCAAAATTTGCTACCAGTTAGGAATCGATGGACCTGCCTTAAGAAGATATAGCCTGTATATGCTCAATTAACATTCTTATAAGGGGCCGTTTGGATCCTTTCATTTGGAGGAATTGAAATCTACTTAATAAATTAGACTATTTGGCTTGGAATTTGACATTCCACGACTTTCCAAAGTTCACATATAAGCCTATCTTAAATTCATAGGGTGGGAGATGGAAATTGATTCTATAGATCACCATTCTATGTTTCTACTTTGCAACTTATAACACGCTCTTCAACTTGCTCCCCTAAGTTAGAAATGCAACACATAAGTATCTCTCTCATATAGCCAAAAATAATACACAAATATAACCATATTAGCTTAATTAATATGTGTCTAAATTATGATTATTAAAATGAATTCAATTCCAAGGATCCAAATGGGGCCTAAGGTAAAATTTTAGTGACTGTTGGGTGCTTATATACCATGCAAGGCTTAGAAGCCTCAGGAGACTGTGCATTCATTGATTTTGGCATTGTCTGCATGAGTATAGACTCAAATAACCAAGCATGAATTGAAAGTTGGCTGCTTTGATTGCTTGTTTAGCTTATTTGTCTAGAATCAAAATCATTTGGATCCAATGTGTCCGTATATTGTTCCATTTCATTTCAGTTGCTGAATGCCTATCCAAGTGTCTTATATCTGAATGGCCTCTTCTTATTTCTGCTTAACCTTGTACTGTTATTGGAACTGAAGGTTACTGAATGCCATGGTCCCACTTTCTTCTTACCAACATTTTCGTATGTTTGGCAGCACATTCAAGAAGAAGGCACCCAATGCTGTCAAGGAGATCAGGAAGTTTGCTTGAGAAGGCTATGGGCACCATCGACGCCAGGATTGATGTGAAGCTCAACAAGCACATCTGGAGCAGCGGAATCAGGAGCGTGCCACGGAGGGTTCGTGTGAGGATTGCCCGCAAGAGGAACGACGAGGAGGATGCCAAGGAGGAACTCTACTCCCTTGTCACCGTCGCTGAGATCCCAGCAGAGGGCTTGAAAGGACTGGGAACCAAGGTCATTGACGAAGCGGATTAAGCTATCACATTCTCTACATCTTTAGAGAGCTCTTAGTTTGTATTTGCAACAGCAAACCTTTTGTATCCAAAGAAGTTTTGTACTCTGGTACTGTGATCGACATCACAAAGTTGTCTATTTCCTCAATCGAATTACATGGCTAGTTCTTTCGTTTGTGCTTTACATTCTCAGTTGTGTTCCTTGGATATATGTAAATCGTGAGTATGGTTTAGCAACTTCGTGGCTTGGAATCTCCCATTTCAATGACAGGTGACTTGTAATCTCCCATTTAAATGAAGGGTGAATTCTCTTTTAGCTGAAACATATGTCCGACAAGCTTGACTAAATTGTTGAGATTTGTTGTGAAAGATTTGAGGAACATTTGTTCACTAGTATTTGTGATGGGAATGCTAATTGATCAGCCATCACAATCCAGGTGGCAGCTGGCTGCAAATGTTGTGGGGTATTGGTTGAGGAGAAGACACCTGCATTGAGAATTTGATCAGGTCACTATGTATGATCAAACGCCAAGCTCCACATCAAGTTGCATTGAACTTAATGGATCGGCGCAATCCCATCCAAAGTAGCATCTGCAGATGGGGAGTCACCGTCGGCGGCCGCCGTCCGACTGCGATTGGTTTCCGTTGGCCCGTCACCATACACTGATATGTTAAGAATAGTGGAGACAGCTCAAAGGTAAGTGTCTCAAGTGCCCATCAAATTGTTAGGTGAAGAGAATGTCATATATCATTATACAATTGTAGCTCAATACTGCATTAGTATCTTTGCCGACACCCTACAGGCCTACACAACAGTGGCCTGGTAAACATACTTTCATTTCACAAACTTGCACCGTCCATAGTGTTATTCGTATGTATCTGAGTTTTGCTGCTATACTACAAAAGAGCTACATATATAGGATTGTGGGAATGTACTGTACAAGAAAGTGTTGCATTTTACTGTAAAGAATGCTGAAGGGCCTACGCAAATAGGGACTTCTTTTGCTCTCATGGGGCAGCTGTAGAAGAGATTTTAGGTTTTACAGGTTTATCCATCACCGTTGCTCCAACCATACTTCTCTTAGGAGTGTGTATCTTGTATTCTCCATAGAAACTCCTCTCTGAGAACTGAAATGTGCGAAACCGTTTGATGGTGAAGGTGGAGCGCTCCTGTCGATTAGGGATGCAAGGGGAGAATCCAGGTCATCAAGGTCATCATCACTGGTATACCCTCTTCTCTGCACCATTGAGGCTTTCCTGTCCAGCTTTGCGCCACCTCCTATGTCTGCCACTTTCTCTGCCGCATCCACCGTTGAAGGTGCACGGTACACTATAGGAGCAGCGATGCATGGAAACACATTGATCACATCTTTGTTGGTGTGACGCTCCAGCAAGCTCTGCATAGCATAAGTATGTATCAATGCATTTGAGTGATATTGTCAGCAAGATAATATGTATAAGGCTGGAGTTGAAAACGAGAGTGGAACAAACCTCAGAATTCAGCTCTTCTAAGACTGTGCTAGGAACCGCATCAGGGCAAAACTCATCTGGGGTGAAGTTGCACAGGATTCTTGTCACTAATTGAAGGCCAATTGAAGGGCAGACCTAAGAAAGACATTAAAAGGTTAACCACGGCGGAATTGATGGTTACATAACAAGAGGAAACAGTATAATAATTTGCCGGTTGCTATGCACAAACACTGACCTCTTTCCTGATAGATTTTTCAAGAAGCATGTCCTTTGGGAGCATCAGGAGATCACTTAGTTCATTAAGCAGTTGAAATGATTTTGTTTCAGCTCTGCCTCTTCTTTCATCTTCAACATCTCCTATGTCATCAGAATCATCATCATCTATGCCAAGCTTATCTGTCAGCCATCTGGACCAGTTTCCAATCTGCATAGTCATTTTATTTCATATAAATTCGTTGTTTGAGGTGAGGTGTAATAGCAAGATCCAATCGCATTTGTATCTAGTATTGTTCCTTAGCAAGCTACATCCTGACAAACAACTCATAACAATTACAAAAAAAAGGGAAATGGTAGTAACGCACAAAAAGCGAGTGAATCAGGCACGTACAGAGTTCTTCAGCTGCGCGCCTGACCCAAAGCTTAGATCACCAGCTGGAATTGGTAGGACTTTTGGGTCAACAATTGGGTCAGATATAGGGTCTGTTGGTATCTCACTTGCTGATTCACGAAGGATGGCATTAAACATGGCAACATCCAAACGGGCTACACATTGTTCCATCACCTAATAATGAAGAACCCGTTTAGTTCAGAAATATATTTGCAGTAACAAAAAAATGCTTATTCTTTCAAATTAAGGATTTTTTAAAAAAATACCAGTTTTGCTAATACTGGTAAACAGCCACACTCATGTCCACCAGCACGAAGGGGGCACATTCTGCTGAATGCATCGTGAAATGCAGCTTTCCACAGGTTAACAGAAAAGGTGCCCTGCTGCTGATCACCCAAAGCAGGACCTAACACTCTACCAGCCTTTGGAGTTGATGAGCCTTCCGCCCGTTTTTGCATGTGAGGAGTTAGTGCCTGGAAGAGAAACATCCTTAAGAAAACTGACAGCATGAAGAATGAGAACATATTCAGATAACACGTAGGCCATAAGAGACAGTGACTTTTTTTTTCTTAAAAAAAACACCAGACTAGGACAGGATGTTCCCAGCTTCATGAAAGTGTCAGTCAGAATGTATTGTCTAAGACAGACACTTACCTGCCACCATACTGTCTCAACAATGCGAGAAAATATCCAAGATTCGATCTTCTCTAATGCAGCCAAAAGTGTACTTGTTTCCTGCCAATCATCTGGCATCTGCATTGCAGCAAGTTTGTCTTGCTTGCCATTGGAGTTGTTTCTCCACAGCATTGTCATAGATTTCCCATCAAGTTTTTTGGCACCACCATTCATGTTCATAGTCGTCATGGATGGAGTAAATTGATGTGAAATGCCAAAAGTTTGTACAATTATCTCCCTGAGGACAACTGTGTTGGACAGCCAGAATGTCAGCCTATAACAAGAGTAGTTTGTTAGTTAGAGGATTTTGTTTGGGTATTGTTGTGCTGGAGCTAAAATTCAGATTAACTGTAGCTAAGTTATACCTCGAAGCATCATTGCTACTGGACTTTGCAACAAGAACGAGACCAGAAGCAATGCTTTTAGCTACTGAAGCTCTCTTATCTTCAGACCAAAACTTGGATGCATGGATATATAGCCTAGAAAGACGCTTGAGCTGGGGTGTGCAACTTATGTGCTGAACTTCCATGCTCGGGCACTACAGAGTACAGGGAAACTTCAAGAGCAGCAACTTCACGAAGTTCCTGTTCCAACTTGTCAATTTTCAACACTAATTCCCCATTGCCTTGACCTACAACTGATTTTCCATGATCAACTACCTTGTCTTCGATATCAGGAATTTCATCATCAGTACCAGTACTCTGATCACAGTGTGGAGCTTCATCTAACACATCGATCTCCTTGGCCTCCTCGGTGCCTTTATCATCAACAGTTCCAGCATCACTGATTATATCATCTGTTTCCTCGGACAATTCTGATGGAGGGCGGGAAGGAATTTTTGTAATTTCTGGTTTTCTAACTTCAACAGCCTTAGCAGCACTAACTGTTTTCTTTTGTTTCTGAGACTTGTTCTGTACATTGTTTAATCCTTTATGTTGCAGCTTGTTTTGAGGTTGACGGCTGGTGCTGCTTTTTGTCGTTCTGGGGCTGTTATCTTTTGTCTCCTTTTTACTGAGCTTCCTTGGAACCCGAGACTCACCTTGTGATGAAAAGGAGTCTCTAGTAGGTACATAATCTGATCCAATCCCCTTCTTCTCATCTCTTCCCTGCCCATTATCTCTTGCGCCCATTTCAGGTACTTCAAATTGTTAGAAACTTGATGCCTGCAGAAATAACAAGCACAGATGGTTAAATTGTTCTAGCAACTTTTGCAAACTGATCAGCCTTGCAAGCATGTTCAAATAAATATAATGCTGATGACACTTGGATCAGAATTAAGAAGAAACAGGAGATCCAGAAAAGGTGCTCATACTAAAAGGAGAAACCTTCATCTCATTAAAGAAAAATGTGACCAACCAAGGAGAATCAGGTGGTTTTTTTAGTTAGGTACTTGAACAAGATTGAGCGGCACTTTGGTGATCCAAGCAGCTCTACAAAATTTAGTGCTAGCTAATGAACAGTAAGGTCATCGAATTCAAAAGCTTATCTTAAACATGACTACCAATCAAAATTGCCAAAAGATGGTTACCATAGTAGAGATACGATAAAGTGGGAAAGTGATTAAATTCCCACCTAAATAGGAAAACGCACCACCAAACCACTCTAGTAGGAGTAAAGACAGTAGCATCATAGAAAAATTGCCAAACATGCATCAGAAGCCACTCCCTAGACCTTCTTTCCCACACCAATCATGAAACAATAACAGCTGCCGGAAATCACCAATCACAACCCAAAGCGGGGTAGGCTGGCCCAGGGCAGAGCCTCCTATAGCGGCAAGGAACAGGCAATTCAATACTCCGAGTACACGAGCAGCTTAAGTAGGAGAACATTCCTTCATAAATGCGGACGGAACAGCATCACCAATCCAACCAGACCGCCGCCACGAAATTCTATGGCCGCAACCACCTTGCCGGTCGTACGGGAGCGGATCCGAAGAAGGGAATAGTAGCAAGGCAACCAGGAAGCACCGAGGCACCTCGTCTAGGCGCCGGGATTCAGAAATGCGGATCGCGGACTAGCGTCCGTCAAGCGTGATCGTGTCCCCACGCGCTTGATCCGTCGCTTGAAAAAAAAAACTCAGGAGACAAGCAGATCATCAATGCTGCTGTCGCGGAACACACAAAGGTCCCCAACTCAGGTGGAGCGGCAGAGCTGCTGGTAGAATCCCTCCCCGGAATCGAGAACCGAAGCAAGGGAAAACTTCGAAACAAGTTCAAATCCAGGGCGAGGCAGTCACCGCGGCGTAACAGAGATCCGGCGGAGGATTCCGTTCCGCGGGGACAGGGCTCCTCCACACATAACAAGGGAGAGCGAAACCGCTGAAGGGAGCAGTGGGGAGAGAAGCGAAGAGCAGCGCCTCACCGTCTCCGCGTCGGCCGGCTAGGCGCAATCACCAGCAGCAGACACCAACAAGTCGCCAACCGCCGCGTGATCCAATGCGGAAGCGAGGGCGAGCGAGCAGCAGGCCGCCGGCGCGCTTCGGTTCGCGGCTGCCCGTGCGGCGTGCGGAGGGGAGATCGTGGTGGGCGGGGTGGGCGAGCGGGCGGTTGCTCCTCTGCTCTCTGCTCTGCTTAAATCCAGCGTCAGGGAGGCGAGTGTGTTGTGTGTGTCTGTGTGTATTTTCTTTTTTTCTTTTTTCTTTTTCCGGCTTGGGACTTGGCCTGGTCCGGTCACCGCGTGGTGAGATGCACGCGGGCAAGTGGGCCCTCTATTTTTTTTTATCATCAAGTGGACCCTCTTGGCTGTATCGTTGCCCTCTTCGCCGTCCGAATTTGATTTTACATGTAATTCTTTTTTCTTTTCAGGCTATTTTTTTAAAGCATCTTTTCAGGTTTTGGTTTTGAGTTTTTGGCAAGTCATATTGTCGTGTGATGGTTTCCGTATGTTTTCTTTCTTAGATTTTTTTTTGTCATTTGGCGAAGTGACACATCCACAACGACGTCTGCGGCCACGACCATGACCACGCTATGGAATTAGTTATTTTCATATATCCTCTAATTAATTGTGCGCAAGTAATATTTAACATGTGGTAAATCATATTTTGTGTAGAAAACTCCTCATTAGAACTTAGAAGTATGAAAACTTACATTACCACCAATAGCATTGCAAAAATTTGTCTTCACTATCTAGGACCGCTTCAAGTTTTTTTTTTCCTATCTAGCATTTTTGTCAGATTTTAGAGTATATCCTGTTAGGATTCCATTAACTATATATTATTTTGACCAAAATACTCTTATGGTAAGACTCTATCTTCGAAAAGTTATATCTTTTTTATATAACGCCAGATGAAAATAATTTTTATATAAAAATTATAGCTATTGACGAAATCTACAATAGTTTCGAGTTTTTCATTTGAGGTCGTCAAGATGTTAAAAAAATAATATACCTTTTCAACAACATATTAATCACGTACCAGAGCATGTTGCCTTAGAAAAATTATATCATTCTTTTATAGTGTCGTGTAAAGATATTTTTTATATTAAAATCATAGCTCCTGATAAGATCTATAACTTTTGAGTTTTATTTTTTTATTTGAGGTAATTAAGATGCTAAAAAATTGATATAAATTTTCAGTAGTATATTAATCGACTCTTCTTCTTAGAAAAATAATATCTTTCTTATATGGTGTTAGATAAAGATACTTTTTCTATGAATGTTGTAGCTTTCGATAAGATCTATAACTTTCTAGTTTTGAGTTTTTTTATTTAAATTCATTTAAATTTAAAAAAAATGCTACAAACTTTTACTAGCTTTTCATCGTGTAATGGGGCTTGCTATAAGCACTAGTACGCGCCAAAAATTTATATTAATTTTTAGCTTCTTAACGATCTCACGTGAAAAAACTCAAAACTAAAAAGTATAATTAGTCATACACAGACATAATATTAACAACTCATTAAATTGTTGTTAAGTGTGGAGACAATGCCAAATAACAATATGGGCAAACGTGTTTTTACATGGCGCACTTAACGTTAGGATGGACTGAAATGCTAGGTAGGGCACTAAAACTTAAAATTCAGTGCTATCGAAGGAAGAGGAAGTTTTCATAGTTCTAAGAGAGAATTTTCTCTATTTTTTTAAAGTTAAATTTTCTCTATTTTGTGTGCACGGCTATCTCCGCCTGCTTGTTCATGTTCTTTTTCCTCTTTTTTCCATTTTCGTTCTCTTAAACTTTTTTCCTCTCTTTGTAGTTTCTCTAGATCAAGTATAAATGCCTCCTCAAACGGATACCCATTATATCCAAGATTCATACACCGTCTTTATTTATATCCAAGATTCATACACCATCTTTATGGGAGGCACATGGTACTCCGCCCTGTTCGCTTGGCTTATAAGCCATATTTTTTTAGCCAAAGAACAGTATTTTTCTCTCACAACAAATCAACCAATAATATTTTCAACCATGGCTTATAAGACAAGCGAACATGGTACTCATCATCGAATCGGCGTGTCATTTATATAACTTTTGGCCCCTCCACATTGTCCATGTCTTTGTAAGTGATATCATCTTTAATTTGCCACGGTATTTTAAAAAACCAACCTATACAAGATTATTACATAATGAATAACCACAAAAGAACAAAGAAGCTGTCCTTCGTCAATCTCGACTGGGTCCTACCCTTCTTTATCGCCACCTTTGATTATCAATGCCCTGTTCGCTTGGCTGATAAGCCATGACTGAAAGTATTATTGACTGATTTATTCTGAGAGAAAAATATTGTTCATTGGCCGAAAAAATACGGCTTATAAGCCAAGCGAACAAGGCGCATATCATCCTCCTCTTTTAAATGTTCCTTTGAACCTTTATTCTTCTTCCAAAGTTTCTCAGTCGGGGCATCACTTTCTTCTTGAATCTTTCCTTACACACATGCAACATGCACCAAATATTTCCACTCAAAACATTCGTTCGTTTATGCTCTGTTGTTGATTACAGATCCTTTTTGTTCAGGGTGTGCGTACGTATATTTGTAGAAATAAATGTACATGCGTGTATGTAAACGTCTACGTTTGTACTTGGTTAAAAAAAAAACAAGTCGTACTTAGATGATGCACCAGATCGAAGACATTCCCTGCAAACGTGCCCAGCTCTGCTGACCTAATTACCTAAGACGATCTACCACCCTGTACGTGGAAGATGTTTCTCTTCTCCCACTTGCTCCTGTCTTGACCTCACGAAACACGACATATTCTCACACCGTCGCACGCCGCTCGTTGTCTGGCACGGCGTTGACAATATGACTCACTCGAAAACCTGGGTTTCTTGATCCCTGTAGTATGTGCTGTGCTAGCTGCAGACTTCAGAGATCAACATCTCATCACCCCGTAGAAATCTGCATTCTTGATCCACTGTATAAATTGGGAGAAAGTGGAGCTAGCTCTGTTGGTCGAGCGTGTAGATATATACCTAGGACCACCTAGGTTCAAGTTCTCGCTGAGTGCCTATTTTCTTCTTATTAATAGTAATAATGTTAATTAATATTATAAAATTTCTCATAGGTTGCTCAAGTTTTTTTACAATATAAGTTAGAAGTATCTAACAAAATATATCATCTCATATAGAAAAAAGGTTACATATTATGAGAATGTTTTTATAATTGGGCTTGTTTGGATACATATGGCTAATTACTAGTTGGGGTTAAAAATTAGCCTAAATTAGCTATAACTGGTTAGCTAGTTGGCTAACAACTAGTTGAATATTTGGCTAAAAAGTTAGCCCACTTATTAGCCCTCCTGATTGATGCACTAGAGCTAATTTTAACTAATTTTTAGCTGGCTAGCAATTAGCTCTTGTATCCCAATAGGCTCATGGTATTGTGTGCCAGTCTTATATTTAAAAAAAAAAATTGAAGAGTAGTCGTAGGTAAAATTGTTTGACTTAGGACAGACAATCTAGATGCATTATATTTTTTATCTCACAAAATAACTACAATTGTTTGTAGTTCCTAAAAAAAACTTTATCGTTTGTACATAATCACTCAGTATGGCGTCTCCGGTCTCCACATGGCAATTGGCATGGCCTTCTGTCTCCCTATAAACGCTAGGGGTGGAGCTGGACAACACTAGTACGCTATTGTTATCATCACTCACTCCATGTTCCATGCTACCCTTGTGCAGCAAACATGCGTACGTGCTCCATTGGCACCCTATCAAGAACCGAAGATCCCCAATCATGTCGCCGAAAGAAACCAAACAAAAGAACGTATTCTCACTTGTGCTGTTGTGCAAATGAAGAAAAAAAAACAAGAATAAAAAAGCGACCCTTCCCCTTTCCTTCTCCAAGCATCTTTCATTTCATTTTATATATACATTGCATATAATAAAAAGAGTGGTGACCTGACTCCGATGCGACCAAAGTGGCAAAAGTGCCGTGCCGGATGCAACCGGGAGAAGCTGTCGGTGGTGGTACAAGCCACCGGCCACCTCCGGTAGCCGTGGTGCGTATCACAGAATTTGGCTCATGTTCGAGTGCTGAGACCGATCGACCAATCACCAGACATGGCAAGCCGGCCTTGCCTTGGCCTTGTTCTCTCGCCCAAAGTTGCCATCAGATGGCAATATGTCATGGCACCTGCTCGATAGGACACTGACTTGGGTTTATGACGAAAACGAGCTCTCGAGAAACAAATTCATGCCCAATTAAACAAAGCGGCCAAGCCATCGTGTCTCGTTAAGGATGTAAGGTCGCCAGCCACCGGCAATGCTGCTCAGAGTCGACCGGATTGCGCCACGTGGGCCCCTGCAAATAGACCATTTCTATGCTTCCTGTGCCAACAAACCCCCACACGATTTATCGTCTATCGCTGACGGTCGGTGAGAGGGCCTTTTCAGTTCTCATTATCATAGTCTGAAAACATGGCATCCATCCATCCATCCATCCATCCTGACCAAAGATTGAGGCCTTTGGAAAAAGCATTGTTTAGACGCTTGGAATCGTATGTGCACTGAGCAAGCACTGAAATGGTGGTGTCTGGTGAATGGATGCACTTACAAGTTACTACCACAGAAACTTCGGGCCTGTTTGGTTCCTGCAGGACCTCCTAAAATTCCTATCACATCGAATGTTTGGACACATACATGAAGTATTAAATATAGACTAATTACGAAACTAATTGCACAACGTGCGACTAATTTACGAGACGAATCTTTTAAGCCTAATTAGTTCATGATTTGATAACGTGTTGCTACAGTAAACATATGCTAATGACGGATTAATTAGGCTTAAAAAATTCGTCTCGCAAATTAACCTCCATCTATGTAATTAGTTTTATAATTAATCTATATTTAATGCTCCTTATTAGTATCTAAATATTCAATGCGACATGAATTTTAAAGAACCAAACACCCCTTCGTGCCCAAACAGCTCGCCAGTGATGATCAGTCATGTCGCTGGATACAAAGACAGCAACAGGAGTTGGTAACTGGGTACTGACTGACCTGGAGTCACGTTTCAGTAACGTTTGGAAGGTGAAGGCAAACGCACGGGCTGACAAGGCCACCGCACCACACATGACACATGCACCTGCGCAAACGCAGCAGCAGAATGATGGTTAGGAAAGCAATGTTTCGTTTACCTCCATCTGGGATGAGCGGAGACGAGCTATAGTACTATACATATCCGCTGGAGCAGCATCATTACAAGATCGAGGAGTGAGTGCTGTAGGATGGGGGGACGAGATTCAAAGCAAAGTGCAACTGTACAAGTAACACAGGGCCTGTTCGCTGGTTGGTGCTGGTGCTGGTTTGGGCTGGCTGGTGCTGGTTTTCTGTGAGAGAAAAATACTGTTGGCTGGCTGATTTGGACTGGTTAAAACCAACAAGCGAACAGGCTGATAAGAAGATGGAACAGCATGACGGATAGTAATGATTCTAACCACCCTTTAGTTTCAAGTATATGTTACTTTGAGAATACATGACCAGCCAACGGTCAAGTGACCCAGTAGCAGTAGGCAGTAAACCGAGAACTGTCATCATATCTGCACCTGCGCATGCATTTTGCAGGATACATCGCATCACAGTTGAAACCTGAAAGATTAAGATCATGATCTATTTTGAAAACAACCCTGTAACCTGCATTTAGAGACTGTCCCTGAAGACAACATCGCTTAAACTGAAAGACAATAAACTTCACTTACATCCTGAAAAGGGTAGGAGATTAGCAACCAGTGAAATCAACTCAACTCAGCCTGTAGTTTAGCCTATGTGAACTATCCCTCGACGGCACCATGGCAACTACAGTCCATCCAACTCCATCATTAGGTCATATATTAATGTCCGACACTTCTAAAGCATGGACGACCATGCGTTAGACCAGCCGCACGACTGCTCCGGTTTGGCTTGCTCCCTTCTTCCTCCCTGGCGTGTGGCTCTTCCTCCCCGCCTCCGGCCAGCAGCTCCCTCGACCCCGCCCTCCTCCTCACGTGCGCGGTCGTCGTCTTCTCCCTCTCCGGCGCCCCTCGCCCCCGCCGCTGCCCACCGTCCCGCCGCGGTGCGCTACGCGGAGCTCCGGCAAAACCTAGTGCGCCCGCGACAACCACCTTCTTCCCCTTCCCCCTCCCACCGCCACCATGGCCATGGGCGCCCCCGCCCCGACCTAGCCCGCCCGCCTCTCACCGCCGCCAGGACCCTAAAGCCTCCCTCCCGCCGTCCCCACCGCTTGGCCGGCCTACCTCCCCTGAACCCCTTCTCTTCTAAGCCCGCCGGAGTTGGGGAAGAAGGGGGTAGGTCGAGCGCCCGGGTGGACGTCGCCGGAGTTGGGGAAGAAGGGGGTGGGGCGGGCGTTAGGGTTGGAGAAGGGGACATGGGGAGGGAGATGGGGAGGTGGCCGTACGGTGCGCCAAAAAGACGTGCGGCCGGTGTGAAGTCTTTACCATTAATGTCGCAGCTTGGTTCATTACTTTGTGCTACAAGCAATAAGCTTGTGACATAAGTTGCCCGTATCCAAGTTTAGAAATTAGACACCAATGTGCCTTATAATGATGTAACAAATATCTAATAAAAATCTTTTTAAAAAATAAAGATCTAACAAAGATCTTTTAAAAAACAAATATCTGATGAAAAAAGAACAACGGCTCTTTATAAAGAGCACATGCCCTAGCTTCCAATATCTCCAAAGGTTAAAATTTGTATCCAACTACTCGCAAGAATATAGATGTGTATAGACCAACAAAAACTTTATTTCATTGAAGCTTTCTAAACATTCACAAGGATAAATCTACATCAAAGTGACAAATAAGCCACCCCATAGGCTAAGGTTACTAGGCTGGAACGTTGAGAAAAACATACTAATAAAGTGACAGGTCTTTATTTGTTAGACCAAACGTATTGTGAAATCAACTCTCAACAGTTACCTAGCAAGTATTGTGGATAAGAACTGCTAATGAGCAATGCGTAAATACAATCACTTAGTATATGACTTAAAAAATTATTGTTATGATAAGCTGCTTGTTACCTAACAGAATGTAAGCAAATAAAATAGTCCTTATCATCAATTTCATTTAACAATTAGCCACATCTGCATGTTATGCTAAGGAATTCTCCAATACAGAGGATGTGTTTGTATTCGTCACAAACCACCCCAGCCTTCAACCATTTGAGGATAGGATGAAACAGATGACAGTTCTAACAAATATATTAGATCGACTTGTCAGCCTCACGCCTTTTATCAGTTTGAACAATCATATCAAAAGGTTATTTTTTTTGAAAGGACTCAAACTCATAGGCCTTTGTTTGAGACTTTCTCATGCAAAGTAGACAAAATAATTGTTTACTACCTCCTCACCCACATAAGGTTTGAAAGTAGTAAGAACCAAACAGTAGTTTTCCTCATCTACATGAATGAAACCGGTGCTATATTTTGTTACCATTATCGAATCAATTGATATGTCAAATGCAACTGTCATAACAGAGCGTGATGCTTTTAAATACAATCCACGATAATCGTCCGCATCCATATTCTAGATATATGTAAACAAATGGCAAAATAGATTTAGATAGATACATAAAATAGTAAAATGCAACAATATTAAGAAGTAATAATTAACTTCGGTTATGGTTGTCGTTTGTGAAAGTCGTTGGTGATAGCCTCGGTGATCACCGCTGGTTTTGAAGTCGGTGGTGGTATTGTTTATCACCGTCGGATCAGCGTTCTATCCGGCGGTGTTGTCGTTTATCTTCACCTCCACGCCGAGTTCAATCCAGCGACAATCGGTCGCATACCAACGCCGGTTTGGCAAACGATCCGGGCGCGACGGCGAAAAAACATCAATATCGGTTGGGCGTACCATCCAGTGGCGATGAATGAGACATCAACGTCGGTCCAGGTTATGATCCGATGTAGATGTAAGAAATATCGGTACGCTGGTGGCGTTCGATCCAACGGTGTCGATGGCACTATCAACGTCGGTCTGGTGTACTATCCAGTGGTGATGTCCTGTCCATCACCGCCGTGCTTGTGTTTGATCCGTTCTATTGTCTGTCACCGCTGGTGTTACATTTTTTTACGGTGTTGTCACTATCATCACCACCGGTTGTTTTCATATCACCGAAAATTTGGATAGGCCATCAGTGATATTTTATTTTTCATAATACAATTGTAATATATCATAATAGTAACACAAATATTATTTGGATTAGACCAGAGCCAGGTCATATATATACACAATGTATCAAAATATACATCACTGCCAAGACAGTTCCATAAAACAAATCCAACCACAATGACATATGCTTGAGAACACAAACAAAGAAATCGGCATTACAAGTGAAGAAGATTAGCACCTTCGTTAGATAAGGCAATGGTCTCCATCCGGATTCACGACTTGGTCCATAATGAAACTAGCACGGTTCTCTTGCAACTCAGATATATATATATATATATATCTCTCCAAATAATCGGTCAACTCCTGTTGTACTTGACCTTAATTTCTGCAACACAAGAAAAAGGTGAAACACAGTTAAGGCATGTATTGCTAGCTATACACTCAAAATTAAGTCGCTAGATCATCAATTGACTATAAAGGGAAACAAGTTGTGACCCGGAGTAGTCATATCTTGGATGAGGGTGCGCATGTAATGCATGACATACTGCATTAATTCAGCCCAAGGGCTGCATTGCGATCAAATCGGTCTCAAGTACAGTGAACACAAAATTCCAAAACGGTCGATATTTTCTTGCTCTTTTTTATTGTACTTCTCAAAGACATGTGACAAGCACAAGCTCATGAGAGTGACATATAATGATCAAAGCTAACAATAATATAATATTTTGTCCAATATGGGAGTAGTAGCTTGTCTTACTTGTTCAGCGTAACAAGTATTGGATATGCTCTAGCGGTCTCCTTCGAGAGTCGAAAACGGTGAGAGTGCATTTCTCTAGGTTGAAGTAAAAAAGGATATAATGGTTGCCGCATTCACAACGTCCTGATGAGAATTAGGCTCAACCATTAAATATGTAATGAACTAGAAAATTAGGCATTTACAACACACTTGGAGCTATAGGCTAGAAGTATGGTGGATTTGGCTTGTTGGGCAAGCAAGCCCTTTCTCAAATTTGTGGCGCTATATATTGTCATGTATTGTCTTCTCATTGTACATCACTGGGTTTAAGAAACCCTTATGTTTAATCCTTCTCAGCCTGCATGTGCATACCTCTATCCTACAAAACAATTGTGTAGTTAGACATTCACCTCCGTGTTGTAAAATAATGCATTTATTAGCCAAACTGACATGGCCCACAATCTGATATGACTACCAAGGGCGAACTTTTGATAAAATCGATACAATTCCTTAAACTCAATCGATGACACCAATTGCCTCCACGGGTTGTCCTACATTGTCCTTGACTAACCATTGCCGCCTGCACAACTCAGGCTATAAGATTCTTCCCAAAAGAGTTGTCTCATCTATGAATATGCACGTGGATGGATTACCTCCTTGTCTTTTTACTCGAGGTTGAGGAATGATAACAGCAACCCTTAGCCGCTACTATTTCGTTCGCAGTGTCAATCACACCATCATCGTTCCAACCATTTCCTCAATGACGAGAACTGTACCAGGTATGATAAAAAAAAGAACTGTACCAGGTAAATCATCTCTTTATTTGGTTGTATAAGTCCTAATAAAAAACAGTAAATCATCCCTTTATTTGGTTGTATAAGTCCTAATAAAAAACAATGGTGCGAACTCATTATTCAAACAGAGCTTCATCAATGAATTCAATGGCAACAGTACACACCATTTCCTCCAGAGTAGGAGGCTCCCACGCACAAATTTCATTTTTTTTTCCAAATGAGGCAACCCTATTTCCATTATAGCATAACGAAAATTTAAAAGATTGTTCAGATCAGCAAAACAGAAAGAAAGAACCAACGGAAAAGACTTAAACGAACAAGTACTGCAATGGACCATACAACTCTAGAAAATACCAGCTACATTTACTTTAAGTTTGTACAACCCAAATTAACAATTCGAGAACATTCACAATATTCCAAAAAGAAATTAAAATAAAATGCACAATTCGACGGAGCGAACCTAATTTTATTCACATTCAGAGCTCACTGTGCGGGATGGTGAGCGGGTAGCCGGACGCGAAAGGCACGAGGTCGAGCCAGTGGATGGGACGACAGCCAGCAAGAGGGAGGTCGACGGCCATCGGCTGTGATGGCGGGCAGCAAGAGGGAGGGAGACACATAGCGGGTGGGCCGGGGGTGGTACCTAGCGCGCCTAGCTAGACAGCGATTCAAGCAGGTTGAGGCAATTAGATGATAAACATGAGGGTGACACCTAGTGCCCAGGCAAACCTTGCTTCTTTAAACAGTGCAAGTGACATGCTATAGCTCAAATTTAACCTAAGGAGAGGAGGGGGATATAGAGAATAGTTTTCTAAATTTGTGTATCCCAGTCAAAATTGTTGCCCTTTCTTTTAGTGAAGTTATTGCACCTGGTCACCACTTACCAGCAGCTGCATTGCCAGCAACCGAACACACAATGTTCCTGTAAACAAAATCTAACATCAAAACTGGAACTGTTGCTGTAAACTGGCAAGTCCTTGCCCTTTCTTAGTTGCATAGCTTATTTTAAGATCCTCAACCATTCTTGTTCTAATTGGAGAGCCACATTTACCTTGGCCACCTGAAGCCACTTTCCAGTGAGACATGTTTATATCTAGCACTCAAAATCTTCATTCTAAAATAGCATGATTATAAATCCTTGATAATATCACAACATTGAGTCCTAAATTAGGGCATCGTTCCCATAGTTTAACACATGTCCTTTTCACAAATTTGGAGCATATCCAATTTCAGAAAAACACGAGGAAGTAATGCCCTATAGTGAGTTAAAGACCCATACTGAAGTTTAGCATTCATCATCAACACACCCTAGCGCAATCCAAACTTCCAACTACATCGAGAGAGGCCATATTCAACAGAAGATAGTTCAAACTTCATATGATCATCTAAATTTGATCATCCATTGTAGAAACTCCTGAGTTTGGAGGATTACATTCATACAAACATGGTTCAAGCACAGCAATAGATTATATTCATTCTAATCACATGTAGTACTGTAGAATTGCATTTCAGATCTGCATTTTAACTGCCAATGGCAGAATTTTTTTCATTTTTGCAACGTAGTACATAAACTATGGTACCTTGCTAAGTTGTTAGCATTGCACCTCAGTAACAAAATAACTTTGCCATGTCTCATTAGGAAGAACCAATCCCAAAACATCTCATTTTACCTACTAACAATTCATTCTGTTAAGGAAAGGCGGAAAGTATTTGGACCAAATACTAGGGGGTGCATGATACACCTAAGTATAGCCATGAACAATTTCAGTGCAATAACCAACACAGGTGCAAACCATCCATAGTGTATAGCATGTTCGCCGTCATGCAACAATTAACAAAGATTATACAGTGTGAGTTATCCAGTGAAACAGCAACAAGGATACAGTGTTCAATCTGATGTCCATCAATTTCTGGAATCTCATGACAAACATCTCAGTACAGACTGCCTTATTGAACCGACACAAGCATGAAATCAGAAAAATCTAGAGTTCAGCGTGATCTGACCAGCGGATCACTCGGCATCGGCGTCACCGCCGCCGGGGACAGCGGCGGCGGCGGCGAGCTCCTGCTGCTGAAGGCGCTCGAGCGCCTTCTCGTGCGCCCAGGTCTCGATTGTGAGGTCGGGCTTGGCGTTGAGGCCGACGCCGAGGATGACGACGGTGAGGAAGGAGGTGATGTAGCAGGGCAGCTCCCAGTCCTCCCACTTCCGCGACTCCCCCGGCGCCGGCGGCGGGCGGTTGAAGAGGTACCCCTTGGGCCGCTCCTCGTGGCCCGGCGTCGTCCACCGCCCCGCGCCCTCGCCGCCACCGCGCACGCGGGATGCGGAGCGGAGCCGCGCGCGTAGCATGCCTCCCGCCGCCGCCGCGGCCGTCGAGATCGCCCGCATCAATGCCGCCGGTGGAGCGCGTTGCCTGCGAGATTGGGGAATGGAGAAGCTGTGCTGTGGGAGTGGGAGACGGAGACGGGGGAGGAGAAAGGCTGGAGCTGGACTGGACTGGGCTGCACTGGGAGCTTGAAGACGTGAGCTTTAGGAACGAATTGGGCTGGGCCGATATGAAATGGGCTACCGATTTTAGCATTTCAGTAGAGTTCAGAAGAAAAAAGAAACACTTTGGCATGGTCACTCGTTTAAAAATGTTTGTTGTTTTAATTTTCTACAAAAATTAAAATTTTATAAGTACGGTAATTTTTTTTAAAAAATATATTAGTAACATTTCCTTAAAATAAATGCATATCAGGATATATTCCATGATTGATTTAACAAACTAATTTAATGCTATAGTATATAGCTGCGCAGGAGTTATGATGTCTAAAATTTGTAACCTTTGGTCAACTATTTATCTACAAATATTCAGATATACTCATTGGTGATTCGCATTTTAAAGTATTTTTGTAGTTTTGTCTGCAGTAACACGCAGTGTAATTATACTCACGAAATCAGCAGTCAAAGTATAAACCGTTAAAGACCATGCCAAGCTAAACCCCATCTTATACTTGAAGTAGAGGGAGTATAGTGTGTGTAATAACTCCGGCAACGGTGGTCCATAGCAAGTATGTCTTGGCTCTACCACTGAAGAGAGTAAATGATGTTACAAAGAAAAGAACTGTCCTGAACCGCAAGAAAGCGGAAGAAAGCAAATGCATGTACCCACGGTGCTACACCGTATTCGGTCTGATGACCGTGCTGTTGGTCGTTGAGACCTGCCTGGAATTGGAGTGTGTTTGATGGGACGTGATTTCCGATCTTCCGTTGATGATAACTATTGTTTTAGGCGGAGCACGGCATACCAATTTGGCTTCAGATCGAAAGACCCGAACCCTGCAATTTTAGTACCATAACTTCTCTAGTTATCAATCGTGTCACCGATCCGGTTGGCCTCGCCAGGAAGGCTAATCCCTGCCTACGAAAACGAAGAACACAAGCAACAACTCGAAAGCACGCAGCTCAAAGTATGGGACAACTGCAGATGTATGATTAAGTTCTGCAGATGTATGATTAAGTTCTCAAAGTGAGGTCTCACAAACCGATGAACGACAACTGTCAATGGATAGAATGATCTGCGGCGGCGAATGATTATAAAGGTCTTAGGGTCGTCGTCTACCCTAGACGCGCCCCCTTAACGGGCTCAAAGACGACACACGTCCTATTAGACCAAATACGGTGACGCAGCACCCTGACATATTTTGGACGTCAACTTGTTTCGACGATTTTCGTTGATTCTGAAGGGATTTTGACGTGGGACCACTTTCATTGGTTTCTTTATCAAATTATCTTTCCATCCATATATGGATTGTCGAAAACGGAGTCTAGATACATCCTAGGTGACCAGTTTATAGCAGACTGGTCCTGAAGGCCGAGACAGATTCAAAGTCGTGTTGGACCAGGTCTCCGGCTTGTGTTGGACGTCCTTACTGGTCATCTTTGCCTCCATCTCTTCCTTCAAGTTCCTCGTGACCTTCTCCAATATTCCTAAGATATATAACATCATTAGGTAGTAGTCTATTCTTAAAAATATAAAAATAATCGCTTAAGAACGAACTTACCTCTAAATTTAGTTGGCTCATTGGAGCTTTAGTCATTAGACCTTATATATTGGTCAGAGGATCAGCGGATGTATCGGAAGAAATCATGTCCTCGTCAGTGTTGGTGGAGTAGGATGGCAGCATTTTGCAATTAATGAGCTGAGCATGTGCTTAATGGCGAGCGGACAAGGGCAGGGCAACGAGGCGGGGGAAAGACTGCCTATGGCTGTGGCCCGGCCCCGAAACAGGGCCTGATAATTGGGGATGAACGTGTAATGACGCACGGACACGACAAACTCGACCCCCGTAAATTAAGCCGGCACGCAAATTATGCATGACTAGTAGTAGTCATCTAAAGGTTATTTTACGATAAAAATCCCTTAGTGCAAATGGTATAAATATTTTGGTCCGTATCCGACTTCTAACTCGTTTGAAGGAGTTACCCTTTTATACCTGAGTTGGATTCGGATATACAGAACCCGGCACTAGATACGAGCTCCCGGACATCCACACAAAAGCGTGTATCTGGGGGCCCACGTCATCTTCATCACACGTGCTTGCCGAACAGGCCGTGCCTACCGCTCTTTCCCCTGGCCCCCTCCTCTCTCTCCACGGCCGCGAGTCCGGACACCTGCACGCTCACCGCTCTTTCCCCCGGACCCCTCCTCTATCTCTGGGCGGGCGGCACCCGAGAGCCAGCACGAGGACAAGCACGGCCGTCCGCAAGATCCTAGGTGTGCTGCTCGCCCTGACCACCAGCCCACAGCTCGCCGCACCCATCCCCCGCCGCCTAGGCCGTGCCCCCCAGGACTCTCTACCTCTAAAACATGAAACACTTAGATGCAACATACGACTGAAGCAGATAAAATATTTGAAACACATAATTGCAACATGTGTGCGAAACATATTCAACATCTAGATAAAACACTTGCAAATTGCAACATGAAAACACTTATTGCAACATAAGACAGAAACATTTCGAGCAAACTCTTGCAACATAGGTGTGAAACATATGCAATATCCAGATAAAAAACGCTTGCAACATACGTCTGAAACAGATGAAATATCTTGAACAAACTCTAGCAACATGCCTCTAAAACACTTGCAATATATACAACATCACAATCTACTTTTGCAACATCCATACAAAACACCTGCAACATACATCTGAAACACTTGAAATATACATTTTTAACATGTGGGAGGGGAGGTCGGAGCTGGTTGATTCCGGTCTCGGGGCATGAGCACCACCAACACGGCCTGAGCTCAGGGGCTCCCTTGGCTCGGGCGGGGACTGACTTGAGGCGCGCGACAGCACCACGAGCACCAGTAGAGGCGGCACGACGGCGAGCGGTGCGGGTGGGTGCGTAGCTGGTGGGACTGCAGAAGCAAGGAGCGAGAGGCGCTGGTGGGCGCGCGCGATGGGCAGGAGCGAGAAGCGAACAACACAGGGTGGGGCACGTGCGGGGAGATGGCTGCGGCGACAATGCAGAGTGGGGCGGATGGACGGCAGCACGGCGCCGTGAAACGTGCGATGGGTGAGCAAAGTTGTAGATATTTTTGAGATACAGACGTGGGAGACGTAAAGAGAATGAGGCCGACATGGTGGGCCGTGCAGGCCCAGGAAGACGGCGTCCGATCAGATGGACGACCTCCGCCCTAAGCATTACCGTATTTGTATTCGTTACTCAAATTGAATATATATGATTTCAATATATATTTATTTATATATTTATTCAACTAAGCTAACAGTATATTTATATGCGTATATAACCGTTTACATCCCACGTGGAATGCATTGTCGCCGCCGGTTCTATTTGCAGCCGGTTCGCTTGGTCGTATTTAGCCTATAAGTCATAATTTATCAGCCAACGAATAATATTTTTCTCTCACACCTAACCAGTCAACAATACTTTCAGCCATGGCTTATAAGTCACACCAGCCCAAACCAACACGACGTTGATCTCCCAATGCACGTTGCTAGCATGTGCTGATGTCCAAGCATAGCACGATCTCACAGACAGTACTTGGTTAATCTACTACTGATGACACTGATAGTTGACAGTTGTCCCATCCACTATTTACAACTCAAAGGCATGCAAATTCAGCTCAGCATTATCCACTCAGCTTCACATACAAGCTCTTTTTTTTTGAAACAACCCAAGCTCTTTTTAAAATAAAAGAAAAGAAGATAAGGAAAAAAGAGGAAGGGATCCGAGGAAAGACAAGCATTCTTCTTTTCCTCACGTCATCACGCACACCACCACAACGCGAAATTATCATCATCTATACCACTACCACCCAAACCTATACGATTAACCTGCAGGTTATCAACCTGTTCGCTTGCTCGTAAACGATCGTAAATTTTCAACCGGAAACAGTATTTTTCTCTCACATCAAACCAGTCAGCAGTAAATAATCCACGATACGATACGGCCTCCCGAACAGGCTGTATATTAACGAAGCATCACGTACGTATACATGCGCCCGCGCACGGACGTGCTAGAAAGTTCGTTACGCGTCGTGCATGCACATACGGTACACCACGTACCTCACACACTACTAGCTGTACGTGGGGTAGCACGGTAACAAAGCTAGGGACGTATGAGCGTCACGTGCACTTGCCGAGCGGGCCGCCGCAGAGGCAGCTGTTGCTGGCGAACGACGCGGCGTCGAGGTGGTCGAACGGCGCGCCGGCGGGGATGGTGCCGCACAGCCGGTTGTGGCTGAGGTCCAGGTGGCCCACGTACGCGGCCGAGGCCAGCGACCGCGGCACACCGCCGGTGAGCCGGTTCCGCGACAGGTCCAGCAGCATGAGGTAGGACCGCGGCGTGAACGCGTCGGGGATGCCGCCGCCCAGCGCGTTCCGGCTCAGGTTCAGCATCCCGAGCCCGCTGTTCGCCAGCAGGCTCGCCCGGACGCCGCCGGACAGCCGGTTCCCGCCGAGGTACAGCGACGTCAGCACGTTGCCGCCATTCCCGCCTGTCCCGGAGCCGCCGCGGCCCAGACCCTCGGGGATCGCGCCCGTCAGCTGGTTCTCGGAGAGGTCGAGGTCGGCGAGACGGGGCATCGACGCCACCGACGCCGGCATGGGGCCCGACAGCCGGTTCCGTCCCAGGAGCGCGCGGCTGAGCATCCGGAGCCGCCCGAAGTCCGACGGGAGGCGGCCCGTGAGGCGGTTGTTGGAGAGGTCGAGGTGCTTGAGCTCGGCGAGCGACGTGAGGGACGGCGGGATGACGCCGGAGAGCAGGTTGTCGGCGAGGTTGAGCACGGCGAGGCGCGACAGCCCGCCGACGGGCGGGATGGCGCCCGTGAGGCGGTTCCCGGGGAGCTCGATGATGCGGAGGTACGGGAGCGACGTGGCGACGCAGGCCGGGATGGGCCCCGAGATCTGCTTCCAGTCCGCGAGCACCAGCGACGAGAGGCGGTCCAGGCGGCACACGGCGTCCGAGACGTACCCGGACATGAGCCCCGACGCCGGCCGCCCCGCGGGCGCCATCACCGCGTCGTCGGCCTCCCCGCGGAGGGACAGGTCCGCGACGCGCCCCGTGGTCGGGTCGCACGCCACGCCGTACCAGCCGGCGCAGCAGTCCGTGCCCGTCCACGTCGAGAACACGCCCAGCCGCTCCTCCGACAGCGCCGCGCGGATCGACAGCAGCGCGTCGCGGTCCGACGCCGAGCATGCGGACGCGGCCGCTGGGGCCAGCAAGGCGGCCAGGGCGACTAGAAGCGCCGCGGCGGTGGCCGGAGATGCCATTGCGTGCTTTGCGTTGCTTTGGGCCTTTGGCAGCAGTGGACGACAGTGCTCAGTGACGAGCTTCTCAAAGAGGTTTAGTAGAGGCTGGCACTGGCAGAGTGTGGCATCTGGCATGCATTGACGGTTTTGCCCTCCCGTAAGCGCGTTCGTTACCGTTTTGAGCTAGTGGTGGGGGGGCCAAGGGTGTCTGCGGGGCACGTGCATGGCAGTGCAGCTACCGCCACCGGCGGCGAGGCGCCTTTACCTCTCGTTGCCAAATTTGTGCCTCTGCGAGGTGCGTCACTGTGCTGGCAGCTCAACGCAGTGGCTTTCTCTCTTCCCGCTGAGGAAGTGAGGAGTGATGAAGACGGGCCCGGGCAAATGATGGTACGATCTGCCCGCACCAAACTAGATTGAATGCTGCAGCCGTCTGGATCTCGACCGGGCGGAGGATCCGTCGCCGGAGCTGATCATGGCGTCCACGCCGCGCCCCCTCCTCCACCCCTCGGGCCTCGGCCGATCAAATCCATCGCGCGTGATGGCGACGAGGCGGCGATGGTGGCGCCCCATGCAGACCAGGATCGCGCCGGCGTCGACCGTGCGTGAGGAGTCCAGGACCACGTGGTCGCCTCGTGGTCCGTAGGCACACCGACTGCTGTGGCGTTTGCCTTGCACCACCAAATTGTTTTTAGATAGTGCTCTTAGAAAATCACCTCTATCTATATTTTTTTTAATATTATTAAAGAGCCAAAATTTCTTTTCACCTATTTTTCATCAACCTCCTCCTATCTATCGGACAGTGGAGAGTTAGGTAAAAAATACTCACGTCTAGCGATGATAAATATAAAGTCAAATTTCAAAACGTATTGAGTTGCAGCATACATATCTCGTATACGTGACCCCGACTCATGATCCACGCTCATACGAGTTAGAACAACTCGCATCTAGCGATGATATGGAGTCTAATTCCTATGTTAGGGTTCCATTGCAACGTACGGGCACGTTTGCTAGTTTATGACAAAGAGTAACGTAGCTAATGATTTATCTCTAAAAATTCATTTTCTGAGGTGACTCCGTTAAAAAACCGATCATAGAGATACATCTATTTTATGGCTTATTCGGAATGCAGGAATTTCATACGAATTCGATAGGAATTTCACATAAATCAATTTAATTTCATAGAAAAAAACACAGGAACAGAAAAAAAAACTCGTGTCCCAAACAGGCCCTAAAGGGCGGTCATCCAAGAACCATTTTCGAAAACCACATTTTTAGGTACAGTTCTGTTAAGACGATCGCCCATAAAAATATGAGATTTTTACGGGTGGTATTAAGAGAATCCTATTTAAAAATAATTTATATGGATGGTTTTTTTAGTGAACCTCCGGTGAAAAATACTCTTCGGTGGATGACTCCATTCTTGAGCTCACTAGGAGGCGAAAAAAATTACAAAATTAGAAGGGACAGGTTTTGCCCTTAGAACCTTTAAAGAAGTTAGCTTTAAGACACCATCCCTAATGTGTTTTAAAAGTTTACTCATACATCTTTTTGCTTAATTATGGTTTCCATCTAGAGAGGTATGCTGTTCATTTTCAATTTTGTATTAGTTTGTGCCATTTTTTTGGGCTCAATTTACTTGTATGGAGTAGGCTCACATGAATCTCTAATTATTTCCAAAGATTCTTTCTTCTTATAGGATTATACAAGATTGTCCATAATGGAGATATTTCTAGATCTAGATCTGCATGTAACCATGCATGGATAGGGGAGAGAGTAAGAGAGATGTGATTTTTTTGTTTAACGAAAATAAAGTGTTTGTAAATTTATATATAGATCTATATGTCTAGTTAAATGATTTTATAAATCAATTTATGACATTAAATTGAAATAATATTTTGATCTAATTATATTTTTTTTATTAAGGCTCACTAATGAATAGATCAAGGATGTACACGAAACGAAGGCACGATGTTTCTTTTATCCAAGAGGTGAACAAATTTCTTGAAGCCGTCAAAAAGCATCCGTTGATTAAGCAGACAAAGGGTATATTTGTCCATGCTATGACTACCGGAACCACATTGTATAACAAGATTCAAATATGACTACCGGTCCACAATTACTTTAGAGTACTATAGCAGATCTCTACTATACTCGGTACCTCAAATTCTTTTGTAGTATATGTTAATATGCTGAAATACATGTTAGATGAGAAAGGCGCTTGAAGATGAGTTCATTGATCTGAGAGAATCAAATGATGGCCATGACACCACACCTATTGTCTCCAAGGCAATCCTGAAGCTTCTGCCGATCCAGACAACACTGCTGATCTTAACCGTCATTCATCGGTTCCTGGCTTTTATCGGGACAGTCAGCTTTGTATTCTTCATGTATATGTGTGAGTCGTACTACAATGAATCAGAGGCACCGTGGAGATAGGAACAAACAAAGAGTCACTATTTACTGGTTTGTGTGGAAACAATTAATAGTGTACCAATTGAACTATTCACCTTAGCATCTCATAAACTAATTTCACATATCTGTGCTAGAAATTCCCAACTCTGAATATTATGCCATCTATACTCGATACTCCACCTTGCTAGTGGTTCATCGATAACTAGGAATGAAAATGGATGGAAAACCCTCTTAACCGTTTTTGTTTCCGTATTTGAACCGGAAATCAGGAATATGGATTCATTCTTGATAATCTTCTAGAATAGGGGTGCTCCATGTGAATGAGACCATTCATTCTTGACAACCTTCTAGAATATTTTGGACCTAGAAGGAGTCTAATTTTCCATATATCATGGTAAAGTTATGAAATATCATGTACTATATAGTTTTGAATAGTACAACAACATAATACAAGGATAATGAAGAGTCTAGAATATATTGAAACAACACAAGAGCTATTGAGTTCTATAAATAGGGGGCTCCCCTCACCTTTGTCATATCTTGGCATAGAGTCTCTTATGATCCAAAATCGAGTAGCACATCAAGGCTGCCATGACATATTCCCTTTTCTAAAAAAGTGTCACCATGCTAGGGTGGCAAGAATAGTAAGTGGGTCTTAGTGTTACCATGCTAAGGTAGAACAATACTCCAGTAAGTGTGAATATCTTGTTAAAATCATGTTCGTAGTGAGCATAGGGCCGAGTTGTTTTTTAGAAAGTCAATCTCCATATTACTATAGTTAGAAATCATTGGTAACAAGCTAGTTAAAATGTTAGTCATCTTTTGTATAAGAGAACAATAACAAGTTGTTGGTAACAAGTTAATTAAAATGTTAGTAGTCTAGGCATCCTTAGTAGTCTAATTATTTTCAAATTCTAGATTCCAACTATTCTTGTACACTCTTGAATACCGATTCTTAGGTTTCAATTATTTTTGCCCGAGTTGGTGACAACGATCCGACAAAACAAAAAATGACAACCAATGCAGAAATCGTGCGTTCTAGTTATTTTCAGCTGAGACAGCGATGACGATCTGCCGATGGAGACCACTAATATGTAGAATTCATGACTTAATTAATTATAGTTAGTGAACTCTCTCACACGGGCATTCGAAGAGAAGAGATTTCTGAAGAATCAGAAAGTTGTTACATTAAAACATAACCCTAAGTTATTCTAGTGGCTAGTGGGCAAAAAGAGAGCGAGGTCTTGGATGATATGTGAATAAATAGATATTTATCTTTTATTGTAATCAGCTCTGGCCTTTTTGCTCAGATGAGAGGTGTACTAAACTTTGAAGTCAATGAATTTAATTAGCAATTTTTTGATTAAGGTGATACATATTGGTTTGGGTATTTACCCATTTGGTGTTGACTTGATCCAATATGATACATCCCAAGTTCTCTAGGGTGAATAGCCTATAAAAATTCTCTACAAAAACACTAGAGTAAATGGTTAGTGACCTAAATGGCGAAAAACAATTTTGCTCTAGCTCTACAAGGGTTGCAAGCCACCTACACCAACAATTCTAGTTTCTATGATATCTAGGTACACACAAAGGCTATGTCACTACTCTTACACTAGTTGAGCTAGTCAACAACTAACAAGAGACTAAACAAACTTCTCAACTAACTAGCAATAGAGCTACACTACTCAAACTACCTCTACAACAACTAAGAAAGCAAGTAATGCAAAGGAGAGGTAGGGTGATTATACCGCACGTGACAAAAGATGATCAATCACAATATGAATATCAAATGAGCACCGGGAGACACACGATTTTTTATCACGAGGTTCACGTGCTTGCCGACACGCTAGTCCCCGTTGTGTCGACCACACACTTGGTGGTTCGCGAGCTATTGACGGTAGTTACCGACCATTATAAACATCAATATAACCCGAGATAATGCATGAAAATGATTACCAACATAGACTTAGGGGTTTAAACTGATAATTTCCATGAGTTTTGGTGAATCTGTGTTTTCAGCAGGATTTAATCAGAAAAACGACAAGGGTGACTTAAACGTCAAAGGAAAAATCAGAATTCCACCGTGAAACCAACTCCAGAAGGTTCCAGGGACTCCAGAAGCCACGTCACCGAAGCGGAGGCTGAGAGGCTGCCAAGTGGGGCTGCCTGTAGGCCGCCCGACCCATCAGGGGCCCACCTGTCAACCTCATCGCTATGTCGGTTTCCCACCACCTCATAGGATGCATCTAAGCCATTGCTTAAGTCGGTTTGATCCAAGGGTTCACGTTGTATCCTCAGGGATATATAATCTAGGCCCCCTCCCTCCATGGAGAATCAAGTCATCAGATCATAAGTTAGGGCTAGACAGAAAATTAGGGTTTCCAGAGATTAGAGATTAGAGATTAGAGCTCTAGTTCTTCAAGTTTCTAGTATAGATTAGCTAGCAAGGTTCAATAAGAGTGTGGGCTATTGCTCAGGATTTCGGGTCTGCCATCTGGAGACTGGTATAGCCATTGTATCTCTATATTTTATGACTTTATGCTACTTTAATATTATTATGTTGCTATTTATTATGTTCTTAGTTTGCTCTAGTTGCATGCTTGATATAGTTATGATTAATGATGAGTTTATGCACATGTTCGTAAAGCGCTTAGCTCATTATGCGCGTGAGTTAAGTGGTCGACACTATGTAAGTATGGTGCTTAGATATTGTTTGCCTACGGATTGTAACACCCCGATGTTACGATCTTATTTAGCATTGCGATTTAGGCCTAAGAAAAATTACCGAAACGAGTTTCTTGGATTTTTTTATTTAAAATATACTTGATGCGAAGTGAATCTTATGTGACTCAATTTTGTGGACTCAAATAAACGTCCAAGTTAAATTCTTTAGTGTGTAGAAATATTTAGAAATGTCGGACGACAATTCTGGCCAATAGACAACGAACGGTTTGTTCTATTAGATTAAGCATGAAAAACAATGTTTATAAACAAAAATATCGAGTAACAAATTTTAGTGTTTTAGCCGTGTTTGAAAGTATAATAGTCGGCTTGTTAAATGAATATTTGAGCGCTGAAATAATAACGAGGGTACCGCGGGCCATTCAGCTCGCCTACCTCGATGGTACGACGTGTGCGTTAAGGAAGGATTTGCCGGACTGGCTGCCTTCGCGTCCCGCTAGATTTGAGTCGTCGGATCGAACGTCCCATGCGGGTAAATACATTTTTGTTCTAACTGGAAAGTTGACGAAAAGTTGGTGGAAAAAAAGGCTGCATCATTTTGACCTCTTGCGTTTGTCACTGAGAAAAGTGAAAACGATCGCCGTGCTTTTGATTCGTGCACAGTGTACATGCACCAGGATCAAGGGTCGTCCAGGGCCCGGGTGGTGGCAGCAGCAGTTGCCCAGTTTGCTTGGCTGACACAGACACAGGGCATGCAGGTGCAGCCTTGGACGGACCAGAAATTCAAGTGAAGCTCTGGCGTTGCGTTGTGAGCCTGGAATTTTGTGGCGACGGTGGTGCGTCCCTGTTCTCTGAACCAGTCGTCGACTTGTTGCATTGCCTGCCGCGTCGCTATTTGCATGTGGCTGCGCGCAGACATATCTTCGTGGCGCTGCACGTAAATATGGCCCCGGTCACAGTGATGATGGAATGCATCATTGCCTGGCCTGACCTTGCCAGCCACGTTGGGCTAGAACGTCCTGCCACGCCGTGTTGATGAAGAAGATGACAGAGCCGCTGTTCCCCCCTCCTCCCTTTCTTTTCCTGCTGTGCCGAGGAGGAGGCACCCCTGCTGCCTGCCTTGGCTTTATCTCTGCGCCGCACTGCGTTCGCGTACTAGTGGAGGTCTTGTCTCGCGCTGTCCCTTCTCTCTTGCGTTATTTTCTCTGTGAGTGCCTTAATGAGGATTGGATAGAATGTTGCAGCTACTGCCTTTTACTCGGCACTGCTCTGTTCCACCTCTGCTCCTCGTGTTCACAACCCAGTGCATTTAACCAGGAGCGAGCCCCTCAGCTTCTCTCATATCCCGATCTCCTTTTCTGTCCACCACCACCGATGGCCGCCGCTCTCCTCCGTGTTTTGCCGTTCTTGTTGCCAGTGTTGACGGCGCCACCAGCAGCTACCTCAGCCTCTTCAACTCCTCGGACTCCGCCGTAGCCAAGAACGGGGCCGCGTCCACGCCGGGGCCGTCCGTGCCGGTGCCGGTTTTTCCCGTGCGCGTGCCCCCGGTCCTGCGCTGGGCCTGTTGCTCCTCGGTGCCCCTCCTGTTTTCGCGCGTGAGCGCCGCCCTACCGCTGCACCTGGCCGCCGTTGCCGGTTGCTGTCCCATGGACCCACGCGCAGCTTCGCCCGCTCTCTGCTCTCCCATGCGCCCGTGCCCCGCTGCCTCTTCCGCGGCCCACGCTGGTCCAGCAGCGCCCGCCGTGGCCGCACCCCCGCAGCCGCCATGTCCGCTTCTGCCGTCGCCCTGCATCCCTCGCGCGCGCCGTGCCCCTCAGCCCACGCGCGAGCACGCCATGCCCGCCCGGTGCCAAAGTTTGCCTCGCCGGCCGCCGTTGCTCCACCAGCGCCGCCGTGCCTGCCTCCATGGCCCGCGCGGGCAGGCTTCCGGGGGTCGATTAAGCTCTTGCCGCAGCCAGCCTGAGGCCGCGCGGGTCCTCGTGCGGCTCACCGGCGGGTGGTCCGCCGCCGCCGTGCCGTTCCCTGGCTCCGTCACGCCATTGTCGCCGCCGCTTTGGCCAGTGCTCTGCTTCTCCGGTCAGTGCTCTGCATTTGGGAAGGAAGAAAAGGTGAAAACTGTGAATAGACACTAATACAGGGTTCTTATTGAGAAGTACGTGACTCAACTAAATTGTAGAAATGGTAGCATTCTAAATAGATAGAAAATGGAGGATATTTTTGCAAAATCGTCGGTGCACACTGGGCTTGCCCAGTTGGGTTGGCTGCGTGCCGCTAGGCCAGCCTGGTTTGCTACGACGATGGGCCACCCGCGCAGTGGCCGCACCTTGCTAGGCCGCCGACTGCTCCGCTGGGCTGGCCGGTTGCCTGCGCGCTGGGCTGTCCACGCCTTTACCCATGCCTGGGCCGCCGGTTGTGCCGTGCTGGTATATATGGCCATCGGGCCAGCCCGGCCCGAGCACGGGCCAGGCACGACCTGTAACTTCTCGGGCCGGCATGGCACGTCGTGCCTGCGGGCCGTGCCAGCACGGGCCTCGTGCCTGGCATTCGGCCCAAGCACGGTCCTGCGGGCTGATTTTTGGGCCGTGCCAGCCCGACCAGCCCGGCGAAAATATCGGGCCATGCCAGCCCACAGCCCGCAATTCTATAAACACACCAGCAAATTCAGCTCTAACTTCAGTTTTCAAATTTGGAATCAAATTTCACAGAAAACATAAAGGATAAGAGATCACAGATTCACAATCACAAGTTCACAACTAGACCGGATTCAAAGATAACAATTAACAACTGGACCATTGAGTAGTGACCAGTCACAACTCACAAGTATGAAGTATCTTAACACATTCACAACTCACAATCACAAAATAACAATGCACAAACAACACTTTCTCCGTTCCGGCCCCGTTCCTCGACGGTGTGGGTGGCCGCCGAGCTCGCTCTACGCCGCAGCTAGAAGAGGAAGCATTGGCTATCGACTTGCAGATCAAGAAACACATCAGATGACAGAATCAGATCAAGAAAGAAGATGCTAGGGTTAGGGTTAGGGTTTACCTACGCAACCGGAGCCCGGTGCCGGAGAAGACGACGACCCCCGCAGAGAAGACGACAGACCGTTAGCAAGGACGGCGAGCGGCGGAGGAGGGATGACACTGACAGGAACACGAACTCACATATCACCAAGAGGGGAAGGGAGAGGGGGAGAGGAAGGAGATTAGGGAGGAGAAGGGAAAGGCTGGCCGACGGTGGAATGCAGATCAAGGTCACCGGAGTCAATGAGGTCGGACACCGAGGAGACGGTGGCGCGGCGAAGGCGAGGCGAAGAGAGAGGTGTGGGCGCTGCGCGGTGGGTGGAGTCGAATGGATTAGTCGATTAGGGTTAGGTGAGGAGAGGGGGCGGTGGCCGTGGCGTGTCCCTTATATATGAAGGGAGGGGCCGAGTGTGGGCTGATGATGGGCCAAAATGGCCGTTGGGCTGGCGGTGGCGGGTAGCCGTTGGGGGGGGGCTGGCTGCCTCGGGCCGCTGTCGGGCCTCCCTCCATTTCTCGTGCCGGGCCGTGTTGGCCCACGGGCTTGGGGGTCAGCCCAAGCACGGCCTGAGCAGCGGGTCGGGCCAGCCCGGGCCCGAGTTTTATCGGGCCGTGCCGGGTTCGTGTCGGGCTTTTTTTCGTGCTTCATGTCGTGCCGTCATGCCTCGTGCTGCATGGCCAAGTATACGTGTTGGGCCATGCATGCCGCGCCCCGCCGGGGCTGCCCTGACTGATTGGGCCGATTTGGTAATTGTTGGTCAATTAGTTTTATGAAGCAAACTTGTAATATCAATATAAAATTGTGTAGGTGTCCAAAAATGATGAAACCAATTTTGTTAGGATCCTAAAATCATGATCTACCTGCTAGTATATTTTGTTCACAAAGTTTGATAATATTCTTGAAAGCTATATAATTAATTTAAGGTACTTAATATTGTAAGAATATAAACTTGTAGGAATTGTTGTGATAAATTAGTAATATTGTTGAATCTAAAATTTGTACAATAGGGTCCTAGCAATATTAGGTACTCACTATAGTTTTTGTAGTTCCAGAATAATTGGTTTGCTAGATAGATAATGATGCCCTATTTCGAATACTGATTAAATCGATAGAATGAAATAAAGAAACAACTTGGGTCTGTATAACTAAAATATTGGTTGGGAAATAATGCCTTATTCGACAACATGGATACGTAGATAAGTACGGTTGTCGTTAGAACTAGCTCGTTAACTTGAGAGGCGTAAATCGTATTGTATGAATCACGGGTGCAGTTGATTAATTATGTCTTTGCATTGCATCGCATTGCATATCATATAGGTACGATGATGGACCAACGGATGAAGTGGAGGATGATTGGGAATCCGAAGATGGTGTAATGGTATTATCTCCAGGAGATGATGCAATGTGATTTCTATTCAGTTGATGGTGGACGATCTGAAGATGCAGATACTAACTTTTTAATATATATCTTACCCAGGCAAGTCCCGGTGCATAACCCCTACTTTTCTACAGTTTAAATTATATATGTGCATTAAGTTTTAAGGAGTTGAATGAAACCCACTTGCATATATATCTTTATCCTATGAGTCTTACTAGTATGATAGGATCGTGTAGAATGCCATGCTATAGGACTCCGGTAGAAGTCGAGTGATTGTCTGTCACTCGCGAGAGATAGAAAATATATTACTGTATTATTATCACTTGGAAAATATAAATGATGGAAAGGAAAAATGGTGACTGGACAGGGATATGGTTTGGGTATTGGTGGGTGTAAGAGGTTGTGTCGCCGTGGACGCGGGGCATGGCTTGATTACACTGTTTTCCCTGTCTGTGTCGGTTAAGGACCGGTCGTTGCATAAGCCATCGAGGCAAGTCACAGACTTATTATCCCAAGCACATACTTGGGTATGAGCGCTTGGAAGACTTGTTGCTCTCTTGTCACGGATCCGGCTCTTTCTAGACCGACTGT
Organism: Miscanthus lutarioriparius; assembly: GCA_904845875.1. NCBI lineage: Eukaryota > Viridiplantae > Streptophyta > Magnoliopsida > Poales > Poaceae > Miscanthus > Miscanthus lutarioriparius. The sequence goes on along the minus strand of CAJGYO010000007.1, from coordinate 96,998,011 downwards.
CAGGGTTTTATTTTGGTGGAGGAGGTCCTTGCACCGCACTAAGTCCGGGACTCAGGGGCGGGGGCTTGGAGTCCCAGTTTGGATGGGGACCTAGACACTCGGGACATGAGAGTGATGGGTTGGTCCTGCTTGTGCCTTGGGTACAAGCGGGGCGTGTGTTTTTGGGGTACCCAGCTGGGGGCATTGATTCATGAATCGCCGGGCAATCCGGTACTACTTGTTTCGTGTCTAGCACCGTAGTAAGAACTGAAAGATGAAAGGTGGAAGATAGAAAAAGGAAATCTGATTGCTTATCACCTGCTTGAAAGTAGCACAGGTGCTTACATAGAATGGTTAGTTAATGAACCAATACAACTATAAATAAAAATCAAATATAAGGACGCACGCCTAGTAATGCTTCCTGCAAATGCAATAACCCACAAGCTAAATAGCCTTGCATATCCTTGGCGTCTTTTCTTTCCTCTTGTCAGGTAAGTCTTGCTGAGTACAATTGAGTACTCAGGGTTTTATTCCCCCTGTTGTAGGTGACAGGTGGATGCTAGAGCTGACCCTTGTGTGTGGATACCTCCTGGTGGGCTCAACGAGGATTCCTTTACGCTGCGATCGTAGTTTTTATTACAACTCTCACCAAATATTTTTATAAATGAAAGATTTATAATCTGTTGTCATAGCTTATATACTAATGCTTCATCATGTCATGAATATCTATTTATTTCCGCTGTAATTCTGATCACATATTTATATTCCGCTATTCAATTAAATTGTTCATAAACTCTGATAAGATGATTACATTCCGCTGTTATACAATAACTATTATACTCTGATGTTGTACTAAAAGTGATGTATGAAATGGTTAAGAATGATGTAAGCTTTATTCTCTCATTTGTGATCCTGATGTAAAAATGTGGATTTTCGGGTTCTCCCCTGGGGTGTGCCCGACGGAACCGAGTAATTTAGTGTTCTCCCTTGGGTGCTTAGTGTCTAATGGAAGATGAGCACTCCTGAGAGGCATTAGATTAGGCGGTTCTGCCACACGAATGCCCTCTGCACTCTGGGTCATGTGGTAGATCACGGATGTGACACCCCCGTTGAGTCCTTTGTAGTCCACTCCCCATTTGTAGAGCACGTAGAACGTGATTGTGAAGGTAGACAAGCTCTGTTCTTGATCTTTCTTAGTAATATTCTTTATGCATAGATCCAGAGTTAGTTATACTATAGATGAGAGTGTATATAATAGGGTGTACAAAAGATTTAGTAGATAAGTAATGACGTAGGAATCTTTTTTTTGCTCTTAACGAATCTCCTGCTTAGCTGTACTACATTTTATGAGTCTCTAATTCTATCTCTGGAATACCACTATTACCTTACACTTATTATTTATTTACCCTTTGACTTACCCCTGCCATAGCATGAGAGTGATTATTATCATAAGTATACATATTTGTCAATATCTCTATGCCAACACCACTCCATAAGCTCCTCCCTATGGTAAAAATATAAATAACGATACCTGGTATACTCCCGGGTGAAATGCTACAATGGTATATTATCTGTACGCTTGCGGATACTTTAATATATATATTTTCTCTGAAGTTTACAAGTGTCATTAATAATTACCAACCACACATTTCTGGCATTATGCTAGGGATGACAACCTAGTAATAAGTGATGCTAAGAAATGCCAACACAAGCTAATTGGCACCACGCCAAGCCCTTCACTAGGGCGCCTCAAGAACCTACCCAAAGTGAGGGTAACTCAAAGACACGAGCAATCTAATAGAGTATCTTTTGTCTCTCCACCGGGAAAAGGTCAAGAACCCCTCACAATCACGATCGGGATGGCAAAAAACAATCTCCACCTCATGCTAATCACCGCAAGCTGCTCCAAGCCATCTAGGTGGTGGCAACCACCAAGAGTAATAAGAAAACCATAGCCAAAACGATCCCCAAGTGTCACTAGATGCAATCACTCAAGCCAATGCACTTTGGATCACTCCAAATCTCACTATGATGATGAATCAATGATGGAGATGAGTGGGAGATGTTTGCTTCAGCTCACAAGGATGTATCACTGATGAAAGTGTGCAAGAGAGTGAGCTAGAGCCGGCGCAAGTCGATCTATTTATAGAGCCCTCTTTGCTCAAAGAGCCGTTAGGCTCACGCAGACATGACCGAACGCACTAACCAGACTCTGGCCAGAATCGGTCGGCCGATGGACGCCACGCGTCCCTCCTTTGAACTTTGCCCGTTCATCTCCAACGGTCACTTAATGTTCACGCACAGGGTTAAGTTGTGACCGGACGCGAAACTCAAACGACCGGACTCACCAGCACCTGGCATCCGACCCAATCCAGAGAGGGTCCAGAGCGCATTTTTCATGACCGGACGCGTCCAGTCGTAGATGACCGGACTCACCACAGCGTTCAGTCCTATTAGTTGTTCGCCCGAGCACCACCACATCATGATCGGACCCGGTGAACAATTCCACCAGCGGGTCCGGTCACCTTTGCAAGCCAGGGTCCGATCGAGGACATAGAGCCGTGCCCTCTTTGGATGCCATGACCGGACGCTGCGGCCAGCGACCGGATGCGCCAAGCGCAGAGTCCAGTCTTGCACCACAGAGCCACGCCACCCTAGGGTTAGGCACCAGACTCTGACCCTCAGGGTCCGGTCCCTCCTAACCCAGAGTCCAGTCATCTTGAACTCCACCTTCTCAACTCCAAACATTTCACTCTTGCTTCCAAGTTGCTAACCACAAAGTGTCTCACCATAGTGTGCACGTGTGTTAGCATTTTCCAAAGAATTTTTCAAGGGTTAATTTGTTAGCACACTAGGTCCTAATGCATATACAATTATGACTTCACCTAGTGGCACTTGATAACCGCTTAGCCATGATTTTCCCTCTTCATAATACGGCTATCTATCCTAAACATACTCACACCCTCTATGGTGTCTTGAGTGCCAAAAAAAAACCTATTTGACACCTTTGCCTTGATCAACACTTGGTTTTTGTTTTTCTCTTTCTTCTTTTTCAAGTTGGAGCACTTGATAATCTCTTTTGGTCATCACTACCACCTTGATCACCATCATCTAGCTCCATTGCTTGGATGTACCAACCTAGCTCACATTCACACTTAATGACATAGGTTAGTACTTAGGTTTCATCAATTAGCCAAAACTAAACTAGGGCTTTCACTCGTGGACTCTACTTTTCCTTTGAGACCCAAACTTATACATCCATAATATGCAAGTCTCCAAATTCTCTGAGTCTTGTAGACTCTTCTTCTCTCCAAATGCTCCGAGTCTCTCTACTTTTCCTTTGAGACCCAAACTTATACATCCCTAATATGCAAGTCTCCAAATTCTCCGAGTCCCGTGGACTCTACTTTTCTTTTTAAGACCCAAACTTTTGTCTGGTGTTCTACATGTTTGAGATGATTTCCTTCGACATACAAATTGGTATGTTTGAGATGATTTCCTTAGCCACCCAAATTGGTTTGGTCTGTTTCTTCTTGTCTTGCTTGTTGACTTTGTGAGCTACCACTTTGTTGGCTTTCTTGTCGAATAGGGATGGAGTGCTCTTCTTGTCAACTTTGATTGTGTTGGAGAGATGACTTGTTTTCTTCTAGAACCCTTTCTTCTTCTCTCCTCCTTACTCACTTTGCACCCACAGTACTTTGTGGCTTCTTGATGACATGAGTTGCAAGTCACGGTTGATCCCTCACCAAGCTTGTTCACCACCTTGGGATGGTTATCTTGTTGAGTTTGGACTTGCTTCTTCTAGCCTTTCATTGTGATAAAGTTCTCGAAGAGACGACCTATTTCTTGCCTTATAGCACCTTATTTTCCATAGAAACTTCATCATTGTATGGTTCTATAATCACACTGTTAACACAACACTTGTCGTCGGAGCTGATCATGATGTCCACGGCCCGGCCCTTGCCCGACCGATCAAATCCATCGTGCATGATGGCGACGAGGCGGCGATGGTGGCGCCCCATGCAGCCAGGATCGCTGGTGTCGACCCTACGTGAGGACGACTCCAGGACCACACAGAAGCCGTCTCGTCGTCGTCCGTCGGCACACCGACCCGCCGGACACCGCAGTGGCTCTTGGCGAGCGAGGTAGCGGCGGTGCGCTCGGCACTCATGCACGGCATGTGGCGTGGGTGTGGCCTTCTCGTCGCTGTGCTGTGCATCAGTGCATGGATAGATGATGACTAGATGCTGCTGCGCGTCGCGTCGGAGGATGGCCAGCCGGCCGGGCGCGGGCGGCACACGTAACCGCGCACATGGATGGGGCTAGTTAGCTCACTGCACGTTGCATGTCCATAACCTTGACGGGAACCCACGGAGCTTTCGGAGGCTCGCTAGCTCACACACATGGTGTGGGTCTGTCACGAGAAAATAACACAGCAGAGGAAGATTAGCTAATTGCGTGCCGGGAGCAGGGTCAGCGAGGGGTTAAAATCAGACCGTGAACGAATGGCCACGTGGCAGAGTGTCAATGCGGCGGTGGAATGGGTCAGCGTGGGGACCGGGGGCACAGCGCGCCGGCACAGTGGGCCACTCGCGCTCACGTGTTCCGCGGGCCCAGAATTAAGGGTCGGCGCCCAAACTTGGGATGCAATGGGAGGGGTACCCTCAATCAATGCGCTAATCTAATCCCAACAAGACTTGCCTACGGTCAGCCCGGTTCGCTTGGCTAATAAGTTATGACTTAAAGTACTGTTGGATAATTTGTTATAAAAAAAAATATTATTCGTTGGCTGAAAAAGTACGACTTATAAGCCAAACGAACATGGGCTAACTACCTTTGGATTGTAGGATTTTTACAGGATTTTTGGAGGGTGCCATTCCTAAGGAAAGGAAGCATGTGGGTGTGTTTGGAACAAAGGAAATGAGATTTCCATTCCGGAGGAAAGGAAACGAGCAACTTGCATTTCATAGGAAAAAAAAGCATCCGATCAGAACCAATGAAAATTACGTTGGTGCTTATCACGGCTACATGCGCCCTTCCAGTTTTGTACTAGTGGAGAGTAGATAAAAGAAGATAAGAACGTTCAGGAGAGAGAATGGATGTAGTTAATGAGTAGAGAGTACAGCTGCTAAAGTAAAAGATCGATGTAGTTAATGAATTAAATAATAATATGTGAGACAACCTATGTGTCTGAATAATCACTTTAGAATGCAATAATGGTTAGAACTAATTTATTGTTTAGGGACATGTGATGATTCAACCATATTCCTTCGATCCAAACAGCTCAAAGTATCAATTCCTATGTTTTAGAATCATATAGTTTTTTACTTTTCACTCCACTCTATTCCTACGGTTTTTTTTTCTAACCTGTCATACCTTAAAATTTTTACCGTAAAACGCAGGGGCCGTGTGTCGCACGGGGACGCGTCGATCGATCTGTATCCAGGTAAACCATAAAGAAACCTGAGGTCCTGACTCCTGAGCGATGGCGATGCATGGGCTGATGCGCAGATGCCTGGCGCTGGCGGTAGATGAGAATGAGATGCTGAGATGCATGCAGGAGGGAGAGGGACCGGACCATCCTTTGCTAAAGCTGGAAGACCACGAGCTGGGTTGCATTCGAGCCCGCCATTACTCGTAGCTTCTTTGCTTGCTTTCCTTTTTTTTCTTTTTCTTTTGCTGGCAAATTTGCTCGTAGCTTTGGAACGCGTTTCTTTAGTGATGATGCGGTCACATGAAGCATGGGGCCGCGCCCTGTTACTTTTCCTCCGTCAATCGAAGAGAGGAGAAGAAATCTAGTAGTATCATCACTCCGTCAGCACCGTCACCTGACCAAGTTGCATTGCACGCGCGAGACACTGCCAGCAGATAAGCCTGTGGATACTCTTGCTCTGACAACACTTGATCATCTGTGGATGGAACAAGAAGACGACGACCCAGTGAGCATCGTCTGGACAGGTTCCATTTCCATATGAGCAGAGCATGAGCATCCACCACGGGACCAACGGCGATCTTTGATGGGCTCTATGACATGCGTGAGTGTAATGACATTATGCTGCTGCTGAACCTGAGCGTCTGGACTCTGGAGAAATGAAATCCGTCTCTGGACTGGACGGGCATTGGCGATCGAACACGAAGCCTGCAAGGTGATCCAGCCAAACTCTCAAATCAGCCCCGTGCCATCATCAACACGATGAAGATGGACATTGGCGGGAAACGCTTGCTGGGCCCAACCATCTGATGGTCTACCTGCCGCACGGGCTACAATAGCCCTGCAGGACTTGAACGGGCCAGGCCCATGGATCGGACTGTGCGCCCTATCCTTGGGTCTGGTTGCATTCACTACCAGAAAAATGATTTTTTCTTGGTGGCCACGAATTTCCTTGAGAGACCAAATCAAACCGGCAAGTAATATATGTTTCCATGGCGGTGATAGTAATAATCCACAAAAAAACTGTATATTCCTTGACGGGTGGTGAGAGCCTCTAAGAAAATTGGGCTTTTTCTGGACCGTTTCACTAGGCCTGCAAGGAAATTGGACATTTTCCTGTTTGTTTCGCTAGTCCCCTGTGGAAATTTGACATTTCCATGAGGGTTTTCAAGTTACCTTGGCGATTGGCACCCAAGAAAAAAAAATCCATAAGTATTCAAATTTAAATATGACATGCTTATTACACACACACACATGTCTTGTGTTTAAGTGTTTGTGTGTGTGTGTGTTTAAGTGTTTGTGTCCTGTTAAGGTTTAGTGTTTATGTCTTGTTAAGTTTGTTAAGTTCACTAACACACAAATGGCATTTAAACTTGTTAACTTCCTATATCACATAGAAGCATATATGGCATACTTGTTTTAGCTTAATAAACATATAATCTGACACACACACACACACACACACACACACACACACACACACACACACACACACACACACACACACACACACACACACACACACACACACACACACACACACACACATATCTTTTAGTGTCTATGTATCTCTAAGGTAAGTGTTTATGCATGTCTTGTTAAGTTCACTAACACATACATGACATTTAAACCTTGTTCGCTTAAACACATATGATACTTAAACACAGCAGACATATATGACACCTAAACTTGTTGTGTTCACTTAAACATATACGACACCTAATTAAACTTGTTCATTTAAGTATACATGACATGCTTGCTACATTTAATTAAACAAATATGAAACTCAAATGTTTTTATATTTTAGAATCTAGTTTTCATAATGGATTAAAACATGTTAAATTGGCGGAAGAAGTTTGAAAGTGGTAAATATTTTATTCCTCTTATGTGTATAAATCTTGTTAATTATATGCATTTACATATATATAGCACTTTGTTTAGTCTGGTTAAATTATTTGTATGCTCAATAATGAATGGATATAATTCTATATGCAATAAAAATGTGTAAACAAACATTTATAAATGATTCGTATGCCTTATAGTTTATTCTTTTATCTTATGTAAAAACAAATATTATGTTAATAGGCATTATAAAAAGTCACAAGTAGCAGATATTAAAAAACAAACACTAAGATTATTATAGCCCAAATCTGGGCTTGGGCTAGAAATCTGCTTTAGGCAATGATGTCGATCCAACGATCGAGCTTATGCCTACCTAAGCTAAACTCAGTATTAGGCTTGATCGACACGATCAAATAAAACTTTAAGATTTGAAATTTCAAACCACAGTGTCTAGTCGTAAATACATGCTGAGGCATAGAAATTAGTGTGTTCAGTCGTAAATACTTGTCTCCGGGCATAGAAAACACTATGTCATAAATACCTTCATCGTCGGCATGCATAGATATACAAAAGACGTGCTCTTCTTTCGGAAAAGATTGAAATTTGAATCATCGACAGTTGGTGTGGTCTTGTTCAGTACAACTGTGATAAAAGAAATGGTGTTGCAATAGTATAAAAATCAATGACCATGATTGTATAGAAACACAAAGTTGGCACCACTGGTTGTCTAGACCAAATTAAAGAGATGTGCTTGCTTTGGGTACATAGACTTATGCATGAGAGGTGCATATATAGTACAATTTAGTTATTTTTCATTTTTAGGGGGCATGTGCACCCCCTAAGCACAATGTAGCTTCGCCCCAACTGATGACAACTGAGGGGGAGGAGTAGGGGGAGCCCTACTAGACGACGCTCTCTACCAAACCTATACATTTCTTACGTCCCACAAGAAGATCCATTATTATGACATCAATACTATAAATATCAGCCTTGTATGTGATTACTCCATCCAACAACTCTGGTGCTATATATCTATTGTAGATAAAAAAAGATGTCAACCAAAATGTTGGATTTCTAGAGGACTTAGAAGCCTACAATGTTCCACCTATCTATTTAGTAATAGCATGAATTTTTTTATCTTCTTGAAACCACCTTGATAGACCAAAGTCCGTGATTTTTGGCACCATCTAATGATTTAATAGTATATTTTGCGGTTAAGATCCCTATGAATAATATGATGCACATGGTGTAGATATTCTACGCCCTCACAAATACCCTTTATTATCTATTATTGTGTGTTCTATTGGAACCTGCAAGATTTGTCTATGGAAAATATGCAATTGTCAATTAATTTAAGAAAACAAGAGAGCAAAGAAGTTAGGGTATACATATGGGGGAACATATCTAGTGCAAACCAACCACCCCGTGCAACCTTGGAAACTATGAATCAGGGCCACACGATGCTAATCCAATGGACAGGGTTAGAGGTGGGATTATTTTGTGCTTAAGCCCCCCCACCATCCGGCCACTTTTCCAACCAGAAACGGACGCGAGGGGGTAGGGGGGTATTGGAAAAGTGCCTGGCTGGTGGGGGGCCTTAAGCACAAAATAATCCCACCTCTAACCCTGTCCATTGGATTAGCATCTTGTGGCCCTGATTCATAGTTTCCAAGGTTGCACAGGGTGGTTGGTTTGCACCAGATATGTTCCCATACATATGGTTGATCATACCCTTAATATACTTGTGGAGGCTCCCATTAGGCAGGTACTTGGAGCAAATCAGCAATTGTTGATTTGTGTCAATCTTTTGTGCATCGTGGGCATCTAGAAACCCCAATATATTTTGGTGCCTGGCCTCTTCCATACACCTAATCGCATTATTAAAATCCCTCCGTTGAATCTAATAGTGTTTGTCATTGAATCTGATAATGTTCATTGTCATTAATTTCTAAACTGTCAAAAAGCTTCTTTACAGCAACAATCTCGTAAAGCCCTTCTCTGCAGATGATATCGCTGATTACTTATGATGATCAGGTAATTTCAAAGCGGAGGCAGCTAAAGATTATTACATTCACTTATTAGCAGTGGCAGCGACAGGGGGTACAGGGTGCGGGAGGGGGGGGGGGCAATTGCCCCCGCCCCTCCAAAAAGGAAAATCATATTTCTGGCTTTACCACTAGTTATTAGTTATCACCTTGTATACTGCCGCATATCCTACGGCTCTAGACATCGTGTTTTACACCTGAAAAATCTAGCGAAACTAACTAAATTTAGTTGTCACTGGTGATAGATTAATGTGGCTACATCTATATATGGACCCCATGTCAAAATTGGTGTGACTTGGTGTGATACTTAAAGTAGACTAATGTGGCTACAATACACATGGACCACACGTCAAAATTGACTCTATAAGTCTACAACTAAACCTTGCATCCACATTTAAATTTTTTTGTTGAAATTAACTTTTGGATATGACTTGGGACTAAATCAACATGAGAGTCCTACATTAAAAGCCAAATTTTAGAGTACAAAAATCAATTGGCATAATATATATCAACAACATGTGGTACACCTAATCCGATTCAACCCACTAAACCTATAAACCTACATCACGTAATGAACCTAGGATAAACCTACATAATCTACAAAATAACTAGGATAAGCATGTTTAACCAATATATGAACACACTAAGGCTCTGTCTATCAAAATTTTCTAGTAAGCGTAACTCAAACCAATCCATTAGGATTATGAACACAATTACACCTATTAGAAGGATGTCCACTCAAGAACCCATCTCACTAGACATGTTTGAACTCAGCCCACTAAGGGCAGTCCCAATAAATCCCCAATCATGGAGATCACAATCTTCCAGGCCGAGCAAAACTTCTGAAGCCTCCTGCATGGGGTTCCACCCTCCTTTTCGCATCCAAATAAAATCTCATTAAAGTCCCTACTACAAATTAAAGCCATGAGATGTCACATTCCTCCTTCAGATTACGTAGATTTCCCAAGGTAATAAATAGCGTATAGCGCGTAGGTAGTGGATTGGCGTCGAAGTAGCGGATTACGGATAGCGGGCGATATTCACTACTATAGAAAGTCAATTCACCGCCGGGACCTTCACCAACGATTTTGAGATAACCGGCGGTGATATGTATCACCGCCGGCTTGTGACCTGTGGACCCATCCTAGCCAAATAACTGGCGGTAATGAAGGCTTTCGCCGCCAGCTCGGCGTATGATCCGGCGGTGAACAAAATGACGGGCATCTCCACCGTATCATACGCTGAACCGGCTGTGCAATGCTTACCACCGCCGGTCATTGATCTGATGCGCGACGCGCGAACAAGGCATCCGAGATAACTAATTTTCACCGCCGGTGCCAGGATTGATGGGCCCTACACCATAAGATTCAGCGGTGATGCTTACGTAACACCGTCGGTTCATCGTATGGTCCGGCAGTGGAAATCGCAATAATTGAAGACGTCTTCCCGCCCTTTCATGCCGGCGGCGATAAGAAAGTTTTACCGCCATTTTGTTCGGGCACTGAATACCATAATCTACAATCTGATGGAAAAACTTAGAATCACCACCGGCTGTCCAATTAACCCAACGGTGATAAAGGGCTACAAGAGCAATGTAAACCCCATTTCCCTCCTCTTCTTCTTCACTCGGTTAACTTTTCTTCAGCCACGACTCCTCCCACCATTTTTGGGGACCGCCAAGCTAGTGAAGCTGTTGATTTTCGAAGCATGTTCTATATTGGGTGGTATGTAATTAACAACTCTTTTTGTGTAGCTACCTTAGTTTGATCATGTGGTTAAATTGTGACCGAAAATCATCCTTCTTCGTTTTAGAGTGCTTCTCTTGATTTTGGAGGTGGCTTCTCTGATTCTTGATTGTTGTGCGCGTACCAAATTACCCTACAATCAGTATGTATCCTATAGTTTTGATTGTATTAAATTGAATGACACATTAGTTAGTTCAACCTATGTCGATCAGTAAAGTTGCATTGTGTTAATCACAGATGGATCGTGTGGATGGATGTACTTGCTGCCCTGTTTGTGGAAGGCATTGACTCTTTTGTGAATGCGGCTCCTATGGGTAAATTATGACCGAAAATCATCCTTCTTCCTAAGGGAGTGCTTATTGATTTCTTCTGATTGATGATTGTTGCGTGCACACCAGATTACCCTACGGTATGGTCAGACTGTATCCTCTAGTTTGTTTGTATTAAATTGAATGACTATAGTTGACCTATGTCACTAAAGTTGTGTTATTCATAGATGGATCGTGGGTGGATGTACTTGGAAACTATGACTTCCCCATTCGTGGAAGGCATTGACTCTTTTGTGAAAGCCGCCAAGGCGTATGCAGGAAATAATGTCGCGAGTAGTAAAGGATGCATACACTGCCCCTGTGTTGATTGCAAGAATGAAAAGGCATTTAGGATCCGTGACGTCAAGCAGATATGATATCATCTGCTAACTAGGGGTTTCATGAAAAACTATAAGGTTTGGAACATGCATGGCGAGGAGGGTGGCAACTTACCTGAGGAAATCGCCAAGGACCATTGACGGAGACTACAGCGAATGAAACCTTGCAGCAAATCATCCATGAAACAGTCGATGAAACCATGTAGGAAACCATCCATGAACCAGTGAGTGAAACCATGTAGGAAACCATCAATGAAACAAGCTATGACACTTTGCTAGATACTGAAGTGCTTGATGCTCTAGACAAGATGATACGTGATGGGGAGCCAGAGTTCCTTGATGCAAGAAATTTGAAGAAGTTGGAGCAAATGAGAAAGGATGCAAAAACACCACTGTTCGATGGTTCTTCTAGGACCAAGTTAGAAGCTAACCTTTTGCTGCTTGAGATGAAATCAAGGAATGGACCGTCGGACAAAGGATTCGATGATTTGCTAACTCATTTGAAGAGCAAGATGCTTCCACGGCCAAATGAGTTGCCGGAGAACACATATCAGGTGAAGCAAATGATCTGTCCATTGGGGCTAGAAGTACAAAAGATTCATGCATGCTACAATGATTGCATATTGTACCCTGGCAAATATGCAAAGTTGGATCAGTGTCCAGTGTGCGAACTCTCACGCTACAAGTCTGAGGACTGTCCTGAGGCGATGAAAATCGTTGACCAGAAGAAAAGACCACCCAAGAAGGTTGTGTGGTATTTCCCTATAATTCCACGCCTGAAGAGATTATTTGCGAGTGAAAAAACAACAGAGCTGATGAGGTGGCATGCCGAAAAGCGCGTGAATGATGGAAAGCTCAGATACCCAGCCAATGGATCATAGTGGAGGGCTATTGATTCTAGATACAAGATATTTAAAAGGGAAATAAGGAACGTAAGGTTCGAGTTGAGTACTGATGGGATGAATCCTTTTAACATGGTCATCAGCAATCACAGCACCTGGCTTGTGACTCTGTGCATATACAACCTTTCGTCTTGGTTGTGTATGAAGCGCACCTACATTATGATGCCATTAGTGATCCAACGGCCACACTAACATGGCAATAATATTGATGTCTACCTACATCCAGTGGTGGACGAGCTAATGGAAATTTGGAGAACAAAGGTCAAGGTGTGGGACGAGTATAAGAAAGAACACTTTTATCTGAGAGCGTTGTTGTTCGTAATAATCAATGACCTAACGGGCCTTGGTTGCTTGTCTGGACAAGTTATGGATGGATACAAAGGATGTGTGGTTTGCATGGACGACACGGATGCTAAATGGATGAAGAACAGTAAGAAGATGGTGTACATGGGTCATCGTTGGTTCCTAAGCCTAGATCATCTGTACCGCAAGAACAAGAAATCCTTTTGTGGCATAACTGAGGATCGCCAGGCTCCTCAGACTCTAACTACGAAGGATATCTTAACAAAAGTGAACAAACTGAAAGTCATCCTTAGAAAGGGCAAAGGAAGCAAACAGGCACCGAGTTCCTCTATGTTAAAAAAGAAATCGATATTCTAGGATATGCCTTATTGGCGGTTCTTGGATGTTCGCCACACACTTGATGGGATGCACATCACCAAAAACATGACCGAAAGCCTGCTCGGCACCTTAATGGAGGCAAAGGGCAAGGGGAAAGATTCACTTAACACTCGTTTGGACCTGCAAGAATTAGAAGTGAGGCCAGAGCTACATCCTGAACTTAAACCTGATGGGACACAAAAAATTCTAGTAGACTCATGGACCTTGGGAACAGAGGAGAAAAAGTAGCTCTTAAGTTTCTTCCATGAACTCAAAGTGCCTATTGGCTACTACTCAAACATCAGGAGGCTAGTGAACATGAAAGATTTGAAATTCAACATGTACTTAATGAAGGCACATGATTGCCATGTTATCATGACATAGCTGTTGCCAATTGCAATTAGGGGCGTCCTACCAGAGAAGCTGCGTGACCCGATCATAAAGCTGTGCTCATTCTTCAACAATCTCACACAAGGTTATAGATCCGGCTACACTTGACAAGCTAGAGAAAGACATGCACCATACTTTGAGTAGGTTGGAGATGCATTTGCCATCGACATTGTTTGATATGTCTGTACATCTCATATCTCATCTCGTTCAGCAAATAAGAGCACTTGGTCTGCTGTTCTTGCATCAGATGTTTCCTTTTAAGAGGTTAATGAGCGTCCTGAGGAAGTGTGTCTAGAACAGGTACAGGCCCCGAAGGGTGCATGGTGGAAGGATGGTCAACAGAGGAGGCAATCGAGTTCTGCACATACTATTTGGGTCTAAATCGAATTGGTGTTCCTGTGTCTTGGCACGAGGGAAGGCTACTGTCACACCCTAAAATTTCCATTTTGGGATGTGACTAGAAAACACTAAACAAAATAAATGATTTAATATTTTTTCCTAAAATTAACTAAGATTTAGAAAGTTTGTTATTATTTTGTTAAATAAAAATAGCTTTATAAAACTCTTCCTAATTAAATTTTTCATATGGGTGTTGCATTCATGCTGGTTGCATTGATTTACTTGAGTGAAAAATGAGTTAGAAAATTTGATTAAGCCTCGAATAAGTTTTGTCCTATTTACAAAATTTTAAAACAAATTTCAAACTTATTTTTGTCAAATCAAGTTTTAAAATGATATATGCATATGTAACTATTTTATTTGCTGATATCATAAGTGCCTTTAAGGGTGTAAAAATGTTTATAAAGATGTTTTAATATATTTGCCTTTAATAAAATTATTTGTGAGAAATATATATAAATGTTTGCAAACATGTTAATATGTGTTATTTATTTATAAAACTTAAGAAATTTTTAAATGTCTTTTATTTTGTGAAAACAATTACAAAATGTTTTAATCTATTTTGCCTTTGTAAAATTACTATCATACGATTTATGTACTTAGTTTTTATAAAATTGTTAATGATGCCATAATATTTTATTTGTGGTGTCATTAATGTGTTTTAATCGATAAAATAATTCTAAAAATGACAAAATACATTTTTAGCATTTATAAAATATGTTTTGTGATCCAAATATATACACTTTGGACCCTGTCTTTGAAAAGTAATTACAACTAAGTACTTTTAGTTATTATAAATAAATCTCTGAAACTTCAAAAGCTTATAACTTTATAGCCGTAGCTTCATTTTAGTTGGTTCTTGCGCTCACGAGTTCATAATGACGAGTAGTACATGTTAGTTATCTTTATAGTACACTTTTGTAATGATTGGTGTACTGTTTATAGGTTATTGTGATGCTTGTACCGGTTGTTTACTAACGATAGAAGTGGAGCTACATGAGGAGCATATTTGAGAAGTGGAACCATCGGCATGTGTTTTGGAAGGCAAGTATAACATGAGTACCCTTGTTACCTAATAACCTTATATTCACATTTCATGTGCATGTGTCTAATTTGATAAACCCTTAAGGACTTTACCTAGAACTATTGTACCCTGTATTCCTTGATTACCTTTTGGTTTATACATATGGGTAGTTGCTCAGTCTATAATCACCAAACTATATAATGTTAATCTTGACTAATGGATTTTGGAATCAATGTTAAAATGATGGTTTTAGCAACATGGACACAAAGGGGCTAGAGCATTGGGCCTTTTTGGGTGCTCTAGTCTGTCCTCCGTAAGGATTGAATCTTAAAGCGGCAACCCAGGACTTACCGTATAGCCATGAGAACTACATGGATCTGGTCTTAGTATAGTATCTTGATCTGTTCTAGTTTGTCAGTAGCTTACCGAAAGGGCAAGAGGGGGGCACTAGTTGGTATGTTTCTTTTCCTGCCAGGGTGTGTACTATGCCACGACCATGAGTGCCACTCTTGGAGGAGGGCTACATACGGCTAGACGGCTAAAACCTTAGCGGCTGCTTCTTATTAGAACGACTGGTGAAATGCTTCGTAGTGATCCCTGCTGACTTACCTTAGAAGTGAGTCAAGGGGCTGATCACCTTGGGCAAAGGGCAATCACGACTCATGGTGAAAGTGTACAAACTCTGCAGATTATAAAACTGATATATCAGCCGTGCTCATGGACACGAGCAGCCTGGTTCCTTTTCGAGATAGATGGTTCTATGGATGGTTTGGGATATGATCAACCTTGATGTTAAATATACTTTCACCTTGGGAGCTTAAACATAACCTAGTAACATAGGTTTAACAAATAAAATATGACCAACTAAAAGTGCTTACTGCAGTTCAACCGTGTCTAGCCTTTTGAGCCTTGCATCCCCTTATGTTATACTTGTTGAGTATGGTGCGCTCACACTTGCTTTACAATCAACAAAAATCTCGGATGGGTACCAGATGGTGGATCAAGTGAAGAGTTTCTTGTGGAGTACATGAGTACTAGGTGAGTGTTTCCCCCAGTAATCCGTCCCTGTGGAGTATGGAGACCCAAAGAGAAGATTAACAGTAGTTTCCGCTATGGTTTGTAATAGATGTAAGTCTTGTTGTAACTATGTTTTGATATGCAATAAAGCATTGTCTTTGATAATCTCCATATTTGTCGCTATATGTGTCATGTGGACATCCTGGGCACACATATAGTTAGCACTTGGTATTCTTTGGAAAACCGGTTGCGATAGCTACATGGGTGGGGGATGATTGGGGTAAGGTCAGAACGTGTTGAGGTTGATGCTTTCTGGCAAGCTCATTTCGCCGTCCTTTGCCAAGCAAGCGTAGTTTCTCCCTATATCGAGGAGCACAAGGCAGAGCTGCGAGCTGCAAATAATGCCAGGTTAGACACATGGCTGGCAAAGCAACACATAAAAACTTTGGTCCATGGTCAAAGGAGAAATTTTTGGGTCAACAAACTAATTCAAAGGATCTTTATCACTTGGCAATGGGACCATCCTTGACAGTGTTGATGTACGAAGGATATTACATAAATGGGTACACATTCTACATGAGAAAACAAGATGCCAAGAGTGCCAACCAAAATAGTGGTGTCCAAATCAAAGCTTATGACAACAAAAATCATGCACCGACATACTATGGATTCATAGAAGAGATCTGGGAGCTAGACTACGGATTAGAGGAACTGAAGATCATTCTTTTTCGGTGCAAGTGGGTAAAAGTACCAAAGGGCATCATGACGGACAAGTATGGTATGTGTACCGTAGATTTCAAGCATCTTGCCTACCTGGATGAGCCTTTCATTTTTTGCGAAAGATGTAGTCCAAGTATTCCATGGAAAAAAACCTAGGTGATGGAGGTGGTGGGCATGTGGTGCTTCAAGGTAAAAGGAAGATCGTCGGTGTCAAAGATACAAATGAGGAAGAAGGGAATGGCTATCAAGACATGCCTGCTCTTGGTCCAGATGTGGATCTCCCCCTGTTTGTGGAGGGCGATGAACCAGCTTACGTGAGAAGCGATTATAACGAAGTCGCCTACATCAAGTAAATGTACCTAATGTGAATGTAACATTTGAGTTGGATAAAAAATTGTACCTGCAGTTTGAAACATTTTAGTTTTAAACAATTATGAGTGCAATTTGATCACATGTCACTGGTTCTCACATGTTTTAGTCAATCTACTTATCATACGGTGTACATGTGCTGAGTGTACTAATGCGTATCATATGGTGCACAATTTAGTTTTCAACACTTAGCCGTCTCAGTGGGGGTTTCATGGCTTAGTTTCTAACACATCAATATTTTGGAAAATAGTGCAGAAGAGTTTCTTCACCATGAAACTCTCTCTACTCTCATGAAACTTTCTTCATCTCTCTCTTCATCAATACGGTGCCACATCAGCATATTTAATGCCATGAAACTTTGATGAAACCCCCATTGAGCCTGGCTGTATCATACGATGTGCATGTGCCCACTAGATATGCGAATCATACGGAGGGGAGCAGGCAAAGCAACATAGAGAAAACTTTGTACATGTGCTCAATCACGTGCACACTTATGCGAATCATACGGTGTGCATATGGGTGTCCTTTGATCCGCCAGATATAACGTGTTGTTTCCAAGAAAATGAAACTTAAAGGACCAACCATTGTACATATAGTCTATTATTAATTCATCTTAAGTTATGGGGACTACAAATAATATTGAAACAAAAGAACAGAAAAGCAAAAGCAAAAGCAACAGAAAATCAAAAGCTAACTACATATAGTTTCTTATTCCCATTTCCCATGCGAACAACTCAAATTCTTGAGAAAGCCTACAGTCCTCGCTGCAAAACACAACCCTTGACATCATCTTCATCGCACCATCGCTTGTGACCTATGTGGGTGACCGCGCAAATCATGCATCTTGATGGTTCCTTCCCCGCTCGCGTCTTGAGGTGGGGCTATTTAAGCAAAGGTAAGGTGAGCCTCTGAAGCGCACTCCGATCCCAACCTTCTTCATCCCTTACCATCAGACAACTAGAGAAACCCTTCAGCCGCTCATAGTCTCCTGTTGCCATGGCTACCCTAGTCCTCCATCGACTCCGGCCCCACTGGGAGAAGGCCTTCAAGATCAGCTTCCACCATCACCTAGGCGTGGCCATGTCCGCTCATCCTGGGTGTTAGAGGATGTTTCGCGAAGATAGGGAAGAACACCTCCATGGTACGGTCATGTTACTAATCGCCATCCACGGTTAGAGCATGCGGAATTGAAACCATGGAGGGCCTAGCCAGACCCGCCAAAGACCTCGTCAGTCCTTGTCGGTGTGGCAGTCGAAGGGTTTCTGCCACAACGCAAAAGTTTGTCATCGGCTCTAGGCCCCGTGTATCGATTTGGCACGGGTGTTCCGCTCTCCTGTGGTCTATGGAGTAATCGGCTGAGGGAATAGATGGCCTCGTGGTTATGCTTCTCCTCATCCTCCCACTGCTCCTAGGGGGATGTTAGAGGAAGTTTTGCGAGGCTGTTCCCCATCTCGATTCTCCTATGCTGTCAGGTATGGGTTACCCCCCATACATGTAAGGTCTTTGTTATTGTACATGTGGTAGTATTGTTGAATTTATCAATAAAGAGTTCCTTTAACGACTTTATTGTTGAATGTTTAACTCAGTTCTAGTTTATTTCCTACTTAATCTAACATTTTTCTAGTTACAATCTCACTATGATAGGTCTAGGTAAATAGCCGTATCAAACTATGAACATATATGCAATTAGATCAAAATTAAAATGACACTGGTTATCGCAGTAATTAATGGAATCTATTCACCAACCAATCTGACTGCCCTTGTATTCATGCGCGCCTGCTTTGGTCCACTAGATATTGCACGTACCACTATAGATGAGGATGAAATATGCCATGGAATCAAATGTGCCAAGGAATCAAATGGATGCTCCTCCTTGTCTTCCCCGCTGCGTCACCCTTGACTCACAGAGGTGACCACTCAAGTCATGGAGTTCACTATTTCCTTCCCCGCTCACGAGATGTGGGTCGTAGGGAATCAAGTGTGGTAGGGAATCAAGTGTGCGCAATTAGATCAGAGCACACTTGTTTCCACAGTATCTCACGATGATCGGTCTTGGTAAACAGCCATATCAAACTGTGAACATATGTGTAATTAGATCAAAATTAAAATGGCACTAGTTATCTACCTTCCATCTTCACCCTTAGTGAGGTGCTCTATCTTCCATCTTCCAACCCTCACGGTCAAGGGATGCATATTTGCTTCTTGACCATGAGAGGACGAAGATGGAATATAAAGCACCTAATCTTGGAACCTTAGTCAATTGATGACCTATCGAGTATGGATGCGCTGATGAGGAGAACACCTTAATAATTGTAGATCTTCTGTATCTAGAAAGAAGATCTACAATCATCAAGGTGCTCTCCTATTGAGCACCTTGCACCATGGGCATGGACGAGGAAGAGTGTATCTATTTTGTATCTATTCTAAAAGATTGAAGGAGGAAGAGTGTGTGGAATGAGCCCAAGAGGTGCATCCAGACCCGGCTTAAATAAGCCAACCTTGAAGATGGAGAAGTAGAAAGGAGTAGTAGATTTGTGATAGGAGTATACACATACACATACACCTCGTCTTCCCCGCTGCCATGGAATCAAATGTGCTAGGGAATCAAATGGATGCTCTGCCTCGTCTTCCCTGCTACCTCGCCCGTGACCCGCGTAGGTGACCGCTCAAGTCATGGAGTTCACTATTTCCTTCCCCACTCATGAGATGTGGGTCATAGGGAATCAAGTGTGGCAGGGAATCAACATATATGGTGCCATATTGTGCCAGTTCCCAGTAACGCATCCATTTTTCAATAAACAAGGCATATCAAATTATCATTAGTTTAGGTAAGTAGGCATACCGAATGGTGCACATGTGTGGTATTAGATCAAATGGCACTAGTTCTCCTAGTAACTAACGGTGACTTTTTGAGCATTTGGCGTATCATAAGTTTACATGTGCGAGGGTTTTCGGGTAACGGAATCTTCACCAAGCACTCCGACTTCCCATGTACTCATGCGCGCCTCCTTTGGTCCACCAGATATTGTGCGTACCACTATATATGAGGATGAAATATGCCATGGAATCAAATGTGCCAGAGAATCAAATGCCTCATCTTCCCCGCTGCGTCGCCCGTGACCCGCGTAGGTGACCGTTTGAGTCACAGAGTTCACTATTTCCTTCCCCGCTTGAGAGACTTGGGGCTTTTTAAGGCAAGCTAATGGCAGCCTCACAAGCTCACTCCAAACCTTCTTCCCCCCTTAGCATGAGACAAACAAGAGAAAACATTGAGTTGCACGTATAGTATCGTCGTCGCAATGGCTTCGCTTGTCCTCCATCAACTCTGGCGTCACTAGGAGAAGACCTTCAAGATCAGCTTGCGCCAACACCTAGGCGTGGCTATGTCCGCTCATCCTCGGTGTTAGTGGAAGTTTTGCGAAGACAAAGAGGAATGCTTCCATGTTCTGTCACCGTTGCTGATCGCAGTCTGCGGTCAGAACTTTTGGGGTCAAAACCATGGAGTGCACCGGTGGTGGACCTCGGCGAGTGAGGTATTCTACAATGTTGTTCCTGTGATAAGTGGTTGTCACAAAACCAATATATACCATTCTCATCCTAGCGCATCAACTCATCGGCTTGACCGCCATTTTGCATCGATTATTCCTCTCTCCCGCTTGGTTTCCAGTGTGGGTTGGTCTCCTTGTGGCCCCTTCTGCTTCTAGTGGGTGTTAGTGGAAGCTTCGAGAGGATGCTCCCCACCGTAGAGCTAAGTTGGTCGGGTATAGGGAAATCCCTAAATCGATAGGTTTTTGTTACTATACATCTCGTAATCTTTGAATGAAATGCAATTTATCAATATTATTATGTGATGTTCCACTCGGTTTGAGTCTATTTTGTACTAAATTGGCTGATGGATTTGGACTTAGTAATCCTTGTACTAATGGTGACTAACTCCTCTCAGTGGTGGAAAATAAAAAACAAAGAGGCGGCAAAACGCAAGATTACATCTAAGCATGAGAGTACATAATTCAGCGGTAAACATATATTACAAGTCTTGTGGAATTAATAATTTAATTATCAAAATATAAGCACTCCCAATGCAGAAACTACCATGGTTTCTATGGACATTAATTGTAATGCCACCTAAGCATTTTGCTGATGTGGTAAGGTAGTTATTGAAGAGAGAGAGCAAAAATCATAGAAACTGGGTAAACCATGTCTACACGAGAACCAAGACATGAAGGGATGTCATTGGTAGAGAATGGAGAGAGAATGTACGTGATTGGATAAAAAATTCATACAAAATATCAACGTGGTCGCTATGAGCATGAGTATGCAGTACGGTAGACGAGTGCCTACAGTACTCTGCAATATGATATGGTGATGAAGTGCTAACTCATCGGAGTATTATCCGGTATGAGCTTCACTCAATTCACACTAGAGGCCTTGTTTGGATGCACATGTATTCATCTCAATCAACATGTGTTCAAATGGATTGCAGTGCAATTGAATTAAGTTTCATTCTAATCCACTCCAACACGTGGATTGAAGTAGATACACATGCATCCAAACAAGGCTAGAATGAATGTTTTGCTTCCTTTGGCATCATCGTTGTCTTTGCTTTCCACAATTCCACATTGCTTTGCGCATAACGTAGTTTTTATAGACACATTGTCCTTGACTCATACATGTTGGATATAGTATGTTTCATTGGAGAATAAGGCGTTCAATCCAAGTTGAATTGTACAAGCAAGTTGAATTGGTCGTGTCCCACTGCTCGTTACATGACGAACAAAGATGGTGCATTAAGTTGAATTTACCATGATTGTATGCAAAACATCCTTAGAACATTCATCATTGCTTCACCGTTGTATTCACCATTTCACTTTCCCAGTGCGTACATACGGTGATCGTGTCGCCCTGCTTTAGATTGCTTTGACAAAGTGATCCGGTGCTGCTATACAGTGAAAGACGTCTAATACGGCTTGCAAGCGCACTGTATGACAATGGCAGCGGTGGGGACAGCGGTGATGAGGCCGTGTGTGGTAGAACCGCCTGAAATAACACGCTTTCGGAGGCGCTCGTCTTTCACTCGACACTAAGCACCCCGAAAGTTAGCTACATCGGACAGTTCCGTCGAGCACACCCCACGGGAGAACTCGAATCAATCCACGTTTTACCTCTAGAATCCAATAATGAGTATGAGCTTACAATACTTAGTCTATTTCATACAATAAGAGTTCTTGGAAATTATTTATTACAATACTAGGGTTTAGAGTGCGAGAATTAAATAGCAGAATGAAAATAAACATCTAGCAGAAACAATACAAGGATCCGTTTGTGCCTAACAGAGGAATCCTCCACACAATTGCTACTCCTCAAGCTGCACCTGCAATAGGGTAAAATAAACCCTGAGTACACAATATACTTGCAAGACTTACCCGACTAGTGAGAATAGTTTCCTGACTCCAAGGGAGTATGATAGGCAATATGAGTTTGTTGTTTTCTTTTTGTTTGCGAAAAGCATTACTAGAAGTACGTCTTTAAGATCAAGTTTAATTAGCGGTCATGATTACTTCATTAGCTAACCATTCTAGGTAAGCACCTGTTCTACTTTCAAGCAAGGGTTGAGCAATCAGAACCATTTTACCATCTTTCATATTCCAGTTGTCGGGTTCATAAACCCGGGGTCCCTCTTGGACCGGCTTCCCAACAAAGGCTCAGCCCAGCAGACGACGTTGCAAACGATGCGCAACTCATGGGCTGGCCTCAAAAACCTAACGATAGGTCAGAAAGGCGATCCAATCTTCGACCAGAAGGCCTGGTCAAAGAGGAACGATGCCCGCTTCTGACTCTGGCCCGCCTCTCCGATCGGAAGGCCTCGCTTCTGACTCTAGCCCACCTCTCTGACAGGAAGGCCTGGCCGAGGAGGAACAACGCTCGCTTCTGATCGGCCCACCTCTCCGATCGGAAGGCCTCGCTTCTGACTCCGGCCCGCCTCTCCGACCGGAAGGCCTCACTTCTGACTCTGGCCTGCTTCTCCAACCAAAAGGCCTGGCCGAGGAGGAACAGTGCTCACTTCCAACTCTGGCCCGCCTCTCTGATCGAAAGGCCTAGTCGAGGAGGAACAACACTCACTTCCAACTCTGGCCCGCCTCTTTGACCGGAAGGCCTAGCCAACAATGCTTCCGACTCGATCGAGGATATATCGAACCTCTGCTTACATCTCTTCTACAATTGGCGCAGTCGGAGCTGACTGGGACCAACCGACCAGGGACGCCCACTCGGTGAGGACCAGGAAATAGGTAGAGCAAGTAAAGCAGGACGCTCAAGTCAACCACAAAACCAAGGACCATACCATGTACACCTGCAGGATAGTACCGACAGGACATGTTAGAAGGGTGCCCTGTAACCTTCTAGGCATGTCAAAACCCAAGCAGTGTTGTGGGCGCCGACGATTTGCCCTACAGTGTTGTGGGCGCCATCAATTCCCATACCAGGCGGACATGGTAATAACCCCCACATGCCTCTAGGCATCGACAATGTTGTGGGCGCCGTTATTTGCCATACATGGTGAATACGGTAAAAACCTCCCACATGCGTCTGACACAAACAGTGTTATGGGCGCCTACCATCATCTTGTACCCGACGGCGTGGGCAACAAGACTTAGTTGCATACGTACTCTCACTCTCTCTCTCTCTCACTTGTAAAAGCCATCCCCTTCATCTATAAAAGGGGATGCGCTCTCTCCCAATGGGGGGGTCAATCAGTTCACAACTCAAACACACACACGATCCAAATGACCAAGGATCCCAATGAACAACTAATGTTTGAACACTTAGCGCACAGCGGAGCTCCCGTCACTCTCGGCCCTTCAGACCAGAGTTCAATAGACCTCTTACACCCCCATATTTCTCCCTTCCATTTGTAACCCCACAACAAACTTTGAGCACCTAGGCTCAACAATAAAGTCACCGACCGACTCAAGCTGGACATACGACACGTTGCCTGAACCAGTATAAACCCTATGTCATTGAGTGCTAGGCCATATCCGATCACAACATATGACAAAACTACAAATATTTATGTGTTAGTCACTTTCTACACCAACAGTTGGTGCCATCCGTGGGGAAGACGTCGTATGTTCACGCTTTTTGGTAATCGGATGGCCCACTTTTCCGCCACCTCCGCCATGGCGGGCTCAAGCGATATGACTCGCTTTGGCTCATTGGAGTTTCCCGCACTCCCACCTGTTGGGATGTGGGTTCCACCTATCTTCGAGCTGTCCTAGACCTTCCTCTTCGGAAGCCAAGACTTCATCGCTGACCGGCTCGGCATGCTGCACCTCCACGAGGAGGCACTTGTTCCGGCACCCATCGGAGGAGGCGTGTCCTCCGTCGACTCGGGACTCCCGGCTACTTCAACGGCAAGGCGCCTGCGCTTTGTTCTGAGCATACGCTCTGCTCAAACCCCACTATGTGTAATGTATGTATTGTTCTTTACTCATTTTTTACTATTTTCACCGATTCTCTAGAGGGACCCCGTTGTCCCTATCGTGACATCCATGCAACCGGTTCCCCTATGGCCTCGCGTCCCCCCATGGACGCGTACACCTAGGGGCTTCGAAGGATGTTGGCACCGCCCCCTCTCACATCCAAATTCTTGGGGATGGCGAGCTACGCTCCCGCCTCTTTTCACGACCTCCTAGATGATGATGTTGAGAGCGATGGCTCTAGCATCGGTGATGTCGTGGCACCTAGCCACCCTCTGTCCTAGGAGTGCGCTATGGCGGATGCCCTAGGACAGCCGTCGATGGTAGTGCAGTCTCTTCAGACCCACACCCCTTCAGACCCTCATGTGGATGCCCTTGCGTGTGCCTAGGCGCATGGTGAGGAGCTACGACAAAGGCGAAGAAGCAACCACCACTGGCTGCCGGCGCGCTCGGCGCACCACGGTGTGCCCCGTGCGCGTAACCTCGACGAGCGGCGCCTAGGGTCGCGCCCGCTAGGTCTAGCACAACATCATGGATGGGGGGAACGATCCCCCATTGTTTGCTTAGGCTGGCCAATCCATCACCGCCACGTGACAATGCTTCTGCGCGGCCTTCTCGAGCCGAACAACCCCTAGGAACAGGTGATCCACCAGAACCTCCGGGCACTGGAGGAAACCATCATAGTCCAATAGGCGGAGAGCTCCGCATCACGACGCCAACTCATGGCCTCTCTCCCCACCAGGGGAGTGGGGATGCTCTAGACGAATCGCTCCATCCGCTCACCGCTACAGCCGAGCGTGGCACAGGAGGGTGCAGCTGCGCCACAGCCTAACCCGACACCTGCTCCACATTGACCTCCTGTGTGTGAACACCTCGGGCCAAACCCAGACACTCGCAGCATCATCAGCAACTAGCGTCGGGCCCGGCATGATGATGACGTCCATCGGGCGACAGTGAGAGCAGACAACACAGGCTTCGACCGGACCATCGGGAGACACACCCCAGGCGTGGGTGCCGACCAAATGACTGAAGTCCCAGCCCGGATGGCTCGGGACCATAGGCCTTTGGCCGGCGCATCCAGAGAGTGTCGTTCCCACAACGCTTCCGACCGCCTACCAACATCTCCAAGTATACCGGGGAGACGAACCCCGTAATATGGCTCAAAGATTTTCAGCTCGCCTTCCAAGCTAGAGGAGTGGATGATGATCACTTCATCATTCAGTACCTCCTCATCTACGTGGGGGAACATGTTCAAGCATGGCTCGAATTCCTCTCGCACGACAGCATCCGCGACTAGGAGGATCTCAAGAGGATCTTCGTCGGGAACTTCCAGGGGACGTATGTCCACCCTAGGAACTCCTAGGACCTCAAGAGCTGCCAGCAGGAGCCCAACAAGTCCCTATGGGATTACATCCATAGGTTCTCGAAGTGGTGCAACTCCCTTCTTGAGGTCGTCGACGTGGACGTCATCAGCGCATTCCTCTCCGAGACAACCTGCGAGTCCCTGATCCACAAGCTTGGCTGCCTAAAGCCCCAAACCACTCACGACCTGCTCGATGTCACCATGAACCATGCCTCTAGTGAGGAGGTGGTTAGAGCAGTCTTCAATGGAGGTCGAGACAAGGGCAAGGCCAAACATGAGGACCAAGACGAAGCCCCCCCACAGAGGGGCAAGAAGATTAAGAAGGATCGGCGCCAACCGGTCAACTCTGTGTTGGTCGCCATAGCTGATCATGTGGGCAAGCAGCCCTAGTAGGGCCTGCATGACCACTTCAGAATGCTCATGGATAGCCCCTACCACACTTACCCCATCAAGCACCTCTACAAGGACTGTGAGCTCCTCAAGTGCTTCCTACAGTAGGCTGGCGGGCCAAAAGAAGGAAAGGGCAAGGAGGCAGCAGCCAAGAAAGGAGGTGCGGCAGGCAAGGATGGGGATGGCTTCCCCAACCTCGTGGAATGCATCATGATCTTTAGGGGATCCGATGCCGTCTACTCGAAGCGCTAGCACAAAGTGCGCTACCGAGAGGCGTGCATCTCTGAAACGGCCATCCCCTCCTTCCTTCGCTGGTCGGAATCTCCGATCACTTTTGATCGGAGGGACCACCCATCCAACGTCGCTAGACTAGGACTCTACC
The DNA here is from genome assembly GCA_904845875.1 of Miscanthus lutarioriparius. Taxonomy (NCBI): domain Eukaryota; kingdom Viridiplantae; phylum Streptophyta; class Magnoliopsida; order Poales; family Poaceae; genus Miscanthus; species Miscanthus lutarioriparius. The sequence goes on along the minus strand of CAJGYO010000007.1, from coordinate 96,971,232 downwards.
CGCTCATCGTCGACCCCATCATCCACAAGAAGCGCCTCACTAAGGTGCTGATGGATGGAGGCAGTGGCATCAACATCCTCTACGTCGACACCCTCGACGGCCATGCGCATCCCCCAGCCGGAGCTCCGACTGGCAAGCTCGCCCTTCCATAGCATGATCCTAGGGAGCGCAGGTGTACCCGCTCGGGCAGATCGACCTGCCTATCACGTTTGGTGACCGAGCCAACTTTCGCTTGGAGGTGCTCACCTTTGAGGTGGTGGACTTCGAGGTCTTACCACACCATCTTGGGGCGGCCATGTTACGCCAAGTTCATGGTGGTCCCCAACTACACCTACCTAAAGCTGAAGATGTTGGGACCGAATGGCGTCATCACTATGGGTAGCACCTTCTCGCATGCCTTCACATGTGACCGCGATCATTACGAGCTTGCCACTGCCGTCATCAACTCGTCCGAGCTCCCGTTGCTCGGGAAGTCGTTGACCCTAGCAGTCTCGGACTACAACAAACCAACCTCATCGACTGCCTTCCACCCACTCGAGGAAACTAAGGTAGTGGGGATCGACCCTATACGGTGACCGAAGTGATCCGACCGGGCACCTACCGATTGAAGGATGACAACGGCGATGTTCTCACCAACGCTTGGAACATCGAACAGTTACGTTATTTCTTCCCTTAGAACTTTGGTCTTACCATTTTTTCATTTAACGTTCGCTCCTACAGAGCACCCCGGCCCAAACACTTTCGCCCGGGTCACTCGGGGGCTCCACGGAGGTGTGGTACCACCTCTCTTTTTGTTTACTATCATATGGTAAAATACCTTTCTACTTGAATGAAAGGGTAGTTTGTTCCTTTAATTACCTTACATAGCTTTGCTTTAAATATTCCGACCGATCGCATCCCACCTCCATCTACGGTTACGAGCAGCTGAGCCTCGCGGGCCATGCCCGGGCTCTTAAGGTTGCAGCTTATGGGATGAATGGGCAGGTGCAAAAAAGAAAGAATAAAAAACAAAATTATGCTAAGGTAAAAATAAGGAACGAATGGGACAAGCTTCCCCGAACGAAGTGATTCCATCACAAAAACCAAATTGATTGTATTCATTAAATACACAAAAACGTTTACACGGGGGCTTCCCCATGAACTCATCCTTTACATGTGCTAAGTACTTCTACTCTAATTTTTTTACTATGGCCACCCAGAGGCATCAGCTAATGGCATGACCGGCGAGGGAAGGGGCTGCTCATCCTCCTAGTTGGGCGACGTTGGGATCGGTCGGAGGCGGGGTGACGTTCGCCTCTGACCTGGGCTCCACTCCATCTACAAGCTGCACGCCTTCGCCGCATTTCGCAACGAGCATCCATCACCCACTGCACGGAGACTTGCTCGGCCACCACTGTGCATGTGGCAGCAAGCTTTCCCCGAGCGCGTGGATGTCCTCCGCGCTCTAGCCATCGGCATAGCCGTTGCAGATGACGGCAAAGTCTAGGTCTGGGTGGTGCGACACCACTGAGGTCAGCACCCCTAACATCCCATAGAACATTATGTCGGTGATGAGGGCCCAAACCTCATTCGGGACCTCCGCCTAGTCGGATGGCGGGCGTGCTGGTGCTTGGCGCCAACCCGAAGACCACCAAGATGATGAGCTAGGCAACATTGCGCATCTGGTCAAGTTCCCCCTCAAGAGCATGTTGCTCTTCAAGGGACTTGGCCAATGCCTCTGCATTCTAGTCAATCGTCGCCTTGGCCATCTCCAGGTCCTACTCTAGCGACGCAACCTTTCCGCCTAGCTCTAGAAGAAGGATGACAAGCTTAGAAGTAAGCTAAAGGAAGAAACCAAGACATCGAAAGTAGAAAAGGTAAATACTAAAGTGGGTGTTCTCAAGGATGGAGAGTCCCTCCTCTTGTCGAGTCACCTGCTCATGCAGCCGGGCGTTCGCCTCCTCCGTCCCCATCACTTGGCCCCGGAGCGCGAGCACTTCTCGGTCGGCCTCCGACCGGCCTTTAACTCGACTCTAGGGCCTCTAGGGAACTCTAGAGCGCCACCTCAGTGTCACCAGGGACTTCTGCAGCATCGCCTTGGTCTTCACCTAACGGGCCTTCGCCACATCGAGCCCCCGCTTGGCGGCGGTCGCCCGCTCCGCCACAAGCACTTATGTCACCCATGCCTCGATCACCTCCACCGCCCGGTCTTGGGACTCACGGCGAGTGGACTCCAGCTGGCGCTCGAGCTCAATGACCCCCGCGACACCACGGCCTCCCGCTCCATCTAGGTGTGCTCCTCCCGGAGGAAACGAGACTTGCGGTATGACATCCCCTCCAAGCCCTACAAAGCAAGGAGCTAACACGCTAAAGCAACCAGCAAGAAACCAAGGATTCAAGGACAAAACGCAGAGGACTTACCTCTATGACATGGGGTAGGTCAACCATAACTGCCGATGGACGGACTTGACCCGCTCCAAGGCCTCCTCAAGCCTTGTCCTGGTTTGGGTGAGATCGGACTCCATTGTCAGTGCGCTCTCCCCTAGGAAGTGCCAGAGTGCCACCTCCTCATCATCGCCGAGGATGAATCAAGCCTTCCTCGGGTCACCAGGGTAGGGCCACACCAGATTGTGGCTCACCTTGAACCCACTGGAAGGCCTGGCCAACAACCAGACCACCGCTAGCTCCTGCGATGGTGACGGTGGCTCCACCTCATCACCTACTTTGCCATCAGAAGGGATCTCCACTTCCTCGATTTCATGGGCCACCGGTAGACATTCTGCCTCCGACCCGGCCGCATCTCCCCCGGCACCTCCAACTCCAATCCGGGAGGGTGAGCCGCGTGGCCCTCTGCCTAGCGAGGCAGGGAGCCCCATCTCCCTCCTCTTCCGCCGTAGTTGGTGGGGGAGGAGCCACAAGGGTCACCTCCAACCCAACCTCCACCATGGTCACTGGGATCGCCGCCAACACCATTGCTACCGCCGCCGCCATACTTGCGACCGGCTATGAAGGCACCGCCCCCGGAGGGGAAGCACGCACCGCCACTACCCTGCTCTCCCCGCCACTCGTCACAGTGCGCTGCAAGGTTGGCCTCCACTCCTCTCGCACGGAAGTTGGGGCGACGCTCAACCCTATGAGCATCTAGCCCCTATCAAAAGGAATAGGTCAGTCGCTCAAAAACTCAACTACGAGATCAAAAAGAAATAAAGAAACCATATCGGGATGTAAGCGGTAGGGCTCTGAAGCCCCGACCCGCCGGCAACAGGCCCGCCGAGCGAGGACCGCTCCCAGGCCACGACCCACGCCCCCTCACTTCAACCAGGGGGGGGAGTTGACCCGACCAGCTCCCGCTCGGCCCGCGCGTCATTCCGATCGCCGGCTTAGGGTTCACCGACCGAAGTAGCTGGCGGGGCATCCCCGTTGTGGGTCGCACGCTGGCATTGGCCCCGACGACGCATGGGTGTGAGGCCGCTCCTCCAACCGCCTGGCCTACCTCGCTGCGCTTAGAGTAGGTGGGGACAAGGCCGACGACGCCTTCGAAGAGCGTAGCGACCGCGTCCGCTTCGCCTCCCGCTTGCCAACAGCGTCTGAGCTTGTGGCGTGCTTCCTTGGCGCGGGAACATCGCCGTGCCTCTCTACCTCATGCCCCACATCGCAGACATGACCATAGGCTCACGCCGCACCACCAAAGTCATGACCTCCCAACCCCTCTCATTCTCGGAAGAGCTCGCATCATCCCCCACCTCTGTGGGGTCCTCCGACTCGGCGTCGCTCCTATTTTCCCTGGCTCGCACACGCCGGGCGATCTCCATCTCCTTCTCATTCTTTCATCGAGCCTTCTCAGCTCTCTTCTTCTTCTTCTCAATCGCCACCTCGTTCAGGGCGGCTTGCCACGCCACGCCCTTTGGCCCCTTCGGAAGATGTGGCCGGGACTTGTAAACTCTGAGTCCCTACGAAACGGATGACTCAAAGTCAAGATATAGGAGAGCAAAAAGGGAAAAGAACATGGAGTAAGGAGAGGGGAGCATACCACTTTTGATAGCTTCACGGCATGAAGAGGTCCGGGATTTCCATCAAGGGTCCCTTTGGCCCTCAGCTGCAGCACCCGATCAAGGCGACTCCAGACCTCGTCGTTCGGTAGCTCCTCTGGTGACGCACGGTTGGGGTCCATTGGGCCATTATACATCCACATCGGCTCGTGTCCTTTCTGCTAGTGGGGTGACCCGATGGCGGAAGAAGGTGTGGAACACCCACACACCATCAAGGCCCTACTTCACTAGCTTCTAGAGCTCCGCCCCAATGATCTCCAGCTTCTTCTTCTCCCGACTAGAAGGGTCCAACGACCAACTATCCTGCCTCTCCAGCCTCCTGCCGATGAAAGGCGGGAACGATGCCTGTTGGGTTCCAAATGTAGAACCATTCCCCGTGCCACCCTCGATTGGAATCGCAGGGGGTGTAAGTGGGGTACGAGCCTGATGTGCTCGGTTTCTTCTATAGCGCGAAGCCCCCCATCAGTGTGATCCTAAGCGGCTTCCCCTTTGACAAAGCTCACCCAGAGAACATCCACCGGAAGAAATCCACGTGCGGCTCCATCCTGAGGAAGGCCTCACACACTGTGACAAGTCCGATGATGTGCAGCACCCTAATCGGATTGAGGTGCTCAGCTCTAGGCCCCACTCATTAAGGAGCCCACATAGGAACCAGTGCACGGGGTATAATAACCCATGCTCATGGAAGGTGAGGAAGGAGACAACCTCGCCGACCCGAGGCTATGGGAAATCCTCCCCCGCAGGAGCCCTCTAGTGCGCCACCTCCTTCGGTGGTAGCACCCCCTTCTTGGCGAAGGCGGCCAGCACCGACTCGCCCACAACAGATGACCTCTAGCTTAACATTGCACTTCGGATTCATGAATGGATCTGTGAGTTTCTCCTCCCTCTCGCTCTCCCCTTTCTCTCCTGGGAACCACCGCGGGACACAAACGCTCTTAGCAAGAAGGAAGGAGAAGGAAAAGAGGCAGTTGGGGAATAGGCGAAGGAATGGGACGAAAGCCCTCTCCCTTCCCCTATTTAAAGAGGAGGCATAGCAGTTGAGGAAAGGTAAAAGGATTGGGGCAAGAAACCCTCTCTCTTCCCCCATTCAATGCGGATGGGATATGATGGGACGCACCCTGCCTGACGGAATGGCACCTGGTCAGACAGGACATGGCCTGGGTATGGCCCACCACTACCGCATGCTGAGCATGAGAAACAAGGCGCAACTGCGCGTAGGCAGCCTTTTGCCTTCCCAAGCGGGACTTGGAAAGGCCCAACTATGGGATCTCCACCTAGGAGAGACCAACAGGCTTCCTGAGTTGATGGGACGGCTCAGGCAAACGTCGAGAGATAGGTAAGGAGCAGAGGGATGCCCCATATGGGCCATGCCGACTCCATCATGAATGACGAGCGTGGATCCCGGTCAAACATATCCGATAGGAGCTCCTCAAACCCCGTCACTCAAGTCATCAAGGTAACATTACCAACCCCCATTATTTCTTTATATGATCATTCATTCATCTGTTGTCATTCATACATTCATGCAACATATTCACACATTCATCTATGTACGTATTCATTCATTCCATACATCCGAGGCATCGCATATGCAGTTAAATGCATCACAACGCTCCGTGTTGCATCACGAAGCGGTAGTTGCCTCATTCAACATGAGCAACGACCGACCGAGGTTTGAAGGCCGGCCCACGAAGGGCTCGAGGCCACCTCGCGTCAAACAGAGCCAGGGGAGAAAATGCAGATGAGCCCCGAGCGGCCCTCGCCTAGTCTGCCCCGAAGCAGACAGGGCCATCTCAACCTTCTCGTTCGATCCTAACCTCGAGCCATGCCCATAGAATCTCCATCGAGGGGAGGCCAGCAGGCCACTCAGGTCAGTCTCTAGAATGACCCAGGCATCTACCGAGACATGGGTTAAGGAGCAGTGGAATGCCACATGAGGGCTATGCCAACCCCGTCATGAACGATGGACCCGGATTTCACTCAAACGGGCCCATTAGCGAGCTCACCGAGTGCGTCACTCGAGCCATCGAGGCAAGTGACGTTAGCTCAGCCCCTCCGGTTGTGAGAAACCGCGGATGGAGTAATGCACGAAAACTCAAACCGACCCCTACCGAGCCCAACAAGGCTCAGGGGCTCAAGAAGCCCAATGCCTCGGCTACGCCTGGATCCGCAACTTCGACTCGCCTGATCCCACGGCGGCGCCGATGCCCGGATCCGCGACTCCGACTCGCCCGATCCCTCGGACAGGCCTGATGCCTAGATCCACGACTCCAATTCGCCCAATCCCTTGGCTACATGCCCAGGTCCACGAGTCCATCTCACCCGATCCCTCGACTATCCATCGGCTACGCCCAACACCTCGGCTGCGCCTGGGTCTATGACTCCGACTCGTCCGATCCCACGGCGCGCCCGACGCCTAGATTCATGACTCGACTCGCCTGATCCTCAAGCTGCGCCCGACGCCTAGATCCGTGAGTCCATCTCGTCTAATCCCTTGGCGCGCCCGATGCTTTGGTTATCGACTCCGACTCGCCCGATCCTTGGATCCGCGACTCCGACTCACGCCCGAACCCTCGGCGCGCCCGATGCCCCGGTTGACGAAACTTTGTCTCACCCAGTCTCTCGGCCGTGACCAAACACCTAGGACCATGCTCCTAGAAATGATGGGTCAGAAACTAGAAAAGAAGAGGCTATGCCCACTAAGGTGCACACACACACGCCCACTTACAAATACCCCCAGGCGATTCTACCCGATCGGAAGACCTGGCCAACAACGCTTCCGACTCTACCCGCCTATTCCTACCCGAGGGCTCGGGGGCTACACCACGGGTGCGCTCGCGCGCACCCGCTGTCCAAACAAAAAAATTCCCCCCGGCAACACGGAAAACCCCCGGATGATTCTACCTAAATCACCCGGGGGCTCGTGGCTACACCCACGGGTGCGCTCACGCCCACCCGCCGTCAAGACAAAAATCCCCAGACGATTCTACCCGAATCATGTGGGGGCTCGAGGGCTCTGTCGGGTTCATACACCCGGGGTCCCTCATGGACCGGCTTCCCAACAAAGGCTCAGCCAAGCAGACGATGTTGCAAACGACACGCAACTCCTGGGCCGGCCCAAAAACCTAATGATTGGCCAGAAGGGCAATCCAATCTCTAATCATAAGGCCTGGCCAAAGAGGAACGATGCCCACTTTTGACTCTGGCCCACCTCTCCGACCGGAAGGCCTCGCTTCCGACTCGGCCCGCCTCTCCGACTGGAAGGCCTGGCCGAGGAGGAACAACGCTCGCTTCCGACTCTAGCCCGCCTCTCTGACCGGAAGGCCTCGCTTCGACTCGGCCCGCCTCTCTCGACCGGAAGGCCTCGCTTCCGACTCTAGCCCGCCTCTCGACTAGAAGGCCTGGCCGAGGAGGAACAACGCTCGCTTCTGACTATGGCCTGCCTCTCCGACCGGAAGGTCTGGCCAAGGAGGAACAACGCTCACTTCTGACTCTGTCCTGCCTCTCCGACCGGAAGGCCTGTCCAACAACGCTTCCGACTCCAACCCGCGTCTCTGACCGGGGATACACCGAACCTCTGCTTACAACTCTTCTATGACTAGCAATCGGAGTCGACTGGGACCAACCGACCGAGGATGCCCGCTTGGTGAGGACCAGGAAATGGGTGGAGCAAGTAAAGCAGGACGCTCAAGTCAACCGCAAAACCAAGGACCGCACCCTGTACACCTATAGGACAGTACCGATAGGACATGTCAGAAGGGTGCCCTGCAACCTTCCAGGCATGTCAGAGCCCAAGCAGTGTTGTGGGTGCCGATGATTTGCCCTATAGTGTTGTGGGTGCCATCAATTCCCATACCATGCAAAGATGGTAATAACCCCCACATGCCTCTAGGCATCGACATTGTTGTGGGCGCCGTTATTTGCCATACATGGTGAATACGGTAAAAACCTCCCACATGTGTCTGACACAAATAGTGTTATGAGCGCCTACCATCATCTTGTACCGATGGCATGGACAACAAGACTTAGTAGCATACGTACTCTCACTCTCTCTCACACACACTTGTAAAAGCCATCCCCTTCATCTATAAAAAGGGATGTGCTCTCTCCCAATGGGAGGATCAATCAGTTCACAACTCAAACACACACGATCCGAACGACCAAGGATCCCAACGAACAACTAATGTTCAAACACTTAGTGCACAGCGGAGCTCCCATCACTCTCGGCCCTTTAGACCAGAGTTCGATCGGACCTCTTGCACCCCCCATCTTTCTCCCTTCCGTTTGTAACCCCACAACAAACTTCGAGCACCTAGGCTCAGGAATAAAGTCACCGACCGACTCAAACTGGACGTAGGGCACGTTGCCTGAACCAGTATAAACCCTATGTCATTGAGTGCTAGGCCACATCCGATCACAATGTATGGCAAAACTACAAATATTTACATGTTGGTCACTTTCTACACCGACACCAGTTCTTACTACGGTGCTAGACCATAGCCAAGTCATACCATCTCATGGAAACAACAATTCATGAACCAATGTATCCTAGTTGGGTACCCCGAAACACACGCCCCATTTGTACCCTAGGCACAAACAAGACCAACCCATTCCACTCCTATCATGGGGTCTAGGTCCCCATCCAAACTTGGACTCCAAGCCCCCACACTTGAGACCCGGTCTCAATATGGCGCTTAGACCTCCACCTTTCCCCGCCTCCAATCACTCGGTCCGGAAAGAGCCGGAACCCATGACAAGAGCACAACATGCCTTCCTGCTCCCATAAGCAAGTATGTGATCAGGATAATAAGTCTGTGACCTGACCACCATCCACAGTAACGGATGGTCCTCAATCGACATGGATAGGGAAAATAGTGTAACCAAGCCAAGCCCCATGGCCACAGGACACAACTCGTTACACCCACCAATACCCATACCATATCCCTGCCCGGTCTCCATTTTCCTTTCATCATTTTTATCATGAGAGTAATTATAATAATCACCTATTGTGAGTAACGGCAGGATACTCATGCTATCGAAAACCTAAGCATAGCAGCTACTCGAACCCGCACTAGTAAGACTCATATGACAGATATATCTATGCATGTGGTTTCCATAAAATTCATGTAACGTAAATGCACATCACATATATACATATAGTGATTATCAAAAATAAGGTTTATGCACTGGGGCTTGCCTTGGGCAGTGTGGTGTCAGCCGAGTGAGTCGGTGGTGGCTCTAGGACCTCCTCCCTCACGAGGACCTCCTCCTCATATTCCTCGATGATCTCCTTGAACTCGCGATCATCTGTGGTCACTATCTCCACCAACTCGTTCTCTACATGCATGCGATGATGATGCAATCATTTAGCATTTAGGCAACAACAACTCTTAAAATAAGAATACGCATACCAAGCTACTAAGCTAGCTCTAATGACTAAGATACTAAGCTAACTATCATCTTCATCAAGCAAAGTGTTGGGTTCAACTAACAAACATGTAGCTTTGCAATTTAAGGGTATATCTTTAGTTCTACTAAGGATTTAATGTATATTGAAACAAAGAGCATTTAACTACACTAATGCTTTGTCTATTCGAAGGCAACAAAAAATTAATGTGAGCACATAATAATACAATGAAGCTACTATAAAAATTTTAGGGCTAAAGTTATCACCAATTTACCACAAAAATTACTACAATGATTAACTGTAACACCTCTGGTGTTTTAAACCCTAAAACATGCCATGTCATCATATGTATTGCACATCATTTTTGTGTTAGCGAAAATTTTGATATGTATCCACTAAAACAAGTTTACTTTTATGTTATATGTGTTGACTTGTGTGGATTGAATCAAGTTCAAAACTTTTGTATTGGATTGGATTTTCGAAAACCCTAATTTCTAGCATTTAATTTTACCCTGGAAAACCTAATTCAAAATCTAAGCACATTTTGGGGTTGAGCCTAAAAGAGAAAGTGTAGAGCTTGTCAAGGTGTACAAAGTTGGTTTTGGAGTTTTCAAAGTTGTTATATAAAATTTGAAGTAATTTGAAAAGGGTTAAATTCTCAAAGTGTCCCCTTTTGATTTTAAACTTGCATTTCAAAATGTAGACCGAATTAGAGTATGGTTTTTAAAGCAAAGTTGTAGACCTTTGAATTTAGAACAACTTTTTTTTTGGAGATTTTTGAGTTACCATACAAATTTGGGAAATTAGATGAGTGGCAATTCAGTAAATATGGTGAATAGTAACCGCGGGCGACACCTCACCGTCGGTGAGCTTCCTCAGCGCTCCAGTCGCGCCCGTGGCCACCTTCGGCGTCACGCTGGCGTGGAGAAGCTGCTGCGCGTCGTCTTTGTGTGCCTTGACCGTGTTATAAAGGTCGGGATGCCGTCGTCGTAGCTCTTTCTCCTTCCTCTGCCTTTCCCGTCACCACCATCCAACTTCATCGAGCTCGCGCCATCGCCGTAGTGCATTCCCAATCTCGGCAAAGCTTGCCACAGCTCCATCTACTCCTTGCAAACCTAGCCGACCGATTCTAGGCATCTGACTCCGCTGGGAAACGCTGCGCACCGTCTTTCTACCTCGCGGCCGGCAGTATCGCCGTCGAGCCTGAGTCACTGTGGCCAGCAAGCTCCGGTAGCTTTCTCAATCTCTCATGCTTGGTTTCATCTTTTCCATGCTGCGTTGATGCTCTGTGGCCCTTTAATTGATCCGTTCCTCCATTACAGACGCCGGGACGCCGCCGTCGACATCCGCTGAGCCGCCGTGACTACCTTGTTCACCGACGAGCTTCTCCGTTGCTCCTCGGTCTATCTTTTTTGCTCGAGTGTGTTTGGGGTATGCTCCTGAATCTTCCCAAGCCTTGTGTTTAACCGCTACCGGCCTCCTTTTGCCCTGGCGTGCCGCAGCCGCGCCGTCGAGGCCGCCATGGCCAGCGTCGTCCTCGGTCCAGGCCGTAATTGGTCTAGCTTGTGCCACCAATCAATGCGTTGCGATGTAGGGAACGTGGTAGTACCTTGGCCGTCGCCGGAGACCTCATCATCGGTGAGAAATCGCCGGTCAGCGCGGGGAACGGTGCTGACATGTGGGACCCGATGTCAGTAACCATTATTTGAGAATGTTTTTTTTTCTTTCTATTTTGCTGAATTGAGTAAATAGTGCTATGATTTGTTATTTTTGTATAGAATTAATTAGAGCTCCAAAAAATATGAAAATTTTTGTGTGACCTCTCTGAGATGTGAACTATTTAGAAAAAATATTAAATGTTATTTTTCAGTACATTTTGAATGTGATAAAAATTGCTCAAATTAATTAATAAATGGATTTCCATGATTTTTCTAGGCTTATATAATTATCCAAAAATTATGAAAAATGTTTTACCACTTAGTTATCATGTGATGAGCCTTCAAAAAAAATTTGAGCTCATTTAGAGAAAGTTGATTTATTTCATAATTTTGAATTAAATAATTAATTCATAAAACAAATAGTAAACCTTAATGACTTAGGTTTTGTTTGAATTTTGGATTGAGTGGGTCATTAGTATAAAATAATTCTTGGTACTTAAAATAAGTGTTTGGGTTTATAAAAAGGTCAGTTAGTTGTAGGCTTGTAACTGTACTGCGAAGGAAAGTTGTATTCAAGTTACTAACTTTTGCATCCATCGTCAAGCATCATGTTTTGTATCTCGCATCATATTAAACATGGCATTGTTACTTCGTGTAGTGAACGAAAGTGAGGACGTGGTAATAAATCAAGTTGTTGAGAAAGTTAATCCATCCGTTGAAGTCAGATTTGATATTTGTGGAACATCTCTGGAACTTGACTTTTCAGTCAATCAAGGCAAGCCCTAGATGCATTTAAACCTACCTTGTGTTTTACAAATTTTTATGGCTTTTGCTTTTAAATACTGCATTAAGTGATTAGGAGTTGAGTGAAAACCTAATTAGTGCATTACCAACCTTGTTTTTCCATATCAACCTTGTTAACCGTTTTAATTCGAGAATTGCCTAGTTATGCTTAGCCATGCTTAGACAGATAAACGTTGGGTGATTACCTGTCACCTATGAGATATGAAAGGGTTTTTGGATACGACTGGTTATTTATGTTATAATGAGATATGAGCATGTGGAGTAATAAATCTAGACCGGGTAGACTCGGTGTGTGAGAGCCACAAGACTGGAGGTCTTGTGAGCGGGTTCTTTCCGCCTGTGTCGATTAAGAACCATCCATTGTTGAATTGCATGAGGTGAGATTTTGTAGTACTAGCCACATACTCCGGTAAGCCTTAACTTGTCTATTCTATTACGAGAATGGCTACTCGCGCACTGGGAGTGGAGAGATAACGAGAATAGCGTGTACCCACGTGGTAATGGGCTAGATTGGTGGAGTACTGTATTCTCCGGTGGTGCGGACCTGTTCTTGTTTTAGAGGATCTAAAGGCAGGTTGGTATATGTAGGTCAGGGACCTGCATATGTTGTGTGGTTGGGAATACCCAGCTGGGTTATAATCGGTTCGAATCGTCGTTGCTCCTCGGTTATGGAGACTCAACTCATTGTTCATCATCGTAGTTAATAAATGAAACTTGAGTACGTGTCGAGAAAAAGTTTGATATGAAGCTCATGGTCTCAATACGCATCATGGCAGATTCATATATAATCTTGATGAATGTTTTAATGTTGAGAGAAAGAATCTTGTTAGAGAGCTTTTACGCAAAAGAACTTTGATTATTGCAAAAGCCATACCTTGAATCCCTGAGCCTGCATTCCTGAGTCTTATTAGTTTTTACTTTGGTTAAGTCTTGTTGAGTACTTTTGTACTCAGGGTTCATTGACCCTTGTTGCAGGTGAGCCTCATGAGCAGGTCTGCTTTGGACCGTGCTGCATGACAGTTGTTCAAATCGTTGATGACAAGTAAATGCGTGGCCCTTGGGCAGGGCACTTTAATTGTGTGTTTGGTTTTATGTTACTAATGCCACTCCACTACTATGGTTTGTAATAATAATCGTACTTAGTTTGTAAGGTTTGAAATAAATGTTTTGTAAACTAAGTTATTGCAAGACTTCCGCTATTTTACTCTGATGTAGATATTTGAATAAATGTTGTAATACTGCAATAACTCTGTATTAGATCCTGCTCAAAAATCATGGATGATTCGGGGTTCTCCGAGGACACCCGACAATCTTCTTAAGTTATTGGGAACATATGCATAGTCGTCAAAGGTCATTGGACAGTGACAGGTGCATGTTGTAATACTACCAATGATGCTAAGGTGTAAAGAATTAACATTTGATGCGTGATACCAATCGGAGTGCACATTTTAGCACCATCCTTAGCACCACGAGTAGCTAGAAAACAAAAATACTAGAAACCCTGTGAGATCAACGTTATAAGCAAGGTTCTAGTTTTTGCTTGAAAAACACAAGTCTAGCTACCATCCTATGCATGCTAGTATCAAATCATCAATCAAGTTCTATAACTAGCATACAACACACAAGCATGTATATCAAATTTAAAAACTTATGCAATGCAAGCAAACACTTGAATATGCACATATCAAATGCAACCAATCAAATTCATGAGCTTGCTCCCCCTACTTGTGTGCTTCTCTTGTCCAATAATTTTGAATATGCACATATCAAATGCAGCCAATCAAATTCATGAGCTTGCTCCCCCTACTTGTGTGCTTCTCTTGTCCAAGAATTTTGATCCTTCTCCATTCTATAATGTTGCTCCCTCTTTGCCCATTTTTCATGTCCAACTTCTACTTCTCCCCATGATGCATTTACATATCTTTGAACTTCTCCTCCTCTGTCATCAATTTCCATAAAAGGTGTGCTTATCATTGATGCAAAGGATTGCATTTGGGTAGATGGTTGACACTTGAATCTTAATTTTTGATGGACACTACCATATGTTGGAATGACACCACCATAGCCCTTGAGATCACCCATGTAGGATCTTTGACCTTGATACCAATCGGTGGGGCACCTCCCCCTATGTCATAGCATGGGTCATCCAATTGATAAACTTAAACTCTTGTATGTGACGGAACTTGCTAAAATTTGCTTCTTAGAAAATAGAGCTAAAATGGTTTAATTTTGAATTTTTGTGCTCATGAAACATAGGAAAAATAATACTTTTATTAAATTAAAATTCATCATAGGGTTTAGAACATGGTTGTGCATACATGCTACTGCATTTTTATTTTTGTAATGAGTGGTTTTGATCCAAAACCAAAATAATTCAAATGCTTTTGAAATTGAATTTGAAAATGGCTTTGAAATAAAAGAAGAAAAAGGAAAAGGAAAACTCGACCTCTTCCTTTTCTAGCCCAAATAGCCCACCGTCTATCCCTCTCTCTGATCCACCCCAGCTTGCACAGCCCAAGCAGCTTGGACCGCTTCTTCTCTTCCCTGCCGCGGCCCAACTTATTTCCATCCCAGCAGCCCACGCAGGCGCTCTCACTCTATTTGGTTGGTGAACGGGCCCGCTCCTTCACCCGCTGACACCCCAGGCCCGCTGGTTAGCCGCTCATCGCTATCTTCCTCACGCTGTGGAGGAGCAGAACTCCGTCGTTGGAAATCCACCGCATTTGGATCCCAGTTCTCTCAGATCGTAAGCTGAGCCGCCCTATAAGAATCCCGAGACCCTCCGCGTCCCCATTTCCTCTTCTCCGCCACTGCTTGCCCTAGCTTCGCCTTACGGGGCCACGCTTGGATGTCGTAGAGTAGAGCGTGTCCGCCCGCCGCTACCGTCGACGCCATGCTCCGCTTCACCGCAGTTCGTGACCCTTTGCCGAGTTCCACGTAGAGGTGAAGAAGCTGCCGATTCCTTTTCCCTTTTCTCTTTTGCTTTCCATTGTTCAACCGTCGCTGCCAAACGTTGCAGCCTGTAGGAGGCACCGACCACCCCGGAGAGCTCTGTTCTGTCTCCGTCCATTTTCCGCCCGCTAAAACCTCCGCGGTGAGTTCGCAGTCTTGCCCTCTTTCTCCCCATGCTATTCCCATCGTGAACCAAGGCCTGAAACGCCGTTTGGCAAAGCTCCGGTGAGCTCCAGTTCACCAGCAATGGCGCCACCACGTCCCACACCAGTGCCGGCTGATCCAACGGCGTCGTCCTGACCCATAGGCCACAGCCGAGACGAGCGCTTGCCAAATTTCGCATCCCGCCTCTGGCGCTGCGACACGCTGCACAAGCAAACGCTAGCGACATCGCATGAAAGCAAGCCGAGAGCAATGCCAGACCGACCATGCGTGCCCAGTTTTGCTCTTTCTAGCTTGATGATGTCGTCATCACGTCACCCACACATTATGGCCATTTTCTTATAGAAAAACAAATCCAAAAATACTATAGAAATACACCACTTACAATCAGTAATCGATCTCCACCGTTTCTTTGTTTTAATTCCGTTTTGACCCATTCAAGTTGCGTTAGATTCATAATGACGAGATCTACACGTTGGTAACAATGTTTAATATATCACTAGCTCTAGAATTTTATGGCTTAACTCCTAACTTGAATAATGAATATGCAACAAATATATAAATAAAATATGATTAAATTTACTTTAGTTTTCTAATTTGAAATATAATTTGACTTAGGGCGCGTTTAGATCTGGAAATTTTTGGGTTTTGGGTACTGTAGCACTTTCGTTTGTATTTGGTAATTAGTGTCTAATTATGGACTAATTATGTTCGAAAGTTTTGTCTCGCGATTTCTCACCCAACTGTGCAATTAGTTTTTTTTCGTCTACATTTAGTACTCCATGCATGTGCCGCAAGATTCGATGTGACACTTACTGCGCAAAATTTTTTGGTTTTTGGAGGGAACTAAACGGGGCCTT
This sequence comes from Miscanthus lutarioriparius, assembly GCA_904845875.1. Lineage (NCBI taxonomy): Eukaryota > Viridiplantae > Streptophyta > Magnoliopsida > Poales > Poaceae > Miscanthus > Miscanthus lutarioriparius. The sequence goes on along the minus strand of CAJGYO010000007.1, from coordinate 96,955,361 downwards.
AATTCCAACTGGATATTTCTTTGAAATGTCTTATTTATACTTTTATGCAGTTAAAATAAATGAAGCTACTAGTTTTCTTTATCTCCTATAAAGTAAATACTTCGGAAGACGTTTCTTTTGCACCGCAATTCCGATTAGCGTGCTTCTTCACGTCTATGTGTTCATAGCAACATGTCGAACATCTTTAAAACCTTTTCACTCGTTGTTTCATATGTTTGGTGTATTGTTCTAATTTAGTTCTAGTGTTTGCTTCGTGTATGATTGATTGGATGCTTGTGTGGTGTTCTATGATTAAGTCCAGTCGGTGAGCTTTGCGTTGGTGATCTAGAAGAAGTTGGTGATCAAGAAGAAAGAAGTTCTTTGAAGGCTAGGGCCAGTTGAGAATCTAAATTTTTAAGGCAAGTATAGCATGGGATCATCCTTGTTACCTATTCACTCTAATGTCACTTAATTCATATGCATGTGTCTACCTTGATTCCTGTAAGGATATCCTAGCTTTTGTACCTTGTACCTTGACACCGTGGGATTATGCATTGGGTAGTACTTTGCTAGTGCTCAATTAAATAACCAAAATCTATAACTTGACTAATGGTATATGCAATAAACGTTAAAATATAATTTTTAGGAAAAAGTCCATTTTTGGCCCTCCAACTATGACAACAGTTTGGTGTTAGCCCTTCAACTCCAAAACTAGACACCTGCAATCTATCAACTCTGTAAACCAGATAGAAATGGCCCTCGCGCCGGCGCGCAGGCGGTTTTCGCCCGGTCAACCCGCGACGCTGCGGTATTGGGCCTTTTTCATTTTCTATCCCTTCGCGGGCCTCGCCTGTCAGGCCTTAGAGAGAGAGGGGGGGGAGAGCAGAGCAGCGGAGGGGATGGAGGCAGAGCAGAGCGAGAGAGATGGAAGGGGCAGGGGCGAGCGAGCGGAGTAGGGCGGCGGCAGAACTCAGCTCTCGGCTCCAGCGCGTAGGGCGTCGTTGGGCTTCGGACGGCGTCCGTCGCAAATCTAGGGAGGGAGATAGCAAGGAGAGAAGAGCGCGCAAGGCGAAGAGAGATTTGGCTCTGGTGGCTCGCTGGCTTAGGGTGCCGGGGCTGCGGCGGCTGCAAACTCCGGCGTGTAGGGGCGGTTTCCCACGCTAGCGTCCCCTGTTTCCAACTAAGAGAGAGAGATAGCAGAGCGAGGGGGAAGAGAAGGAGAGAGCAGAGAGAGGGCGGTGGCGGTGACGGCCTTGGTGCCGGCAGCGACGGCCTAGGCGAGGAAGGCGAAGGGCGGGGCTCCCGGTGCGGCGTAGGGCGTCGGTGCTACGGCGGCTCGAGGTGCGAGCGCCTGTGGGCTAGAGTAGCCCATCTCCGGTGTTGGCGGCTTCGGCACCGGTGGCTCTAGGCTCCGGCGTGGAGCTGACTGTTACAGCCGGGCAGCGTAAAGAGAGGAGAATGGAGACGCGAAGCCCCTACGCGGCAGCCATTGCAGGACGAGGCAGAGCTATGGCATGCTTGAACTCGAGCTCGATCCTCTGAGCTTGGTGAGGCGACATGACGAGTTGCGGGCTCCTACTGCGCCGACGCCACACGTAGTGCTGAGTTCGAGCTGCCGCTGGAGGTCCTGTCGTGGCCTCGACGCCCGCCCTTCGATGCCATGGAGCTCCGGCTGCATCCTGCTCGCCGCTCACCTGCGTCGCCACAGTGCCCTGCTCGCTGCTCGCCCGTGTAGGCCCCGTGTCCTGCTCGCCAGTGATAGCCAGCCATGGGAAGCACGAAGTCCGGCGTGACGCGGGCGAGAGAGAGGACACGGGCGCGACACGGTGGTCATGCTGCTCCTCCGTGGCCTAACGCTGTCGGCAAGCTAGCCCGCCTGAACTGGCCATCAGAGCTCTATTAGGCCGAGCTGGCGGCCTTCGAGCTTCGGGTGCTATTGGGCTCCATTGCCACAGCGCCCTTGCGCCACTCCCCGGTGCACGCACCCGCACGTGAGCGCGCAGCCGTAGAGGGAGTTGTAGAGGCGGCGGCCGCACGCGCAGTCCACGGCAACGGAGGGGAAAACAGAGTAGCACGACGGCGGTGCTTGGCTGCTGCGTCAGTGCCTCAACGGCGCTCCTGGTGGCGCTCGGCGGATCCAGTCGCTGCGGCGCAGATGGTGGTCCAGCGGGCTTGGCGAGGGTAGCTTCGGCAAGCGCGGCTCCGGCGTCCTGCGGCACGGCGGTGCTTGACTTCGGTGGGTCCATGTCGTGCGTGTGCGAGCTCGAGCTTGGAGTTTCGCAGGCAAGGGTTGGGTCCACACACGGCGAGGGCAAGGGCTGCACTGGAGCAAGCAGCCGAAGAGAAGCAGAGCTCGCTCGCCCCTGCCCCTTCCATCTCTCTCGCTCTGCTCTGGCTCCGTCCCCTCCGCCGCTCTGCTCTCCCTCTCTCTCTCTCTCTCTCTCTCTCTCTCTCTAAGGCCTGACAGGCGAGGCCCGCGAAGGGATAGAAAATGAAAAAGGCCCAATACCATGGTCGTCGCAGGTTGACCAGGCAGAAACCACCGGCGCGAGGGCCATTTCTTTCTGGTTTACAGAGTTGATAGACTGCGGGTGTCTGGTTTTGGAGTTGAAGGGCTAAAACCAAACTGCTGTCATAGTTGGAGGGCCAAAATGGACTTTTTCCTAATTTTTAGCAACATGGAATAAGGGGCTTGAGCATTATATTTATCCTGAGGTTCACTTGGTTGCCACCAAGCTAGTCCCCATTGAGAAAAGTTCCAAGGTTGCCGCCAGTCCTCTTACTAGTGGTGACCCGCAAGTCACACTTCCCACGTGGAGTGCTTACCACAAGCTCTAGCACTTTGACACAGCCAGACAACTTTTTGCCCTTCGCGTCTCGCTCTACTAGAGTTGCTCTTCGTGGGTCCCGCGGGGTGAGCACAATACCCCTCACAATCTCTTCTCCGGAGCACCGCACAATCTTCTTTGTGTGCTTCGACGGAGACCACCACCAAGCCATCTAGGAGGTGGCAACCTTCAAGAGTAACAAGCACCACCAGCTTGCAACTCGATCACCTAGTACCACTCGATGCAATCACTCAATGCAACGCACTACAAATCGCTCACTTCGTAATGGATTCGCATTTCTCGCAAGCACAAGTGAGTTAAAGACTTCTCAAACCAAGCACACACAACGACAACACATCCCCAAGGTGCTCAACATCAGCCAAGCCTGAGGTCCATCTCTATTTATAGCCCCCAAGCCAAATAGAGCCATTGGAGCCAAGTAGCACATTTCTGCGCGGTCACCGGACAACAACGTGCGGGCACTGGACACAGGGTGGCGGTGCCCAACAGTTGAATTGCAATGGATATTTCAAATAGTCTTGTGACCAAAACTTTCTCCAAATCAAATTCCACCACTTCAGGCTTGTAGATCTATTCTCTAGCTTTCCAAAAAGTCCTATATCATCGAAATCAGAGTTCGGAGCTAGGAGTTATGCCCGAAATATGAAAGGTTGCTGCTGCTGTTTTTGTGCACCGCCCTGGTGTGGCGGTGCCCTATCTGGTGCACACCAAAAAGGGTGGTGACACCCTTTACAATGGCTGCAAGTTGGCTACAAGTTAGGCTGCAACTTCCGACCCTCGGATAACCAAAACCTTGCCCTTTTCTTCTCCTTTTGAACTCCGAATTGATCCAAATCAACTCCAACACCTTCTCCTTTGCAAAAGTGCTAACACCATCAAGTGTCCACCATATTGTGCATGTGTGTTAGCTTTTCACAAATATTTTCCAAAGGATTAGTCATTCACCACGCCACTCGATCCTAGCAATGATGCAAAGTTAGATCACTCGGGTGGCACTAGATGACTGATATGCAAACAAGTTTGCCCCTCTTGATAGTACGGCCATATATCCTAAACCCAGTCATAAACTTCTCTACACACCTATGACCGGTGAAATGAAGTGCCCTATAGGTTATACCTTTGCCTTGCGCATTTCATTCCATCTCCTCCGATGTTCATGCAACACATGCACCAACCTTGATCAACAAATGATATGATCCACTTCATATCATCACATGACCTTATTGGTTCATTGATCTTGACCTCACTTGCTCTTCACCGTTGCCTTCGTCCATCGGCGCCAAGTCTTGCTCAAGCTTCACGCCACGCGGTCCATCGCTCCAAAGCGTCCAACTTGCCCTTCACGCTTGCAACTGGTCCATCAAGCCAAGTCTTGTCTCGATCTTCTCCACCTTAGTCACATGACTCAATGTCATGTCTCATATGCAATGAGCTCCTTCATCACATATGTGAGCCTTGCAACATATCCAAACCATTTTCACCGTCATGGCATGAGTTGCTCACACAAGTGTGCTTGTGGACTAATTACCTGTGTATCTTACTCAAACACATATTAGTCCACCTAAGGTTGTCACTCAATTACCAAAACCAAACAAGGACCTTTCAACGAGTTGGTGATTGTTCGTGGCCATCTCCCGGTAATTGTGAGGGGTCTTCTGCCTTCCCCGGCGGAGAGCCAAAAGGTAACTCTAGTGGATTGCTCGTGTCATTGAGTTACCTCACTTGTGGATAGGTTCTTGCGGTGTTCAATTGTGTGGACGAGGTTCGTGCAACACCTCTTAGCCGCCAAACCACCAAGTGTGGGTTGACACAACGGGGACTAGCGTGCTGGCAAGCATGTGAACTTTGGGAGAAAAATTGGTTGTCTCTTGCCCCTTGGTATCCTCCTGGTGATTGAATTGGTATTCATCTTGTGATTGGTTCACTCCTCTACGTGGCGGTATAATCATCCTACTCACTCATTTACATTCCCGCAAACTAGTTGTAGTAAGCTCTTTAATGTAGCTAGAATTGAGAGCTTGCTTTGTAGTTTAAGTTTATCTAGTGGAGTTCTTTAGTGTAGCAAGTTTGAGAGCTCTTAGTGAGTAGCAACATAGCCTCTTGTGTGCCTAGTGATCATAGCAACTAGAATTATTGGATCGATGGCTTGCAACCCTTGTAGAGCTAGAGCAAGTTTGTATTTCGCTATTTGTCATACTAATCAAATTGCTCTAGTTGGTTTGTAGATTTTTAAATAGGCTATTCACCCCTCCTCTAGCCATATTAGGACCTTTCACCATCCCTGCTCGCCCTCGAGCTACCCCTGACGCCGCGGGGCATTGACCTCGGCTCTCGCTGGGGGTCCTCCCATCCACCGGTGCAAGGGTCTTCGGCGAACGGTGCTGCGAGCGCAAGGGATGGCGGAGAGTGGGCAGGGTGGAGGGGCAACTCAATGGCGAGCATTGGATAGGAGCATCTAGAACCTGAGGGCGTGGAGCGTCGACCTCTTCTCTCTTTTGGGGTCCTTCCATCCGCCAGCGGAAGGGCCTCCGACGAACGGTGCTGCGAGCGCGAGGGATGGTGGAGACCGGGCGGGTTGGAGGGGCAGCTCGACAGCGAGCGGTAGACAGGAGCATCTCTAACCTGAGGCTGTGGGGCGTCGACCTCGCCTCTCGCTGGGGGTCCTCCCATCTACCGGCGCGACCTCGTGGTGGTCACGTCCGACTACCCACCCGCCATCCCGCACAGTACCTCTGAGGTAATCAAAATTAATTAGCTTCAGAATTGTGGATTTTATTTTAATTTCCCTTTCAAATGTTGTGGATGTTCTCGAATTGTTGTTAACACATTTTCTATAGTTCAGGCGCCTGAGTCCTTCCATAGAAAAAATTGTAATTTGTTTATTATGATTTGTGCTAATAGATTTGGACCATTGGATGCACATCTGATGGTTGTTAGCTGTCGCCTGAACAAATGCTAAATTTCAGGCACCTGAAATGTAGCATATCCCCAAAATTTTGGGTTAAAAACTTCAGTACACCGGTGGTGTATTCTAAAACTGTATATATGGTCCATTGCAGTACTTAGCTTTTTTGTCGACAGAGAGAGTTCATACACGGAATATGTTGACACCGTGCACATTGTTTTTTTATTAAGATTTATTCTAAAAAATTAGGGGATGATGTACACTGTGAATGAAGTAGCAGCGACTGATGGTTTTGCTGGAATCATCACACTCAACCTGGAGTCAAACGACAAGGATGGTAATCCATGTGCATATCCATAGCAGCAGTTTTTGGGAACAATCTTATAGCCTGAGTATTGTGTAGGCGCCCATGGTTAGTGAACACAATGTTGGACAACCCGTGGAGGCAATTGGTGTCATGGATCGAGTAGAAGTTGTATCAATTTTACAAAAAGTTCACCCTTGGCAGGCATATCAGGTGGTGGATCGACCATCTCAGTTTTATTGGTATATATAAATGCATTTACGTGAACACCGAGGTGAATGTGTCTAACTACACATTTAATTGTTTTGTAGGTTCAACGTACTCAAATGCAGGTTGAGATGGGGTTCTTAAACCCAGCCAGTGATAGCTGTTTTTGATGAATTGACAAAGGGCTTGCTGTTTAACAAGTCAGATATCCTCCGTACTTGTACCAATGCCATGCAAGTTTGTTGGAAATGCCTCATTTTGTAGTACACATTACATGTTGAGTGGTTCAGCCCAGCTATTTTCCATGGGGACATTGTGAATGCAGGAACCATTATTTATGTCCATTTTGACATCATCTTACAGGAATGCACTCTCACTGTTTTCGGCTAACCAATTTGGAGATATCTGGGTTGCAAGCTCTTGGCGGTTTTATTATGGAGTGATTTTGTGAGTGGGATGAATCTGATGCACATGCAGCCTCATCCATGATCTCTCCTCTAGCTCAGAGGTTGTCCCCTGGAGCCCTTCATTCAATTGACAACCTAGCTGTCTAGCCATAATTTTGAGGAAAACAGGAGGGGTTGCCCCCTACTGGACTTCATTAAAATTTAATAACAATGTTTGCCAAGTACATACTTCAGGAAACAAAGAAAATAAGCAAAATTACACATAGCTGTCTAGCCATAATTGTAACTGTAACCGAAGATCACTCTTAGCTCTGAGTTTAACAAGAGCTACCTCTTGTTTGAAAACTACTTTGCAAGTTTGCAAAGAGTGATGTTGATTTCTGAAGATGTCTTAACTGTGTTTCACCTTTTTTCTTGTGTTGCAGACAATAGTGTCATCTTTAGTGGAGCTGACCATTTTGGAGATATCCGGGCTGCAAGAAGATCTTGGAGGTTTCATTATGGAGACCATCACCTTATCTAATCAAGGTGCTACAGTTCCTGACCTTGGAATGCCGGTTTCATTTTGGACGTTTGTTTGTGTTCCAAAAACTATATATTCGCTGTGGTTGAAAACTATGTATGTTGCTATCGTTTTGTATGGATATTTGTCTTCGTGTTCTAAAAAATATATATGTTGTTGGCGATGCGTAAGCCATGGAATGTATGTATTATATGTTGGTGTTATAATGTATTGTGAACAATAATGATACACAATGGTAACGTCGGCGGTAATGGACAAAACATTACTGCCGGAACAAACACAACGGCGCCAGCGACGTTGCCCCTCATTACCGCCGGAGCGAACACCGACCGCGTGCGCTGGCACCTACATCACCGCCGAATGGTACGCCGATCCGGCGTTGATGTACTCAGCATTACAGCCGAATGACACGCCGGTCCGGCGTTGATGCTCTTATCATCACAGCCAGATGGTACGCCAGACCGGCGTCGATAGGTCTATGGTCACCGCCGGTTGGTATGTTAACCCAGCAATGATAGGTGCACTATCACCGCCGGATGGAACGCCGGGCCGACGTCGATGGAGGCATCATCACCACCGGATGGTACGTCGGACGGTACGCTAGGCCGATGCCGATGGGTTCAACATCACCGCCGGATAATGCGCCGGGCCGGCATCGTTGGACGCATCATCACCGCTGGATGGTACGCCGGACCGGCATCGAAGAACACATCATCACTGTCGGATGGTACGCCGAGCCAGCGGTGGTAAGATACCGTCACCGCCGTATGGTACGCCGGGCCGACAGTGGTAAAATACCGTCACCGCCGGCGAAGATAATGGTCGCCATCACCGCCGACATACACCAACGGGGGCCAAAACCGTCAGTAATGAGGGTTCTGGAGCCGGCGGTGATTAGCTTTCTGTAGTAGTGATTGCGGGCGATAAGTTTCAATAGCGGCACCCGATAATCTCACATAATTTTAATTACATATATCATGAATAATGAGTATAAATAGACATTTAATTACACTCAAAGAATGCTTGAACGAGGCTACAACCGATGCATGAATGTTTGAGTTGGGGGTGTGGGTCGTAGTGGGCAGGGTTATTTGCTTCCACTCTATTGCGGCCTGCTACGTGCAATTGCAGTCGTAATATCGCCCTGCTATTCAGAGTTGCAGCCGCAAAGTTCAGAGCGCTACCTCATAGCAGTAGCGGAAATGGGCCGCTACCGTGATTGCGGCCGCTATTTATTTCCTTGAGATTTCCCCATGTTTTGTCTTTTTGCCTCACTGCTTGGTTCCCCATAGATCCCCGTGAATTTCCATTGTAGCCCATCCTCCTCCTTAACAATACTATAATCAATGTGATACTTAGACAAACTCCGGAGACAAATATCAATATCCTTCTTCCAAAAGAGTGCCAAGCCACCACCAACTCCCATACTGTTCACTGTTATCATATTTGGCATTTCTAGTTTCCATCTCAACCAATCCATCCATTTCCCATAATGCATGTTTGGTTTGGGACAGGCAAAAGCTATCAGGGACCACAAATTGCCAGGCAATTCCCCAATGCTCGGTAATTCCAAGTGATAAGCCTCATTTTTGTGGGCGGGATCACCCAAGCAATCCCGCATATGTTCAAGTTCCGAACCAAGTCCTTCATCAACCAACCTCTCCTCCGCCTGTAATTTCATCCTCGGCTGCCTAGCTATTTCCTTCTGACAGCTTCTCATCTGTTATATCCATCCATGGGAATATATTCTTCTGGTTTCATCTTGTTTTTCTGTTCTAGATCGGGAGCTGATATTGGAAATCTCTCACCTGTGACTGTGAGAGAAGTGCTCCAAAGAGATTCAGGTCTGCTCGAGGCACAATTGCTAAATCATTCACCGAGTCTTGATGCATGCATGAGTTGACGTGAATCAATATCTAACTCCAAAATTTTCTTGCATGGCTGCTTGCGTTTCTTACTCTGTAGGTCCATCCATTAGATTATTCTCAGAAATTAAAGTCTCCCTTCTAGTAGTATCACAGTGTCGAGGCTTCAAAGTATTCAATGGGCCGTGATGTTTCTTGTTCTTCAACCCTCTACCCATTGGCCCTGTTCGTTTCGCTGAAAAAACAAACCGGAACGTTGTTCCGGCTGATTTGTTACGAGAGAAAAACATTATTCCGATTAAAAAAACAAGCTGAAAAGTACGGATTATAAGAGAAGCGAACATGACCATGTGAAGTAATTCTTATATCTGTAGCATCATGTATGCAGGTGCGGCAGGCAGAAGCATTCGCGCTGGTCGATATGTTTCAGCGGAGCAGGTTTCGTGGTCGGCGCGACGCTGGGCGCTGACCAGTAACCCATATCAGCTGCCCCTAAGCCTAAAGCCCAGCCCACCACCCGCCAAGTCCACGAGCTGAGTTCCACGGACTTGTGCGACAGCCGGACACTCCGGCCGGAGTCCGGTGGATAGCGCGGCCCGGCTGACAGGCTCGACGCAGCTGCTGCGCTCATCACACCGAAGGGCGAAGGCGCTGGGCGACTTCTTCTCTCCTTGCATTGAGACTTGAGAGCGCAGGCTAGCTATCAGAAAAAATATGCTGCACCATGCTGCACGTGCTTGCAAGTGTGAACGTGCATGCACACACGCACGCCAGAGTGGCCTGAAGACTGAAGCCACCGCGTCAAATAGAGTGGCCTAACGCCATTTTATTCTATGCTGCCCTGCAGGTTAGTAACACGCGACCTTATTTTTAGTTGTGAACAGATCATCCATTAGTTGGCGGGAACAGATCAGATCACGCTGGATAATGGCAAGTGCTAAGGGCTATACACTCAGTTCCAAATTAAATCGATTTTTAGAGTTATCTTAAGTCAAATTATCTTAAACTTGACTAAATTTAAATATATATTAGAAAGCACACATATATTTATGACACTAAATTAGTATCATTATAAAAATACTATGAAATGTATTTTCATATAATATACTTATTCATTATTACAGACGTTGTTTTCTTTCTTATAAAGTTATTTAAATAAACTTATTAAGATAAAAAAATTGATTTATTTTAAAATGGAGGAAGTACATGTACGTATCTGCCTCACTGATTGGTCATCGGCTCATCGCAGCGCCCAACCAAACCAACGTGGCAACTTGCATCTCTAGCAATCACACCAATATATGTATATATTCACCTCGTTCGGCTGGTAGGTAGAACAGTAGATTTTGGATTGTTTCGGATGATTCAATAGTGTTTTGTGAGAGAGAATAAGCTGAAACAAGCTGAAACAAGGAGAGAACACCTCATAACACATCTGCCTCTTCGTGTATCTCGCGCCATTATCCTGAGAGATGAGCTAGTTAATTAATCATATATGTACATGATGAACGAAGACGGATGTACGTCTATAAATTTGCCCCCTTCTCATCCGATGCATTCCACAGACCACAGCCAACGCACAAAATCACCTCAAGCATCCACACACATCATCCCCAGTTGCCTGGCCTCTCCAAGCTAGCTAGTAGCCAACCAGCCATGGCGGCAAACGATAACCCTTCCTACTACCAGACTGCTCAGCTCCAAAGGTCACAGGTGCAGCACCAGGAGCACGCACTACTACAGAATTTAACTGTAGGAGCGGCTCTAGAGCCTCTGTAGGGGCGGCTGCGCCAGCCGCCCTTCCCAGGGTGTTCCTACAGAGGGTGCCTCTGTAGGGGCGGTTCCCTGACCGGCCCTGCAGTTCCTCTGTAGGGGCGGCTGGTGTTTTAAGCCGCCCCTGCAGTTCACTTTGTAGGGGTGGCTGGTGTTTTCAGCCGCCCCTGCAGTGAACTCTGTAGGGGCGGCTGGTATTTTCAGCCGCCCCTGCAGTGAACTCTGTAGGGGCGGCTGGTAATATCAACCGCCCCTGTAGTGGACTTCTGTAAGGGCGGCTGTATCACCAGCCGCCCCTGCTGTGTGTATTTGTAAGGGCGGTTCAATCAAGAACCGCCCCTACAGTGGATTTTCCAGCAAAAAAAATAAATAATTCAAATCTGACCATATATATATATAATTCAAATTCGAATCTGGCCGCCACAAATATACATATATACATCCACAAACACAAGACCATTATTTAGAACATCATCACAAGTCATAATTCACAAAAGTCCATCATTACAACATAGTTCATTATGAAGTCCATCATTATAACATAATCCATAAGTCCACATGCAAAACAAAGTCCAAACCGTTCCAAAAGTCTGATCCAAACCATACCACAAGTCCACATTGTCATCAACGGCCTAGGGCTAGCCTATCAGTCTCACGAAGGTGTTGGTATAGAGGATTACTACCTAAGTCGGAAAGAAGATGATGGTAAGTGCCTTTATGGTACACAATCTGGTCCATTATAAAGTTGCAAAGGTCGCCGACCATCTCTAAGAGCTCGTCATCCTTGTATGGGTTCCTTCTCGTGTCTTTATCTTTCTCTAACTGCAAGAGAACAAGTTTAGGTTTACTATATCACAACATATGCGAACTTTTCATACTACGAGCGAAGAGGTTCAAACTTACCAGATTAGGATTTCTGTTGTAGCCACCGATGGTACTCATCATAATACATGTGTAGTATCCACAATGTAGACTCGAGGCTTCTGCTTGGGGAGCCTTTGTGTGTTTTGCATATGGAGACGTTAAGTAATGCTATTGATGAACACGTAATATATGGAGTACCAAAGTAAATGACACTTACCGCACATAGAGTTTTGACATACAACTTTTCCTTCCTATTTGGATGATGCCTCCCTTATGTTCCGGACATAGTGCCCGAATGCCCTGTTCCAATGGTTTTAGTAAATGCAACTTGTTAGTATCCCACATTGAACCTTATAAGTATGTATACAAACATAGTAGCTAAAATGAGGATTATCGATATGTATACGTCTTGACAATCGCTATGAAGTCTTTGTATGTCTCGACGGGAAATCCATTGAATCAAAGACCCATGCCATGCTATGTGAGAGCGGATGCCTATGCAAATCCGGTGATCATTGCATGAATTTAGTCATAGAAGGAACACATAAGCTCTTTTGCATCGAACAAAGTATATTGAACAAAGCTAAGTATATACAATCGAACTTACTTGAAGTGGTATGGTATCCATATATTATCGTGTTGTTGGAGATTTTTTAAAACATAGGGCAATGTATGCACGCAACCTTGAGGACTCTTCCAATATTTTCTTTTCCCGATATCCTCTTTTTTCCTTAAGTGTCTTTCCACCTCCTAGTTCTTTGCAATCTAGTTTCCACTCTTTAGGGTAATTAAAATTTGTTGATGCTATAGGTGAAGGGTCTATATACCCGTGTTTGAGTGGCCTCTTTCTCACAAAGTCTGCTTGCATTCTATAAATCACTGGGTTGGGTTAGTTACAACAAAATCAAAAGATTACATTCATATCATATCGAGAGGGCAAGGACTTACGGGCACCACATGCTTAATTAGATTCATTTCCATTCGTCCGAGGTGGAAGCATGCCGGATATCCTTAAACTCAACGGCAATTTGCCCACTGGGCTCCAAAATGTCGCGAGGATCCATGCTTGTAAGATTTCTAATTACATTATCCGAGCACGCAAGTACCAATCGTGGAACTTTCTCATTCCACGTGGCAAGCAATTGTATGATTTCGGTTTGGTAGGAAGTTCTTGCCTTTTTCATATTTATCCGGGCAATCATTTGACCATTTGAGGTTATCAACAATTTGGATATTTTTAAACCCTTTGTGCAGTTTGCTAGTGGTGCCCTCCTCGGTGGTGCTCTAAATTCTTTTACTTGGTTCTTAGGCTTGAGGCTGGTCATGGGCCATCCACTTGTGCACCGACGAGGCGTCATTAATGCCCACATCGATGGCCTTATCTTGATTGGGATTTTGTTTTGAGCTTCCCATTCGGGCACGCGTCCTTGTCAACATCGGTACATTCACGAGGCAATTGATGTTCATGAGACACTTGTTGTTCATGTATCATTTGCGCTTGTTGAGAAGGATGTTGCATCTCATCATGCCTTTGCTCAAGTCTGATTTGGAGAAGGACGTGGCATGTCATCATGCCCATGCTCGGTCACGAGGTGGAGAAGGATGTGGCATGTCATCATGCCCTTGATCGGTACAAGGTGGAGAAGTATCTAGCGTGTGGTGGTCATGGTCATGGGCGGTGAGTATACCTCCCGTCCTCGACGGGTCGCCTCGAAGGATGAACTTGATCGGAGTTGGTGAAGACTTCGGTCAATACAATGTCCCGTCTGCGGAAGAGGATGAACTGGTTCATAGCGTCTCCGAAAGTAACACGAGCCCCTCGGGAGTAGGGTGTTCTATCTTCCAAGTCATGAACTCGGGCTTCACGGTATGTACCTCGACCCGAGTGTAGTCCTGCGGGATGTCCCTATTGTGCCATGTGCCGGCTGGAGGATGTGCCACGCCCGTTGCCACCTCAATGATCACGTTTTGCACGCCCATCGGAACCACCAATTTGCAACTGGGGTCGGTTCCGTATGCGATCGACAGGGGTTCGGTTGCATTGGAACCTTGATGCTGGGAACATCCGGAGGGCTGCCAACTACCGCCAGTTCTCCGGGCGGCCCCATTAGTGTCTGTGGCTCCATCGTAGACAGTCCTTTCTCCACCAACATCTTTTCAAATAGAGCCTTCACTTGGCGCTCAAGATTAGACTCTCGGTCTCTGCCATGTTTCTTGTACATGTGCCTCTCCTCACGAATCCGTGCTTCAGGACATCCTCTTCCCTAGCCCCCCAAACAGTGGCCCTGTGTGCTCGGGGTTTCCCAAGGCAGCAGTAAGCTCGTCCCTCTCTCCGGAAGGGTTGAATGCGCCCTTCTCCTTGTCTTCACAAGTTTGAGTATCTTTGATACCACCTCTCGGTCTCCGGCTTAGCAAACCGGAGGCTACTACGGATGAATCCACACTCTCGCGTATATCCCTTTGTTTGAGGCGTGGCTTCAACTTGCACTTCCGTATTCGGCTGACTTGACCTCTGCGTCCATCTTCCTAAAGACCTCTTGCTTGCCAGCGTAGCCACCGGGGCCTAGACGAGGGTAGTGTTGGTTCTTCTTTGCCTGCTTGCTGTTACGGGCACTGAGGGCCAATGATGCCTCTGAAGTCTTGATGAGTTATTCAACTTTGGTACTTATCATTTTTTCAGCTGAAATCATTTTAGGTACCAAAATCTTGTCTGAAGTTGCATTTTTTTTAAAATTCAAAATTTAAATTGCTCAAACTTTTCATATGTATATATTGACAAAACCAACAAAATAAATTAATAGAGCATGATTTTAGAAAATTTTAGGGAAAAAATCATCAGATTTGGAGTTAGTATGAGGAAGAAAAACTAGTTACAAAGTTGACCCACAGATTAAAAAAAGAAATCACACTGTTCACTATGATCATGTAAGAATCATCTAGAGCAGTGTGATTTCTCTTTATCTGTGGGTAAACTTTGTAACTAGTTGTTCTCCTCATATTAACTCCAAATGTGATGGTTTTTTTCCTAAAATTTCTAAAATCATCTTCAAAGATTTAAGTGTGATCAAACTTGGATGTGACAATGTTTTTACACATTTTAAAATTTGAAATTTGAAATTTATCAAGTTCAAACTAAATTTTCAAACCCTAAATGATTTCAGATGTAAAAGTGATGAATACAAAAGTTGTTCAACTCATCAAGATCTACAACTTTTATTTTGATTATCTTGTCATTTGACTAAATTTGAACCTTTAAATTTTAAAATTTGAAAAATGACAAGTTCGAACCAAAATTTGAGACCCCCAAATCATTTCAATTGAAAAAGTAATGAATACCAAAGTTGAATAACTCATGGAGATCTACAACTTTTATTTTGGTAATTTAAGTAATTTGATAAATTCTTAGTACATATTGTTCACACAAACATACGTGAATGTAGTCTCAAACACACACATAAATGTAGTTTCAAACACACATACATAAATGTAGTCTTACATACATGAATGTAGTCTCACATACACATACATGAATGTAGTCTTATGAACACCCGACACACTTACATAAACTAGCTAGCCCACAGTGATAACTTTCCCTTGCCACCTTTTCGTTCCCATGGCAATACATCTTTGGCGGTGTTCTTTCCATGACCTCGATCTTCTTACAAAAGTCCGTGAATAGCGGCATCTCATTGCACTTATTGTAAGCTTCAACATCGTCCACGCCATCAACTCCGATGATATGTTGTTTCCGGAGGCCACCACGTGCTTTGTCTTCTTCTTTAGGGGGAGGTTACTTTGCGGGTTGGGCATATAGAAGACTTGCGCGACACGTTCGGCCGAGCACCCAAGGGTCATCCTGGTAGCCTACATTCGGAGGTCGGCGACTCTCTGTCCGATCTCATTGAATTGATGTTGCTTGATCCAAATGCATCGAAATAGGGCCACCTTTATATCCCTTCCATAGTCAAGTTCCCATATATCTTCAATTATGCTTAAAGTACGGGACCTTTCGCCCCACTCCGTCGAGAGCCTCTATTCGGACGCCATTGTTTACGATTCTGCATTTCACGTCCTTTGTGTCGGTATAGTATGTGTACCCATTGATGTCATAAGCATTCCAAGGCGTCACTGTTTCGATGGCTGACCGCCAACCGATTGATGGTAATAGAATCTATGGTTTCTCCAGTTTGTATATTACGGTCCTTCAACCATGATGTCGGGGCGTTGCTTATCTTTGTTTCATGACCCAATCATCCGAACGGCCATTCCTCTCGGCCATAATGATAGCCATGTGTTCATCAATGTACGGTTGCATCAACGCCATACTCGCAAGACACCGTAATGCGCCCGACTCACCTCTCGTAATCATTGTCAAGGAACACTTTCCTACCACTTGTGCCCTTCCCAGCTAGCCTTCCTTGTGGCGAGAATCGGGATTACCAATCCTCTCTGTACTTTTTAGCCACTCTTGGCAAAGACTAAACGACTTCTTGAATTGTAACCCTCTATCATGGAGCCCTCTGGGTGTGTTCGGTTATGCACGTATCGGCTTAGAACCGACATGAACGCTTCAGGGACCACATTTCATGCAAGAAGCTAGGGCCCAGGCGCCTCGATCCGATGTACCCGGTGAATCATGAGATGTACCATTATATCAAAAAAGCGGGAGGTAAACACATCTCTAGTCGGTTGCAGGTCTCCACCATGAATTCATGTAGGTCACTCGGCTCTTGCTCTGCGAATCGCCTTCCGTGAGATCTTGAAAAGAAGTAGCACATGCGGGTGATGGCCATCTTTAGGAACTCGGCTTTATAGCCACGATTGCAATTGGTAGGAACATCATCAACATCACATGACAATCGTGAGCCTTGCAAGTATGTTAATGATAGGTCCTTCATCGACACTAGCTTCTTTGGGTTCGCGAAAACCAGTCAAGACTCTGACCCCCTAAGGAAATTGCATATAGCTCTCCTCTCTTCTAGGGTTAGGTTGAAGCTAGCCGCTGGAAGAAGATTGTACTTGCCATTATCTGCTTTGTACGGCCAAAGCTCCCGCATCACGTTCACCGCACCATGTCTTTCCGTGATCTCGAGACCATCCTTTGACTTGCCCGTTTCCATCAAGGTAGCCATGAGACTCTCAAAGACATTCTTACGCACGTGCATCGCATCAATGGCATGGGGACCTCCAAGTCCGGCCAATAAAGGCGGTCTTGAAAGAAGATCGATTGCTTCTTGAATGGTACACCTTCGATGGGAGGTGTGCTTCTATCTCTAATCGTTCCATCCGGATTCTTCTTTCCATAGACGCGGCGTGTATGTTTTGGACCATTCTCGAACACATGTTCTCCATTATGACGCCTCTCTCTGGAGGGGTTCATCCTCCAGAGATGTTGCCATAGTATCTTAGGTATAATTTGCCGCATGGTACTTGTGACTGTCTTTAAGAAGCGTCGGTTCCTTATGTAAACTATCTTCTGGATCCATCTAGGAACACCCATTTAGTACCATCCAAAGCAGACTAAGCATCCGGTCTTACCTTTGAACCTGCCCAGATAGGGCAAGCAGTAGCGGGGGTAATCATTGGTAGTAACAAATATTATTGCTTTGCATATGAAGTCCTCTCGCGGAACGCATCATACATCGGCTCCCCATACCTCCATAGCCTCTCCATTTCTTGCATCAGAGGCTCCAAGAACACGTCTATATCAATGCACAGTTGTTTGGGGCGGAGATAAGAATGGTGAGGAGAAGGTACTTCCTCTTCGACACAAATACGTTGGGAGGTTGTACATGGTCAAGATGGTGGCCATGTTTGTGGTCGGTCATCCTCTCATTGAAGGGATTCATTCCATCGGTGCTCAAGCCGAACCGTACATTCCGTGGGTCGTCCATGAATTTCGCTTTGTACTTGGCATCGACGCGCCACATCGGGCTACAATCGGCCGTAAAAAGCGATCGATCATCATCCACCTTGCGCTCATCATTCCACCATGTCATCGGTCACGGCTTCCTTAGGGTTTAGGAACATACGCCTTAAGCGGTCGATCGGCAAGTACCACATAACCAAGGCAGAATTCTTCTCTTATTTGTATCGTTGCCTAATGGAGTTTCCTCCAAATTTGAGATTCTTGCACCACCTTCTTCCCACCTTCTTCCTCTTTTCTGTGGAGGCTTCCACCCCATTTTGAAGGTCATTGTTCTTGTACCGACTAGCCCCACACCTAGGACATGTATCTAAAGTCTCGAACGATGTGCCGTCGAAAAAGGATACGATGGTTGGGGCATGCATGGATTTTTTTTCAACCCCCAATGTGAGTGGACTTATAACCTTCTTCGCTTGGTATGTGTTGGCGAGGGGCTGTGTTTGGCCGTGGGAGCAACCGTGACATGAGGCACAACAGATCATCAAAACTATGGTCCACCAGCCGTACTTAGCCTTCGGGATGAGTAGCTCAAGCACAAAAGCGTAGTGATGTGAAGTATGTGGGACAACCCTTCTCAAACATCATACACAGTCTTCTTCGATGCTTTTGTCACCCTCTCAAGATTTTCTAGACCTCTCTTGCTCTTTTCTAATATTTACGGTCCAAAGGCCCCAAGCATTTCGTCCAAGTTGTCACCGTCATCATCGCATCCCCCTCACGTGCTTCACCATCATTCTTGGCACCACTCAAGCATCATCACCACCTTTGTTCATTGCCAAAGCCACCACCTTGTTGATTGCCAAAGCCACCACCTTGTTGATTACCATAGTCACGATCCATTTGTTGCTCAAGATCATCTGTGAATCGGGACAAGTATGTTGCAGGTTTCAGCTTCATCGCCTAGATCATCGTCGCATTGTCATCAACAACCTTTGTTTCACCATGATGAATCCACACCGTAGTCCGGAACAAATCCTCTTCTAATAAGATGTTCTTCGATGGTACTCACATCTCGAAATGCAATAAGGTTCTTGCAATCTTTGCGGGGACAAATAATCGTGTCGCTATTCTCTTTCAATGTCATTTGCAGATGCTGCTTCTCATGGCTTTGATGAATTTGTCCACCTCATCACGGAAAAGAGCGTGCGTGTCTTAACGTAACCATACATCCAAGAGTTCCTGTAGTCCATCTTATAGAAACAAAATAACCAAAGAAAGAATATTACTCGAGAATAATTGTATATACGAGACACGCACCATGGTAGTAGAGGATAGTTAATTAATTGACTATTAATGCATAAATATTTTAAAATATAAATTAATTGGTTCAAATAAACAATTTCAAATAAAACAATTAGCAACATTTAATATTTCATCCACTACCTTTCATGCAAACTCCATTCCAATTTCATGGTAGAGGATAATTAATTAATGGCCTATTTGTCCATAACTAATTAAAACACACATTATAGAAATGAATCAAAATAAATATTAAATGATAATTAGTAGCCATGGTAGAGGATATTTTACACATTAGCAACAATTAAAATCTTACACATTCACCTACATGCAAACCCTAGTCACATAAAGAAAAAATTGAAAAAGGAAAAAAAACAAAATCCTAGATCTAGATATAGGGTTTCATGACACATGCATCAAACTTCACTAATACTACACTAAAATCAACAAAGATGTACTAATAAAGGGTGCAATTTTACTTTCCTACCTAATTTATCCTAGTATAGTGAAAATTAGGGTCTAATTTCACTCATAACCATCTCAAGCTCCATGGAAGAGAGAGAAAACCTAAAATCAAATTACTCACTAACCAACGAATTAAACTTAAATAAAGAGTTGGAGACGCATTTCCTTACCTTTTAGAGCCTCTCCACCAAATGATTTGAGATCAAAACCTCCCCCTTAGTAGAGCAATTTTAGGAGGAGCCCAAGGCCTCCCAACCTATTTTTGTGTGTAGAAGAGTGTGTCCCGAGGTGGAAGAAGAGGGTGGCTGCTATTTATTAAATGCAACGTCATCAAGAGGGCGGTGGTGATTCAGCCGCTTTATAGATCGAATCGCAGGCGGGTGGTGATTGAGCCGCCCCTACAGATCAGCCCCGACTGAGGCGGCTCGCGTTACCGGCCGTCCCTCTGATGGATATCTCACTGCAGGGCGGTGGTGATTAAGCCGCCCTACAGATCAAATTTAAATAAGCTGTAAAGGCGGCTCAGTTACCAACCGCCCTGGTTGACATCTCGAGGGCGTTGGACTGGGGCCCGAGGACACCCACTGTAGGGGTGCCCCCAACCCCAGCCGCCCCTATAGTAAAAATGTCCCGTTCCTGCTGTAAGAATCTGGCGTAGTGACGTCTTCCACTTGTACGCGCACCAGCAGGGCGGTAGCAACGAGCGCACCATCCTGGGGGCGCCGGCGAGGCTTCCCCATCACTTTGGCTGCACGAACGTGTTGGACTGGGACATACATGTTGGTCCTGACACCCGCACAGGGCTGCTTGGGTGGCTGCAGGGCCTGGTCGTCTCCGCCGGGAGAAACACCGAGCGGTGGTATTTATCTGCCAATTTAGTGTTCACCGATCAGAGGTTCGTTATTTTTTTCCCCTTCCATACGGTGCTCACTGTTAATTTACTTAAAGTTCAAATGTAGGTTCAGTTCACTTGGATGTACTAAGTAGTGTATATTTTGCTCTGGCGTATCTGTCTGATATTTGTTACAACTTTGGTTAGGTTCAAGGGGTCCACCCTGAGTGTGCAAGGACCTCTCGGACCTCCGACTCTTTGGGGATGGTGGTGATTGGGCTGTTGTGGGTGGGACTGGAGAGTTTGCTTATGCGCAGGGTGTTGCCACCTATAAAAGAATCAGGAAGATAAACCGCATGACCAATGTTATAGAGCTTGATATTCGTGTTGTGTGTCTTGTCACCTCTCCAAAGCCAGTGAGATGTAGTACTATTTTTCCATCTTTTGTTCTTTTATTCTTTATGTTCTGATTTAAGCTTAGCTTCTTAACTAGTTCTCCCATGATTCGGGAACATATACAGACATGAGTTTATCATTAAAATTCTAGCACAAAAATATCACTTGAGCTCTAACATCATATACATACAGGAGGGACAAGATGACCAAGATAAAGCGGGACAAGATAACCAAGACCAAGAGGGCCAGGAGGGACAGGACGGGCAGGATGGCCAGGGTGACCAAGACTAAGAGGGACAAGATGACCAAGAGGGCCAGGAGGGACAAGATGGCCAGGATGACCAAGAGGGCCAGAAGGGACAGGACAGGCAGGATGGCCAGGGTGACCAAGACCAAGAGGGACAGGATGACCAAGACCAAGAAGAACAAGAGGGACAGGAAGGACAAGATGACCAAGACCAAGAGGGACAGAATGGCCAAGAGGACCAGGAGGGACAAGAAGGACAAGAGGGACAAGATGACCAGGAAGGTCAGGAGGAAGAAGAGGGAAAGAAGGGGTAACAAGGCTCGAAATAGTGCAAGCAAGTGCTTCTTGTATAAGAATTTTTACTAATTTCATTTTCTATGTAATTGTTGTTATTTACTTTTCTTTTACTTTGTATTCTTTGTTATATATTTCATAGCATTTTTTCTTGTATACATGATCTTGCGGTGTGAAGTATTTATTTCTAAGGTAAGATATAATAAAACTATTTTCATAGTATTGTGATGTGTACTCAGAATTATCGTTATGTTATCATTATTATTAATGATATGTTTCATGATGTATTCTGAGTTGTTTACATAGTATTCTTTAGGTGTTTCATGATGTATTCTAGATTTTCCTCTATAGTATATTCATGTTTTATACATGGTGTATTTTGCAATGTTCATATAGTATCCGTGAGGTATTCCATGTTTCATTTTCGGATGTTCACATGACACCAATAAGGTGTCCTATCGTGTATTTTAGGTTATTCATGTAGTATCTCTGAATGTTTAGGCCTTGTTTGGATGCATGTGTATTCACTTCAATTCACATGTGTTGGAGTGGAATGGAATGGAATCTAGTTTAATTCCACTCCAGTCCACTTCAACACATGTGGATTGAGATAAATACATGCGCATCCAAACAAGGCCTTAAGGGTATATTTCAATCGTTCCCATAGTATCCATGATATATTCTTTTTTCTAGGCTACCAGACACAAATATTATGGAATGTCAATGTCAATAACCTGAACCTAGAATTTATTAGGATATTGGTGTTCTTGCTTCTGTTTTGAAGACCAATTTTGATTTTACCCTTAACTTTGTAATTTTACCCTTATTTTTTTAATCTGAAGCCACCATTTGGCCCTATTCTAGGCCGAATATTTAAATACTATACTAGCCCTAACCTTATGATAGTTGGTTAAGCACGTGCAACTCGTTAACCTTTGCCTGTATTTAAAATATTTGCAAAATTTCCTGTTCTTTTAGCGCTTCCCAAATATTCTATGTCAAAATAGAGGGTAAAATTAGAGAGTGCTAGAAAATTAGGGACATATTAAACAGGAAAACTAGTCTTTTAGTTGAGCTAACACTATTTGCTCCTCTTAACAAAACGAGAGTAAACTATGCCTTATATGAGGGCAAAATCACTTGAGGCTTTAAAACCATTTTAGAAACATAAGAGCCTCAATTTTATTCTTCTAAATTTAGAATATTATTGTGTGGACTTAAAATATTTTCCTTGTGAAAGCGGAACATTTTATTCTTAACCTGGAACATTGTCCTTGCTTAACAAAGAAAAATCATGAGAAAATAATTTCAGCAAAATTTTATCTAAATAAATATACCTATATAGGGTCTTGTTTTGAAGCATTTATTGTCAATACTAGAAAAAGAAATGCTCTTATGGCCAGCGTGCAAAAGCCTCACACATGTGAACGAACGTGCTTACGTGCATGATGCCATGTGCTTGCAAGTGTGAGCGTGTAGCACAGACAAACCAGGGCAACAAGTGGCCTGAAGGCTGAAGCCACCGCGTGAAACAGAGTGAGGCTAAACATTTTTAAAATATGTGCTGGCCACGTGAGTAACAAGCGACCTGAAGCCGTTTCTTTGGCTACGCGCAATCGCTAGCTGCTGCCTTTTTTTTTTGAAGCAAAAATGACCAGGAGGGGAACACCGACACCTTGCCCTTTGTGAGTGGCATTGGCCACAAAGCCTACGAGGCTTTGCTAAAACAATAAGTAGTTCGCTACACCTTAATCTTTTGCCCTGTTCGCTTCCTGGGGATTGGTCGCCCGGAAGAATTCCGGGCTGGATTCATTACTTAATTTATACTGAACTTTTCATATCCGGAATAGTTCCTCGCGTCATACCGGCTAAACGAACGGAGCCTTAGTTGGAATCTGATCAGATCGGATTAGATCAACCATTATAGCCTCCTTTATTTTAAGAGGGGGGACGTAGAATGCCTATAGCATCATTTGGTTCTTATTGTTTCACGTAAAAATGTAAGATAGGACAATTTTCTTTGTGATCGATTTCACGAAAAAACTATACCCTAGGAAAGACATCCTCTCAAATTAATCTCACTGTTGTTTCCTGTAGTTCATGGCCATGCTAACGCGGGGCTATTGGCCGGGCTTCTGATCCTGGGCGGATCTGTCCTGTCCTCCCCAAACTAAGCCTCGTCGGCGCACCCTGCATACCAACGCTTTCCACAAAACTTCATTACGCCCCACAAAGAGCTTTTTACAACTTTTGACCACCAGCTCAACCAACAGGACCTAAGCTTCGTCGGCGCACCCTGCGCCAACGTGGCAATTTGTCACACCAATGTACGCGTAGGGCTCTATGCTTCTCCGTGTACCTCGCGCGCTATTATCCTGAGAGACGTGAGGTAATTAATCGTATTTATATATACTTATATATAATTGATTGATCAGAGAGCGCATGCTCGGCAAGCGGGAACGTGCGGGTGTTTCGAGGCTGATCCGATGGGCAGGGCAGCCGGCACCGCACGCCACGTTCCCTCCATGTGGTCTACGTGGCTCTCCACGCGCATCTGACCCCGATTTGGTCAAACGTCAACAGGAACAGGCCGTCTCAGCTGAACGTAAGCGCACGCATGTCGGCGGGCGGGATTGTAGGTACTCCTACTCCCTCGGTCCCAAATAATAAGTGATGGTTTTTGATTTATCTTAAGTCAAGCCATTTCAAATTTGACCAAATTTATTAAAAAAACATTAATTTGGAATGGAGGGAATAGTTAGGAGACAGCATGAACAATCCTAAAGATCACACATGGATGTTAATTAATGACCACTCGGCCATGATGCTCGTGATTGTGCTACGCATTACACTTAATCTACTGAGTGATGATGTAGGCCAGCAGCCATGGCGGATGGTGATAACCCTTCCTATTACCGAACTGCTCAGCTCAGCTCACAGGTGCAGCAGCAGGAGCATGTCTTCCACCTCTACGCATTCCAGCAGTTTGGAGGTAACGAGCGTACCACACTACGCCACTAACTATTTGTAGAGGCGGTTTTAGGGTATGTAGGGGCTGTTTGGCCAACCATCCCTAAGCAATCGTGGCTACAAATGCAGTTAGTCGTCATTTCTATTTCTTGCATTTATTGCATTGAAATTTTAGTGACGCATTTGTGCTCTGCGCTCACTATCAATTAATTTACTTAAAGTTTCACTCCTCTATGTACGGAGTATATGTATATTTTCATCTAACAAATTTGGCTGTTATTTGTTACTGTACCACTTTTGTCTTATTAGGTTTAAGGGTCAGCTCTCAATGTGCAAGGAACCAGTGGACCCATGACTCTTTGCGGTAAGGTGGTTATTCGGCAGTTGTGGGTGGGACAGGGCGTTTGCTTATTCACAAGGTGTTATCAATAGAACGGTTGAGCATGAACCGCAGAGTCAATATCAGAGCTTTGAAATTGCGTGTTGTGTGTGTCGATCACCTCTGCAGAGGCGGTGAGTTATTTGCCCCTGGTGTTCTATTACTTTTCTTTCACGATTCGGATACATACAAACATGAGTTTGTCAATAAAAATTTAGTGCAGTATCTTCTGAGCTCTAACATCATACATATAGGAGGGAGAGGAGGACCTGAACAACCAAGACGACCAGAACAACCAGGACGATCCGAACAACCAAGACGACCTAAACAACCAGGACGGCCCAACAACCAAGACGACCCAAACAACCAAGACGACCCGAACAACCAGGATGACCCGAACAACCAGGACGACCGAAACAACCAAGATGACCCAAACAACCAAGACGACGCCAACAACCAGGACGACTCGAACAGCCGGGACGACCTGAACAACCAAGACGACCCGAACAATCAAGATGACCCGAACAACCAGGACGAATAGAGCAACCAGGACGAATAGAGCAACCCGGACGATCAGAATTAGTGCAAGCAAGTGCTTGTTGTGTAACAATAAATGGGATCTTTACTCTATCTTTCGCTTTTGAATGTTTAACACGTGTTTTCCTCATCAACCCGTCTTGCTGCACCATGTGGCCTATAAATAATAAAGTTACAAGTATTTGTGTCAAACACTTCTCTATTTATATACTGGAAGCTAAAAAAATTCGCCCCTCATTGCTCCGTACTAAATCAACACTAGAATCACGCCAGACTCAATTCTTGCATGTTCTCCATCTTGCTTCCCATCAAAATTAATTAGAATCACTACACCAGATAATTAGGGTCCTAGAATTAAAAAATTAGGGAGTAGAGCTCTACCAAACAAGCACTTACTCAAGTAACTCAAGTCAAAGGACTCATTTTTGCTTTCTATAAAACAACATTGGCAACATTAGCCCAACCCCTAAGCATCAGCACAAGAAATTTGTACGAACGTAAAGGGCCAGGAGCCCAGGAGAGCCTAGCAAGGCTCACATGGGCTCGGCCCATGTAGATCGTACTGTGGCGCGGCCCCTGCTTGTCCGTTCGTACTTCTGGGTAGTAGGTTGGCGAATCCTCCAGAACTTGGAGCTTTCCGCTTCCTGCCACCGAGCCGAAGCAGAAACCTTCCCTGATCTTCCTTCCCTCCCACGCCATTGCCCTGGCTCCAAGCAAAATCCCGCCATCTCGTTCCCACCACACCGCACCCTGTCGCCATTGCCCTGGCTCCAAGCAAAATCCCGCTTGCCTCGCCCCAATTCCCCAAACGCTCCTCCTTTCACCTGGCTGCCACTCTTCCCCAGTCCCCACCACACAAGGAAGGCGGAGGATTCTTTATCTAATCTTGCAGCGCGGGCGTTTCCGTCCCCTTCTGCGCCTTCTGCGGCGTTTGAGTCTCTTCCCCGGTTCGTCCAATTCGCAGGTATTGCTCATTTTGGGCTCTCCCTGTTATGATAGCGGTGGTTTTGCGCACTGTTCGTTAGTAGCAATTCTACTCTCGTTCATTAGCTTGTCGCGTTTGTGACGACTGACGAAGTGATGGATTCGATGCCGCTGAATCGCAATTCAGCCTGTGCGCGTTGCCCTGTAAATGGTTTACCAGAGAATGTGGTATTATCTGAATGCTGACACCTCTTTCGGCAATCTGTAGCTTCCTTGCTCCCATGTTTTTCTCAAGATCGCATCAGTTAACTACCCTAGGCTGAGGGCAAGTAAAGAATAAAACTATTTAGGTGTTGTGTTGTTTGGTAGGCAACCGCCATATAAGAAAGGTACTCTAACTAGTAACAATTTCTAGCAAGTCATGTAGTCCACAACCTTGTTGTTGCCATCGTCTTGGTAACACCAATATCCTGCGGTCTTACGGATAATTTCACAATTCAAGACGCTTATATATTGCTGTTGCCGACGGTCCGCGTGTGTTTTACTGCTTGAACTGTTTGTGGTGAGATGGACTAGGTATTTGATTTTGGAGAATGTTCTCTATTTCAAGGCTATTGAGTCATGCCATTTCTCCATTACTATGCAGCTGATACTAATTTTTACTCAATGCGGCTCTACTCACCTGCACTCTGTTTGCGCAAGATCAAGCACACGTTCTCATCCTAGCCAGTTCCGAGGAGGATTCACGCAGAGTATGGCCTCATGGAAGTGCCCACACTCGCAGTCAAGCCTGTAACGATCCGAAGTCGGGTTTAGTTGATTTTTCTTAGCAAGAATGTAAGTCTTTCGGCCACAAAGTATAAAGTACTTTGTCAGCTTAATCGGCCAGCAGTTCCGTTGTGGACTGTCAACCAGAGAGGGTAGCCCTAAGCTGCAAAGCTTGACATTCCTTTGCACGAAAAATCAAGGATAGGCTGGAACTGGAAAAACATGCATCACAAGATAGGAGGTGCAGCCGGTGGATTCTGCTTTGGTTTTTTCGTTACTGGACTAGCAAGCGCTGAGGTTCCTGTCATTAGAATCAAAGACAATGCTGAAACTTCATCGTCATCTACCAGTTCAACTCATGGGAAGAAAGTCTACACAGATTATTCTGTCACTGGTGAGAAGTGCTCACTTCGTTTGGTTTTAAAACTTCATGAATCATGTTTCACTTTTTATAATTCAGAGTTACAACAGAAAAATGGGCGTTGATCTCATTACTTGTGACTGATTTACATGGATCCCCAGGTATTCCTGGAGATGGAAGATGTTTATTCCGCTCTGTGGTACATGGTGCATGCATTAGATCAGGGAGACCCATACCTAATGAAGATCTTCAGAGAAAACTAGCTGATGAATTGAGAACAATGGTAGGGCTGGGATGCTTGTTGCCAATACTGACACTTTTAGTCACCTACCATTCTTAAATTCTTGGATGCCTAAAGTAAAAAAAGAGAAGTGCCAATATGATTATTGGTTGTTACTTCCATTCCCTATGCTCATGTATAATTTTCCTGTTGAATAGGTTGCTGATGAATTTGTCAGGAGGGGGAAGAGACTGAATGGTTAGTTGATACACTTTCTTTGTTCTTCTGGTCTAGAATGAAATTGACCCATAAGTGTTTGCTGCTTGTGAATCGTTGTATTCTGTTGTGTCACCAATTTGCAGGTTTGTTGAGGGGATTTTGATACATATGTATCCCATATCAGGGAGCCACATGTGTGGGGAGGCGAGCCAGAGTTGTTCATGGCGTCCCATGTTCTTCAGTAAGTAACTATGTACATGTTTTTTTCATTTACATGCATTTCAAATTTGGCTGCCAGCAATCACTAGCATTTAAGCTTACCACTTCTTAGCTAAAATTTATATCAGTGCAGTGTGTTCATAAGCTGAATAGTGTCAGAGGCAGAACTGAAGATTTGGAGCCTGCGTTGCGGCTTGATTTTACAGAGAAAAGTACTACTACGGCCCCCATTTTCTCTCTGATATTGCCATCATATGCAATGACCTATGCATTTATTTTCACTATCCTCATGTAAAATGTTTTCAAACACCCAGTACCAATTGAAATTTTGTTTAAAATAGATTTAAGTAGACTTGTGCCAGTTGACCATAATAAATAGTAATTTGTTGAGTTCATTAACAAAAGGGGTTGTTGCCTTGCTTTTATGAGTCAAGTTGTGTGTGATCTATCTCTTGTTTACAGATTAGAATAGTAAATAATTAGAACTGTAAGAGCATCATAACTTTGTTCACAGGATGCCAATAACTTGGTTTACATGTCTTGATGAGGATGCCGGTGGTCTGATAGCAATTTGCAGAATATGGCCAGCAGTATGGTAAAAGAAGACCCAATCCAAGTCTTTGTATCATGGTTTTGGCCATTACGACGCTCTACAGATCCCAGCAAAGGTTGGTTCGAAAGAGGAAGCTTTAGACATGGATTGCGAGCTAGAGGTACTGACCCTGTTCAGTGTTTATACAACCTTATTAAATATTCATGCTATATGCATGTGAATGTGGAAAGATAGCCTGATGAAAAAAACATGAAAATGGCATTAACTCACCATATGCATAAATGTTACTACATGATTCAGTACTCTCAGTACCATGGATTAGGGAAACATGGTATCACTTCAAAACAGCTTTTTTGAATCGACATCATCTATCCCCCTTTATCAAT